>CM010312.1:27554411-27575936 GCA_001923025.3 Taenia multiceps | reverse complement strand
CTCCAAGGCCACGTGGCTGGCCTGGATATCGATCCACGGGAGTTAAGGTCAGATGACGTCACCAGGGCGCCAGACTGGAGTCAACGTGACTCCAAGGCCACGTGGCTTGCCTGGATATCGATCCACGGCGAGTTGAAGGTCAATGACGTCACCAGGGCGCCAGACTGAGTCAACGTGGACTCCAAGGCCACGTTTGCCTGATATCGATCCACGGCGAGTTGAAGGTCAATGACGTCACAGGGGCGCCAGACTGGAGTCAACGTGACTCCAAGCCACGTGCTTGCCTGGATTCGATCCACGGCGATGTTGAAGGTCAGATGACGTCACCAGGGGCGCCAACTGGAGTCAACGTGACTCCAAGGCCACGTGGCTTGCCTGGATACGATCCACGCGATTGAAGTCAGAATGACGTCAGCAGGGCGCCAACGGTAGTCACGTCGACTCCAAGGCCACGTGCTTGCCTGGATTCGACCACGGCGAGTTTAAGGTCAATGACGTCAGCAGGGGCGCCAGACGGAGTTAACGTGTCGACTCCAAGGCCACGTGGCTGGTCTGGATACGATCCACGGCGAGTTGAAGGTCAGATGACGTCACCAGGGGTGCCAGACTAGAGTCAACGTCGACTCAAGGCCACGGTGTGCTGGATATCGATCCCGGCGCTTTGAAGGTCAGATGACGTCAGGGGCGCCAGACTGGAGTCAACGTGACTCCAAGGCCACGTGTGTGCCTGGATATCGATCCACGCGAGTTGAAGGTCAGATGACGTCACCAGGTGCTCCAGACTGGTCAACGTCGACTCCAAGGCCACGTGGCTTGCCTGGATATCGATCCCCGGCGAGTTGAAGGTCAGATGACGTCACCAGGTCAGACTGAGTCAACGTCGACGCCCCACGTGGCTGCCTGGTATCGATCCACGCGAGTTGAAGAGGTGACGTTCACCAGGGCGCCAGACTGTGGATCAACGGACTCCAAGGCCACGTGGCTGCCTGGATATCGATCCCGCGAGTTGAAGGTCAGATGACGTCAGCAGGGCGCCAGACTGGAGTCAACGTCGACTCCAAGGCCACGTGGCTTGCCTGGATATCGATCCACGGCGAGTTGAAGGTCATGACGTCAGCAGGGGCGCCAGACTGGGGTCATGTCGACTCCAAGGCCACGATGCTGGTCTGGATATCGATCCACGGCGAGTTGAAGGTCAGATGACGTCACCAGGGCGTCACACTGGAGTCAACGTGGACTCCAAGGCCACGTGGCTTGCCTGGATATCGATCCACGGCGAGTTGAAGGTCAGATGACGTCACCAGGGTGCCAGACTGGAGTCAACGTGTACTCCAAGGCCACGTGGCTTGCCTGGATATCGATCGGCGAGTTGAAGGTCATAGACGTCAGCAGGGCGCCAGACTGGGTTAATGTCGACTCCAAGGCCACGTGCTGCCTGGATATCGATCACGGCGAGTTGAAGGTCATATGACGTCACCAGGGGCCAGACTGGAGTCAACGTGACTCCAAGGCCACGTGGCTTGCCTGGATATCGATTTACGCGAGTTGAAGGTCATGACATCACAGGGGCGCCAGACTGGGGTCAACGTCGACTCCAAGGCCACTGGCTTGCCTGGATATCGATCCACGGCGAGTTGAAGGTCAGATGACGTCACCACGTGCGCCAGACTGGGTCAACGTCGACTCCAAGGCCACGTGGCTTGCCTGGATATCGATCCACGGCGAGTTGAAGGTCAGATGATGACGTCACCAGTGCGCCAGACTGAGTCAACGTGACTCCAAGGCCACGTGGCTTGCCTGGATATCGATCCACGGCGAGTTGAAGGTCAATGACGTCACCAGGGCGCCAGACTGGAGTCAACGTGACTCCAAGGCCACGTGGCTTGGCCTGGATATATATCCACGGCGAGTTGAAGGTCAGATGACGTCACCAGGGCGCCAGACTGGAGTCAACGTGGACTCCAAGGCCACGTGGCTTGCCTGGATATCGATCCACGGCGAGTTGAAGTCAGATGACGTCACAGGGGCGCCAGACTGGAGTCAACGTCGACTCCAAGGCCACGTGGCTTGCCTGGATATCGATCCACGGCGAGTTGAGGTCAGATGACGTCACCAGTGGGCGCACACTGAATCAACGTGACTCCAAGCCACGTGGCTTGCCTGGATATCGATCCACGGCGAGTTGAAGGTCAGATGACGTCAGCAGGGGCGCCAGACTGGATCAACGTGACTCCAAGGCCACGTGGCTTGCCTGGATATCGATCCGCGTCAGTTGAAGGTCAGATGACGTCACAGGGCGCCAGACTGGGTCAACGTTCGACTCCAGGCCACGTGGCTTGCCTGGATATCGATCCACGACGAGTTGAAGGTCATATGACGTCAGCAGGGGCGCCAGACTGGAGTCAACGTGGACTCCAAGGCCACGTGGCTTGCCTGGATATCGATCCACGGCGAGTTGAAGGTCAGATGACGTCACCAGGGGCGCCAGACTAGAGTCAGCGTCGACTTCAAGGCCACATGGTGTGGCTGGATATCGATCCACGGCGCGTTGAAGGTCAGATGACGTCAGCAGGGGCGCCAGACTGGAGTCAACGTGGACTCCAAGGCCACGTGGCTTGCCTGGATATCGATCCACGGCGAGTTGAAGGTCAGATGACGTAACCAGGGGCGCCAGACTGGAGTCAACGTGGACTCCAAGGCCACGTGGCTTGCCTGGATATCGACCAACGGCGAGTTGAAGGTCAGATGACGTCAGCAGGGGCGCCAGACTGGAGTCAACGTCGACTCCAAGGCCACGTGTCTTGCCTGGATATCGATCCACGGCGAGTTGAAGGTCAGATGACGTCACCAGGGCGCCAGACTGGAGTCAACGTGACTCCAGGCCACGTGGCTTGCCTGGATATCGATCCACGGCGAGTTGAAGGTCAGATGACGTCACCAGGGCGCCAGACTGGAGTCAACGTCGACTCAAGGCCACGTGGCTTGCCTGGATATCGATCCGGCGAGTTGAAGGTCAGATGACGTCACCAGGGGCGCCAGACTGGGTCAACGTCGACTCCAAGGCCACGTGCTTGCCTGGATATCGATCCACGGCGAGTTGAAGGTCAGATGACGTCACCAGGGCGCCAGACTGGGTCAACGTCGACTCCAAGGCCACGTGGCTTGCCTGGATATCGATCCACGGCGAGTTTGAAGGTCAGATGACGTCACCAGGGCCCAGACTGGGTCAACGTGGACTCCAAGGCCACGTGGCTTGCCTGATATCGATCCCGGCGAGTTGAAGGTCATGACGTCACAGGGGCCCAGACTGGAGTCAACGTCGACTCCAAGGCCACGTGGCTTGCCTGGATATCGATCCACGGCGAGTTGAAGGTCAGATGACGTCACCAGGGGCGCCAGACTGGAGTCAACGTCGACTCCAAGGCCACGTGGCTTGCCTGGATATCGATCCACGGCGAGTTGAAGTCAGATGACGTCACAGGGCGCCAGACTGGAGTCAACGTCGACTCCAAGGCCACGTGGCTTGCCTGGATATCGATCCACGGCGAGTTGAAGGTCAGATGACGTCACAGGGGCGCCAGACTGGAGTCAACGTCGACTCCAAGGCCACGTGGCTTGCCTGGATATCGATCCACGGCGAGTTGAAGGTCAGATGACGTCACAGGGCGCCAGACTGGAGTCAACGTCGACTCCAAGGCCACGTGGCTTGCCTGGATATCGATCCACGGCGAGTTGAAGGTCAGATGACGTCACCAGGGGCGCCAGACTGGAGTCAACGTGGACTCCAAGGCCACGTGGCTTGCCTGGATATCGATCCACGGCGAGTTGAAGGTCAGATGACGTCAGCAGGGGCGCCAGACTGGAGTCAACGTCGACTCCAAGGCCACGTGGCTTGCCTGGATATCGATCCACGGCGAGTTGAAGGTCAGATGACGTCAGCAGGGGCGCCAGACTGGAGTCAACGTCGACTCTAAGGCCACGTGGCTTGCCTGGATATCGATCCACGGCGAGTTGTAGGTCATATGACGTCACCAGGGGCACCAGTGTGGGGTTAATGTCGACTCCAAGGCCACGAGGCTGGTCTGGATATCGATCCACGGCGAGTTGAAGGTCAGATGACGTCACCAGGGGTGCCAGACTAGAGTCAACGTCGACTCCAAGGCCACATGGTGTGTCTGGATATCGATCCACGGCGAGTTGAAGGTCAGATGACGTCACAGGGGCGCCAGACTGGAGTCAACGTGACTCCAAGGCCACGTGGTGTGCCTGGATATCGATCCACGGCGAGTTGAAGGTCAGATGACGTCACCAGGGGCGCCAGACTGGAGTCAACGTGGACTCCAAGGCCACGTGGCTTGCCTGGATATCGATCCACGGCGAGTTGAAGGTCAGATGATGTCACCAGGTGCGCCAGACTGGGGTCAACGTCGACTCCAAGGCCACGTGGCTTGCCTGGATATCAATCAACGGCGAGTTGAAGGTCAGATGACGTCACCAGGGCGTCAGACTGGGTCAACGTCGACGCCAAGGACACGTGGCTTGCCTGGATATCGATCCACGGCGAGTTGAAGGTCAGATGACGTCACCAGGGGCGCCAGACTGGAGTCAACGTGGACTCCAAGGCCACGTGGCTTGCCTGGATATCGATCCACGGCGAGTTGAAGGTGAGATGACGTCACCAGGGGCGCCAGACTGGAGTCAACGTCGACTCCAAGGCCACGTGTCTTGCCTGGATATCGATCCACGGCGAGTTGAAGGTCAGATGACGTCACCATGGGCGCCAGACTGGGGTCAACGTCGACTCCAAGGCCACGTGGCTTGCCTGGATATCGATTTACGGCGAGTTGATGGTCATATGACGTCAGCAGGGGCGCCAGACTGGGGTTAATGTCGACTCCAAGGCCACGAGGCTGGTCTGGATATCGATCCACGGCGAGTTGAAGGTCAGATGACGTCACCAGGTGCGCCAGACTGGGGTCAACGTCGACTCCAAGGCCACGTGGCTTGCCTGGATATCGATCCACGGCGAGTTGAAGGTCAGATGACGTCACCAGGTGCGCCAGACTGGAGTCAACGTGGACTCCAAGGCCACGTGGCTTGCCTGGATATCGATTTCCGGCGAATTGAAGGTCAGATGACGTCACCAGGCGCCAGACTGGAGTCAACGTCGACTCCAAGGCCACGTTCTTGCCTGGATATCGATCCACGGCGAGTTGAAGGTCAGATGACGTCACCAGGGGCGCCAGACTGGAGTCAACGTCGACTCCAAGGCCACGTGGCTTGCCTGGATATCGATCCACGGCGAGTTGAAGGTCAGATGACGTCACCAGGGGTGCCAGACTGGGGTCATCGTGGACTCCAAGGACACGTGGCTTGCCTGGATATCGATTCCACGACGCGAGTTGAAGTCAGATGACGTCACCAGGGGCGCCAGACTGGAGTCAACGTGGACTCCAAGGCCACGTGGCTTGCCTGGATATCGATCCACGGCGAGTTGAAGGTCAGATGACGTCACCAGGGCGCCAGACTGGAGTCAACGTCGACTCCAAGGCCACGTGGCTTGCCTGGATATCGATCCACGGCGAGTTGAAGGTCAGATGACGTCAGCAGGGCGCCAGACTGGAGTCAACGTCGACTCTAAGGCCACGTGGCTTGCCTGGATATCGATCCACGGCGAGTTGAAGGTCATATGACGTCACCAGGGGCCAAGTGGGGTCAATGTCGACTCCAAGGCCACGTGGCTTGCCTGGATATCGATCCACGGCGAGTTGAAGGTCAGATGACGTCACCAGGGTGCCAGACTGAGTCAACGTCGACTCCAAGGCCACTGGTGTGCTGGATATCGATCCACGGCGAGTTGAAGGTCAGATGACGTCAGCAGGGGCGCCAGACTGGAGTCAACGTGGACTCCAAGGCCACGTGGTGTGCCTGGATATCGATCCACGGCGAGTTGAAGGTCAGATGACGTCACCAGGGGCGCCAGACTGGAGTCAACGTGGACTCCAAGGCCACGTGGCTTGCCTGGATATCGATCCACGGCGAGTTGAAGGTCAGATGACGTCACCAGGTGCGCCAGACTGGGGTCAACGTCGACTCCAAGGCCACGTGGCTTGCCTGGATATCGATCACGGCGAGTTGAAGGTCAGATGACGTCAGCAGGGGCGCCAGACTGGAGTCAACGTGGACTCCAAGGCCACGTGGCTTGCCTGGATATCGATCCACGGCGAGTTGAAGGTCAGATGACGTCAGCAGATCCGCCAGACTGGGGTTAATGTCGACTCCAAGGCCACGAGGCTGGTCTGGATATCGATCCACGGCGAGTTGAAGGTCAGATGACGTCACCAGGGGCGCCAGACTGGGGTCAACGTCGACTACAAGGCCACGTGGCTTGCCTGGATATCGATCCACGGCGAGTTGAAGGTCATATGACGTCAACAGGGGCGCCAGACTGGAGTCAACGTGGACTCCAAGGCCACGTGGCTTGCCTGGATATCGATTTACGGCGAGTTGAAGGTCAATGACGTCACCAGGGCGCCAGACTGGGTTAACGTCGACTCCAAGCCACGTGGCTTGCTGGATATCGATCCACGGCGAGTTGAAGGTCAGATGACGTCACCAGGGGCGCCAGACTGGGTCAACGTGACTCCAAGGCCACGTGGCTTGCCTGGATATCGATCCACGGCGAGTTGAAGGTCAGATGACGTCACCAGGGCGCCAGACTGGAGTCAACGTGGACTCCAAGGCCACGTGGCTTGCCTGGATATCGATCCACGGCGAGTTGAAGGTCAGATGACGTCACAGGGGGCCAGACTGGAGTCAACGTGACTCCAAGGCCACGTGGCTTGCCTGGATATCGATCCCGGCGAGTTGAAGGTCAGATGACGTCACCAGGCGCCAGACTGGGTCAACGTGACTCCAAGGCCACGTGGCTTGCCTGGATATCGATCCACGGCGAGTTGAAGGTCAGATGACGTCACCAGGCGCCAGACTGGAGTCAACGTGGACTCCAAGGCCAGGTGGCTTGCCTGGATATCGATCCACGGCGAGTTGAAGGTCAGATGACGTCACCAGGGGTGCCAGACTGGAGTCAACGTGGACTCCAAGGCCACGTGGCTTGCCTGGATATCGATCCACGGCGAGTTGAAGGTCAGATGACGTCAGCAGGGGCGCCAGACTGGGGTTAATGTCGACTCCAAGGCCACGAGGCTGGTCTGGATATCGATCCACGGCGAGTTGAAGGTCAGATGACGTCACCAGGAGCGCCAGACTGGGGTCAACGTCGACTCCAAGGCCACGTGGCTTGCCTGGATATCGATCCACGGCGAGTTGAAGGTCAGATGACGTCACCAGGGGCGCCAGACTGGAGTCAACGTGGACTCCAAGGCCACGTGGCTTGCCTGGATATCGATCCACGGCGAGTTGAAGGTCAGATGACGTCACCAGGGGTGCCAGACTGGGTCAACGTGACTCCAAGGCCACGTGGCTTGCCTGGATATCGATCCACGGCGAGTTGAAGGTCAGATGACGTCACCAGGGCGCCAGACTGGGTCAACGTCGACTCCAAGGCCACGTGGCTTGCCTGGATATCGATCCACGGCGAGTTGAAGGTCAGATGACGTCACCAGGGGTGCCAGACTGGGTCAACGTGACTCCAAGGCCACGTGGCTTGCCTGGATATCGATTTACGGCGAGTTGAAGGTCAGATGACGTCACCAGGGGGCCAGACTGGAGTCAACGTGACTCCAAGGCCACGTGGCTTGCCTGGATATCGATCCACGGCGAGTTGAAGGTCAGATGACGTCACCAGGGCGCCAGACTGGGTCAACGTCGACTCCAAGGCCACGTGGCTTGCTGGATATCGATCCACGGCGAGTTGAAGGTCATATGACGTCACCAGGGCGCCAGACTGGAGTCAACGTGGACTCCAAGGCCACGTGGCTTGCCTGGATATCGATCCACGGCGAGTTGAAGGTCAGATGACGTCACCAGGGGTGCCAGACTGGAGTCAACGTACGTCTCAAGGCCACGTGGCTTGCCTGGATATCGATCCACGGCGAGTTGAAGGTCATGACGTCAGCAGGGCGCCAGACTGGGGTTAACGTCGACTCCAAGGCCACGTGGCTTGCCTGGATATCGATCCACGGCGAGTTGAAGGTCAGATGACGTCACCAGGGGTGCCAGACTGGGTCAACGTGACTCCAAGGCCACGTGGCTTGCCTGGATATCGATCCACGGCGAGTTGAAGGTCAGATGACGTCACCAGGGGCCAGACTGGGTCAACGTGACTCCAAGGCCACGTGGCTTGCCTGGATATCGATCCACGGCGAGTTGAAGGTCAGATGACGTCACCAGGGCGCCAGACTGGAGTCAACGTCGACTCCAAGGCCACGTGGCTTGCCTGGATATCGATCCACGGCGAGTTGAAGGTCAGATGACGTCACCAGTGCGCCAGACTGGAGTCAACGTGGACTCCAAGGCCACGTGGCTTGCCTGGATATCGATCCACGGCGAGTTGAAGGTCAGATGACGTCACCAGGGCGCCAGACTGGAGTCAACGTGACTCCAAGGCCACGTGGCTTGCCTGGATATATCCACGGCGAGTTGAAGGTCAGATGACGTCACCAGGGGCGCCAGACTGGAGTCAACGTGACTCCAAGGCCACGTGGCTTGCCTGGATATCGATCCACGGCGAGTTGAAGGTCAGATGACGTCACAGGGCGCCAGACTGGAGTCAACGTGACTCCAAGGCCACGTGGCTTGCCTGGATATCGATCCACGGCGAGTTGAAGGTCAGATGACGTCACCAGGGGCGCCAGACTGGAGTCAACGTGACTCCAAGGCCACGTGGCTTGCCTGGATATCGATCCACGGCGAGTTGAAGGTCAGATGACGTCACAGGGGCGCCAGACTGGAGTCAACGTCGACTCCAAGGCCACGTGGCTTGCCTGGATATCGATCCACGGCGAGTTGAAGGTCAGATGACGTCACCAGGGCGCCAGACTGGAGTCAACGTCGACTCCAAGGCCACGTGGCTTGCCTGGATATCGATCCACGGCGAGTTGAAGGTCATATGACGTCACCAGGGCGCCAGACTGGAGTCAACGTGGACTCCAAGGCCACGTGGCTTGCCTGGATATCGATCCACGGCGAGTTGAAGGTCAGATGACGTCACCAGGGGCGCCAGACTGTCACGTCGACTCCAAGGCCACGTGTGCTGGATATCGATCCACGGCGAGTTGAAGGTCAGATGACGTCACAGGGCGCCAGACTGGAGTCAACGTGACTCCAAGGCCACGTGGCTTGCCTGGATATCGATCCACGGCGAGTTGAAGGTCAGATGACGTCACCAGGGCGCCAGACTGGAGTCAACGTGGACTCCAAGGCCACGTGGCTTGCCTGGATATCGATCCACGGCGAGTTGAAGGTCAGATGACGTCACAGGGGCGCCAGACTGGGTCAACGTCGACTCCAAGGCCACGTGGCTTGCCTGGATATCGATCCACGGCGAGTTGAAGGTCAGATGACGTCACAGGGCGCCAGACTGGAGTCAACGTGACTCCAAGGCCACGTGGCTTGCCTGGATATCGATCCACGGCGAGTTGAAGGTCAGATGACGTCACCAGGGCGCCAGACTGGTCAACGTCGACTCCAAGGCCACGTGGCTTGCCTGGATATCGATCCACGGCAGTTGAAGGTCATGACGTCACCAGGGCGCCAGACTGGGTCAACGTCGACTCCAAGGCCACGTGGCTGCTGGATATCGATCCACGGCGAGTTGAAGGTCATGACGTCACCAGGGCGCCAGACTGGGTCAACGTCGACTCCAAGGCCACGTGGCTTGCCTGGATATCGATCCACGGCGAGTTGAAGGTCAGATGACGTCACCAGGGGCGCCAGACTGGAGTCAACGTGACTCCAAGGCCACGTGGCTTGCCTGGATATCGATCCACGGCGAGTTGAAGGTCAGATGACGTCACCAGGGGCGCCAGACTGGAGTCAACGTCGACTCCAAGGCCACGTGGCTTGCCTGGATATCGATCCACGGCGAGTTGAAGGTCAGATGACGTCACCAGGGGCGCCAGACTGGAGTCAACGTCGACTCCAAGGCCACGTGGCTTGCCTGGATATCGATCCACGGCGAGTTGAAGGTCAGATGACGTCACCAGGGGCGCCAGACTGGAGTCAACGTCGACTCCAAGGCCACGTGGCTTGCCTGGATATCGATCCACGGCGAGTTGAAGGTCAGATGACGTCACCAGGGCGCCAGACTGGAGTCAACGTGACTCCAAGGCCACGTGGCTTGCCTGGATATCGATCCACGGCGAGTTGAAGGTCAGATGACGTCACCAGGGGCGCCAGACTGGAGTCAACGTCGACTCCAAGGCCACGTGGCTTGCCTGGATATCGATCCACGGCGAGTTGAAGGTCAGATGACGTCACCAGGGCGCCAGACTGGAGTCAACGTGGACTCCAAGGCCACGTGGCTTGCCTGGATATCGATCCACGGCGAGTTGAAGGTCAGATGACGTCAGCAGGGCGCCAGACTGGAGTCAACGTCGACTCCAAGGCCACGTGGCTTGCCTGGATATCGATCCACGGCGAGTTGAAGGTCAGATGACGTCACCAGGGGCGCCAGACTGAGTCAACGTCGACTCAAGGCCACGTGGCTTGCCTGGATATCGATCCACGGCGAGTTGAAGGTCAGATGACGTCACAGGGGCGCCAGTGGTCAACGACTCCAAGGCCACGTGGCTTGCCTGGATATCGATCCACGGCGAGTTGAAGGTCAGATGACGTCACCAGGGGGCCAGACTGAGTCAACGTCGACTCAAGGCCACGTGTGCTGGATATCGATCCACGGCGAGTTGAAGGTCAGATGACGTCACAGGGCGCCAGACTGGAGTCAACGTGACTCCAAGGCCACGTGGTTGCCTGGATATCGATCCACGGCGAGTTGAAGGTCAGATGACGTCACCAGGGCGCCAGACTGGAGTCAACGTGGACTCCAAGGCCACGTGGCTTGCCTGGATATCGATCCACGGCGAGTTGAAGGTCAGATGACGTCACCAGGGCGCCAGACTGGAGTCAACGTCGACTCCAAGGCCACGTGGCTTGCCTGGATATCGATCCACGGCGAGTTGAAGGTCAGATGACGTCACAGGGGCCAGACTGGAGTCAACGTCGACTCCAAGGCCACGTGGCTTGCCTGGATATCGATCCACGGCGAGTTGAAGGTCAGATGACGTCACCAGGGGCGCCAGACTGGAGTCAACGTGACTCCAAGGCCACGTGGCTTGCCTGGATATCGATCCACGGCGAGTTGAAGGTCAGATGACGTCACCAGGGCGCCAGACTGGAGTCAACGTCGACTCCAAGGCCACGTGGCTTGCCTGGATATCGATCCACGGCGAGTTGAAGGTCAGATGACGTCACCAGGGCGCCAGACTGGGGTCAACGTCGACTCCAAGGCCACGTGGCTTGCCTGGATATCGATCCACGGCGAGTTGAAGGTCATATGACGTCACAGGGCGCCAGACTGGGTAATGTCGACTCCAAGGCCACGTGGCTGGTCCTGGATATCGATCCACGGCGAGTTGAAGGTCAGATGACGTCACCAGGGCGCCAGACTGGGTCAACGTCGACTCCAAGGCCACGTGGCTTGCCTGGATATCGATCCACGGCGAGTTGAAGGTCAGATGACGTCACCAGGGCGCCAGACTGGAGTCAACGTGACTCCAAGGCCACGTGGCTTGCCTGGATATCGATCCGGCGAGTTGAAGGTCAGATGACGTCACCAGTGCGCCAGACTGGAGTCAACGTCGACTCCAAGGCCACGTGGCTTGCCTGGATATCGATCCACGGCGAGTTGAAGGTCAGATGACGTCACCAGGGCGCCAGACTGGAGTCAACGTGACTCCAAGGCCACGTGGCTTGCCTGGATATCGATCCACGGCGAGTTGAAGGTCAGATGACGTCACCAGGGGCCCAGACTGGGTCAACGTGACTCCAAGGCCACGTGGCTTGCCTGGATATCGATACGGCGAGTTGAAGTCAGATGACGTCACCAGGGCGCCAGACTGGAGTCAACGTGACTCCAAGGCCACGTGGCTTGCCTGGATATCGATCCACGGCGAGTTGAAGGTCAGATGACGTCACCAGGGGCCCAGACTGGAGTCAACGTCGACTCCAAGGCCACGTGGTTGCCTGGATATCGATCCACGGCGAGTTGAAGGTCATGACGTCACAGGGGCGCCAGACTGGAGTCAACGTCGACTCCAAGGCCACGTGGCTTGCCTGGATATCGATCCACGGCGAGTTGAAGGTCATGACGTCACCAGGGGCCAGACTGGGTCAACGTCGACTCCAAGGCCACGGCTGCTGGATATCGATCCACGGCGAGTTGAAGGTCAGATGACGTCACAGGGCGCCAGACTGGAGTCAACGTCGACTCCAAGGCCACGTGGCTTGCCTGGATATCGATCCACGGCGAGTTGAAGGTCAGATGACGTCACCAGGGGCGCCAGACTGGAGTCAACGTGGACTCCAAGGCCACGTGGTGTGCCTGGATATCGATCCACGGCGAGTTGAAGGTCAGATGACGTCACCAGGGGCGCCAGACTGGAGTCAACGTGGACTCCAAGGCCACGTGGCTTGCCTGGATATCGATCCACGGCGAGTTGAAGGTCAGATGACGTCACCAGGGCGCCAGACTGGGTCAACGTGACTCCAAGGCCACGTGGCTTGCCTGGATATCGATCCACGGCGAGTTGAAGGTCATGACGTCAGCAGGGGCGCCAGACTGGAGTCAACGTGACTCCAAGGCCACGTGGCTTGCCTGGATATCGATCCACGGCGAGTTGAAGGTCAGATGACGTCACCAGATCCCAGACTGGGGTCAACGTCGACTCCAAGGCCACGTGGCTGTGGATATCGATCCACGGCGAGTTGAAGGTCAGATGACGTCACCAGGGGCGCCAGACTGGGTCAACGTCGACTCAAGGCCACGTGGCTTGCCTGGATATCGATCCACGGCGAGTTGAAGGTCTATGACGTCAACAGGGCGCCAGACTGGAGTCAACGTGACTCCAAGGCCACGTGGCTTGCCTGGATATCGATCCACGGCGAGTTGAAGGTCAGATGACGTCACAGGGCGCCAGACTGGGTTAACGTCGACTCCAAGGCCACGAGGCTGCTGGATATCGATCCACGGCGAGTTGAAGGTCAGATGACGTCACCAGGGCGCCAGACTGGGTCAACGTCGACTCCAAGGCCACGTGGCTTGCCTGGATATCGATCCACGGCGAGTTGAAGGTCAGATGACGTCACCAGGGGCGCCAGACTGAGTCAACGTGACTCCAAGGCCACGTGGCTTGCCTGGATATCGATCCACGGCGAGTTGAAGGTCAGATACGTCAGCAGGGGGCCAGACTGGGTCAATCGACTCCAAGGCCACGTGGCTTGCCTGGATATCGATCCACGGCGAGTTAAGGTCAGATGACGTCACCAGGTGCGCCAGACTGGGTCAACGTGACTCCAAGGCCACGTGGCGCCTGGATATCGATCCACGGCGAGTTGAAGGTCAGATGACGTCACCAGGCGCCAGACTGGAGTCAACGTGGACTCCAAGGCCACGTGGCTGCCTGGATATCGATCCACGGCGAGTTGAAGGTCAGATGACGTCACCAGGGGTGCCAGACTGGAGTCAACGTGGACTCCAAGGCCACGTGGCTTGCCTGGATATCGATCCACGGCGAGTTGAAGGTCAGATGACGTCAGCAGGGGCGCCAGACTGGGGTCAACGTCGACTCCAAGGCCACGTGGCTTGCCTGGATATCGATCCACGGCGAGTTGAAGGTCAGATGACGTCACCAGGGCGCCAGACTGGGTCAACGTCGACTCCAAGGCCACGTGGCTTGCCTGGATATCGATCCACGGCGAGTTGAAGGTCAGATGACGTCACCAGGGGCGCCAGACTGGAGTCAACGTGGACTCCAAGGCCACGTGGCTTGCCTGGATATCGATCCACGGCGAGTTGAAGGTCAGATGACGTCACCAGGGGTGCCAGACTGGAGTCAACGTGGACTCCAAGGCCACGTGGCTTGCCTGGATATCGATTCACGGCGAGTTGAAGGTCAGATGACGTCACCAGGGGCGCCAGACTGGAGTCAACGTCGACTCCAAGGCCACGTGGCTTGCCTGGATATCGATCCACGGCGAGTTGAAGGTCAGATGACGTCACCAGGGGTGCCAGACTGGGTCAACGTGGACTCCAAGGCCACTTGGCTTGCCTGGATATCGATCCACGGCGAGTTGAAGGTCAGATGACGTCACCAGGGGTGCCAGACTGGGTCAACGTGACTCCAAGGCCACGTGGCTTGCCTGGATATCGATCCACGGCGAGTTGAAGGTCAATGACGTCACCAGGGCGCCAGACTGGGTCAACGTCGACTCCAAGGCCACGTGGCTTGCCTGGATATCGATCCACGGCGAGTTGAAGGTCAGATGACGTCACCAGGGCGCCAGACTGGAGTCAACGTGACTCCAAGGCCACGTGGCTTGCCTGGATATCGATCCACGGCGAGTTGAAGGTCAGATGACGTCACCAGGGGCGCCAGACTGAGTCAACGTCGACTCCAAGGCCACGTGGCTTGCCTGGATATCGATCCACGGCGAGTTGAAGGTCAGATGACGTCACCAGGGGCGCCAGACTGGAGTCAACGTGACTCCAAGGCCACGTGGCTTGCCTGGATATCGATCCACGGCGAGTTGAAGGTCAGATGACGTCACCAGGCGCCAGACTGGAGTCAACGTGGACTCCAAGGCCACGTGGCTTGCCTGGATATCGATCCACGGCGAGTTGAAGGTCAGATGACGTCACAGGGCGCCAGACTGGAGTCAACGTCGACTCCAAGGCCACGTGGCTTGCCTGGATATCGATCCACGGCGAGTTGAAGGTCAGATGACGTCACAGGGGCGCCAGACTGGAGTCAACGTCGACTCCAAGGCCACGTGGCTTGCCTGGATATCGATCCACGGCGAGTTGAAGGTCAATGACGTCACCAGCGCCAGACTGGGTCAACGTCGACTCCAAGGCCACGTGGCTTGCCTGGATATCGATCCACGGCGAGTTGAAGGTCAGATGACGTCACCAGGGGCCCAGACTGGGTCAACGTCGACTCCAAGGCCACGTGGCTGCCTGGATATCGATCCACGGCGAGTTGAAGGTCAGATGACGTCACCAGGGGCGCCAGACTGGAGTCAACGTGACTCCAAGGCCACGTGGTTGCCTGGATATCGATCCACGGCGAGTTGAAGGTCAGATGACGTCAGCAGGGGCGCCAGACTGGAGTCAACGTGACTCCAAGGCCACGTGGCTTGCCTGGATATCGATCCACGGCGAGTTGAAGGTCAGATGACGTCACCAGGGCGCCAGACTGGGTCAACGTCGACTCCAAGGCCACGTGGCTTGCCTGGATATCGATCCACGCGAGTTGAAGGTCAGATGACGTCACCAGGGGCGAGACTGGAGTCAACGTGGACTCCAAGGCCACGTGGCTTGCCTGGATATCGATCCACGGCGAGTTGAAGGTCAGATGACGTCACCAGGGCGCCAGACTGGAGTCAACGTCGACTCCAAGGCCACGTGGCTTGCCTGGATATCGATCCACGGCGAGTTGAAGGTCAGATGACGTCACAGGGGCGCCAGACTGGAGTCAACGTCGACTCCAAGGCCACGTGGCTTGCCTGGATATCGATCCACGGCGAGTTGAAGGTCAGATGACGTCACCAGGGGCGCCAGACTGGGTCATGTCGACTCCAAGGCCACGTGGCTTGCCTGGATATCGATCCACGGCGAGTTGAAGGTCAGATGACGTCACCAGGGGCGCCAGACTGGAGTCAACGTGACTCCAAGGCACGTGGCTTGCCTGGATATCGATCCACGGCGAGTTGAAGGTCAGATGACGTCACCAGGGGTGCCAGACTGGAGTCAACGTGACTCCAAGGCCACGTGGCTTGCCTGGATATCGATCCACGGCGAGTTGAAGGTCAGATGACGTCACAGGGGCGCCAGACTGGAGTCAACGTCGACTCCAAGGCCACGTGGCTTGCCTGGATATCGATCCACGGCGAGTTGAAGGTCAGATGACGTCACCAGGGGCGCAGACTGGAGTCAACGTCGACTCCAAGGCCACGTGCTTGCCTGGATATCGATCCACGGCGAGTTGAAGGTCAGATGACGTCACCAGGGGCCAGACTGGAGTCAACGTCGACTCCAAGGCCACGTGGCTTGCCTGGATATCGATCCACGGCGAGTTGAAGGTCAGATGACGTCACCAGGGCGCCAGACTGGGTCAACGTCGACTCCAAGGCCACGTGGCTTGCCTGGATATCGATCCACGGCGAGTTGAAGGTCAGATGACGTCACCAGGGGCGCCAGACTGGAGTCAACGTGACTCCAAGGCCACGTGGCTTGCCTGGATATCGATCCACGGCGAGTTGAAGGTCAGATGACGTCACCAGGGCGCCAGACTGGAGTCAACGTCGACTCCAAGGCCACGTGGCTTGCCTGGATATCGATCCACGGCGAGTTGAAGGTCAGATGACGTCACCAGGGGCGCCAGACTGGAGTCAACGTGACTCCAAGGCCACGTGGCTTGCCTGGATATCGATCCACGGCGAGTTGAAGGTCAGATGACGTCACCAGGGGCGCCAGACTGGAGTCAACGTGACTCCAAGGCCACGTGGCTTGCCTGGATATCGATCCACGGCGAGTTGAAGGTCAGATGACGTCACCAGGGCGCCAGACTGGTCAACGTCGACTCCAAGGCCACGTGGCTTGCCTGGATATCGATCCACGGCGAGTTGAAGGTCAGATGACGTCACAGGGGCGCCAGACTGGAGTCAACGTGGACTCCAAGGCCACGTGGCTTGCCTGGATATCGATCCACGGCGAGTTGAAGGTCAGATGACGTCACCAGGGGCGCCAGACTGGAGTCAACGTCGACTCCAAGGCCACGTGGCTTGCCTGGATATCGATCCACGGCGAGTTGAAGGTCAGATGACGTCACAGGGCGCCAGACTGGAGTCAACGTCGACTCCAAGGCCACGTGGCTTGCCTGGATATCGATCCACGAGTTGAAGGTCAGATGACGTCACCAGGGGCCAGACTGGAGTCAACGTGACTCCAAGGCCACGTGGCTTCCTGGATATCGATCCACGGCGAGTTGAAGGTCAGATGACGTCACCAGGGGCCCAGACTGGAGTCAACGTCGACTCCAAGGCCACGTGTTGCCTGGATATCGATCCACGGCGAGTTGAAGGTCAGATGACGTCACAGGGGCGCCAGACTGGAGTCAACGTGGACTCCAAGGCCACGTGGCTTGCCTGGATATCGATCCACGGCGAGTTGAAGGTCAGATGACGTCACCAGGGCGCCAGACTGGAGTCAACGTGACTCCAAGGCCACGTGGCTTGCCTGGATATCGATCCACGGCGAGTTGAAGGTCAGATGACGTCAGCAGGGGCGCCAGACTGGAGTCAACGTCGACTCCAAGGCCACGTGGCTTGCCTGGATATCGATCCACGGCGAGTTGAAGGTCAGATGACGTCACAGGGGCGCCAGACTGGAGTCAACGTGACTCCAAGGCCACGTGGCTTGCCTGGATATCGATCCACGGCGAGTTGAAGGTCAGATGACGTCACCAGGGCGCCAGACTGGAGTCAACGTCGACTCCAAGGCCACGTGGCTTGCCTGGATATCGATCGGCGAGTTGAAGGTCAGATGACGTCACAGGGGCGCCAGACTGGGTCAACGTCGACTCCAAGGCCACGTGGCTTGCCTGGATATCGATCCACGGCGAGTTGAAGGTCAGATGACGTCACCAGGGCGCCAGACTGGGTCAACGTCGACTCCAAGGCCACGTGGCTTGCCTGGATATCGATCCACGGCGAGTTGAAGGTCAGATGACGTCACCAGGGGCGCCAGACTGGGTCAACGTCGACTCCAAGGCCACGTGGCTTGCCTGGATATCGATCCACGGCGAGTTGAAGGTCAGATGACGTCACCAGGGGCGCCAGACTGGAGTCAACGTCGACTCCAAGGCCACGTGGCTTGCCTGGATATCGATCCACGGCGAGTTGAAGGTCAGATGACGTCACCAGGGGCGCCAGACTGGAGTCAACGTCGACTCCAAGGCCACGTGGCTTGCCTGGATATCGATCCACGGCGAGTTGAAGGTCAGATGACGTCACCAGGGGCGCCAGACTGGAGTCAACGTCGACTCCAAGGCCACGTGGCTTGCCTGGATATCGATCCACGGCGAGTTGAAGGTCAGATGACGTCACCAGGGGCGCCAGACTGGAGTCAACGTCGACTCCAAGGCCACGTGGCTTGCCTGGATATCGATCCACGGCGAGTTGAAGGTCAGATGACGTCACCAGGGGCGCCAGACTGGAGTCAACGTCGACTCCAAGGCCACGTGGCTTGCCTGGATATCGATCCACGGCGAGTTGAAGGTCAGATGACGTCACCAGGGCGCCAGACTGGAGTCAACGTGACTCCAAGGCCACGTGGCTTGCCTGGATATCGATCCACGGCGAGTTGAAGGTCAGATGACGTCACCAGGCGCCAGACTGGAGTCAACGTCGACTCCAAGGCCACGTGGCTTGCTGGATATCGATCCACGGCGAGTTGAAGGTCAGATGACGTCACAGGGGCGCCAGACTGGAGTCAACGTCGACTCCAAGGCCACGTGGCTTGCCTGGATATCGATCCACGGCGAGTTGAAGGTCAGATGACGTCACCAGGGGCCCAGACTGGTCAATGTCGACTCCAAGGCCACGTGGCTTGCCTGGATATCGATCCACGGCGAGTTGAAGGTCAGATGACGTCACCAGGGGTGCCAGACTGGTCAACGTCGACTCCAAGGCCACGTGTGGCTGGATATCGATCCACGGCGAGTTGAAGGTCAGATGACGTCACAGGGGCGCCAGACTGGAGTCAACGTGACTCCAAGGCCACGTGGCTTGCCTGGATATCGATCCACGGCGAGTTGAAGGTCAGATGACGTCACCAGGGCGCCAGACTGGAGTCAACGTGACTCCAAGGCCACGTGGCTTGCCTGGATATCGATCCACGGCGAGTTGAAGGTCAGATGACGTCACCAGGGCGCCAGACTGGGTCAACGTCGACTCCAAGGCCACGTGGCTTGCCTGGATATCGATCCACGGCGAGTTGAAGGTCAGATGACGTCACCAGGGGCGCCAGACTGGAGTCAACGTGACTCCAAGGCCACGTGGCTTGCCTGGATATCGATCCACGGCGAGTTGAAGGTCAGATGACGTCACCAGGGGCGCCAGACTGGAGTCAACGTGGACTCCAAGGCCACGTGGCTTGCCTGGATATCGATCCACGGCGAGTTGAAGGTCAGATGACGTCACCAGGGCGCCAGACTGGTCAACGTCGACTCCAAGGCCACGTGGCTTGCCTGGATATCGATCCACGGCGAGTTGAAGGTCAGATGACGTCACCAGGCGCCAGACTGGGTCAACGTCGACTCCAAGGCCACGTGGCTTGCCTGGATATCGATACGGCGAGTTGAAGGTCATGACGTCACCAGGGCGCCAGACTGGGGTCAACGTCGACTCCAAGGCCACGTGGCTTGCCTGGATATCGATCCACGGCGAGTTGAAGGTCAGATGACGTCACCAGGGGCGCCAGACTGGGTCAACGTCGACTCCAAGGCCACGTGGCTTGCCTGGATATCGATCCACGGCGAGTTGAAGGTCAGATGACGTCACCAGGCGCCAGACTGGAGTCAACGTGACTCCAAGGCCACGTGGCTTGCCTGGATATCGATCCGGCGAGTTGAAGGTCAGATGACGTCACCAGGCGCCAGACTGGAGTCAACGTCGACTCCAAGGCCACGTGGCTTGCCTGGATATCGATCCACGGCGAGTTGAAGGTCAGATGACGTCACCAGGTGCGCAGACTGGAGTCACGTCGACTCCAAGGCCACGTGGCTTGCCTGGATATCGATCCACGGCGAGTTGAAGGTCAGATGACGTCACCAGGGGTGCCAGACTGGGGTCATCGTGGACTCCAAGGACACGTGGCTTGCCTGGATATCGATTTACGGCGAGTTGAAGGTCAGATGACGTCACCAGGGGCGCCAGACTGGAGTCAACGTGGACTCCAAGGCCACGTGGCTTGCCTGGATATCGATCCACGGCGAGTTGAAGGTCAGATGACGTCACCAGGGGCGCCAGACTGGAGTCAACGTCGACTCCAAGGCCACGTGGCTTGCCTGGATATCGATCCACGGCGAGTTGAAGGTCAGATGACGTCAGCAGGGGCGCCAGACTGGAGTCAACGTCGACTCTAAGGCCAGTGGCTTGCCTGGATATCGATCCACGGCGAGTTGAAGGTCATATGACGTCACCAGGGCCCAGAGTGGGTTAATGTCGACTCCAAGGCCACGAGGCTGTCTGGATATCGATCCACGGCGAGTTGAAGGTCAGATGACGTCACCAGGGGCGCCAGACTATAGTCAACGTCGACTCCAAGGCCACTGGCTGTGCTGGATATCGATCCACGCGCGTTGAAGGTCAGATGACGTCAGCAGGGCGCCAGACTGGAGTCAACGTGGACTCCAAGGCCACGTGGTTGCCTGGATATCGATCCACGGCGAGTTGAAGGTCAGATGACGTCACCAGGGCGCCAGACTGGAGTCAACGTGACTCCAAGGCCACGTGGCTTGCCTGGATATCGATCCCGGCGAGTTGAAGGTCAGATGACGTCACCAGGGGCGCCAGACTGGGTCAACGTCGACTCCAAGGCCACGTGGCTTGCCTGGATATCGATCCACGGCGAGTTGAAGGTCAGATGACGTCACCAGGGCGCCAGACTGGAGTCAACGTGGACTCCAAGGCCACGTGGCTTGCCTGGATATCGATCCACGCGAGTTTGAAGGTCAGATGACGTCCAGGGCGCCAGACTGGGGTCAACGTCGACTCCAAGGCCACGTGGCTGTCTGGATATCGATCCACGGCGAGTTGAAGGTCAGATGACGTCACAGGGGCGCCAGACTGGGGTCAACGTCGACTCAGGCCACGTGGCTTGCCTGGATATCGATCCACGGCGAGTTGAAGGTCATGACGTCACAGGGCGCCAGACTGGGTCACGTGACTCCAAGGCCACGTGGTTGCCTGGATATCGATCCACGGCGAGTTGAAGTCAGATGACGTCACCAGGGGCGCCAGACTGGGTCAACGTCGATCCAAGGCCACGTGGCTTGCCTGGATATCGATCCAGGCGAGTTGAAGGCAGATGACGTCACCAGGGGCGCCAGACTGAGTCAACGTGGACTCCAAGGCCACGTGGCTGCCTGGATATCGATCCACGGCGAGTTGAAGGTCATGATGACGCCAGGGGCGCCAGACTGGAGTAAATTCGACTCCAAGGCCACGTGGCTTGCCTGGAGGATAGATCCACGGGCGAGTTGAAGGTCAGATGACGTCACCAGG
>CM010312.1:27526486-27554311 GCA_001923025.3 Taenia multiceps | reverse complement strand
ACTACGGCGAGTTGAAGGTCAGATGACGTCACCAGGGGCGCCAGACTGGAGTCAACGTGACTCCAAGGCCACGTGGTTGCTGGATATCGATCCACGGCGAGTTGAAGGTCAGATGACGTCAGCAGGGGCGCCAGACTGGAGTCAACGTCGACTCCAAGGCCACGTGGCTTGCTGGATATCGATCCACGGCGAGTTGAAGGTCAGATGACGTCACAGGGGCGCCAGACTGGAGTCAACGTCGACTCCAAGGCACGTGGCTTGCCTGGATATCGATCCACGGCGAGTTGAAGGTCAGATGACGTCACAGGGGCGCCAGACTGGAGTCAATGTCGACTCCAAGGCCACGTGGCTTGCCTGGATATCGATCACGGCGAGTTGAAGGTCAGATGACGTCACCAGGGGCGCCAGACTGGAGTCAACGTCGACTCCAAGGCCACGTGGCTTGCTGGATATCGATCCACGGCGAGTTGAAGGTCAGATGACGTCACAGGGGCCAGACTGGAGTCAACGTCGACTCCAAGGCCACGTGGCTTGCCTGGATATCGATCCACGGCGAGTTGAAGGTCAGATGACGTCACCAGGGGCGCAGACTGGGTCAACGTGGACTCCAAGGCCACGTGGCTTGCCTGGATATCGATCCACGGCGAGTTGAAGGTCAGATGACGTCACAGGGGTGCAGACTGGAGTCAACGTCGACTCCAAGGCCACGTGGCTTGCCTGGATATCGATCCACGGCGAGTTGAAGGTCAGATGACGTCACCAGGGGCGCCAGACTGGAGTCAACGTCGACTCCAAGGCCGTGGCTTGCCTGGATATCGATCCACGGCGAGTTGAAGGTCAGATGACGTCACCAGGGGCGCCAGACTGGAGTCAACGTGACTCCAAGGCCACGTGGTTGCCTGGATATCGATCCACGGCGAGTTGAAGGTCAGATGACGTCACAGGGCGCCAGACTGGAGTCAACGTCGACTCCAAGGCACGTGGCTTGCCTGGATATCGATCCACGGCGAGTTGAAGGTCAGATGACGTCACCAGGGGCGCAGACTGGAGTCAACGTGGACTCCAAGGCCACGTGGCTTGCCTGGATATCGATCCACGGCGAGTTGAAGGTCAGATGACGTCACAGGGGCGCCAGACTGGAGTCAACGTGGACTCCAAGGCCACGTGGCTTGCCTGGATATCGATCCACGGCGAGTTGAAGGTCAGATGACGTCACAGGGGCGCCAGACTGGAGTCAACGTGACTCCAAGGCCACGTGGCTTGCCTGGATATCGATCCACGGCGAGTTGAAGGTCAGATGACGTCACAGGGCGCCAGACTGGGTCAACGTGACTCCAAGGCCACGTGGCTTGCCTGGATATCGATACGGCGAGTTGAAGGTCAGATGACGTCACAGGGGCGCCAGACTGGAGTCAACGTCGACTCCAAGGCCACGTGGCTTGCCTGGATATCGATCCACGGCGAGTTGAAGGTCAGATGACGTCACCAGGGGCGCCAGACTGGGTCAACGTCGACTCCAAGGCCACGTGGCTTGCCTGGATATCGATCCACGGCGAGTTGAAGGTCAGATGACGTCACCAGGGGCGCCAGACTGGAGTCAACGTGACTCCAAGGCCACGTGGCTTGCCTGGATATCGATCCACGCGAGTTGAAGGTCAGATGACGTCACAGGGGCGCCAGACTGGAGTCAACGTGACTCCAAGGCCACGTGGCTTGCTGGATATCGATCCACGGCGAGTTGAAGGTCAGATGACGTCACCAGGGGCCAGACTGGAGTCAACGTCGACTCCAAGGCCACGTGGCTTGCCTGGATATCGATCCACGGCGAGTTGAAGGTCAGATGACGTCACCAGGGGCGCAGACTGGAGTCAACGTCGACTCCAAGGCCACGTGGCTTGCCTGGATATCGATCCACGGCGAGTTGAAGGTCAGATGACGTCACCAGGGGCGCCAGACTGGAGTCAACGTGACTCAAGGCCACGTGGCTTGCCTGGATATCGATCCACGGCGAGTTGAAGGTCAGATGACGTCACAGGGGCGCCAGACTGGAGTCAACGTCGACTCCAAGGCCACGTGGCTTGCCTGGATATCGATCCACGGCGAGTTGAAGGTCAGATGACGTCAAGGGGCGCCAGACTGGAGTCAACGTCGACTCCAAGGCCACGTGGCTTGCCTGGATATCGATCCACGGCGAGTTGAAGGTCAGATGACGTCACCAGGGGGCCAGACTGGGTCAACGTCGACTCCAAGGCCACGTGGCTTGCCTGGATATCGATCCACGGCGAGTTGAAGGTCAGATGACGTCACCAGGGGCGCCAGACTGGAGTCAACGTGACTCCAAGGCCACGTGGCTTGCCTGGATATCGATCCACGGCGAGTTGAAGGTCAGATGACGTCAGCAGGGGCGCCAGACTGGAGTCAACGTGGACTCCAAGGCCACGTGGCTTGCCTGGATATCGATCCACGGCGAGTTGAAGGTCAGATGACGTCACCAGGGCGCCAGACTGGAGTCAACGTCGACTCCAAGGCCACGTGGCTTGCCTGGATATCGATCCACGGCGAGTTGAAGGTCAGATGACGTCACCAGGGGCCAGACTGGAGTCAACGTCGACTCCAAGGCCACGTGGCTTGCCTGGATATCGATCCACGGCGAGTTGAAGGTCAGATGACGTCACCAGGGCGCCAGACTGGGTCAACGTCGACTCCAAGGCCACGTGGCTTGCCTGGATATCGATCCACGGCGAGTTGAAGGTCAGATGACGTCACCAGGGGCGCCAGACTGGAGTCAACGTGGACTCCAAGGCCACGTGGTTGCCTGGATATCGATCCACGGCGAGTTGAAGGTCAGATGACGTCACCAGGGGTGCCAGACTGGAGTCAACGTCGACTCCAAGGCCACGTGGCTTGCCTGGATATCGATACGGCGAGTTGAAGGTCAGATGACGTCACAGGGGCGCCAGACTGGAGTCAACGTCGACTCCAAGGCCACGTGGCTTGCCTGGATATCGATCCACGGCGAGTTGAAGGTCAGATGACGTCACCAGGGGCCAGACTGGAGTCAACGTCGACTCCAAGGCCACGTGGCTTGCCTGGATATCGATCCACGGCGAGTTGAAGGTCAGATGACGTCACCAGGGGCGCCAGACTGGGTCAACGTCGACTCCAAGGCCACGTGGCTTGCCTGGATATCGATCCACGGCGAGTTGAAGGTCAGATGACGTCACCAGGGGCGCCAGACTGGAGTCAACGTCGACTCCAAGGCCACGTGGCTTGCCTGGATATCGATCCACGGCGAGTTGAAGGTCAGATGACGTCACCAGGGCGCCAGACTGGAGTCAACGTGACTCCAAGGCCACGTGGCTTGCCTGGATATCGATCCACGGCGAGTTGAAGGTCAGATGACGTCACAGGGCGCCAGACTGGAGTCAACGTGACTCCAAGGCCACGTGGCTTGCCTGGATATCGATCCACGGCGAGTTGAAGGTCAGATGACGTCACAGGGGCGCAGACTGGAGTCAACGTGGACTCCAAGGCCACGTGGCTTGCCTGGATATCGATCCACGGCGAGTTGAAGGTCAGATGACGTCACAGGGGCGCCAGACTGGAGTCAACGTCGACTCCAAGGCCACGTGGCTTGCCTGGATATCGATCCACGGCGAGTTGAAGGTCAGATGACGTCACCAGGGGCGCCACTGGAGTCAACGTGACTCCAAGGCCACGTGGCTTGCCTGGATATCGATCCACGGCGAGTTGAAGGTCAGATGACGTCACAGGGGCCAGACTGGAGTCAACGTGGACTCCAAGGCCACGTGGCTTGCCTGGATATCGATCCACGGCGAGTTGAAGGTCAGATGACGTCACAGGGGCGCCAGACTGGAGTCAACGTCGACTCCAAGGCCACGTGGCTTGCTGGATATCGATCCACGGTTGAAGGTCAGATGACGTCACAGGGCGCCAGACTGGGTCAACGTGACTCCAAGGCCACGTGGTTGCCTGGATATCGATCCACGGCGAGTTGAAGGTCAGATGACGTCACCAGGGGCGCCAGACTGGAGTCAACGTCGACTCAAGGCCACGTGGCTTGCCTGGATATCGATCCACGGCGAGTTGAAGGTCAGATGACGTCACAGGGGCGCCAGACTGGAGTCAACGTGACTCCAAGGCCACGTGGCTTGCTGGATATCGATCCACGGCGAGTTGAAGGTCAGATGACGTCACCAGGGGCGCCAGACTGGAGTCAACGTCGACTCCAAGGCCACGTGGCTTGCCTGGATATCGATCCACGGCGAGTTGAAGGTCAGATGACGTCACCAGGGGCGCAGACTGGAGTCAACGACTCCAAGGCCACGTGGCTTGCCTGGATATCGATCCACGGCGAGTTGAAGGTCAGATGACGTCACAGGGGCGCCAGACTGGAGTCAACGTGACTCCAAGGCCACGTGGCTTGCCTGGATATCGATCCACGGCGAGTTGAAGGTCAGATGACGTCAGCAGGGGCGCCAGACTGGAGTCAACGTCGACTCCAAGGCCACGTGGCTTGCCTGGATATCGATCCACGGCGAGTTGAAGGTCAGATGACGTCACCAGGGCGCCAGACTGGGTCAAGTCGACTCCAAGGCCACGTGGCTTGCTGGATATCGATCCACGGCGAGTTGAAGGTCAGATGACGTCACCAGGGCGCCAGACTGGAGTCAACGTCGACTCCAAGGCCACGTGGCTTGCCTGGATATCGATCCACGGCGAGTTGAAGGTCAGATGACGTCACAGGGGCGCCAGACTGGAGTCAACGTGACTCCAAGGCCACGTGGCTTGCCTGGATATCGATCCACGGCGAGTTGAAGGTCAGATGACGTCACAGGGGCGCCAGACTGGAGTCAACGTCGACTCCAAGGCCACGTGGCTTGCCTGGATATCGATCCACGGCGAGTTGAAGGTCAGATGACGTCACCAGGGGCGCCAGACTGGAGTCAACGTCGACTCCAAGGCCAGTGGCTTGCTGGATATCGATCCACGGCGAGTTGAAGGTCAGATGACGTCACCAGGGCGCCAGACTGGAGTCAACGTGGACTCCAAGGCCACGTGGCTTGCCTGGATATCGATCCACGGCGAGTTGAAGGTCAGATGACGTCAGCAGGGGCGCCAGACTGGAGTCAACGTGACTCCAAGGCCACGTGGCTTGCCTGGATATCGATCCACGGCGAGTTGAAGGTCAGATGACGTCACCAGGGGCCAGACTGGAGTCAACGTCGACTCCAAGGCCACGTGGCTTGCCTGGATATCGATCCACGGCGAGTTGAAGGTCAGATGACGTCACCAGGGCGCAGACTGGAGTCAACGTGGACTCCAAGGCCACGTGGCTTGCCTGGATATCGATCACGGCGAGTTGAAGGTCAGATGACGTCACCAGGGGCGCCAGACTGGAGTCAACGTCGACTCCAAGGCCACGTGGCTTGCCTGGATATCGATCCACGGCGAGTTGAAGGTCAGATGACGTCACAGGGGCGCAGACTGGAGTCAACGTGGACTCCAAGGCCACGTGGCTTGCCTGGATATCGATCCACGGCGAGTTGAAGGTCAGATGACGTCACCAGGGGCGCCAGACTGGAGTCAACGTCGACTCCAAGGCCACGTGGCTGGGGATATCGATCCACGGCGAGTTGAAGGTCAGATGACGTCACCAAGGGGCAGACTGTCAACGTCGACTCCAAGGCCACGTGGCTTGCCTGGATATCGATCCACGGCGAGTTGAAGGTCAGATGACGTCACCAGGGGCGCCAGACTGGAGTCAACGTCGACTCCAAGGCCACGTGGCTTGCCTGGATATCGATCCACGGCGAGTTGAAGGTCAGATGACGTCACCAGGGGCGCCAGACTGGAGTCAACGTCGACTCCAAGGCCACGTGGCTTGCCTGGATATCGATCCACGGCGAGTTGAAGGTCAGATGACGTCACAGGGGCGCCAGACTGGGTCAACGTCGACTCCAAGGCCACGTGGCTTGCCTGGATATCGATCCACGGCGAGTTGAAGGTCAGATGACGTCACAGGGGCGCCAGACTGGAGTCAACGTCGACTCCAAGGCACGTGGCTTGCCTGGATATCGATCCACGGCGAGTTGAAGGTCAGATGACGTCACCAGGGCGCCAGACTGGTCAACGTCGACTCCAAGGCCACGTGGCTTGCCTGGATATCGATCCACGGCGAGTTGAAGGTCAGATGACGTCACCAGGGCGCCAGACTGGAGTCAACGTGGACTCCAAGGCCACGTGGCTTGCCTGGATATCGATCCACGGCGAGTTGAAGGTCAGATGACGTCACCAGGGCGCCAGACTGGAGTCAACGTGGACTCCAAGGCACGTGGCTTGCCTGGATATCGATCCACGGCGAGTTGAAGGTCAGATGACGTCACCAGGTGCGCCAGACTGGGGTCAACGTGGACTCCAAGGCACGTGGTTGCTGGATATCGATCCACGGGAGTTGAAGGTCAGACGTCACCAGGGGTAGGGAGGGAGTCAGGCGTCGAGACTGGAAGGTCGAGGGAGGGGTAGGGAGGAAGGAGGAGGGAGGAGTAGGTAGTGAGGCAGGGAGTTAAGTAGGGAGGGAAAAGGGAGAAAGGCAGAAAAGGAGAGAGGAGGGAAGGAGGGAGGGAGATAGGGAGGTATGGAGTGAGGTAAATAGGGAGGTAGGGAAGTAGGGAGGGAGAAAATTAGTTTTGTAGGTAGGAGGTAGAAAGGGAGGTAGGGAGGTAGGGCGGCAAATAGGGAGGTAGTTAGGGGGGAGGGAGGGAGGGAGGTAGGCGGTAAATAGGGAGGTAGGGAGGGAGGGAAGGAGGAGGGTATGTAGGTGGGGAGGTAGGGAGTGAGGGAGGGAGGGAAGTAGCTAGGGAGGTAGGGAGGGAGGGAGGGAGGAGGGAGGGAGGGAGGTGTGTAGTTAGTGGGGTAGGGAGGGAGGGAATGGGGAACGTATGTAGGTAGGTAGAGAGTGAGGGAGGGAAGTAGTTAAGTAGCTAGGGAGGTAGGGAGGGATGTAGGGAGGCAGGAAGGGAGGTAGGTGGGTAGGTAGGGAGGGAGGGAAATAAATAGGGAGGTAGGGAGGTAGGGAGGGAGGGAGGTAGGGAGGTGGGAAGGGAGGTAAATAGGGGGTAGGGAGGTGTGGAGTTAGGGAATTAGGGAGGGCGGTAAATAGGGAGGCATGGAGTAGAAAGGGAGAGGGAAGAGGGAGGTAGGGAGGTAAGGGTAGGTAAATAGGGACGTAGTGAGCTAGGGAGGTAGGGAGGGTGGTAAATAGGGAGGTAGGGAGCTAGGGAGGCAGGGAGGGCGGTAAATAGGGAGATAGGGAGAAAGGGAGAGAGGAGGGAGGGAGGGAGGGAGGGAGGGAGGTAAGGAGGGAGGTAAATAGGGAGGTAGGCAGGTAGGTAGGGGAGGGCAGTAAATAGGGTGGGAGGGTGGTAAGTAGGGAGGTAGGGAGGGAGGGAGGTAGAAAGGTTGGGAGGTAGGGAGGAAGAGAGGTAGGGAGAGAGATATGGAGGCAGGCAGGCAGGCAGGCAGGCAGGCAGGTAGGTAGTTAGGTAGGTAGGTAGTAGGTAGGTAGGTAGGTAGGTAGGTAGGTAGGTAGGTAGGTAGGTAGGTAGGTAGGTAGGTAGGTAGGTAGGTAGGTAGGTAGGTAGGTAGCTTCCTTTGTAGAAACGCGCGGTCCGGTCTGGAGTCGCGCACCCGTTTCTTTTATTTATTTATTTATTTGGCTGGCCGCACCACACCACACCCTCCTGCATGGCGGCTTTCGCTTTGCTTGCTTTTGGTGCCCCAGGGCAGCTACGCTGCGCTGCGCGTGCGTTTCTCGCGGTCACTACGAGGAAACTGCGCTGCGCAGCGGAGCGGCTTGCCCGGCGGCTTGCCCCCCGCGCGAAGATGGGGCCGCCCGCCGCACTCAATCCAGCGGCGCCGCTGGATTGAGTGCGGCGGGCGGCCCCATCTTCGCGCGGGGGGCAAGCCCTCCCCCCTTTTACCTTGCCCCTCCCGCGAAATTTTTCTCTATCCTCTTATCCTCTTTGCCCTCTCCCCCCCCACTCTCTCACGCATATCACCACCCCTTCTTTTGCCTCATCTAACCTCACCCACGCCTTCTCCCTCATCTTCCCCACACTGCCTCCTTTTTTCCGCCTCATTGCCCCTCATTCTACCTCTTTTCTTCCCCTTCTTTACTCATTTCCTTTCCAGTATTATCTACTCTCTCGCCTCCAATTCCTCTCCACTTTTTTTCTCTCCCTGTCCATCCCACTTCTCGTCCCCGCACCTTCCACTACTGCTCTTTGCACTCATTACTCACCCACCCACCCACCCACCCACTAACCAATCGCCATAGCCTCTCCCACCTACTTACAGCTTGTCAGTAGACATACTTGTGCTATGTGCTCCCCCTCCCTTCCCCTCCCTTCCCTTCCCTTCCCCTCCCTTCCCTTCCCTTCCCTTCCCTTCCCTTCCCTTCCTCCCTCCTTCTCCTTCCATGCTTGTGTTTCTTCTCCTCCTCCTCCTCCTCCTCCTCTACCTTCTAACGCATTCGGTCCTCCTCTCTCAACCCACCTAGCGTTGTTCTCTTTGCTTTCATCCATCCCTCAAGTCCATATGCTAATAGCTAGTATTTGGCAATTATAATGATATCTTTCACTAATAGACATCAATAGTCTTTACTAAGCACATGCCTTATTTTCAGTGATCACAAATGTCCAACAATCAACTTTCCACGCATCTTGTCAACTCCCCACACTATACTTTCCTTCTCTCCTTCTTTCTTTCTTTCTTTCTTTCTTTCTTTCTTCCTTTACCCGCCTTACCACCTGCAATGCCTGCCGTGCCTGCAGTGCTGACTACAAGGGGTGAATGAGGTGGCAAGGCATCTGCTCCTTGGTCCAATTCAACTGCCCACTCACATAGCCGAGGTGCGCACATCCCTCTGGGCCGTGTACCTTCACGTGTATGGAAGGCGTATTTCACACTGAAGGATTGTCATTCCAACGGCTCCCTGATGCACGTCTGTCTATTCCACAATATGTATGCCATTTCCCAGTGGTCCAGTGGTGACTCCATCTCCTTCGATGGTTACCTCTTCAGTCACTTTACCAACCACACATCTTCTCCTTCCATTTCAAAACTGACATATTTACTTTTAATTAATTTGATCGGGACAGGATGAAGTTTCGCCACTGCTATAACCCTAACAGATTTGCTGAAAGTGTTTTGTGGTTAAGATTATAGCATCCTACTACTGCTGTAATTCGCTAGCAGCAGCACTCCCTAGCCTACATTCCGCCTTGCATTGACAGCAGACCGGTTATAGCCGATGTCTGCTTCCTTTGGGTCCTTATGTCAGCGATTCTACCATAGGAGGATAAACCATGCAAGGTTTGCCTATTTATCCTACTTTGCATCGTTGGGTAGCAATAGGCACTTCTGCTTGCCTCAGTGCCATTAAGTCTTCCCCTCTTCCTTATTTTAACGCCTACATTTCAACTCGCTCTATATTGTACGCGTATCAATTAGCAGATGCTCTTCTCCGAGGGTGTGGCTGTAATACCACGGCTATTACGCATGGGAGGCTACAGTTTCATGCATTCTTAACTCCTCTTTTTACTTAGAACCGACAAAATGATTTAGTTGTATGACACAAACACGCTGCTCTTCCTTTTGTGCCCTCATCAAGAACAAGCTATTGCATGCTCTACGTTGCGGTGCTGCCGACCACCAGAATTCAAACCTACTCCTTCCTATAATATAAATGGAAAAGCGTACAGACCTAAGCTGCCTTCTTGATTCTATCCTCCTCATCCTCCTACGTGTACTCTTCCCTACCCCTTAGCGTTCGCTCCACTTTCCTCTTCAACTAACCACCCCTGCATTCGATGATGGTGACGTTGCTCTCTCTCCTCGTTCACCTCAACGTCCCCACGGCCGGCACATGCACGATGCAGGGGCATTGGTGCACTGTCGGTAAAAGGCGTTCTGAGGTTGATTCAATTTCCCATTTTCACATCGAGCCACCCTCTCCATCCACCGCGGGCGATGCAGCGTAATGCTTCTACCTACACATAATTCATGGTGTTTAGGTTATGAAGGCATTTTAAGCAGCTATAGAAACTTTGTATGCGCAGTGCTATGGCTGACCACAATTAGCCCCTAAGCAGCCAATAATATTATCAGACTACAATAATGCTTCCTTTTTTAGTGATGATAGTAAAGTATTGTTAGAATTAGTGGTTGCTGTCACTCAAATGAGCAATCACTCCACTGTGTCACACACGTGTGTGACACTATTCACTATTCACTATTCGTCCTGCAGACGTAATTATTTCAACCATTGTAGACGAATGAAAACGTGATCATTTTTTGGACTGATGGCAGCAACCTGAACATATTACACGGTTTGTCACATGTGGAGTGGTCACTAGGAGTCACAATTTCCTATTCCAATGCGAGATCATCAAATTTACTTCAAATTGCATATTTGTCTTTGGGACAACTGAAAGACGAGGCCAGTACTACCAGTCACCTTCTCTATGTCTCAAAGCAACAAGTCGTGAACTTTGCAGCGTCTCTGCAGAAGGAGTGGGTAAAACGACGAGCGACGCTGGGCGAGGTGTCGCACTGCCGTCTACTTTCCCCATCAGCACAGCTATGATTAAATAAAATTAATTTAACTTAATGCATGTCGTAAGCAGTTTTAAATGCTCTACTTGCGTCTCTATGAGTTCCAATTTGAAGGAGTAGTTACCAAATGGACGCGTGAGTGTGGTGGCATGGGAATAATGTGCTGTAATTAAGACAGATGCATACAATCCTAGCCCCAAAGGTGAAGCACACCATATGTGCTGTAGAAACCTTTCAAACCATTAAGGCTTAACCTTTCAAAGGCCACACACAAACAAGACATCCTAAGTACATTATCCAAAAGCTCCTATCACAACCGACCTAACAAGCGTGCATTGATGTGCCAATCTAACGATCCCTGACAGCCTCTTAGTCTACCATTTAAGTCGGTTGGAGGAAAGCGCCAAGTCAATAAAGAGGCGGTGAGTGGAGGAAGGAAGCCGACCACTCCATTGGCATATGATAGGCAACTAGGAAGTCAGCAGCACCCCGTTTTGAAGTGGTTTTTTTACTAAGGAAGAAGAAACCTAAATTATTCTTGCGTTTTATTTCAAATTTACACAATTTCACCCAAACCAAAATTTTGCGATTGGTGTCAGCCCATTCGATTTCATGCGTCACGCATGTGTGACATGCAGGATTTATCAGAATTTGATGACCGGCATTGGTGCTGCTATGCTCATAAGCATTACATAAGACTGTAATCTTTTTAACTACCCGCTACTGTACTCCGGAAAGAATTATGGCAGTGACCATGACGCTACGCTTATGAGTGACATCATTCCTCGCTACCATCATTCTGTGCAGCCACAGCCCTAATAGCAAATGCTTTTCCTTCGGTTTGCACTTTGCATCCACCTGTTTGGAGACCTCGACCCCTAAGCATGCCAAGCCAATACCAAATAGTGATGGCAGTTGATGCAGTACCTCATTATTTGCTTGCCTTGAGGAAGCCACAGTGAATAGGCGGTTACGCGTCCCATATGGATGCACATGCATTTCAGTCAATGCCTGCAGACCAGCTAAGCAGCAAAGGTACCCAGCCAACATGGCGTTGGATTGCTGAGAGTAGGTAGTACAACTAGAATTGAGCCTGTGCATAGCTGCATGGGCACATCAGCCAAAGTGTCAACAACGCCGCAAAGACAATGTCCTACCGCCTTCTGTAAACTGCTTGCAGAGCATTATGCAGCAATGTGTAATCGTATTTCAACAAAATTCTTGGCACAGCAACATTAGCTCCGCCTCATCACGCTCTACCCTGCTGCATGGCCGAAACCCTTTCCATGCGCATCCAATGTAACAATGCAAGCATTTGCAATACCTTCCAGTTACTTCTTAAATAGCCTTTTCAAGGCCTTAGTTAGCAGCAGTTATTAGCAGCTGAGAGTTCTGGACCACTTCTAACAAACACATCAAGCATTGTGAAGAAACCCAGCCAATCTAGACTCCAACACGCCAGCATATTTGCCCTGAAGTTTATGTGGAGCAGCAAAAGGACGACTGCGAGAGCAAAGCATTCGCTTCTTCCGGGGGTGGAGGAGTCGTCTCTAGACCTCCTTGAGGACAAAGAATTGGGGAGATTATAAGCGCAGATAAGGCAGTGGGGTTGTGGGTGGACAGTCTGACCATGCATAGATGAGTGGCTGTGGACGATTTGAAGTTGCTGAAATTGAGCCACATTTGCCGCATGCAAAGTTGGAGGAAGATGAGATGGCGACGATGACAATGCGTAAAATGTGGATTCCGACGAAGGATACATTTGGCATGTGTAGCGATGAAGACAATCAAACGGATGCGGACTGGTATGTATTTATAAGAGGAAGCGTGCGATGATTTGTGATGACTGCGTTTTAAGTGAGGTCGGTCTGTACTGTACTGTACCTCACCAACGTCACGACGTGTGCTTGGGGTTGAGTTGACCTTCGAAATTGACAGATGATCATCTTCCATGTGCCAGCAGTGGAGACGTTGACGAGAAAAGAGATTTACCTTACTATGCCCAGGTACGGGAGTTGTTAACTCAGTAAGAAGAAGACAAAGTGGAAGCTGAAGGATGCAAACAAGCAAATGCAGAATGATTTGAAGGATAGAGATGCAAGACGGCAGCGAAGTTATTCTATTGGGATGTTAAATGCGACGCCTCGAACCAGGAGCTAGGCGTCCTGTTTGAAGCACCACCTCTAACCGATTATAGTCATAGCGACCTATTTTCACTGCGTTTCGCAACATAGAACTAGCCCGCCTCACCTTCAGTACGCTCCACAAAGCCCGCAGTCAGAAAACGCAGAAATGTATTTACTCGAGGACGAGATTGTGGTTGTTTATTTGCACCCACATTACCTCCGTCACCTGCTCGCGCACTATCGCAGCTCCGCAAATGCCTCACGCCGTGACCTATCCACACATAAAGCAGTGACGATCCAAAGAGTCCGGAAGTGGGAGCCTTAGCTTTGGCGAATTGTTTATAGAGCACTTCACTTTTTCACTGTTTAAACGTTCTTGAAGGTGTCAGTGGTGGCGATTGGATGTCGCCTTAATTCCTGCCTATCTCTTAGATCATGCGTTTACATTAGCCATGGCACCGACGCGACGCTAACCACCTCTTCCACACCAAAATGACGTCTTTCCAACAAGCTTGCGCCGTGATGCTGTTTTCTGCCTAACGTATGATTCCAAGTGACTTTCGAGGCTGCTCCTTCAATTTGATCATAAAGACTTAAAAACATCCTGGACAACTTTTACTAAGAATCAACACGTCATAATTATTATTTTGTACAACGACTTCGTCATCACTTGGGTTCACTATTACAGGATTCTACCCATTCACTGAAGGAATTGCAGTGAGTCCACACCCTCAGCACGCCTCTTTTGGATGAGTGGTAAGTAAAATCGCACAATTACAACCCCACAGATTGTAACTGCACCTCAACCACTGTCAGAAACCACTTATGTCAGGTTGATTAAGTGCTGACTAAAAATCTATGAATTCAGAGTAGAGAAGTAGGATCCCGTCATCTACCTATACATCCCTTCAGTTGATTGACAACTGCCCCGTTTTCCATGGCCCTATATGGTCCGCTTCATTCAGCCGTCTACGCTTGCAAGTATCATAAAACTTGTATAACCGAAGCATCTTTAGAAATGTCTTTTCAAACGTCTATTAAATCCGTGCTCCCTTTCCCGTCTGTAAAACTAAAGGAATGAATGAGGTGGACCGAAGTGAATGCAAACTCTGCAATGTACAAGTAAAAAAACAACAAAAGTGCACCGTACACGGCATGTGAAATACACAGGAATGTGTTGATGGTGGGTGGAAGAGGACAATAACTGGGAAGCACGCTAACTCACCATTGGATGATGTTCGAGTCTACGTTATTGCTCACCTCAATCCACGACTCCTACCCTCTTGCTAACAAACCGTACTTCTTCCTTCTCGTAATAAGTCTACACGCACACTCAAACATTCGGTGCGTTTGTTTGCAGTCCTCAATCCCACCAAGTTGGATGGCACACTTACAATTACTGGTATGTATGGTGACAGACAAAAGGCCAGGTGCATTCATGTGGACATTAAATGATGGTGCTGACATCACTTAGGTGTAAGCTTTCAATAGGTCAACCTCAATACGATCATCGTCCAAATTATCTCTAAATTTAATGCCCACCAACAACGTAGGTGGCAGCCCTCAGAATGCTGGGTTGTGGCATCAAGTCAATTCTTTGTATTCAGAAGCATCAGCTCCATTGGCCGTCCTAAGCTAATGACGCGATCCGTTGCTGAATTATATGCCAGTCCCAAACCACTAAAGCATAAAATAAAATTAATGCCAATGTGTTCTTTACAACTTCGTAAGCGTGTGCTAAGCTCTAAATGAAGCAATGAGGTCGTGCGTTTATGTGGTTGTGGAAGAGTGGAAGGCAGGCGAATTGGATCAAAAAAGGCTTTTATTAATTCTTACTGACTATCCAGCAATTACAATTTACAATAGCTTAGTACTGAGTAATCACATCTACATAATCAGGTGTTCAGATTTCTCCTTCTTCGTGCTTTGCAGGGTGGAAGTGGGGGAGGATCGTATAGTTTTCACAGAGATCCATTTTGCTCTTTGAATCCATGCTCACAAATCGAGATTCGTCAGTCCCATAACAAGACCACACTCGCTGCCAAGCTGTTTCTGCATTTGCTCGCAGGCCTCCTTTGTGGCCTCCTTATTGGTGTCCATCCACCTAATTGCAGTGCAGTGAAGGAGTAAACGTGACTAGGCATTGCAGGCTAAGGAGGAGGAGGAGAATTGCAAGTCTTCTCAATGGAAAGTAGACATCGCTACTCCCCAGCCATCGGCGTCAATAGTCAGTGCGAACGCACAACACAAAGACTCGGCGGCAACCGCGGTCATCTACTTAACGTTTACTTCAACAATTATATCCATGCATGGGGAGGTAGAGAGGGGAGCAGACATATGGATGCACACATACGTACACACATACGTACGTACGTCACATAAATGCCAAGCACATGGTGGGGCTGCAGGTCGTCTCAACGACATCACGTCCCAATACCAACTAACTATTGGCAAGAAAATAGCGATTGGGCACCAAGCACTCGGTAAAGCGAAAACACTTCTCAGCTAAATTCAGTATTTTAGTAAAAACAAGACTAAGTTGCCTACATTACGTTAAAAAAAATTTGAGTAAAATAAAATAGGTGTAGGGACTGCAACAGGTCGAATTGTACACAAGAAAATATTAGGAGACAAACAAACAAACAAAGTGGAAACTTCCCCAAGAGGAGAATGTGAGCGAATTATGCAAGTATAAAAATAAATAAAAAAGAGAGAAAGAAAGAAAGAAAGCCCCAACGTGGCTGATGATGAAGGCCAACACACCATCGAGAATTGCACTTCCAACCGCCACAACAATCCCAACTAACCGACCCAAGTCTTCCACACCACCAGCGTAAAGGTGCATGGAAGAGAAACGGATAAACAAGCATCCACAAATAGAACAGGCACTTAGTAGTGGGGAGGTAATGAATGAACGAAGAGGGAGTACTTGGCGTGGATGAAAATTTCCACGTTAAAAGTTAGGCAGCGGCCTCATCGGTCAAAACTACTCCCCATTAAAATGGCAAACCATTTAGCAGGAGCCAAAACAAACAATCTCCATCACTCGCTACGACTGCTGTGCGGTGAAAACGTCAACGCGATTAGGCAGCGCACTTGGAAGACAGCAGCAAGCCTTCACAGTGAATGCACCAACTTTTCCGACATTTACTTCAGCAGGGAAACAGATGGGCGGACATATAGTTGCATATATGCATGTATGCATACAATAGGGGGGTTTTCGTGAGAAAATATCAAATAAATAGGTAAATTCCCAACCACGTAGGAAGGTTAGAAATCTTCGTAACCAAATTACGTCTCACTAGTCGAAGTTCATCATCCTGCGTTAAAAGAATTAATCACATCTACGACTACCAAAACAATCACAATCCATAGCCTCAAGTGGTGTGGCTATAAAAGAGTCGACGTGGGTAGGCAGCATAGCTGGAAACCAAAACGTACAGACCACTGCCGCACTAGAAGTCCTTGGCCTACTCCACTCCATAAGGTGAGCGTTTAAACATCAAGTACACGCTGTACACCACCCACCCACCGCCACCAGTGGCACGGTAAGTCCGCAGTGTCCGAAAAGACGGAAAGTAAAAAAAATAACAACGAACAGCACGATGTGCAAATGTCTTACGCGCTACGAGACTAACACCCGCAGACACAACCACCGAGGAAAGACAGAAACGCCTCAACAAACCAACACTCAGGTTGGCTACAGGGCACAGTCCACGCAGTGACCTACGCGAAAACCTCCCCACTCCCATTCCGCGTTCACCTCAGTCACTCACACACACACACACACACACCAACCAACACCGTCAAAGCTGAGGCCCTACACAACACCTCCCGCATCAGCAACACACCAGCACAAATAATAGCAATAACCGTCCCCCCGAGCCGATGGGCACAGCAATTACTAAGTTTCCCACGCCTCGTCCACTCCCTCCACGGCTATCATAGCAAGGAAACTGACAAACCTTCCACACACACACACACACACACACACACACGCAAAGTGCGAAAAAACCCCCCTACCCACGGATAAGTGCTAAACACATGCCCCACCTAAAATCACAATACACACCGGATGCACTGTTAAGCAGGAAAGACAACAACAGCAACAACAACTTCCTTACAGCAAGCCAATCTTAACCGAAGAACGCGCGAAGTGACGGCGAGGCCAGACAATGTCGCCCCTCTTGGCAAAAGAGGGAGACGAAGACGAAGACCAAGGCGAAGGCGAAGGCGAAGAAGAAGGCGGAGGAGAAGAAGAAGAAGAAGAAGTCCCCACAGGAACCGCACCTACCTACCTCTTCAGCCCCTATTCTACCATCTAAACATAAAAAGAAAATAAAAAAAATAAAAAAGATAACAATAATGAGACATAAAAATGCGAGGAATACTTGCTGGCAAAAAAATTGCGATTAGGCACCAAGCACCCAATACGGTTAAAACGTGTCCTAACGATATTAAATCCTACCAACCCAAATGCACCGTTCAAAGGGCTAACAAAGTAATTGACGAATTGCCAAAATAGTCGCCATTTCTCGCCCCAACCATTATACAGTGGAAAATGTACGCGAGTAGGCCTCGCAGTGGGAAAACAAAACCTCCCAACGGTCACAACAGCAACAACAACTTCCTTACAGCAAGCCAATCTTAACCGAAGAACGCGCGAAGTGACGGCGAGGCCAGACAATGTCGCCCCTCTTGGCAAAAGAGGGAGACGAAGACGAAGACCAAGGCGAAGGCGAAGGCGAAGAAGAAGGCGGAGGAGAAGAAGAAGAAGAAGAAGTCCCCACAGGAACCGCACCTACCTACCTCTTCAGCCCCTATTCTACCATCTAAACATAAAAAGAAAATAAAAAAAATAAAAAAGATAACAATAATGAGACATAAAAATGCGAGGAATACTTGCTGGCAAAAAAATTGCGATTAGGCACCAAGCACCCAATACGGTTAAAACGTGTCCTAACGATATTAAATCCTACCAACCCAAATGCACCGTTCAAAGGGCTAACAAAGTAATTGACGAATTGCCAAAATAGTCGCCATTTCTCGCCCCAACCATTATACAGTGGAAAATGTACGCGAGTAGGCCTCGCAGTGGGAAAACAAAACCTCCCAACGGTCACAACAGCAACAACAACTTCCTTACAGCAAGCCAATCTTAACCGAAGAACGCGCGAAGTGACGGCGAGGCCAGACAATGTCGCCCCTCTTGGCAAAAGAGGGAGACGAAGACGAAGACCAAGGCGAAGGCGAAGGCGAAGAAGAAGGCGGAGGAGAAGAAGAAGAAGAAGAAGTCCCCACAGGAACCGCACCTACCTACCTCTTCAGCCCCTATTCTACCATCTAAACATAAAAAGAAAATAAAAAAAATAAAAAAGATAACAATAATGAGACATAAAAATGCGAGGAATACTTGCTGGCAAAAAAATTGCGATTAGGCACCAAGCACCCAATACGGTTAAAACGTGTCCTAACGATATTAAATCCTACCAACCCAAATGCACCGTTCAAAGGGCTAACAAAGTAATTGACGAATTGCCAAAATAGTCGCCATTTCTCGCCCCAACCATTATACAGTGGAAAATGTACGCGAGTAGGCCTCGCAGTGGGAAAACAAAACCTCCCAACGGTCAAATTAGGCGGCCTTCGACCCTACACCAGCATGTGGGCGTAGAAAAGAAGCCAGTCGACATTTAGGGGACCTAATGACAACAACAGTAACTATAAACCCCAACTGGCGCACTTTACGCCACAAAAAAATGCGTAAAGACCTGCGCACCAATGCTGAAAACATGTTTCCACCCATAAAGAAACCCACATCGAATCCGTCGCTGGGCAGAGAAGACACCAACAACCCACTAATTGCGATCCAATCTTACCTGGCAAATATGCCAAGCCATAGCGAAGGCGAGATTCGCACCCAGCGCCGCCTCCTCATAATGCCTCCATTCTCGCTCACAAAACACAAACATTCCGAAGGAGCTGAAACTCTGCCTCCTCCTCCTCCTCCACCTCCTTCAATGCCCCATCTAGCGATTACGTAGACAAAGAAAATACGTAATAAGGCATATAATGAATAACTATTGGCGAAAATAATACGCAGGCGCTAAGCACTTGGTACAGTTAAAACTCTCCTCCACAAAATAAATACTCATTAATCAGATTCCGTCGTCAATAAAAGGCTAAATAATTATTAAATTGTCACAATAACCATACCTCATCGCCCAAAGTACCGAACACCAACAAATGAACGCGATTAGACCCAAACGTCTGCAAAACAAAACGTCTCAACGGGCACATTCCGAAGCGTGTGCCTGTATCGTGGCGATTAGGTGTATAAAGGGAGCCCACCGACACCTAAGGGATTTAAAAGCAACCAATTAACTAATAGCAATAAGAAAGCACCAAATAATTACGTGAATAGGCAGTATTTTGGGAAAGCGAGCGCCTTAAGCCGCATTATGAAGCCTCTGTGTCTATTCGAAAACGGGAGCATATAAAGAGAAATAATCTACTCTTAAATGATCCAATAGCAGCTAAGAACCTAAAACTAACAAAACAATTGCTTAATACTTGCCGGTTCTCCGAGTTGTTACAGCAAATAATGCACCAGCAATCGATATCAATAGTCCCAAAATGCACACCGATTACCAGTCCGCTGACCAGTTTTGCGCGACAAAACAAGCGAACTTTTGATTTTTGCTTATTTTTTACACAGTCAAAGTTACTGCAAAAGCTGCACTTTTTGTAATTGGCGTCAAATTTGAGGAGTAAATCTGCAAATGAAATAAATTACTTAGTAGGCGTAAGTGAGAAAATCAGCGATGAATTTCAGGGAAATAGAAGCGCCTAAAACCTATATTTTAGCAATCGGTAATACAAACCATGTGCGAATCAAATAATTTTACAAAGGTTTAGCGCACAGTTAATTTGTATATCGCACTTATTCTCCAATTTGATGGTTGTGGCAAAGTTGATACATGGGGACTGTTGAAAGGTAATTTGGCCTACGTTTTAGTGTAGGCTTGCTTTTTTCTTGGGGGTTACACCATGATTTTCCTTTATTGTACTCCTGTCTCGGTCAATTCGTGTCAATAATGACCCTAAGGCCGTGCGAGAATTTGTGTATGGTGTGTCCTACTGCGCAAGTGGCTGTTTCTATTCTGCTAATTAACTTGGCCAATTCTACTGGTGGTTAGGGGCCAATAATGAGCAAAATGTGAGTGCCTTATCTGTCTCACTCAAAATAGCAATGAAGGCTGGTGGTTCCGACGTCTACGCACGTTCGTAGTCTAGTGGGTGGATGGATGGATGGATGGATGGATGGATGGATGAATGAATGAATGAATGAATGAATGAATGAATGAATAAATGAATGAATGAATGAATGTGGAAGAAAACTGTCAACTGAGAGGTGAGTTGGCATTGTATGTATATAGTTGTAATCTTGTAAACCCATTTTTGATAGTTTTATGGTGCTTTCCTGCACTGGAGGCGTATACATGCTCCTTCTCTTTCAGGAGTAGGTGCTTTTCAATGCGTTTGGTCTCATTCAAATGGAGGGCCGGTGATTGTGAAGAGTGAGTGTCTCCTCACTTCGCTGCCTGCGTGTGACAGTGAGGAAAATGAATGGTCACAGTGTCGGTGGAAGTTAATAGGAGTTGAGTTGAGTTGAGTTGCAGCCGATAAATGTGTGTATGCAAGAATGCGTGGGAAGGACGGTCGATTGGAGGCTACTGCAGTGGAAGTTGAAAAGGAATCAAATTATAAGGCAGGCAAGTTTGGAGCATGTATATGTTCTCGGTATTCTATGCATCCATTTTCGATATAGATATAGGCGTGGTGCTTTCATGTGGTGGAAGAATGAATAGATGCGTTCTCCTTTAGGTGGTATGTGGTGTTGGTGGATGCGTTGGCATTTGTGGGAATTGATTGAGCCTGCTAAAGATACGGTTTCTACGCGTTAGTTGGGCTTCTTCCTTCTCTCTCCGTCACCTGGCGGCACGTGTATGCGTGGCTTGTGTTCCACATGACCATGTCATTGTTGACAGGCCTGTCGCTTGTATTCAATGCAATAAAAGTATTGAGAGGCGGTTGTGTGTTCTGGTTTCTGAGAGGCGATTGACTCGTCACATCAAGTAACTGCGGTCAGTCAGCGTGATTATTTAGGCGGAACAACCTGCAATGGTGCGGTGATGATGATTTTTTCCGTTGAAAGGACACTGTCTAGTTCGCTCAGGTAAGCGCTGACTGCAGTAGGAATTTGGTTTTATTTGGGTCCTGTTTGCTGGGCTACTAGCGATGAGGCCTGGTGGTCATGGGTACTTGGTGGAGTGTGCGCAAACAAACAAACAAACAAACAAATGGGCTGGGAGTGGATTTGAAGGGAAGTTGTTGAGTGCAGCCCCATCTTGTGTCAAATTGTCGGTTGCCTGTGAGGAGGAGAAAGAAGTAGGTAGGCTGTGGCGGTGTGGGGTGGCGTGGGGTAGGGCGGGGCGGGGCAAGACTTCATTTCACGCATCACCCTGCCATTTTTTACGTTTGAACTTTAAGGTGGAATGTCGAGACTACTGAAATGGTGTTGGGTAGTGAGGGTTTTGTCAACTGGGCGGGCTCACACAAGTTACTCGTTTTTAGCAGCAGCAGCAGCAGTGGTAGGGCCACGGGCCTTAGGCTGAGTTCTAGCGGTGGCGTTGGCGGCAGCGAAGAAGTAGGTCAAGTGGAGGAGGAGTAGTCGGAGCGCCTATCCAACGCTGGTGGTGAATTGATAAGGCAGGAGGGCACACCCATCACTTCACAACATGTGGAGAGTAGTGGGAAGGGAATGAGATTCGGAGGCCTCACAACAACAACAACAACAACAACAACTGCGCTACGTGCCTCCACTCTGCCTGGTTGTCGCGTCGTTGCAGCATTAGAACACCCAACTACAACTACTCCAATCGATTAATCGCGTGCTTCACTAACATTATCTTATTATTCTCCCTACCATTATTTAAGCACTTCTTTGCATATGTTTCGACGCTTTCTTTGCCTTCACACCTCAAATCACGTAGCCTACTGCCCCAACTCTCACTCCTCCCACCAGCCTAGCGCTGTCATGTACAAATTGACACACAACAAGGCGTGGCTGTGCGTTCCCCTCGTGTAATGCAGAGCTAGCTGATCAGATGGAATTCTTTTATTTCCTCTTCTTTATCGCAAAGACAATTGGTAGGTAAAGAGAATGGCTGAGAGGGGGGGGCATTAGTGTTCAAATAGAGGAGCATTTTACTTTCCTAAGTCAATGATGAGGATGGTGAGGAGAGGAAGGAGGAGGAGGGGCAGAGAGGGAGAGGGAGAGGGAGAGGGAGAGAGATTGTTCACAAACCGCGAATTCCTACCAAATGCCGTCGGTGGAGGAGGTAGTGCAGAGAGGGGTCCGTCCATTCCTGCTGAGGAAAAGAAAAAGAAAAAGAGTAGAAGACGACGACGACGAAGAAGAAGAAGAAGTAGCCGAAAAGATACAGCAGAGACTTAGGCCCTAAGCAATGTTTCTTCCTCCATGTGTCTACCAGTGTTTCACCTCGCACTCAAAGCAGTACTTGCTGAGGTGGTTCGGTAATACCCACAGCCTGCTCATCTTGGTACCTACCTACTATCTGTCTTAGTCTTAGCGACCGCGCTGCTACTGATGGTGTTGCTGCCACTTCTCCCTTTTCCTGACCATCTCATTCCATTCCATTCCATTCCATTCCATCCACTCATTCATCCACTCACGCACACACACACACACACACACAGATCAACGTTAATAAAACCTACCACCGGTTAGGTTATTGAGTGAGTGAGTGAGTGAGTGAGTGTGTGAATGGCCTAGCTTCGGGCCTCATTACTGACTCATCCACACTGAGCACTCGTTTGGTTGGTTGGTCGGTCGGTCGGTCGGTCGGTCGGTCGATCGATGAGCCAATGGATCGATGAATCTCAACGGATCGATGATACCACCCATTGCTGTTGTGCCTGCGTTGTGTGTATTAGTCATCTCTGCTTGCCCGCCTGCCTGCCTGCCTGCCTACCTGCCCACCTGCCCACCTACTTACTGACCGAGAAAAGAAACAATCTCACACACACACACACACACACACAATCACAACGACAAATGTGCCCTCTTCCTACACTTGGCTGGAGGAAAAATGGAAGAGAGTAAAGAAGAGGGTGAGTTGAGAACCCAGCACAAATCCAATCCCACTAGCTAACCCTCTCGTCTATCCTTTCTTGCCTCCTCCTCCTCCTCCTCCTCATGAAATCATAGTAACAATAATGTTACTGCTATTAGGGATAGATTGCTAGGCATCATCATCATCAACAACAGCAGCAACAACAACGGCAGGGCTTTCCTGTGGTCGCCTCGAGACGAGTGGAGAAACGATGCACAAAATAGCAGCAGGAAATACAAGCTAGGCGAATGCCTGTGTCCATTTTTACGTCCTCATCATCTCCACGACCCGCCCGCCCACTCATTCACTCACTCACTCACTCACTCACTCACTCACTCACTCACTCACTCACTCACTCACTCACTCACTAAGTTCCTCGAAAAGACCGTGGGATCGATGGAAGGAAAGAAGACACAAGGCGTACACAAAGATTGTTGAGACAAAAAAAGAATTTGCCTCATTGTCCTGTCCAGAAATCCTAGCAAGCGGTGGATGGCGTGAAGGGAGAGGGGAGGGGAGGGGAGGGGAGGGAAGGACCACAACATTTTAACCTACTATACGGATATGGAGACTGTTTTAAAGCATAGAAACTAAGATGCCTCGTACGCTTGATGAGTGACTGTGTTTATTTACAGCCTCATCCACTACTGTTCCTACCCAGTGCCTCGATTAGTCGACACAGTGTACACAAACAAAGACCATGGAGACAACCTCCACCGCCTCCACCTCATCGCTATTATGTGACTGGAGCGCAACATTAAAAAAAAAGGGGTTCCCACAATGTCTCGACGTAGTATTGAGCGGTGGACGTCAATGTCAAGTTGTCCAATAAAGAGGCTGAATGAGGGATGAGGAGGAGGGGGAGGAGGAGGGGGACAAACTTAGAGCACTAACCAATTGGGGAGGAGGGAGGGAGGGAGGGAGTGTTAATTAGGTCCAAAAATTGGTGATTCTGTGTGTGTGTGTGTGTGTATTTAGAAGAGGAGCTTAAAATAATGAGAGGAAAGAAAGGAAAAGAAAAGAGGAACAGGCACGAGCAAGTTCCACCTTGCCTTTCCCGCACCAGGAATAACAAACTCTAACTTCTAGGGGGCTGCTAGCAGCAGCAGCAACAGCAACAACAACAACAACAGCAGAAAGAAGCGATTGGAACTAAAAACGCCCGACACGGAGGCAGTTAAAATGGTAAAATTTATATATATATATAGAGAGAGAGAGTTAAGGAGGGAGGGAGAGATATCTATTTGTAAAGCTCTAGCCACAAGGTAGGAGATTTAATAATAACAATAATAATGATAATATTAGAATAATAATAATAGTAGCAAAAAATGTCATATTTCATCACTTTCTCCTCAAGTTACATTGATGGAGAGTAAGAGGGAGAGAGAGAGAGAGAAAGAGAGGAAAAGAGTTGGAAAAGCGGGATGGGGGGAGGGAGAAGTAGAGGGAGAGAGAGGAGAGAGAGAGAGAGAGGAAAAGAGTTGGAAAAGCGGGATGGAGGGAGGGAAAGTAGAGGTAAGTGAGAGACATCTAATTGTAATAATATACAACAATAATATACTAATAAGAGCAATAAAAAGCCATATTTCTTCTCGTCATCACTTCCTCCTCTAGTTACATTGAGGGAGAGTAAGAGAGAGAGAGAGGGAGAGAGAGAGAGAGAAAGAGAGAGGAAAAGAGTTGGAAAAGCGGGATGGGGGGAGGGAGAAGTAGAGGTAAGTGAGAGACATCTAATTGTAATAATACTACAACAATAATATACTAATAAGAGCAATAAAAAGCCATATTTCTTCTCGTCATCACTTCCTCCTCTAGTTACATTGAGGGAGAGTAAGAGAGAGAGTGAGGGAGAGAGAGGAGAAGAGAGGAAAAGAGTTGGAAAAGCGGGATGGGGGGAGGAGAAGTAGAGGTAAGTGAGAGACATCTAATTGTAATAATATACAACAATAATATACTAATAAGAGCAATAAAAAGCCATATTTCTTCTCGTCATCACTTCCTCCTCTAGTTACATTGAGGGAGAGTAAGAGAGAGAGAGAGGGGGAGAGAGGAAAAGAGAGAGGAAAAGAGTTGGAAAAGCGGGATGGGGGGAGGGAGAAGTAGAGGTAAGTGAGAGACATCTAATTGTAATAATATTACAACAATAATATACTAATAAGAGCAATAAAAAGCCATATTTCTTCTCGTCATCACTTCCTCCTCTAGTTACATTGAGGGAGAGTAAGAGGGAGAGAGAGGGAGAGAGAGAGAGAGAAAGAGAGAGGAAAAGAGTTGGAAAAGCGGGATGGGGGGAGGGAGAAGTAGAGGTAAGTGAGAGACATCTAATTGTAATAATATTACAACAATAATATACTAATAAGAGCAATAAAAAGCCATATTTCTTCTCGTCATCACTTCCTCCTCTAGTTACATTGAGGGAGAGTAAGAGAGAGAGAGAGGGAGAGAGAGGAAAAGAGAGAGGAAAAGAGTTGGAAAAGCGGGATGGGGGGAGGGAGAAGTAGAGGTAAGTGAGAGACATCTAATTGTAATAATATTACAACAATAATATACTAATAAGAGCAATAAAAAGCCATATTCTTCTCGTCATCACTTCCTCCTCTAGTTACATTGAGGGAGAGTAAGAGGAGAGAGAGGGAGAGAGAGGAAAAGAGAGGAAAAGAGTTGGAAAAGCGGGATGGGGGAGGGAGAAGTAGAGGTAAGTGAGAGACATCTAATTGTAATAATACTACAACAATAATATAATAATAAGAGCAATAAAAAGCCATATTTCTTCTCGTCATCACTTCCTCCTCTAGTTACATTGAGGGAGAGTAAGAGAGAGAGTGAGGGAGAGAGAGGAAAAGAGAGGAAAAGAGTTGGAAAAGCGGGATGGGGGGAGGGAGAAGTAGAGGTAAGTGAGAGACATCTAATTGTAATAATACTACAACAATAATATAATAATAAGAGCAATAAAAAGCCATATTTCTTCTCGTCATCACTTCCTCCTCTAGTTACATTGAGGGAGAGTAAGAGAGAGAGTGAGGAGAGAGAGGAAAAGAGAGGAAAAGAGTTGGAAAAGCGGGATGGGGGAGGGAGAAGTAGAGGTAAGTGAGAGACATCTAATTGTAATAATATTACAACAATATATACTAATAAGAGCAATAAAAAGCCATATCTTCTCGTCATCACTTCCTCCTCTAGTTACATTGAGGGAGAGTAAGAGAGAGAGAGAGAGAGAGAGAGAGAGAGTAAGAGAGAGGAAAAGAGTTGTAAAAAGCTGGATGGAGGGAAGGAGAAGTAGAGGTAAGTGAGAGACTTCTAATTGTAAAGCTCTAGCCACTGGGAAGGAGATTTAATAATAATAATAATAATAACAATATTAATGACAACAATGGTAGCAACTAAATGTCAATCAATCAATCCATCAATCCCAGACACTTCTACCACTACTGCGATAACTATTACTAAAAAAAACTATTATTACCACGCCAACAAACACGCAAACGCACATCTCGTCCCCTGCCCCTACTCACTCCATCCAACTGTTCAGGACGACAGCATGGCAAAGCCAGTTAGTTAGTTGGTTAGTTGGATGGTTGGTGATAGACGAAGGCAAATCAATCAATCAATCAATCAATCAACCAACCAAGCAATCAATCAATCAATCACTTCCTTTGCAACAAAAAATTATAACACCTACTGGCAGCAGTGTGGGTTGCTCCAAACACAAATGGGCTGCCACAATCAGCGGCATGGGCAGACGAAGACACCTAGACGATCAGAGCGATGATCAACGGAGGCGGTTAAACAACACAAATCCCCGCCTACCTACCTACCTACCTACCCGCCTACCTAGCGATTTCTCCCCACCAACAAGCGAACTAGAACCGCTGAGAACATTAGAAAAGGCAAAAGAGCCCACGCCGACCAAAGTACGACCAGCTCAGCTCTTATCCACTGATCTTACTTATGCCTAAAGTCAGTCCTTTCCACGATCAAATGGCCACCAGCCTACACAGAAACAAAGGACCCAACCGCCGCACGACTAGAATAAGTAACCGGGCATCCCATCAAAGCGGGTAGGGTAGGTGGGTAAATTGGAAAAAATGCAGTATATTATGCAGTATATTAGGTAGGTAGGAACCAAAGCGCTCACACATACGTACAACTGCAGTTTATCAAGATCCTGTTCCTCCTCCTCCTTCTTCTCCTCCTCCTCCTCCGCTCCTCCCTGCCCCGCATAGACGTGTGGACATCCGTCGGCCACATCAAATGCCTGCGTCCCACCCCCTCGCCCGGCAGTGGGTGTACTAAAATGAAGCGAAGCAATGTCCTCAGTGGAAAGTGGCTAACGAAACCAGCGAAATGAGCAGAACAAGCCAAGAAGAAGAAGCAACCCAATCAATCAATCAATCAATCAATCACTCAATCAACTGCGCACAGTCAGTCACAGAAAAGTGGAACTTACTTTAAACACGACTAAAAGCGACCTAAGATGGAACTTCTCGTCCGACGTTCATTGTAGATGCGACAAAACGCCCTACAAACAAGACAGTAAGTAGGCAAAGTACGATACATGTTGTGGTACTTCCCTAATTCCCACAAATTCAAATCGAGTGAGATCCATCCGCTACTCAAAACACACTAACATCGTGCAAATGGCGCTTAGCGATAAGAAGAAGCAGGGCGAGCAAACCACATGAATAACTGACGGCGAAATCAATCCACAAAACAATGCGCAAATGGGAACGTTTAAAAAGGATACCTGGATCAGAAGCGCCTCCTTCCACGTGGACGCGGCACGGTCCTTGCGACTGGATTAACTAACTAATAAAACGAAAAAGAGCAAGTAACAATTTAGTTAACAGCAGAGATATTGAGGG
>CM010312.1:27504262-27526386 GCA_001923025.3 Taenia multiceps | reverse complement strand
GTCGCGCAAAACTGGTCAGCGGACTGGTAATCGGTGCATTTTGGACTAGTTGATATCGATTGCTGGTGCATTATTTGCTGTACAACTCGGAGAACCGGCAATATTAAGCATTGTTTTGTTATTTTAGGTTCTTAGCTGCTATTGGATCATTTAAGAGTAGATTATTTCTCTTTATATGCTCCCGTTTTTCGAATAGCACACAGAGGCTTCATAATGCGGCTTAAGCGCTCGCTTTCCCAAAATACTGCCTATTCACGTTAATTATTTGGTGCTTTCTTATTGCTATTAGTTAATTGGTTGCTTTTAAATCCCTTAGGTGTCGGTGGGCTCCCTTTATACACCTAATCGCCACGATACAGGCACACGCTTCGGAATTGCCCGTTGAGACGTTTTGTTTTGCAGACGTTTGGGTCTAATCGCGTTCATTTGTTGGTGTTCGGTACTTTGGGGCGATGAGGTATGGTTATTGTGACAATTTAATAATTATTTAGCCTTTTATTGACGACGGAATCTGATTAATGAGTATTTATTTTGTGGAGGAGAGTTTTAACTGTACCAAGTGCTTAGCGCCTGCGTATTATTTTCGCCAATAGTTTATTCATTATATGCCTTATTACGTATTTTCTTTGTCTACGTAATCGCTAGATGGGCATTGAAGGAGTGGAGGAGGAGGAGGAGCAGAGTTTCAGCTCCTTCGGAATGTTTGTGTTTTGTGAGCGAGAATGGAGGCATTATGAGGAGGCGGCGCTGGTGCGAATCTCGCCTTCGCTATGGCTTGGCATATTTGCCAGGTAAGATTGGATCGCAATTAGTGGGTTGTTGGTGTCTTCTCTGCCCAGCGACGGATTCGATGTGGGTTTCTTTATGGGTGGAACCATGTTTTCAGCATTGGTGCGCAGGTCTTTCGCATTTTTTTGTGGCGTAAAGTGCGCCAGTTGGGGTTTATAGTTACTGTTGTTGTCATTAGTCCCCTAAATGTCGACTGGCTTCTTTTCTACGCCCACATGCTGGTGTAGGGTCGAAGGCCGCCTAATTTGACCGTTGGAGGTTTTGTTTTTCCCACTGCGAGGCCTACTCGCGTACATTTTCCACTGTATAATGGTTGGGGCGAGAAATGGCGACTATTTCGGCAATTCGTCAATTACTTTGTTAGCCCTTTGAACGGTGCATTTGGGTTGGTAGGATTTAATATCGTTAGGACACGTTTTAACCGTATTGGGTGCTTGGTGCCTAATCGCAATTTTTTTGCCAGCAAGTATTCCTCGCATTTTTATGTCTCATTATTTTATCTTTTTTATTTTTTTTATTTTCTTTTTATGTTTAGATGGTAGAATAGGGGCTGAAGAGGTAGGTAGGTGCGGTTCCTGTGGGGACTTCTTCTTCTTCTTCTTCTCCTCCGCCTTCTTCTTCGCCTTCGCCTTCGCCTTGGTCTTCGTCTTCGTCTCCCTCTTTTGCCAAGAGGGCGACATTGTCTGGCCTCGCCGTCACTTCGCGCGTTTTCGGTTAAGATTGGCTTGCTGTAAGGAAGTTGTTGTTGCTGTTGTGACCGTTGGGAGGTTTTGTTTTCCCACTGCGAGGCCTACTCGCGTACATTTTCCACTGTATAATGGTTGGGGCGAGAAATGGCGACTATTTTGGCAATTCGTCAATTACTTTGTTAGCCCTTTGAACGGTGCATTTGGGTTGGTAGGATTTAATATCGTTAGGACACGTTTTAACCGTATTGGGTGCTTGGTGCCTAATCGCAATTTTTTTGCCAGCAAGTATTCCTCGCATTTTTATGTCTCATTATTGTTATCTTTTTTATTTTTTTTATTTTCTTTTTATGTTTAGATGGTAGAATAGGGGCTGAAGAGGTAGGTAGGTGCGGTTCCTGTGGGGACTTCTTCTTCTTCTTCTTCTCCTCCCGCCTTCTTCTTCGCCTTCGCCTTCGCCTTGGTCTTCGTCTTCGTCTCCCTCTTTTGCCAAGAGGGGCGACATTGTCTGGCCTCGCCGTCACTTCGCGCGTTCTTCGGTTAAGATTGGCTTGCTGTAAGGAAGTTGTTGTTGCTGTTTGACCGTTGGGAGGTTTTGTTTTCCCACTGCGAGGCCTACTCGCGTACATTTTCCACTGTATAATGGTTGGGGCGAGAAATGGCGACTATTTTGGCAATTCGTCAATTACTTTGTTAGCCCTTTGAACGGTGCATTTGGGTTGGTAGGATTTAATATCGTTAGGACACGTTTTAACCGTATTGGGTGCTTGGTGCCTAATCGCAATTTTTTTGCCAGCAAGTATTCCTCGCATTTTTATGTCTCATTATTGTTATCTTTTTTTTTTTTTATTTTCTTTTTATGTTTAGATGGTAGAATAGGGGCTGAAGAGGTAGGTAGGTGCGGTTCCTGTGGGGACTTCTTCTTCTTCTTCTTCTCCTCCGCCTTCTTCTTCGCCTTCGCCTTCGCCTTGGTCTTCGTCTTCGTCTCCCTCTTTTGCCAAGAGGGGCGACATTGTCTGGCCTCGCCGTCACTTCGCGCGTTCTTCGGTTAAGATTGGCTTGCTGTAAGGAAGTTGTTGTTGCTGTTGTGACCGTTGGGAGGTTTTGTTTTCCCACTGCGAGGCCTACTCGCGTACATTTTCCACTGTATAATGGTTGGGGCGAGAAATGGCGACTATTTTGGCAATTCGTCAATTACTTTGTTAGCCCTTTGAACGGTGCATTTGGGTTGGTAGGATTTAATATCGTTAGGACACGTTTTAACCGTATTGGGTGCTTGGTGCCTAATCGCAATTTTTTTGCCAGCAAGTATTCCTCGCATTTTTATGTCTCATTATTGTTATCTTTTTTATTTTTTTTATTTTCTTTTTATGTTTATGGTAGAATAGGGGCTGAAGAGGTAGGTAGGTGCGGTTCCTGTGGGGACTTCTTCTTCTTCTTCTTCTCCTCCGCCTTCTTCTTCGCCTTCGCCTTCGCCTTGGTCTTCGTCTTCGTCTCCCTCTTTTGCCAAGAGGGGCGACATTGTCTGGCCTCGCCGTCACTTCGCGCGTTCTTCGGTTAAGATTGGCTTGCTGTAAGGAAGTTGTTGTTGCTGTTGTGACCGTTGGGAGGTTTTGTTTTCCCACTGCGAGGCCTACTCGCGTACATTTTCCACTGTATAATGGTTGGGGCGAGAAATGGCGACTATTTTGGCAATTCGTCAATTACTTTGTTAGCCCTTTGAACGGTGCATTTGGGTTGGTAGGATTTAATATCGTTAGGACACGTTTTAACCGTATTGGGTGCTTGGTGCCTAATCGCAATTTTTTTGCCAGCAAGTATTCCTCGCATTTTTATGTCTCATTATTGTTATCTTTTTTATTTTTTTTATTTTCTTTTTATGTTTAGATGGTAGAATAGGGGCTGAAGAGGTAGGTAGGTGCGGTTCCTGTGGGGACTTCTTCTTCTTCTTCTTCTCCTCCGCCTTCTTCTTCGCCTTCGCCTTCGCCTTGGTCTTCGTCTTCGTCTCCCTCTTTTGCCAAGAGGGGCGACATTGTCTGGCCTCGCCGTCACTTCGCGCGTTCTTCGGTTAAGATTGGCTTGCTGTAAGGAAGTTGTTGTTGCTGTTGTTGTCTTTCCTGCTTAACAGTGCATCCGGTGTGTATTGTGATTTTAGGTGGGGCATGTGTTTAGCACTTATCCGTGGGTAGGGGGTTTTTTCGCACTTTGCGTGTGTGTGTGTGTGTGTGTGTGTGTGTGGAAGGTTTGTCAGTTTCCTTGCTATGATAGCCGTGGAGGGAGTGGACGAGGCGTGGGAAACTTAGTAATTGCTGTGCCCATCGGCTCGGGGGGACGGTTATTGCTATTATTTGTGCTGGTGTGTTGCTGATGCGGGAGGTGTTGTGTAGGGCCTCAGCTTTGACGGTGTTGGTTGTGTGTGTGTGTGTGTGTGTGAGTGACTGAGGTGAACGCGGAATGGGAGTGGGGAGGTTTTCGCGTAGGTCACTGCGTGGACTGTGCCCTGTAGCCAACCTGAGTGTTGGTTTGTTGAGGCGTTTCTGTCTTTCCTCGGTGGTTGTGTCTGCGGGTGTTAGTCTCGTAGCGCGTAAGACATTTGCACATCGTGCTGTTCGTTGTTATTTTTTTTACTTTCCGTCTTTTCGGACACTGCGGACTTACCGTGCCACTGGTGGCGGTGGGTGGGTGGTGTACAGCGTGTACTTGATGTTTAAACGCTCACCTTATGGAGTGGAGTAGGCCAAGGACTTCTAGTGCGGCAGTGGTCTGTACGTTTTGGTTTCCAGCTATGCTGCCTACCCACGTCGACTCTTTTATAGCCACACCACTTGAGGCTATGGATTGTGATTGTTTTGGTAGTCGTAGATGTGATTAATTCTTTTAACGCAGGATGATGAACTTCGACTAGTGAGACGTAATTTGGTTACGAAGATTTCTAACCTTCCTACGTGGTTGGGAATTTACCTATTTATTTGATATTTTCTCACGAAAACCCCCCTATTGTATGCATACATGCATATATGCAACTATATGTCCGCCCATCTGTTTCCCTGCTGAAGTAAATGTCGGAAAAGTTGGTGCATTCACTGTGAAGGCTTGCTGCTGTCTTCCAAGTGCGCTGCCTAATCGCGTTGACGTTTTCACCGCACAGCAGTCGTAGCGAGTGATGGAGATTGTTTGTTTTGGCTCCTGCTAAATGGTTTGCCATTTTAATGGGGAGTAGTTTTGACCGATGAGGCCGCTGCCTAACTTTTAACGTGGAAATTTTCATCCACGCCAAGTACTCCCTCTTCGTTCATTCATTACCTCCCCACTACTAAGTGCCTGTTCTATTTGTGGATGCTTGTTTATCCGTTTCTCTTCCATGCACCTTTACGCTGGTGGTGTGGAAGACTTGGGTCGGTTAGTTGGGATTGTTGTGGCGGTTGGAAGTGCAATTCTCGATGGTGTGTTGGCCTTCATCATCAGCCACGTTGGGGCTTTCTTTCTTTCTTTCTCTCTTTTTTATTTATTTTTATACTTGCATAATTCGCTCACATTCTCCTCTTGGGGAAGTTTCCACTTTGTTTGTTTGTTTGTCTCCTAATATTTTCTTGTGTACAATTCGACCTGTTGCAGTCCCTACACCTATTTTATTTTACTCAAATTTTTTTTAACGTAATGTAGGCAACTTAGTCTTGTTTTTACTAAAATACTGAATTTAGCTGAGAAGTGTTTTCGCTTTACCGAGTGCTTGGTGCCCAATCGCTATTTTCTTGCCAATAGTTAGTTGGTATTGGGACGTGATGTCGTTGAGACGACCTGCAGCCCCACCATGTGCTTGGCATTTATGTGACGTACGTACGTATGTGTGTACGTATGTGTGCATCCATATGTCTGCTCCCCTCTCTACCTCCCCATGCATGGATATAATTGTTGAAGTAAACGTTAAGTAGATGACCGCGGTTGCCGCCGAGTCTTTGTGTTGTGCGTTCGCACTGACTATTGACGCCGATGGCTGGGGAGTAGCGATGTCTACTTTCCATTGAGAAGACTTGCAATTCTCCTCCTCCTCCTTAGCCTGCAATGCCTAGTCACGTTTACTCCTTCACTGCACTGCAATTAGGTGGATGGACACCAATAAGGAGGCCACAAAGGAGGCCTGCGAGCAAATGCAGAAACAGCTTGGCAGCGAGTGTGGTCTTGTTATGGGACTGACGAATCTCGATTTGTGAGCATGGATTCAAAGAGCAAAATGGATCTCTGTGAAAACTATACGATCCTCCCCCACTTCCACCCTGCAAAGCACGAAGAAGGAGAAATCTGAACACCTGATTATGTAGATGTGATTACTCAGTACTAAGCTATTGTAAATTGTAATTGCTGGATAGTCAGTAAGAATTAATAAAAGCCTTTTTTGATCCAATTCGCCTGCCTTCCACTCTTCCACAACCACATAAACGCACGACCTCATTGCTTCATTTAGAGCTTAGCACACGCTTACGAAGTTGTAAAGAACACATTGGCATTAATTTTATTTTATGCTTTAGTGGTTTGGGACTGGCATATAATTCAGCAACGGATCGCGTCATTAGCTTAGGACGGCCAATGGAGCTGATGCTTCTGAATACAAAGAATTGACTTGATGCCACAACCCAGCATTCTGAGGGCTGCCACCTACGTTGTTGGTGGGCATTAAATTTAGAGATAATTTGGACGATGATCGTATTGAGGTTGACCTATTGAAAGCTTACACCTAAGTGATGTCAGCACCATCATTTAATGTCCACATGAATGCACCTGGCCTTTTGTCTGTCACCATACATACCAGTAATTGTAAGTGTGCCATCCAACTTGGTGGGATTGAGGACTGCAAACAAACGCACCGAATGTTTGAGTGTGCGTGTAGACTTATTACGAGAAGGAAGAAGTACGGTTTGTTAGCAAGAGGGTAGGAGTCGTGGATTGAGGTGAGCAATAACGTAGACTCGAACATCATCCAATGGTGAGTTAGCGTGCTTCCCAGTTATTGTCCTCTTCCACCCACCATCAACACATTCCTGTGTATTTCACATGCCGTGTACGGTGCACTTTTGTTGTTTTTTTACTTGTACATTGCAGAGTTTGCATTCACTTCGGTCCACCTCATTCATTCCTTTAGTTTTACAGACGGGAAAGGGAGCACGGATTTAATAGACGTTTGAAAAGACATTTCTAAAGATGCTTCGGTTATACAAGTTTTATGATACTTGCAAGCGTAGACGGCTGAATGAAGCGGACCATATAGGGCCATGGAAAACGGGGCAGTTGTCAATCAACTGAAGGGATGTATAGGTAGATGACGGGATCCTACTTCTCTACTCTGAATTCATAGATTTTTAGTCAGCACTTAATCAACCTGACATAAGTGGTTTCTGACAGTGGTTGAGGTGCAGTTACAATCTGTGGGGTTGTAATTGTGCGATTTTACTTACCACTCATCCAAAAGAGGCGTGCTGAGGGTGTGGACTCACTGCAATTCCTTCAGTGAATGGGTAGAATCCTGTAATAGTGAACCCAAGTGATGACGAAGTCGTTGTACAAAATAATAATTATGACGTGTTGATTCTTAGTAAAAGTTGTCCAGGATGTTTTTAAGTCTTTATGATCAAATTGAAGGAGCAGCCTCGAAAGTCACTTGGAATCATACGTTAGGCAGAAAACAGCATCACGGCGCAAGCTTGTTGGAAAGACGTCATTTTGGTGTGGAAGAGGTGGTTAGCGTCGCGTCGGTGCCATGGCTAATGTAAACGCATGATCTAAGAGATAGGCAGGAATTAAGGCGACATCCAATCGCCACCACTGACACCTTCAAGAACGTTTAAACAGTGAAAAAGTGAAGTGCTCTATAAACAATTCGCCAAAGCTAAGGCTCCCACTTCCGGACTCTTTGGATCGTCACTGCTTTATGTGTGGATAGGTCACGGCGTGAGGCATTTGCGGAGCTGCGATAGTGCGCGAGCAGGTGACGGAGGTAATGTGGGTGCAAATAAACAACCACAATCTCGTCCTCGAGTAAATACATTTCTGCGTTTTCTGACTGCGGGCTTTGTGGAGCGTACTGAAGGTGAGGCGGGCTAGTTCTATGTTGCGAAACGCAGTGAAAATAGGTCGCTATGACTATAATCGGTTAGAGGTGGTGCTTCAAACAGGACGCCTAGCTCCTGGTTCGAGGCGTCGCATTTAACATCCCAATAGAATAACTTCGCTGCCGTCTTGCATCTCTATCCTTCAAATCATTCTGCATTTGCTTGTTTGCATCCTTCAGCTTCCACTTTGTCTTCTTCTTACTGAGTTAACAACTCCCGTACCTGGGCATAGTAAGGTAAATCTCTTTTCTCGTCAACGTCTCCACTGCTGGCACATGGAAGATGATCATCTGTCAATTTCGAAGGTCAACTCAACCCCAAGCACACGTCGTGACGTTGGTGAGGTACAGTACAGTACAGACCGACCTCACTTAAAACGCAGTCATCACAAATCATCGCACGCTTCCTCTTATAAATACATACCAGTCCGCATCCGTTTGATTGTCTTCATCGCTACACATGCCAAATGTATCCTTCGTCGGAATCCACATTTTACGCATTGTCATCGTCGCCATCTCATCTTCCTCCAACTTTGCATGCGGCAAATGTGGCTCAATTTCAGCAACTTCAAATCGTCCACAGCCACTCATCTATGCATGGTCAGACTGTCCACCCACAACCCCACTGCCTTATCTGCGCTTATAATCTCCCCAATTCTTTGTCCTCAAGGAGGTCTAGAGACGACTCCTCCACCCCCGGAAGAAGCGAATGCTTTGCTCTCGCAGTCGTCCTTTTGCTGCTCCACATAAACTTCAGGGCAAATATGCTGGCGTGTTGGAGTCTAGATTGGCTGGGTTTCTTCACAATGCTTGATGTGTTTGTTAGAAGTGGTCCAGAACTCTCAGCTGCTAATAACTGCTGCTAACTAAGGCCTTGAAAAGGCTATTTAAGAAGTAACTGGAAGGTATTGCAAATGCTTGCATTGTTACATTGGATGCGCATGGAAAGGGTTTCGGCCATGCAGCAGGGTAGAGCGTGATGAGGCGGAGCTAATGTTGCTGTGCCAAGAATTTTGTTGAAATACGATTACACATTGCTGCATAATGCTCTGCAAGCAGTTTACAGAAGGCGGTAGGACATTGTCTTTGCGGCGTTGTTGACACTTTGGCTGATGTGCCCATGCAGCTATGCACAGGCTCAATTCTAGTTGTACTACCTACTCTCAGCAATCCAACGCCATGTTGGCTGGGTACCTTTGCTGCTTAGCTGGTCTGCAGGCATTGACTGAAATGCATGTGCATCCATATGGGACGCGTAACCGCCTATTCACTGTGGCTTCCTCAAGGCAAGCAAATAATGAGGTACTGCATCAACTGCCATCACTATTTGGTATTGGCTTGGCATGCTTAGGGGTCGAGGTCTCCAAACAGGTGGATGCAAAGTGCAAACCGAAGGAAAAGCATTTGCTATTAGGGCTGTGGCTGCACAGAATGATGGTAGCGAGGAATGATGTCACTCATAAGCGTAGCGTCATGGTCACTGCCATAATTCTTTCCGGAGTACAGTAGCGGGTAGTTAAAAAGATTACAGTCTTATGTAATGCTTATGAGCATAGCAGCACCAATGCCGGTCATCAAATTCTGATAAATCCTGCATGTCACACATGCGTGACGCATGAAATCGAATGGGCTGACACCAATCGCAAAATTTTGGTTTGGGTGAAATTGTGTAAATTTGAAATAAAACGCAAGAATAATTTAGGTTTCTTCTTCCTTAGTAAAAAAACCACTTCAAAACGGGGTGCTGCTGACTTCCTAGTTGCCTATCATATGCCAATGGAGTGGTCGGCTTCCTTCCTCCACTCACCGCCTCTTTATTGACTTGGCGCTTTCCTCCAACCGACTTAAATGGTAGACTAAGAGGCTGTCAGGGATCGTTAGATTGGCACATCAATGCACGCTTGTTAGGTCGGTTGTGATAGGAGCTTTTGGATAATGTACTTAGGATGTCTTGTTTGTGTGTGGCCTTTGAAAGGTTAAGCCTTAATGGTTTGAAAGGTTTCTACAGCACATATGGTGTGCTTCACCTTTGGGGCTAGGATTGTATGCATCTGTCTTAATTACAGCACATTATTCCCATGCCACCACACTCACGCGTCCATTTGGTAACTACTCCTTCAAATTGGAACTCATAGAGACGCAAGTAGAGCATTTAAAACTGCTTACGACATGCATTAAGTTAAATTAATTTTATTTAATCATAGCTGTGCTGATGGGGAAAGTAGACGGCAGTGCGACACCTCGCCCAGCGTCGCTCGTCGTTTTACCCACTCCTTCTGCAGAGACGCTGCAAAGTTCACGACTTGTTGCTTTGAGACATAGAGAAGGTGACTGGTAGTACTGGCCTCGTCTTTCAGTTGTCCCAAAGACAAATATGCAATTTGAAGTAAATTTGATGATCTCGCATTGGAATAGGAAATTGTGACTCCTAGTGACCACTCCACATGTGACAAACCGTGTAATATGTTCAGGTTGCTGCCATCAGTCCAAAAAATGATCACGTTTTCATTCGTCTACAATGGTTGAAATAATTACGTCTGCAGGACAAAATAGTGAATAGTGAATAGTGTCACACACGTGTGTGACACAGTGGAGTGATTGCTCATTTGAGTGACAGCAACCACTAATTCTAACAATACTTTACTATCATCACTAAAAAAGGAAGCATTATTGTAGTCTGATAATATTATTGGCTGCTTAGGGGCTAATTGTGGTCAGCCATAGCACTGCGCATACAAAGTTTCTATAGCTGCTTAAAATGCCTTCATAACCTAAACACCATGAATTATGTGTAGGTAGAAGCATTACGCTGCATCGCCCGCGGTGGATGGAGAGGGTGGCTCGATGTGAAAATGGGAAATTGAATCAACCTCAGAACGCCTTTTACCGACAGTGCACCAATGCCCCTGCATCGTGCATGTGCCGGCCGTGGGGACGTTGAGGTGAACGAGGAGAGAGAGCAACGTCACCATCATCGAATGCAGGGGTGGTTAGTTGAAGAGGAAAGTGGAGCGAACGCTAAGGGGTAGGGAAGAGTACACGTAGGAGGATGAGGAGGATAGAATCAAGAAGGCAGCTTAGGTCTGTACGCTTTTCCATTTATATTATAGGAAGGAGTAGGTTTGAATTCTGGTGGTCGGCAGCACCGCAACGTAGAGCATGCAATAGCTTGTTCTTGATGAGGGCACAAAAGGAAGAGCAGCGTGTTTGTGTCATACAACTAAATCATTTTGTCGGTTCTAAGTAAAAAGAGGAGTTAAGAATGCATGAAACTGTAGCCTCCCATGCGTAATAGCCGTGGTATTACAGCCACACCCTCGGAGAAGAGCATCTGCTAATTGATACGCGTACAATATAGAGCGAGTTGAAATGTAGGCGTTAAAATAAGGAAGAGGGGAAGACTTAATGGCACTGAGGCAAGCAGAAGTGCCTATTGCTACCCAACGATGCAAAGTAGGATAAATAGGCAAACCTTGCATGGTTTATCCTCCTATGGTAGAATCGCTGACATAAGGACCCAAAGGAAGCAGACATCGGCTATAACCGGTCTGCTGTCAATGCAAGGCGGAATGTAGGCTAGGGAGTGCTGCTGCTAGCGAATTACAGCAGTAGTAGGATGCTATAATCTTAACCACAAAACACTTTCAGCAAATCTGTTAGGGTTATAGCAGTGGCGAAACTTCATCCTGTCCCGATCAAATTAATTAAAAGTAAATATGTCAGTTTTGAAATGGAAGGAGAAGATGTGTGGTTGGTAAAGTGACTGAAGAGGTAACCATCGAAGGAGATGGAGTCACCACTGGACCACTGGGAAATGGCATACATATTGTGGAATAGACAGACGTGCATCAGGGAGCCGTTGGAATGACAATCCTTCAGTGTGAAATACGCCTTCCATACACGTGAAGGTACACGGCCCAGAGGGATGTGCGCACCTCGGCTATGTGAGTGGGCAGTTGAATTGGACCAAGGAGCAGATGCCTTGCCACCTCATTCACCCCTTGTAGTCAGCACTGCAGGCACGGCAGGCATTGCAGGTGGTAAGGCGGGTAAAGGAAGAAAGAAAGAAAGAAAGAAAGAAAGAAGGAGAGAAGGAAAGTATAGTGTGGGGAGTTGACAAGATGCGTGGAAAGTTGATTGTTGGACATTTGTGATCACTGAAAATAAGGCATGTGCTTAGTAAAGACTATTGATGTCTATTAGTGAAAGATATCATTATAATTGCCAAATACTAGCTATTAGCATATGGACTTGAGGGATGGATGAAAGCAAAGAGAACAACGCTAGGTGGGTTGAGAGAGGAGGACCGAATGCGTTAGAAGGTAGAGGAGGAGGAGGAGGAGAGGAGAAGAAACACAAGCATGGAAGGAGAAGGAGGGAGGAAGGGAAGGGAAGGGAAGGGAAGGGAGGGAAGGGAAGGGAAGAGGGGAAGGGAGGGGGAGCACATAGCACAAGTATGTCTACTGACAAGCTGTAAGTAGGTGGGAGAGGCTATGGCGATTGGTTAGTGGGTGGGTGGGTGGGTGGGTGAGTAATGAGTGCAAAGAGCAGTAGTGGAAGGTGCGGGGACGAGAAGTGGGATGGACAGGGAGAGAAAAAAGTGGAGAGGAATTGGAGGCGAGAGAGTAGATAATACTGGAAAGGAAATGAGTAAAGAAGGGGAAGAAAAGAGGTAGAATGAGGGGCAATGAGGCGGAAAAAAGGAGGCAGTGTGGGGAAGATGAGGGAGAAGGCGTGGGTGAGGTTAGATGAGGCAAAAGAAGGGGTGGTGATATGCGTGAGAGAGTGGGGGGGAGAGGGCAAAGAGGATAAGAGGATAGAGAAAAATTTCGCGGGAGGGGCAAGGTAAAAGGGGGAGGGCTTGCCCCCCGCGCGAAGATGGGGCCGCCCGCCGCACTCAATCCAGCGGCGCCGCTGGATTGAGTGCGGCGGGCGGCCCCATCTTCGCGCGGGGGGCAAGCCGCCGGGCAAGCCGCTCCGCTGCGCAGCGCAGTTTCCTCGTAGTGACCGCGAGAAACGCACGCGCAGCGCAGCGTAGCTGCCCTGGGGCACCAAAAGCAAGCAAAGCGAAAGCCGCCATGCAGGAGGGTGTGGTGTGGTGCGGCCAGCCAAATAAATAAATAAATAAAAGAAACGGGTGCGCGACTCCAGACCGGACCGCGCGTTTCTACAAAGGAAGCTCCAACCTACCTACCTACCTACCTACCTACCTACCTACCTACCTACCTACCTACCTACCTACCTACCTACCTACCTACCTACCTACCTACCTACCTACCTACCTACCTACCTACCTAACTACCTACCTGCCTGCCTGCCTGCCTGCCTGCCTGCCTCCATATCTCTCTCCCTACCTCTCTTCCTCCCTACCTCCCAACCTTTCTACCTCCCTCCCTCCCTACCTCCCTACTTACCACCCTCCCACCCTATTTACTGCCCTCCCCCCTACCTACCTGCCTACCTCCCTATTTACCTCCCTCCTTACCTCCCTCCCTCCCTCCCTCCCTCCCTCCTCTCTCCCTTTCTCCCTATCTCCCTATTTACCGCCCTCCCTGCCTCCCTAGCTCCCTACCTCCCTATTTACCACCCTCCCTACCTCCCTAGCTCACTACGTCCCTATTTACCTACCCCTTACCTCCCTACCTCCCTCTTCCCTCTCCCTTTCTACCTCCATGCCTCCCTATTTACCGCCCTCCCTAATTCCCTAACTCCACACCTCCCTACCCCCTATTTACCTCCCTTCCCACCTCCCTACCTCCCTCCCTCCCTACCTCCCTACCTCCCTATTTATTTCCCTCCCTCCCTACCTACCCACCTACCTCCCTTCCTGCCTCCCTACATCCCTCCCTACCTCCCTAGCTACTTAACTACTTCCCTCCCTCACTCTCTACCTCCCTACCTACATACGTTCCCCATTCCCTCCCTCCCTACCCCACTAACTACACACCTCCCTCCCTCCCTCCCTCCCTCCCTCCCTACCTCCCTAGCTACTTCCCTCCCTCCCTCACTCCCTACCTCCCCACCTACATACCCTCCTCCTTCCCTCCCTCCCTACCTCCCTATTTACCGCCCTACCTCCCTCCCTCCCTCCCCCCCTAACTACCTCCCTATTTGCCGCCCTACCTCCCTACCTCCCTTTCTACCTCCCTACCTACAAAACTAATTTTCTCCCTCCCTACTTCCCTACCTCCCTATTTACCTCACTCCATACCTCCCTATCTCCCTCCCTCCTTCCCTCCTCTCTCCTTTTCTGCCTTTCTCCCTTTCTCCCTCCCTACTTAACTCCCTGCCTCACTACCTACCTCCCTCCCTTCCTCCCTTCCTCCCTCCACCCCTCCCTACCTTGGAGTCGACGTTGACTCCAGTCTGGCGCCCCTGGTGACGTCATCTGACCTTCAACGCGCCGTGGATCGATATCCAGCCACACCACGTGTCCTTGGAGTCCACGTTGCCCCAGTCTGGCACCCCTGGTGACGTCATCTGACCTTCAACTCGCCGTGGATCGATATCCAGGCAAGCCACGTGGCCTTGGAGTCCACGTTGACTCCAGTCTGGCGCACCTGGTGACGTCATCTGACCTTCAACTCGCCGTGGATCGATATCCAGGCAAGCCACGTGGCCTTGGAGTCGACGTTGACCCCAGTCTGGCGCACCTGGTGACGTCATCTGACCTTCAACTCGCCGTGGATCGATATCCAGGCAAGCCACGTGGCCTTGGAGTCGACGTTGACCCAGTCTGGCGCCCCTGGTGACGTCATCTGACCTTCAACTCGCCGTGGATCGATATCCAGGCAAGCCACGTGGCCTTGGAGTCGACATTAACCCCAGTCTGGCGCACCTGCTGACGTCATATGACCTTCAACTCGCCGTGGATCGATATCCAGGCAAGCCACGTGGCCTTGGAGTCGACGTTGACTCCAGTCTGGCGCCCCTGGTTACGTCATCTGAACTTCAACTCGCCGTGGATCGATATCCAGGCAAGCCACGTGGCCTTGGAGTCCACGTTGACTCCAGTCTGGCGCCCCTGGTGACGTCATCTGACCTTCAACTCGCCGTGGATCGATATCCAGGCAAGCCACGTGGCCTTGGAGTCGACGTTGACCCCAGTCTGGCGCCCCTGGTGACGTCATTTGACCTTCAACTCGCCGTGGATCGATATCCAGGCAAGCCACGTGGCCTTGGAGTCGACGTTGACTCCAGTCTGGCGCCCCTGGTGACGTCATCTGACCTTCAACTCGCCGTGGATCGATATCCAGGCAAGCCACGTGGCCTTGGAGTCGACGTTGACTCCAGTCTGGCGCACCTGGTGACGTCATATGACCTTCAACTCGCCGTGGATCGATATCCAGGCAAGCCACGTGGCCTTGGAGTCGACGTTGACCCAGTCTGGCGCCCCTGGTGACGTCATCTGACCTTCAACTCGCCGTGGATCGATATCCAGGCAAGCCACGTGGCCTTGGAGTCGACGTTGACTCCAGTCTGGCGCCCCTGGTGACGTCATCTGACCTTCAACTCGCCGTGGATCGATATCCAGGCAAGCCACGTGGCCTTGGAGTCGACGTTGACTCCAGTCTGGCGCCCCTGGTGACGTCATCTGACCTTCAACTCGCCGTGGATCGATATCCAGGCAAGCCACGTGGCCTTGGAGTCGACGTTGACTCCAGTCTGGCGCCCCTGGTGACGTCATCTGACCTTCAACTCGCCGTGGATCGATATCCAGGCAAGCCACGTGGCCTTGGAGTCCACGTTGACCCAGTCTGGCGCCCCTGGTGACGTCATCTGACCTTCAACTCGCCGTGGATCGATATCCAGGCAAGCCACGTGGCCTTGGAGTCCACGTTGACTCCAGTCTGGCGCCCCTGGTGACGTCATCTGACCTTCAACTCGCCGTGGATCGATATCCAGGCAAGCCACGTGGCCTTGGAGTCCACGTTGACTCCAGTCTGGCGCCCCTGGTGACGTCATCTGACCTTCAACTCGCCGTGGATCGATATCCAGCCAACCACGTGGCCTTGGAGTCGACGTTGACTCCAGTCTGGCGCCCCTGGTGACGTCATCTGACCTTCAACTCGCCGTGGATCGATATCCAGGCAGCCACGTGGCCTTGGAGTCGACGTTGACTCCAGTCTGGGCCCCTGGTGACGTCATCTGACCTTCAACTCGCCGTGGATCGATATCCAGGCAAGCCACGTGGCCTTGGAGTCGACGTTGACTCCAGTCTGGCGCCCTGGTGACGTCATCTGACCTTCAACTCGCCGTGGATCGATATCCAGGCAAGCCACGTGGCCTTGGAGTCGACGTTGACTCCAGTCTGGCGCCCCTGTGACGTCATCTGACCTTCAACTCGCCGTGGATCGATATCCAGGCAAGCCACGTGGCCTTGGAGTCGACGTTGACTCCAGTCTGGCGCCCCTGGTGACGTCATCTGACCTTCAACTCGCCGTGGATCGATATCCAGGCAAGCCACGTGGCCTTGGAGTCCACGTTGACTCCAGTCTGGCGCCCCTGGTGACGTCATCTGACCTTCAACTCGCCGTGGATCGATATCCAGGCAAGCCACGTGGCCTTGGAGTCGACGTTGACTCCAGTCTGGCGCCCCTGGTGACGTCATCTGACCTTCAACTCGCCGTGGATCGATATCCAGGCAAGCCACGTGGCCTTGGAGTCCACGTTGACTCCAGTCTGGCGCCCCTGGTGACGTCATCTGACCTTCAACTCGCCGTGGATCGATATCCAGGCAAGCCACGTGGCCTTGGAGTCCACGTTGACTCCAGTCTGGCGCCCCTGGTGACGTCATCTGACCTTCAACTCGCCGTGGATCGATATCCAGGCAAGCCACGTGGCCTTGGAGTCGACGTTGACCCAGTCTGGCGCCCCTGGTGACGTCATCTGACCTTCAACTCGCCGTGGATCGATATCCAGCAGCCACGTGGCCTTGGAGTCGACGTTGACCCAGTCTGGCGCCCCTGCTGACGTCATCTGACCTTCAACTCGCCGTGGATCGATATCCAGGCAAGCCACGTGGCCTTGGAGTCGACGTTGACTCCAGTCTGGCGCCCCTGGTGACGTCATCTGACCTTCAACTCGCCGTGGATCGATATCCAGGCAAGCCACGTGGCCTTGGAGTCGACGTTGACTCCAGTCTGGCGCCCCTGGTGACGTCATCTGACCTTCAACTCGCCGTGGATCGATATCCAGGCAAGCCACGTGGCCTTGGAGTCGACGTTGACTCCAGTCTGGCGCCCCTGCTGACGTCATCTGACCTTCAACTCGCCGTGGATCGATATCCAGGCAAGCCACGTGGCCTTGGAGTCCACGTTGACTCCAGTCTGGCGCCCCTGCTGACGTCATCTGACCTTCAACTCGCCGTGGATCGATATCCAGGCAAGCCACGTGGCCTTGGAGTCCACGTTGACTCCAGTCTGGCGCCCCTGGTGACGTCATCTGACCTTCAACTCGCCGTGGATCGATATCCAGGCACACCACGTGGCCTTGGAGTCGACGTTGACTCCAGTCTGGCGCCCCTGGTGACGTCATCTGACCTTCAACTCGCCGTGGATCGATATCCAGGCAAGCCACGTGGCCTTGGAGTCGACGTTGACTCCAGTCTGGCGCCCCTGGTGACGTCATCTGACCTTCAACTCGCCGTGGATCGATATCCAGGCAAGCCACGTGGCCTTGGAGTCGACGTTGACCCAGTCTGGCGCCCCTGGTGACGTCATCTGACCTTCAACTCGCCGTGGATCGATATCCAGGCAAGCCACGTGGCCTTGGAGTCCACGTTGACTCCAGTCTGGCGCCCCTGCTGACGTCATCTGACCTTCAACTCGCCGTGGATCGATATCCAGGCAAGCCACGTGGCCTTGGAGTCCACGTTGACTCCAGTCTGGCGCCCCTGGTGACGTCATCTGACCTTCAACTCGCCGTGGATCGATATCCAGGCAAGCCACGTGGCCTTGGAGTCGACGTTGACTCCAGTCTGGCGCCCCTGGTGACGTCATCTGACCTTCAACTCGCCGTGGATCGATATCCAGGCAAGCCACGTGGCCTTGGAGTCCACGTTGACTCCAGTCTGGCGCCCCTGGTGACGTCATCTGACCTTCAACTCGCCGTGGATCGATATCCAGGCAAGCCACGTGGCCTTGGAGTCGACGTTGACTCCAGTCTGGCGCCCCTGGTGACGTCATCTGACCTTCAACTCGCCGTGGATCGATATCCAGGCAAGCCACGTGGCCTTGGAGTCGACGTTGACTCCAGTCTGGCGCCCTGGTGACGTCATCTGACCTTCAACTCGCCGTGGATCGATATCCAGGCAAGCCACGTGGCCTTGGAGTCGACGTTGACTCCAGTCTGGCGCCCTGGTGACGTCATCTGACCTTCAACTCGCCGTGGATCGATATCCAGGCAAGCCACGTGGCCTTGGAGTCGACGTTGACCCAGTCTGGCGCCCCTGGTGACGTCATCTGACCTTCAACTCGCCGTGGATCGATATCCAGGCAAGCCACGTGGCCTTGGAGTCCACGTTGACTCCAGTCTGGCGCCCCTGGTGACGTCATCTGACCTTCAACTCGCCGTGGATCGATATCCAGGCAAGCCACGTGGCCTTGGAGTCGACGTTGACCCAGTCTGGCACCCCTGGTGACGTCATCTGACCTTCAACTCGCCGTGGATCGATATCCAGGCAAGCCACGTGGCCTTGGAGTCGACGTTGACCCAGTCTGGCGCCCCTGGTGACGTCATCTGACCTTCAACTCGCCGTGGATCGATATCCAGGCAAGCCACGTGGCCTTGGAGTCACGTTGACTCCAGTCTGGCGCCCCTGGTGACGTCATCTGACCTTCAACTCGCCGTGGATCGATATCCAGGCAAGCCACGTGGCCTTGGAGTCCACGTTGACTCCAGTCTGGCGCCCCTGGTGACGTCATCTGACCTTCAACTCGCCGTGGATCGATATCCAGGCAAGCCACGTGGCCTTGGAGTCGACGTTGACTCCAGTCTGGCGCCCCTGGTGACGTCATCTGACCTTCAACTCGCCGTGGATCGATATCCAGGCAAGCCACGTGGCCTTGGAGTCGACGTTGACTCCAGTCTGGCGCCCCTGTGACGTCATCTGACCTTCAACTCGCCGTGGATCGATATCCAGGCAAGCCACGTGGCCTTGGAGTCCACGTTGACTCCAGTCTGGCGCCCCTGGTGACGTCATCTGACCTTCAACTCGCCGTGGATCGATATCCAGGCAAGCCACGTGGCCTTGGAGTCGACGTTGACTCCAGTCTGGCGCCCCTGGTGACGTCATCTGACCTTCAACTCGCCGTGGATCGATATCCAGGCAAGCCACGTGGCCTTGGAGTCGACGTTGACTCCAGTCTGGCGCCCTGGTGACGTCATCTGACCTTCAACTCGCCGTGGATCGATATCCAGGCAACCACGTGGCCTTGGAGTCGACGTTGACTCCAGTCTGGCGCCCCTGGTGACGTCATCTGACCTTCAACTCGCCGTGGATCGATATCCAGGCAAGCCACGTGGCCTTGGAGTCGACGTTGACTCCAGTCTGGCGCCCCTGACGTCATCTGACCTTCAACTCGCCGTGGATCGATATCCAGGCAAGCCACGTGGCCTTGGAGTCCACGTTGACTCCAGTCTGGCGCCCCTGGTGACGTCATCTGACCTTCAACTCGCCGTGGATCGATATCCAGGCAAGCCACGTGGCCTTGGAGTCGACGTTGACTCCAGTCTGGCGCCCTGGTGACGTCATCTGACCTTCAACTCGCCGTGGATCGATATCCAGGCAAGCCACGTGGCCTTGGAGTCGACGTTGACCCAGTCTGGCGCCCCTGGTGACGTCATCTGACCTTCAACTCGCCGTGGATCGATATCCAGGCAAGCCACGTGGCCTTGGAGTCGACGTTGACTCCAGTCTGGCGCCCCTGGTGACGTCATCTGACCTTCAACTCGCCGTGGATCGATATCCAGGCAAGCCACGTGGCCTTGGAGTCGACGTTGACTCCAGTCTGGCGCCCCTGGTGACGTCATCTGACCTTCAACTCGCCGTGGATCGATATCCAGGCAAGCCACGTGGCCTTGGAGTCGACGTTGACCCAGTCTGGCGCCCCTGGTGACGTCATCTGACCTTCAACTCGCCGTGGATCGATATCCAGGCAAGCCACGTGGCCTTGGAGTCGACGTTGACTCCAGTCTGGCGCCCCTGGTGACGTCATCTGACCTTCAACTCGCCGTGGATCGATATCCAGGCAAGCCACGTGGCCTTGGAGTCCACGTTGACTCCAGTCTGGCGCCCCTGGTGACGTCATCTGACCTTCAACTCGCCGTGGATCGATATCCAGGCAAGCCACGTGGCCTTGGAGTCGACGTTGACTCCAGTCTGGCGCCCCTGTGACGTCATCTGACCTTCAACTCGCCGTGGATCGATATCCAGGCAAGCCACGTGGCCTTGGAGTCCACGTTGACCCAGTCTGGCGCCCCTGTGACGTCATCTGACCTTCAACTCGCCGTGGATCGATATCCAGGCAAGCCACGTGGCCTTGGAGTCCACGTTGACTCCAGTCTGGCGCCCCTGGTGACGTCATCTGACCTTCAACTCGCCGTGGATCGATATCCAGGCAAGCCACGTGGCCTTGGAGTCGACGTTGACCCAGTCTGGCGCCCTGGTGACGTCATCTGACCTTCAACTCGCCGTGGATCGATATCCAGGCAAGCCACGTGGCCTTGGAGTCGACGTTGACTCCAGTCTGGCGCCCCTGACGTCATCTGACCTTCAACTCGCCGTGGATCGATATCCAGGCAAGCCACGTGGCCTTGGAGTCACGTTGACTCCAGTCTGGCGCCCCTGGTGACGTCATCTGACCTTCAACTCGCCGTGGATCGATATCCAGGCAAGCCACGTGGCCTTGGAGTCGACGTTGACTCCAGTCTGGCGCCCCTGGTGACGTCATCTGACCTTCAACTCGCCGTGGATCGATATCCAGGCAGCCACGTGGCCTTGGAGTCCACGTTGACCCAGTCTGGCGCCCCTGGTGACGTCATCTGACCTTCAACTCGCCGTGGATCGATATCCAGGCAAGCCACGTGGCCTTGGAGTCCACGTTGACTCCAGTCTGGCGCCCCTGGTGACGTCATCTGACCTTCAACTCGCCGTGGATCGATATCCAGGCAAGCCACGTGGCCTTGGAGTCCACGTTGACTCCAGTCTGGCGCCCCTGGTGACGTCATCTGACCTTCAACTCGCCGTGGATCGATATCCAGGCAAGCCACGTGGCCTTGGAGTCCACGTTGACTCCAGTCTGGCGCCCCTGGTGACGTCATCTGACCTTCAACTCGCCGTGGATCGATATCCAGGCAAGCCACGTGGCCTTGGAGTCGACGTTGACTCCAGTCTGGCGCCCCTGGTGACGTCATCTGACCTTCAACTCGCCGTGGATCGATATCCAGGCAAGCCACGTGGCCTTGGAGTCGACGTTGACTCCAGTCTGGCGCCCCTGGTGACGTCATCTGACCTTCAACTCGCCGTGGATCGATATCCAGGCAAGCCACGTGGCCTTGGAGTCGACGTTGACTCCAGTCTGGCGCCCCTGGTGACGTCATCTGACCTTCAACTCGCCGTGGATCGATATCCAGGCAAGCCACGTGGCCTTGGAGTCACGTTGACTCCAGTCTGGCGCCCCTGGTGACGTCATCTGACCTTCAACTCGCCGTGGATCGATATCCAGGCAAGCCACGTGGCCTTGGAGTCGACGTTGACTCCAGTCTGGCGCCCCTGTGACGTCATCTGACCTTCAACTCGCCGTGGATCGATATCCAGGCAAGCCACGTGGCCTTGGAGTCGACGTTGACTCCAGTCTGGCGCCCCTGTGACGTCATCTGACCTTCAACTCGCCGTGGATCGATATCCACCACGTGGCCTTGGAGTCGACGTTGACCCCAGTCTGGCGCCCCTGTGACGTCATCTGACCTTCAACTCGCCGTGGATCGATATCCAGCACCACGTGGCCTTGGAGTCCACGTTGACTCCAGTCTGGCGCCCCTGGTGACGTCATCTGACCTTCAACTCGCCGTGATCGATATCCAGGCAACCACGTGGCCTTGAGTCGACGTTGACTCCAGTCTGGCGCCCTGTGACGTCATCTGACCTTCAACTCGCCGTGGATCGATATCCAGCAACCACGTGGCCTTGGAGTCCACGTTGACTCCAGTCTGGCGCCCCTGGTGACGTCATCTGACCTTCAACTCGCCGTGGATCGATATCCAGGCAAGCCACGTGGCCTTGGAGTCCACGTTGACTCCAGTCTGGCGCCCCTTGACGTCATCTGACCTTCAACTCGCCGTGGATCGATATCCAGCCACCTGGCCTTGGAGTCGACGTTGACTCCAGTCTGGCCCCTGTGACGTCATCTGACCTTCAACTCGCCGCCGTGGATCGATATCCAGGCAAGCCCGTGGCCTTGGAGTCGACGTTACTCCAGTCTGGCCCCTGTGACGTCATCTGACCTTCAACTCGCCGTGATCGATATCCAGCAAGCCACGTGGCC
>CM010312.1:27475762-27504162 GCA_001923025.3 Taenia multiceps | reverse complement strand
GTGGATCGATATCCAGGCAAGCCACGTGGCCTTGGAGTCGACGTTGACTCAGTCTGGCGCCCCTGGTGACGTCATCTGACCTTCAACTCGCCGTGGATCGATATCCAGGACAACCTCGTGGCCTTGGAGTCGACATTAACCATTCTGGCGCCCCTGGTGACGTCATCTGACCTTCAACTCGCCGTAAATCGATATCCAGGCAAGCCACGTGGCCTTGAGTCGACGTTGACTCCCAGTTGGCGCACTGGTGACGTCATCTGACCTTCAACTCGCCGTGGATCGATATCCAGCCAGCCACGTGGCCTTGGAGTCGACGTTGAACTCCAGTCTGGCGCGCCCTGGTGACGTCATGACCTTCAACTCGCCGGATCGATATCCAGCAAGCCAGTGGCCTTGGAGTCGACGCTGACTCCAGTCTGGCGCACCTGTGGAATCATCTGACCTTCAACGAGCCGTGGATCGATATCCAGGCAAGCCACGTGGCCTTGGAGTCGACGTTGACTCCAGTCTGGCGCCCCTGGTGACGTCATCTGACCTTCAACTCGCCGTGGATCGATATCCAGGCAAGCCACGTGGCCTTGGAGTCGACATTAAACCCAGTGTGACGCCCCTGGTGACGTCATCTGACCTTCAACTCGCCGTGGATCGATATCCAGGCAAGCCACGTGGCCTTGGAGTCGACGTTGACTCCAGTCTGGCGCCCCTGCTGACGTCATATGACTTCAACTCGCCGTGGATCGATATCCAGGCAAGCCACGTGGCCTTGGAGTCGACGTTGACCCCAGTCTGGCGCCCCTTGTGATGTCATTTGACCTTCAACTCGCCGTAAATCGATACCCAGGCACACCACGTGGCCTTGGAGTCCACGTTGACTCCAGTCTGGCGCCCCTGGTGACGTCATCTGACCTTCAACTCGCCGTGGATCGATATCCAGTCAATCCACGTGGCCTTGGAGTCCACGTTGACTCCAGTCTGGCACCCCTGGTGACGTCATCTGACCTTCAACTCGCCGTGGATCGATATCCAGGCAAGCCACGTGGCCTTGGAGTCGACGTTGACCCCAGTCTGGCGCCCCTGGTGACGTCATCTGACCTTCAACTCGCCGTTGATCGATATCCAGGCAAGCCACGTGGCCTTGGAGTCGACGTTGACTCCAGTCTGGCGCACCTGGTGACGTCATCTGAACTTCAACTCGCCGTGGATCGATATCCAGGCAAGCCACGTGGCCTTGGAGTCGACATTAAACCCAGTGTGACGCCCCTGGTGACGTCATCTGACCTTCAACTCGCCGTGGATCGATATCCAGGCAAGCCACGTGGCCTTGGAGTCGACATTAAACCCAGTGTGACGCCCCTGGTGACGTCATCTGACCTTCAACTCGCCGTGGATCGATATCCATACCAGCCTCGTGGCCTTGGAGTCCACGTTGACTCCAGTCTGGCACCCCTGCTGACGTCATCTGACCTTCAACTCGCCGTGGATCGATATCCAGGCAAGCCACGTGTCCTTGGCGTCGACGTTGACTCCAGTCTGACGCCCCTGGTGATGTCATCTGACCTTCAACTCGCCGTTGATCGATATCCAGGAAAGCCACGTGTCCTTGGAGTCCACGTTGACTCCAGTCTGGCGCCCCTGCTGACGTCATCTGACCTTCAACTCGCCGTGGATCGATATCCAGGCAAGCCACGTGGCCTTGGAGTCCACGTTGACTCCAGTCTGGCACCCCTGGTGACGTCATCTGACCTTCAACTCGCCGTGGATCGATATCCAGGCAAGCCACATGGCCTTGGAGTCGACATTAACCCCAGTCTGGCGCCCCTGCTGACGTCATCTGACCTTCAACTCGCCGTAAATCGATATCCAGGCAAGCCACGTGGCCTTGGAGTCCACGTTGACTCCAGTCTGGCGCCCCTGCTGACGTCATCTGACCTTCAACTCGCCGTGGATCGATATCCAGGCAAGCCACGTGGCCTTGGAGTCCACGTTGACTCCAGTCTGGCGCCCTTGGTGACGTAATCTGACCTTCAACTCGCCGTAAATCGATATCCAGGCAAGCCACGTGTCCTTGGAGTCCACGATGACCCCAGTCTGGCACCCCTGGTGACGTCATCTGACCTTCAACTCGCCGTAAGTCGATATCCAGGCAAGCCACGTGGCCTTGGAGTCGACAGTAACCACAGTCTGGCGCCCCTGGTGACGTCATCTGACCTTCAACTCGCCGTGGATCGATATCCAGTCAATCCACGTGGCCTTGGAGTCCACGTTGACTCCAGTCTGGCACCCCTGGTGACGTCATCTGACCTTCAACTCGCCGTGGATCGATATCCAGGCAAGCCACGTGGCCTTGGAGTCGACATTAAACCCAGTGTGACGCCCCTGGTGACGTCATCTGACCTTCAACTCGCCGTGGATCGATATCCAGGCAAGCCACGTGTCCTTCGAGTCCACGTTGCCCCAGTCTGGCGCCCCTGTTGACGTCATCTGACCTTCAACTCGCCGTGGATCGATATCCAGTCAATCCACGTGGCCTTGGAGTCGACGTTGACCCCAGTCTGGCGCCCCTGGTGACGTCATCTGACCTTCAACTCGCCGTTGATCGATATCCAGGCAAGCCACGTGGCCTTGGAGTCGACGTTGACTCCAGTCTGGCGCACCTGGTGACGTCATCTGAACTTCAACTCGCCGTGGATCGATATCCAGGCAAGCCACGTGGCCTTGGAGTCCACGTTGACTCCAGTGTGACGCCCCTGGTGACGTCATCTGACCTTCAACTCGCCGTGGATCGATATCCAGGCAAGCCACGTGGCCTTGTCGAGTCCGTTGACTCCAGTCTGGCGCACCTGGTGACGTCATCTGACCTTCAATCGCCGTGGATCGATATCCAGGCAAGCCACGTGGCCTTGGAGTCCACGTGACTCCAGTCTGGCGCACCTGGTGACGTCATCTGACCTTCAACTCGCCGTGGATCGATATCCAGGCAAGCCACGTGGCCTTGGAGTCCACGTTGACCAGTCTGGCACCCTGGTGACGTCATCTGACCTTCAACTCGCGTGGATCGATATCCAGGCAGCCACGTGCCTTGGAGTCGACGTTGACCCCAGTCTGGCGCCCTGGTGACGTCATCTGACCTTCAACTCGCCGTGGATCGATATCCAGACCAGCCTCGTGGCCTTGGAGTCGACATTAACCCCAGTCTGGCGCCCCTGCTGACGTCATATGACCTTCAACTCGCCGTAAATCGATATCCAGGCAAGCCACGTGGCCTTGGAGTCCACGTTGACTCCAGTCTGGCGCCCCTGCTGACGTCATCTGACCTTCAACTCGCCGTTGATCGATATCCAGGAAAGCCACGTGTCCTTGGAGTCCACGTTGACTCCAGTCTGGCGCCCCTGGTGACGTCATCTGACCTTCAACTCGCCGTGGATCGATATCCAGGCAAGCCACGTGGCCTTGGAGTCCACGTTGACTCCAGTCTGGCACCCCTGGTGACGTCATCTGACCTTCAACTCGCCGTGGATCGATATCCAGCAAGCCACATGGCCTTGGAGTCGACATTAACCCCAGTCTGGCGCCCCTGCTGACGTCATCTGACCTTCAACTCGCCGTAAATCGATATCCAGGCAAGCCACGTGGCCTTGGAGTCCACGTTGACTCCAGTCTGGCGCCCCTGCTGACGTCATCTGACCTTCAACTCGCCGTGGATCGATATCCAGGCAGCCACGTGGCCTTGGAGTCCACGTTGACCCCAGTCTGGCGCCCCTGCTGACGTCATCTGACCTTCAACTCGCCGTAAATCGATATCCAGGCAAGCCACGTGTCCTTGGAGTCCACGATGACCCAGTCTGGCACCCTGGTGACGTCATTGACCTTCAACTCGCCGTAAGTCGATATCCAGGCAAGCCACGTGGCCTTGGAGTCGACAGTAACCCCAGTCTGGCGCCCCTGTGACGTCATCTGACCTTCAACTCGCCGTGGATCGATATCCAGTCAATCCACGTGGCCTTGGAGTCCACGTTGACTCCAGTCTGGCACCCTGGTGACGTCATCTGACCTTCAACTCGCCGTGGATCGATATCCAGGCAAGCCACGTGGCCTGGAGTCGACGTTGACTCCAGTCTGGCGCACCTGGTGACGTCATCTGACCTTCAACTCGCCGTAAATCGATATCCAGGCAAGCCACGTGGCCTTGGAGTCCACGTTGACTCCAGTGTGACGCCCTGGTGACGTCATCTGACCTTCAACTCGCCGTGGATCGATATCCAGGCAAGCCACGTGGCCTTGGAGTCGACGTTGACCCCAGTCTGGCGCCCCTGTGACGTCATCTGACCTTCAACTCGCCGTGGATCGATATCCAGGCAAGCCACGGGCCTTGGAGTCGACGTTGACTCCAGTCTGGCGCACTGGTGACGTCATCTGAACTTCAACTCGCCGTGGATCGATATCCAGGCAAGCCACGTGGCCTTGGAGTCCACGTTGACTCCAGTGTGACGCCCCTGGTGACGTCATCTGACCTTCAACTCGCCGTGGATCGATATCCAGGCAAGCCACGTGGCCTTGGAGTCGACGTTGACTCCAGTCTGGCGCACCTGGTGACGTCATCTGACCTTCAACTCGCCGTGGATCGATATCCAGGCAAGCCACGTGGCCTTGGAGTCCACGTTGACTCCAGTCTGGCGCACCTGGTGACGTCATCTGACCTTCAACTCGCCGTGGATCGATATCCAGGCAAGCCACGTGGCCTTGGAGTCGACAGTAACCCAGTCTGGCGCCCCTGGTGACGTCATCTGACCTTCAACTCGCCGTGGATCGATATCCAGGCAAGCCACGTGGCCTTGGAGTCGACGTTGACCCCAGTCTGGCGCCCCTGGTGACGTCATCTGACCTTCAACTCGCCGTGGATCGATATCCAGACCAGCCTCGTGGCCTTGGAGTCGACATTAACCCCAGTCTGGCGCCCCTGCTGACGTCATATGACCTTCAACTCGCCGTAAATCGATATCCAGGCAAGCCACGTGGCCTTGGAGTCCACGTTGACTCCAGTCTGGCGCCCCTGCTGACGTCATCTGACCTTCAACTCGCCGTGGATCGATATCCAGGCAAGCCACGTGGCCTTGGAGTCGACGTTGACTCCAGTCTGCGCACCTGGTGACGTCATCTGACCTTCAACTCGCCGTGGATCGATATCCAGGCCCGCCACGTGGCCTTAGGATCGACGGTTTCCCTTGCTATTTCATGATAAGTTGGGTTTTAGATTAGAACCACGGGATTTAGGCATCGTTTCATCAGCCACGTTGGAGCTTTCTTTGTAGAACCGCGCGGTCTGGGGTCGCGAAGCGGCCCCAGGCGCGCGCACCTGTTCCATCAGACAGCTCCCCTCGATTAGGAGGAGAGGAAGCTTACCACACCATAGCAGGGAGTCAGGGCACAGATTCAGACCAGAACCAGGGAGTTAGTCGTCGTTTCTTCAGCCACGTTGGAGCTTTCTTTGTAGAACCGCGCGGTCTGGGGTCGCTTCGCTTCGCGGCCCAGGCGCGCGCACCTGTCCTAACTTACTCTATTTCCCCTATATGCCGCATTGGGCTTGTTGGGTTCATTTACTTTCCTTTTGTGTTGTGTTTGCTTTGGGCTCCTGCTACACTTTTACGCATTTGCTCCCTCCTTTTTTTTTCTACACTTTGGTCCCTTTTTTCACCTCGTTAACATTTCATATCCTCTCTTTTACTTTAAAAAATGTGCCTGCATTGTTTCGCTCACAGTCCTCCCTTTGGGAATTTTCCATTTTGTTGGTTTGTTTCTTTCTTAATATCTATTTTTATACTTCTCTTATTTTAGAGCTTTATATAATTCGATTTGTTGCACCCCTCACACCTATTTTATTTTATTTTATTATAATTTTCTTTTTATGTAATGCAGGAAATTTAATCTTGTTTTACTAAAATATATATTTTCCCATTCTTTTTATCATCTATTTCCTTCCTCAAGGTCATTGGCCCCACTCTTCCTCGGTCACTGATTGGCGGCGCTTTGTGGACGCCAGGCTGCTCTGGCTGTGTTGGGGTTGGGGTTGGGTAGGGTTGTCCGGCGGCGTTCGCGGTTGCGGTCGTGGAAGTGAGTTTCTGCCAGTGTTTCTTGTTACCTCTTGGCCGCGCTTATCTATTAAAATGAGCTTTTGCTTATGACTCGTTGTCAATGTAGATCTACGTGCTTTTGGTGCTGAGCAATTTTGCCTTGCCTGCGTTGAGGGCGTTGGATTTGGATTTGGATTTGGATTTGGATGTGACGCTAATGGTTTCCTGTTAGTTATTTGGTTCCTCTTTTCATCGTCCCTCAATATCTCTGCTGTTAACTAAATTGTTACTTGCTCTTTTTCGTTTTATTAGTCTAGTTAATCCAGTCGCAAGGACCGTGCCGCGTCCACGTGGAAGGAGGCGCTTCTGATCCAGGTATCCTTTTTAAACGTTCCCATTTGCGCATTGTTTTGTGGATTGATTTCGCCGTGCAGTTATTCATGTGGTTTGTCGCTCCCTGCTTCTTCTTATCGCTAAGCGCCATTTGCACGATTGTTAGTGTGGTTTTGAGTAGCGGATGGATCTCACTCGATTTGAATTTGTTGGGAATTAGGGAAGTACCACAACATGTATCGTACTTTGCCTACTTTACTGTCTTGTTTGTAGGGCGTTTTGTCGCATCTACAATGAACGTCAGACGAGAAGTTCCCATCTTAGGTCGCTTTTAGTCGTGTTTAAAGTAAGTTCCACTTTTCTGTGACTGACTGTGCGCAGTTGATTGAGTGATTGATTGATTGATTGGGTTGCTTCTTCTTCTTGGCTTGCTCTGCTCATTTCGCTGGTTTCGTTAGCCACTTTCCACTCAAGGACATTGCTTCGCTTCATTTTAGTACACCCACTGCCGGGCGAGGGGGTGGGACGCAGGCATTTGATGTGGCCGACGGATGTCCACACGTCTATGCGGGGCACGGAGGAGCGGAGGAGGAGGAGGAGGAGAAGGAGGAGGAACAGGATCTTGATAAACTGCAGTTGTACGTATGTGTGAGCGCTTTGGTTCCTACCTACCTAATATACTGCATAATATACTGCATTTTTTCCAATTTACCCACTACCCTACCCGCTTTGATGGGATGCCCGGTTACTTATTCTAGTCGTGCGGCGGTTGGGTCCTTTGTTTCTGTGTAGGCTGGTGGCCATTTGATCGTGGAAAGGACTGACTTTAGGCATAAGTAAGATCAGTGGATAAGAGCTGAGCTGGTCGTACTTTGGTCGGCGTGGGCTCTTTTGCCTTTTCTAATGTTCTCAGCGGTTCTAGTTCGCTTGTTGGTGGGGAGAAATCGCTATGTAGGCGGGTAGGTAGGTAGGTAGGTAGGCGGGGATTTGTGTTGTTTAACCGCCTCCGTTGATCATCGCTCTGATCGTCTAGGTGTCTTCGTCTGCCCATGCCGCTGATTGTGGCAGCCCATTTGTGTTTGGAGCAACCCACACTGCTGCAGTAGGTGTTATAATTTTTTGTTGCAAAGGAAGTGATTGATTGATTGATTGCTTGGTTGGTTGATTGATTGATTGATTGATTGATTTGCCTTCGTCTATCACCAACCATCCAACTAACCAACTAACTAACTGGCTTTGCCATGCTGTCGTCCTGAACAGTTGGATGGAGTGAGTAGGGGCAGGGGACGAGATGTGCGTTTGCGTGTGTTTGTTGGCGTTGGTAATAATGGTTTTTTTTTAGTAATAGTTATCGCAGTAGTGGTAGAAGTGTCTGGGATTGATGGATTGATTGATTGACATTTAGTTGCTACCATTGTTGTCATTATTATTGTATTATTATTATTATTATTATTAAATCTCCTTCCCAGTGGCTAGAGCTTTACAATTAGAAGTCTCTCACTTACCTCTACTTCTCCTTCCCTCCATCCAGCTTTTTACAACTCTTTTCCTCTCTCTTACTCTCTCCTCTCTCTCTCTCTCTCTCTCTCTTACTCTCCCTCAATGTAACTAGAGGAGGAAGTGATGACGAGAAGATATATGGCTTTTTATTGCTCTTATTAGTATTATTGTTGTAAATTATTACAATTAGATGTCTCTCACTTACATCTACTTCTCCCTCCCCCCATCCCGCTTTTCCAACTCTTGTCCTCTCTTTTCTCTCTCTCCCTCACTCTCTCTCTCTTACTCTCCCTCAATGTAACTAGAGGAGGAAGTGATGACGAGAAGAAATATGGCTTTTTATTGCTCTTATTATTATATTATTGTTGTAATATTATTACAATTAGATGTCTCTCACTTACCTCTACTTCTCCCTCCCCCCATCCCGCTTTTCCAACTCTTTTCCTCTCTTTTCCTCTCTCTCCCTCACTCCTCTCTTACTCTCCCTCAATGTAACTAGAGGAGGAAGTGATGACGAGAAGAAATATGGCTTTTTATTGCTCTTATTAGTATATTATTGTTGTAGTATTATTACAATTAGATGTCTCTCACTTACCTCTACTTCTCCCTCCCCCATCCCGCTTTTCCAACTCTTTTCCTCTCTTCTCCCTCTCTCCTCACTCTCTCTCTTACTCTCCCTCAATGTAACTAGAGGAGGAAGTGATGACGAGAAGAAATATGGCTTTTTATTGCTCTTATTAGTATATTATTGTTGTAATATTATTACAATTAGATGTCTCTCACTTACCTCTACTTCTCCCTCCCCCATCCCGCTTTTCCAACTCTTTTCCTTCTTTTCCTCTCTCTCCCTCACTCTCTCTCTTACTCTCCCTCAATGTAACTAGAGGAGGAAGTGATGACGAGAAGAAATATGGCTTTTTATTGCTCTTATTAGTATATTATTGTTGTAATATTATTACAATTAGATGTCTCTCACTTACCTCTATTTCTCCCTCCCCCATCCCGCTTTTCCAACTCTTTTCCTCTCTTCTCCTCTCTCCCTCACTTCTCCCTCTTACTCTCCCTCAATGTAACTAGAGAGGAAGTCATGACGAGAAGATATATGGCTTTTTATTGCTCTTATTAGTATATTATTGTTGTAGTATTATTACAATTAGATGTCTCTCACTTACCTCTACTTCTCCCTCCCCCATCCCGCTTTTCCAACTCTTTTCCTCTCTTTTCCTCTCTCTCTCACTCTCTCTCTTACTCTCCCTCAATGTAACTAGAGGAGGAAGTGATGACGAGAAGAAATATGGCTTTTTATTGCTCTATTAGTTATTATTGTTGTAGTATTATTACAATTAGATGTCTCTCACTTACCTCTACTTCTCCCTCCCCCATCCCGCTTTTCCAACTCTTTTCCTCTCTTCTCCTCTCTCTCCCTCACTCTCTCCCTCTTACTCTCCCTCAATGTAACTAGAGAGGAAGTCATGACGAGAAGATATATGGCTTTTTATTGCTCTTATTAGTATATTATTGTTGTAATATTATTACAATTAGATGTCTCTCACTTACCTCTACTTCTCCCTCCCCCATCCCGCTTTTCCAACTCTTTTCCTCTCTATTCCTCTCTCTCCCTCACTCTCTCTCTTACTCTCCCTCAATGTAACTAGAGGAGGAAGTGATGACGAGAAGAAATATGGCTTTTTATTGCTCTTATTAGTATATTATTGTTGTAGTATTATTACAATTAGATGTCTCTCACTTACCTCTACTTCTCCCTCCCCCATCCCGCTTTTCCAACTCTTTTCCTCTTTCTCCTCTCTCTCCCTCTTCTCCCTCTTACTCTCCCTCAATGTAACTAGAGGAGGAAGTGATGACGAGAAGAAATATGGCTTTTTATTGCTCTTATTAGTATTATTGTTGTAGTATTATTACAATTAGATGTCTCTCACTTACCTCTACTTCTCCCTCCCCCATCCCGCTTTTCAACTCTTTTCCTCTCTTTTCCTCTCTCTCCCTCTCTCTCTCCTCTTACTCTCCCTCAATGTAACTAGAGGAGGAAGTGATGACGAGAAGAAATATGGCTTTTTATTGCTCTTATTATTATATTATTGTTGTAGTATTATTACAATTAGATGTCTCTCACTTACCTCTACTTCTCCCCCCCCATCCGAACTTTTCCTCTCTTCTCTCTTTCACTCTCTCTCTTACTCTCCCTCAATGTAACTAGAGGAGGAAGTGATGACGAGAAGAAATATGGCTTTTTATTGCTCTTATTATTATATTATTGTTGTAGTATTATTACAATTAGATGTCTCTCACTTACCTCTACTTCTCCCCCCCATCCCGCTTTTCCAACTCTTTTCCTCTCTTTTCCTCTCTCTCCTCTCTCTCTCTCTTACTCTCCCTCAATGTAACTAGAGGAGGAAGTGATGACGAGAAGAAATATGGCTTTTTATTGCTCTTATTAGTATATTATTGTTGTAGTATTATTACAATTAGATGTCTCTCACTTACCTCTACTTCTCTCCTCCCTCCATCCCGCTTTTCCAACTCTTTTCCTCTCTTTTCCTCTCTCTCTCTCTCTCCCTCTACTTCTCCCTCCCCCATCCCGCTTTTCCAACTTTTCCTCTCTCTTCTTCTCTCCTCTCCCTCTTACTCTCCATCAATGTAACTTGAGGAGAAAGTGATGAAATATGACATTTTTTGCTACTATTATTATTATTCTAATATTATCATTATTATTGTTATTATTAAATCTCCTACCTTGTGGCTAGAGCTTTACAAATAGATATCTCTCCTCCCTCCTTAACTCTCTCTTCTATATATATATAAATTTTACCATTTTAACTGCCTCCGTGTCGGGCGTTTTTAGTTCCAATCGCTTCTTTCTGCTGTTGTTGTTGTTGTTGCTGTTGCTGCTGCTGCTAGCAGCCCCCTAGAAGTTAGAGTTTGTTATTCCTGGTGCGGGAAAGGCAAGGTGGAACTTGCTCGTGCCTGTTCCTCTTTTCTTTTCCTTTCTTTCCTCTCATTATTTTAAGCTCCTCTTCTAAATACACACACACACACACACAGAATCACCAATTTTTGGACCTAATTAACACTCCTCCCTCCCCCTCCTCCCCAATTGGTTAGTGCTCTAAGTTTGTCCCCTCCTCCTCCCCCTCCTCCTCATCCCTCATTCAGCCTCTTTATTGGACAACTTGACATTGACGTCCACCGCTCAATACTACGTCGAGACATTGTGGGAACCCTTTTTTTTAATGTTGCGCTCCAGTCACATAATAGCGATGAGGTGGAGGCGGTGGAGGTTGTCTCCATGGTCTTTGTTTGTGTACACTGTGTCGACTAATCGAGGCACTGGGTAGGAACAGTAGTGGATGAGGCTGTAAATAAACACAGTCACTCATCAAGCGTACGAGGCATCTTAGTTTCTATGCTTTAAAACAGTCTCCATATCCGTATAGTAGGTTAAAATGTTGTGGTCCTTCCCTCCCCTCCCTCCCCTCCCCTCTCCCTTCACGCCATCCACCGCTTGCTAGGATTTCTGGACAGGACAATGAGGCAAATTCTTTTTTTGTCTCAACAATCTTTGTGTACGCCTTGTGTCTTCTTTCCTTCCATCGATCCCACGGTCTTTTCGAGGAACTTAGTGAGTGAGTGAGTGAGTGAGTGAATGAGTGGGCGGGCGGGTCGTGGAGATGATGAGGACGTAAAAATGGACACAGGCATTCGCCTAGCTTGTATTTCCTGCTGCTATTTGTGCATCGTTTCTCCACTCGTCTCGAGGCGACCACAGGAAAGCCCTGCCGTTGTTGTTGCTGCTGTTGTTGATGATGATGATGCCTAGCAATCTATCCCTAATAGCAGTAACATTATTGTTACTATGATTTCATGAGGAGGAGGAGGAGGAGGAGGAGGAGGAGGAGGAGGAGGAGGAGGCAAGAAAGGATAGACGAGAGGGTTAGCTAGTGGGATTGGATTTGTGCTGGGTTCTCAACTCACCCTCTTCTTTACTCTCTTCCATTTTTCCTCCAGCCAAGTGTAGGAAGAGGGCACATTTGTCGTTGTGATTGTGTGTGTGTGTGTGTGTGTGTGTGAGATTGTTTCTTTTCTCGGTCAGTAAGTAGGTGGGCAGGTGGGCAGGTAGGCAGGCAGGCAGGCAGGCGGGCAAGCAGAGATGACTAATACACACAACGCAGGCACAACAGCAATGGGTGGTATCATCGATCCGTTGAGATTCATCGATCCATTGGCTCATCGATCGACCGACCGACCGACCGACCGACCGACCAACCAACCAAACGAGTGCTCAGTGTGGATGAGTCAGTAATGAGGCCCGAAGCTAGGCCATTCACACACTCACTCACTCACTCACTCACTCAATAACCTAACCGGTGGTAGGTTTTATTAACGTTGATCTGTGTGTGTGTGTGTGTGTGTGCGTGAGTGGATGAATGAGTGGATGGAATGGAATGGAATGGAATGAGATGGTCAGGAAAAGGGAGAAGTGGCAGCAACACCATCAGTAGCAGCGCGGTCGCTAAGACTAAGACAGATAGTAGGTAGGTACCAAGATGAGCAGGCTGTGGGTATTACCGAACCACCTCAGCAAGTACTGCTTTGAGTGCGAGGTGAAACACTGGTAGACACATGGAGGAAGAAACATTGCTTAGGGCCTAAGTCTCTGCTGTATCTTTTCGGCTACTTCTTTCTTCTTCGTCGTCGTCGTCTTCTACTCTTTTTCTTTTTCTTTTCCTCAGCAGGAATGGACGGACCCCTCTCTGCACTACCTCCTCCACCGACGGCATTTGGTAGGAATTCGCGGTTTGTGAACAATCTCTCTCCCTCTCCCTCTCCCTCTCTGCCCCTCCTCCTCCTTCCTCTCCTCACCATCCTCATCATTGACTTGGGAAAGTAAAATGCTCCTCTATTTGAACACTAATGCCCCCCCCCCTCTCAGCCATTCTCTTTACCTACCAATTGTCTTTGCGATAAAGAAGAGGAAATAAAAGAATTCCATCTGATCAGCTAGCTCTGCATTACACGAGGGGAACGCACAGCCACGCCTTGTTGTGTGTCAATTTGTACATGACAGCGCTAGGCTGGTGGGAGGAGTGAGAGTTGGGGCAGTAGGCTACGTGATTTGAGGTGTGAAGGCAAAGAAAGCGTCGAAACATATGCAAAGAAGTGCTTAAATAATGGTAGGGAGAATAATAAGATAATGTTAGTGAAGCACGCGATTAATCGATTGGAGTAGTTGTAGTTGGGTGTTCTAATGCTGCAACGACGCGACAACCAGGCAGAGTGGAGGCACGTAGCGCAGTTGTTGTTGTTGTTGTTGTTGTGAGGCCTCCGAATCTCATTCCCTTCCCACTACTCTCCACATGTTGTGAAGTGATGGGTGTGCCCTCCTGCCTTATCAATTCACCACCAGCGTTGGATAGGCGCTCCGACTACTCCTCCTCCACTTGACCTACTTCTTCGCTGCCGCCAACGCCACCGCTAGAACTCAGCCTAAGGCCCGTGGCCCTACCACTGCTGCTGCTGCTGCTAAAAACGAGTAACTTGTGTGAGCCCGCCCAGTTGACAAAACCCTCACTACCCAACACCATTTCAGTAGTCTCGACATTCCACCTTAAAGTTCAAACGTAAAAAATGGCAGGGTGATGCGTGAAATGAAGTCTTGCCCCGCCCCGCCCTACCCCACGCCACCCCACACCGCCACAGCCTACCTACTTCTTTCTCCTCCTCACAGGCAACCGACAATTTGACACAAGATGGGGCTGCACTCAACAACTTCCCTTCAAATCCACTCCCAGCCCATTTGTTTGTTTGTTTGTTTGTTTGCGCACACTCCACCAAGTACCCATGACCACCAGGCCTCATCGCTAGTAGCCCAGCAAACAGGACCCAAATAAAACCAAATTCCTACTGCAGTCAGCGCTTACCTGAGCGAACTAGACAGTGTCCTTTCAACGGAAAAAATCATCATCACCGCACCATTGCAGGTTGTTCCGCCTAAATAATCACGCTGACTGACCGCAGTTACTTGATGTGACGAGTCAATCGCCTCTCAGAAACCAGAACACACAACCGCCTCTCAATACTTTTATTGCATTGAATACAAGCGACAGGCCTGTCAACAATGACATGGTCATGTGGAACACAAGCCACGCATACACGTGCCGCCAGGTGACGGAGAGAGAAGGAAGAAGCCCAACTAACGCGTAGAAACCGTATCTTTAGCAGGCTCAATCAATTCCCACAAATGCCAACGCATCCACCAACACCACATACCACCTAAAGGAGAACGCATCTATTCATTCTTCCACCACATGAAAGCACCACGCCTATATCTATATCGAAAATGGATGCATAGAATACCGAGAACATATACATGCTCCAAACTTGCCTGCCTTATAATTTGATTCCTTTTCAACTTCCACTGCAGTAGCCTCCAATCGACCGTCCTTCCCACGCATTCTTGCATACACACATTTATCGGCTGCAACTCAACTCAACTCAACTCCTATTAACTTCCACCGACACTGTGACCATTCATTTTCCTCACTGTCACACGCAGGCAGCGAAGTGAGGAGACACTCACTCTTCACAATCACCGGCCCTCCATTTGAATGAGACCAAACGCATTGAAAAGCACCTACTCCTGAAAGAGAAGGAGCATGTATACGCCTCCAGTGCAGGAAAGCACCATAAAACTATCAAAAATGGGTTTACAAGATTACAACTATATACATACAATGCCAACTCACCTCTCAGTTGACAGTTTTCTTCCACATTCATTCATTCATTCATTCATTCATTCATTCATTCATTCATTCATTCATTCATTCATCCATCCATCCATCCATCCATCCATCCACCCACTAGACTACGAACGTGCGTAGACGTCGGAACCACCAGCCTTCATTGCTATTTTGAGTGAGACAGATAAGGCACTCACATTTTGCTCATTATTGGCCCCTAACCACCAGTAGAATTGGCCAAGTTAATTAGCAGAATAGAAACAGCCACTTGCGCAGTAGGACACACCATACACAAATTCTCGCACGGCCTTAGGGTCATTATTGACACGAATTGACCGAGACAGGAGTACAATAAAGGAAAATCATGGTGTAACCCCCAAGAAAAAAGCAAGCCTACACTAAAACGTAGGCCAAATTACCTTTCAACAGTCCCCATGTATCAACTTTGCCACAACCATCAAATTGGAGAATAAGTGCGATATACAAATTAACTGTGCGCTAAACCTTTGTAAAATTATTTGATTCGCACATGGTTTGTATTACCGATTGCTAAAATATAGGTTTTAGGCGCTTCTATTTCCCTGAAATTCATCGCTGATTTTCTCACTTACGCCTACTAAGTAATTTATTTCATTTGCAGATTTACTCCTCAAATTTGACGCCAATTACAAAAAGTGCAGCTTTTGCAGTAACTTTGACTGTGTAAAAAATAAGCAAAAATCAAAAGTTCGCTTGTTTTGTCGCGCAAAACTGGTCAGCGGACTGGTAATCGGTGTGCATTTTGGGACTATTGATATCGATTGCTGGTGCATTATTTGCTGTAACAACTCGGAGAACCGGCAAGTATTAAGCAATTGTTTTGTTAGTTTTAGGTTCTTAGCTGCTATTGGATCATTTAAGAGTAGATTATTTCTCTTTATATGCTCCCGTTTTCGAATAGACACAGAGGCTTCATAATGCGGCTTAAGGCGCTCGCTTTCCCAAAATACTGCCTATTCACGTAATTATTTGGTGCTTTCTTATTGCTATTAGTTAATTGGTTGCTTTTAAATCCCTTAGGTGTCGGTGGGCTCCCTTTATACACCTAATCGCCACGATACAGGCACACGCTTCGGAATGTGCCCGTTGAGACGTTTTGTTTTGCAGACGTTTGGGTCTAATCGCGTTCATTTGTTGGTGTTCGGTACTTTGGGCGATGAGGTATGGTTATTGTGACAATTTAATAATTATTTAGCCTTTTATTGACGACGGAATCTGATTAATGAGTATTTATTTTGTGGAGGAGAGTTTTAACTGTACCAAGTGCTTAGCGCCTGCGTATTATTTTCGCCAATAGTTATTCATTATATGCCTTATTACGTATTTTCTTTGTCTACGTAATCGCTAGATGGGGCATTGAAGGAGGTGGAGGAGGAGGAGGAGGCAGAGTTTCAGCTCCTTCGGAATGTTTGTGTTTTGTGAGCGAGAATGGAGGCATTATGAGGAGGCGGCGCTGGGTGCGAATCTCGCCTTCGCTATGGCTTGGCATATTTGCCAGGTAAGATTGGATCGCAATTAGTGGGTTGTTGGTGTCTTCTCTGCCCAGCGACGGATTCGATGTGGGTTTCTTTATGGGTGGAAACATGTTTTCAGCATTGGTGCGCAGGTCTTTACGCATTTTTTTGTGGCGTAAAGTGCGCCAGTTGGGGTTTATAGTTACTGTTGTTGTCATTAGGTCCCCTAAATGTCGACTGGCTTCTTTTCTACGCCCACATGCTGGTGTAGGGTCGAAGGCCGCCTAATTTGACCGTTGGGAGGTTTTGTTTTCCCACTGCGAGGCCTACTCGCGTACATTTTCCACTGTATAATGGTTGGGGCGAGAAATGGCGACTATTTCGGCAATTCGTCAATTACTTTGTTAGCCCTTTGAACGGTGCATTTGGGTTGGTAGGATTTAATATCGTTAGGACACGTTTTAACCGTATTGGGTGCTTGGTGCCTAATCGCAATTTTTTGCCAGCAAGTATTCCTCGCATTTTTATGTCTCATTATTGTTATCTTTTTTATTTTTTTTATTTTCTTTTTATGTTTAGATGGTAGAATAGGGGCTGAAGAGGTAGGTAGGTGCGGTTCCTGTGGGGACTTCTTCTTCTTCTTCTTCTCCTCCGCCTTCTTCTTCGCCTTCGCCTTCGCCTTGGTCTTCGTCTTCGTCTCCCTCTTTTGCCAAGAGGGGCGACATTGTCTGGCCTCGCCGTCACTTCGCGCGTTCTTCGGTTAAGATTGGCTTGCTGTAAGGAAGTTGTTGTTGCTGTTGTGACCGTTGGGAGGTTTTGTTTTCCCACTGCGAGGCCTACTCGCGTACATTTTCCACTGTATAATGGTTGGGGCGAGAAATGGCGACTATTTTGGCAATTCGTCAATTACTTTGTTAGCCCTTTGAACGGTGCATTTGGGTTGGTAGGATTTAATATCGTTAGGACACGTTTTAACCGTATTGGGTGCTTGGTGCCTAATCGCAATTTTTTTGCCAGCAAGTATTCCTCGCATTTTTATGTCTCATTATTGTTATCTTTTTTATTTTTTTTATTTTTTTTTATGTTTAGATGGTAGAATAGGGGCTGAAGAGGTAGGTAGGTGCGGTTCCTGTGGGGACTTCTTCTTCTTCTTCTTCTCCTCCGCCTTCTTCTTCGCCTTCGCCTTCGCCTTGGTCTTCGTCTTCGTCTCCCTCTTTTGCCAAGAGGGGCGACATTGTCTGGCCTCGCCGTCACTTCGCGCGTTCTTCGGTTAAGATTGGCTTGCTGTAAGGAAGTTGTTGTTGCTGTTGTGACCGTTGGGAGGTTTTGTTTTCCCACTGCGAGGCCTACTCGCGTACATTTTCCACTGTATAATGGTTGGGGCGAGAAATGGCGACTATTTTGGCAATTCGTCAATTACTTTGTTAGCCCTTTGAACGGTGCATTTGGGTTGGTAGGATTTAATATCGTTAGGACACGTTTTAACCGTATTGGGTGCTTGGTGCCTAATCGCAATTTTTTTGCCAGCAAGTATTCCTCGCATTTTTATGTCTCATTATTGTTATCTTTTTTATTTTTTTTATTTTCTTTTTATGTTTAGATGGTAGAATAGGGGCTGAAGAGGTAGGTAGGTGCGGTTCCTGTGGGGACTTCTTCTTCTTCTTCTTCTCCTCCGCCTTCTTCTTCGCCTTCGCCTTCGCCTTGGTCTTCGTCTTCGTCTCCCTCTTTTGCCAAGAGGGGCGACATTGTCTGGCCTCGCCGTCACTTCGCGCGTTCTTCGGTTAAGATTGGCTTGCTGTAAGGAAGTTGTTGTTGCTGTTGTGACCGTTGGGAGGTTTTGTTTTCCCACTGCGAGGCCTACTCGCGTACATTTTCCACTGTATAATGGTTGGGGCGAGAAATGGCGACTATTTTGGCAATTCGTCAATTACTTTGTTAGCCCTTTGAACGGTGCATTTGGGTTGGTAGGATTTAATATCGTTAGGACACGTTTTAACCGTATTGGGTGCTTGGTGCCTAATCGCAATTTTTTTGCCAGCAAGTATTCCTCGCATTTTTATGTCTCATTATTGTTATTTTTTATTTTTTTATTTTCTTTTTATGTTTAGATGGTAGAATAGGGGCTGAAGAGGTAGGTAGGTGCGGTTCCTGTGGGGACTTCTTCTTCTTCTTCTTCTCCTCCGCCTTCTTCTTCGCCTTCGCCTTCGCCTTGGTCTTCGTCTTCGTCTCCCTCTTTTGCCAAGAGGGGCGACATTGTCTGGCCTCGCCGTCACTTCGCGCGTTCTTCGGTTAAGATTGGCTTGCTGTAAGGAAGTTGTTGTTGCTGTTGTGACCGTTGGGAGGTTTTGTTTTCCCACTGCGAGGCCTACTCGCGTACATTTTCCACTGTATAATGGTTGGGGCGAGAAATGGCGACTATTTTGGCAATTCGTCAATTACTTTGTTAGCCCTTTGAACGGTGCATTTGGGTTGGTAGGATTTAATATCGTTAGGACACGTTTTAACCGTATTGGGTGCTTGGTGCCTAATCGCAATTTTTTTGCCAGCAAGTATTCCTCGCATTTTTATGTCTCATTATTGTTATCTTTTTTATTTTTTTATTTTCTTTTTATGTTTAGATGGTAGAATAGGGGCTGAAGAGGTAGGTAGGTGCGGTTCCTGTGGGGACTTCTTCTTCTTCTTCTTCTCCTCCGCCTTCTTCTTCGCCTTCGCCTTCGCCTTGGTCTTCGTCTTCGTCTCCCTCTTTTGCCAAGAGGGGCGACATTGTCTGGCCTCGCCGTCACTTCGCGCGTTCTTCGGTTAAGATTGGCTTGCTGTAAGGAAGTTGTTGTTGCTGTTGTTGTCTTTCCTGCTTAACAGTGCATCCGGTGTGTATTGTGATTTTAGGTGGGGCATGTGTTTAGCACTTATCCGTGGGTAGGGGGGTTTTTTCGCACTTTGCGTGTGTGTGTGTGTGTGTGTGTGTGTGGAAGGTTTGTCAGTTTCCTTGCTATGATAGCCGTGGAGGGAGTGGACGAGGCGTGGGAAACTTAGTAATTGCTGTGCCCATCGGCTCGGGGGGACGGTTATTGCTATTATTTGTGCTGGTGTGTTGCTGATGCGGGAGGTGTTGTGTAGGGCCTCAGCTTTGACGGTGTTGGTTGGTGTGTGTGTGTGTGTGTGAGTGACTGAGGTGAACGCGGAATGGGAGTGGGGAGGTTTTCGCGTAGGTCACTGCGTGGACTGTGCCCTGTAGCCAACCTGAGTGTTGGTTTGTTGAGGCGTTTCTGTCTTTCCTCGGTGGTTGTGTCTGCGGGTGTTAGTCTCGTAGCGCGTAAGACATTTGCACATCGTGCTGTTCGTTGTTATTTTTTTTACTTTCCGTCTTTTCGGACACTGCGGACTTACCGTGCCACTGGTGGCGGTGGGTGGGTGGTGTACAGCGTGTACTTGATGTTTAAACGCTCACCTTATGGAGTGGAGTAGGCCAAGGACTTCTAGTGCGGCAGTGGTCTGTACGTTTTGGTTTCCAGCTATGCTGCCTACCCACGTCGACTCTTTTATAGCCACACCACTTGAGGCTATGGATTGTGATTGTTTTGGTAGTCGTAGATGTGATTAATTCTTTTAACGCAGGATGATGAACTTCGACTAGTGAGACGTAATTTGGTTACGAAGATTTCTAACCTTCCTACGTGGTTGGGAATTTACCTATTTATTTGATATTTTCTCACGAAAACCCCCCTATTGTATGCATACATGCATATATGCAACTATATGTCCGCCCATCTGTTTCCCTGCTGAAGTAAATGTCGGAAAAGTTGGTGCATTCACTGTGAAGGCTTGCTGCTGTCTTCCAAGTGCGCTGCCTAATCGCGTTGACGTTTTCACCGCACAGCAGTCGTAGCGAGTGATGGAGATTGTTTGTTTTGGCTCCTGCTAAATGGTTTGCCATTTTAATGGGGAGTAGTTTTGACCGATGAGGCCGCTGCCTAACTTTTAACGTGGAAATTTTCATCCACGCCAAGTACTCCCTCTTCGTTCATTCATTACCTCCCCACTACTAAGTGCCTGTTCTATTTGTGGATGCTTGTTTATCCGTTTCTCTTCCATGCACCTTTACGCTGGTGGTGTGGAAGACTTGGGTCGGTTAGTTGGGATTGTTGTGGCGGTTGGAAGTGCAATTCTCGATGGTGTGTTGGCCTTCATCATCAGCCACGTTGGGGCTTTCTTTCTTTCTCTCTTTTTTATTTATTTTTATACTTGCATAATTCGCTCACATTCTCCTCTTGGGGAAGTTTCCACTTTGTTTGTTTGTTTGTCTCCTAATATTTTCTTGTGTACAATTCGACCTGTTGCAGTCCCTACACCTATTTTATTTTACTCAAATTTTTTTTAACGTAATGTAGGCAACTTAGTCTTGTTTTTACTAAAATACTGAATTTAGCTGAGAAGTGTTTTCGCTTTACCGAGTGCTTGGTGCCCAATCGCTATTTTCTTGCCAATAGTTAGTTGGTATTGGGACGTGATGTCGTTGAGACGACCTGCAGCCCCACCATGTGCTTGGCATTTATGTGACGTACGTACGTATGTGTGTACGTATGTGTGCATCCATATGTCTGCTCCCCTCTCTACCTCCCCATGCATGGATATAATTGTTGAAGTAAACGTTAAGTAGATGACCGCGGTTGCCGCCGAGTCTTTGTGTTGTGCGTTCGCACTGACTATTGACGCCGATGGCTGGGGAGTAGCGATGTCTACTTTCCATTGAGAAGACTTGCAATTCTCCTCCTCCTCCTTAGCCTGCAATGCCTAGTCACGTTTACTCCTTCACTGCACTGCAATTAGGTGGATGGACACCAATAAGGAGGCCACAAAGGAGGCCTGCGAGCAAATGCAGAAACAGCTTGGCAGCGAGTGTGGTCTTGTTATGGGACTGACGAATCTCGATTTGTGAGCATGGATTCAAAGAGCAAAATGGATCTCTGTGAAAACTATACGATCCTCCCCCACTTCCACCCTGCAAAGCACGAAGAAGGAGAAATCTGAACACCTGATTATGTAGATGTGATTACTCAGTACTAAGCTATTGTAAATTGTAATTGCTGGATAGTCAGTAAGAATTAATAAAAGCCTTTTTTGATCCAATTCGCCTGCCTTCCACTCTTCCACAACCACATAAACGCACGACCTCATTGCTTCATTTAGAGCTTAGCACACGCTTACGAAGTTGTAAAGAACACATTGGCATTAATTTTATTTTATGCTTTAGTGGTTTGGGACTGGCATATAATTCAGCAACGGATCGCGTCATTAGCTTAGGACGGCCAATGGAGCTGATGCTTCTGAATACAAAGAATTGACTTGATGCCACAACCCAGCATTCTGAGGGCTGCCACCTACGTTGTTGGTGGGCATTAAATTTAGAGATAATTTGGACGATGATCGTATTGAGGTTGACCTATTGAAAGCTTACACCTAAGTGATGTCAGCACCATCATTTAATGTCCACATGAATGCACCTGGCCTTTTGTCTGTCACCATACATACCAGTAATTGTAAGTGTGCCATCCAACTTGGTGGGATTGAGGACTGCAAACAAACGCACCGAATGTTTGAGTGTGCGTGTAGACTTATTACGAGAAGGAAGAAGTACGGTTTGTTAGCAAGAGGGTAGGAGTCGTGGATTGAGGTGAGCAATAACGTAGACTCGAACATCATCCAATGGTGAGTTAGCGTGCTTCCCAGTTATTGTCCTCTTCCACCCACCATCAACACATTCCTGTGTATTTCACATGCCGTGTACGGTGCACTTTTGTTGTTTTTTTACTTGTACATTGCAGAGTTTGCATTCACTTCGGTCCACCTCATTCATTCCTTTAGTTTTACAGACGGGAAAGGGAGCACGGATTTAATAGACGTTTGAAAAGACATTTCTAAAGATGCTTCGGTTATACAAGTTTTATGATACTTGCAAGCGTAGACGGCTGAATGAAGCGGACCATATAGGGCCATGGAAAACGGGGCAGTTGTCAATCAACTGAAGGGATGTATAGGTAGATGACGGGATCCTACTTCTCTACTCTGAATTCATAGATTTTTAGTCAGCACTTAATCAACCTGACATAAGTGGTTTCTGACAGTGGTTGAGGTGCAGTTACAATCTGTGGGGTTGTAATTGTGCGATTTTACTTACCACTCATCCAAAAGAGGCGTGCTGAGGGTGTGGACTCACTGCAATTCCTTCAGTGAATGGGTAGAATCCTGTAATAGTGAACCCAAGTGATGACGAAGTCGTTGTACAAAATAATAATTATGACGTGTTGATTCTTAGTAAAAGTTGTCCAGGATGTTTTTAAGTCTTTATGATCAAATTGAAGGAGCAGCCTCGAAAGTCACTTGGAATCATACGTTAGGCAGAAAACAGCATCACGGCGCAAGCTTGTTGGAAAGACGTCATTTTGGTGTGGAAGAGGTGGTTAGCGTCGCGTCGGTGCCATGGCTAATGTAAACGCATGATCTAAGAGATAGGCAGGAATTAAGGCGACATCCAATCGCCACCACTGACACCTTCAAGAACGTTTAAACAGTGAAAAAGTGAAGTGCTCTATAAACAATTCGCCAAAGCTAAGGCTCCCACTTCCGGACTCTTTGGATCGTCACTGCTTTATGTGTGGATAGGTCACGGCGTGAGGCATTTGCGGAGCTGCGATAGTGCGCGAGCAGGTGACGGAGGTAATGTGGGTGCAAATAAACAACCACAATCTCGTCCTCGAGTAAATACATTTCTGCGTTTTCTGACTGCGGGCTTTGTGGAGCGTACTGAAGGTGAGGCGGGCTAGTTCTATGTTGCGAAACGCAGTGAAAATAGGTCGCTATGACTATAATCGGTTAGAGGTGGTGCTTCAAACAGGACGCCTAGCTCCTGGTTCGAGGCGTCGCATTTAACATCCCAATAGAATAACTTCGCTGCCGTCTTGCATCTCTATCCTTCAAATCATTCTGCATTTGCTTGTTTGCATCCTTCAGCTTCCACTTTGTCTTCTTCTTACTGAGTTAACAACTCCCGTACCTGGGCATAGTAAGGTAAATCTCTTTTCTCGTCAACGTCTCCACTGCTGGCACATGGAAGATGATCATCTGTCAATTTCGAAGGTCAACTCAACCCCAAGCACACGTCGTGACGTTGGTGAGGTACAGTACAGTACAGACCGACCTCACTTAAAACGCAGTCATCACAAATCATCGCACGCTTCCTCTTATAAATACATACCAGTCCGCATCCGTTTGATTGTCTTCATCGCTACACATGCCAAATGTATCCTTCGTCGGAATCCACATTTTACGCATTGTCATCGTCGCCATCTCATCTTCCTCCAACTTTGCATGCGGCAAATGTGGCTCAATTTCAGCAACTTCAAATCGTCCACAGCCACTCATCTATGCATGGTCAGACTGTCCACCCACAACCCCACTGCCTTATCTGCGCTTATAATCTCCCCAATTCTTTGTCCTCAAGGAGGTCTAGAGACGACTCCTCCACCCCCGGAAGAAGCGAATGCTTTGCTCTCGCAGTCGTCCTTTTGCTGCTCCACATAAACTTCAGGGCAAATATGCTGGCGTGTTGGAGTCTAGATTGGCTGGGTTTCTTCACAATGCTTGATGTGTTTGTTAGAAGTGGTCCAGAACTCTCAGCTGCTAATAACTGCTGCTAACTAAGGCCTTGAAAAGGCTATTTAAGAAGTAACTGGAAGGTATTGCAAATGCTTGCATTGTTACATTGGATGCGCATGGAAAGGGTTTCGGCCATGCAGCAGGGTAGAGCGTGATGAGGCGGAGCTAATGTTGCTGTGCCAAGAATTTTGTTGAAATACGATTACACATTGCTGCATAATGCTCTGCAAGCAGTTTACAGAAGGCGGTAGGACATTGTCTTTGCGGCGTTGTTGACACTTTGGCTGATGTGCCCATGCAGCTATGCACAGGCTCAATTCTAGTTGTACTACCTACTCTCAGCAATCCAACGCCATGTTGGCTGGGTACCTTTGCTGCTTAGCTGGTCTGCAGGCATTGACTGAAATGCATGTGCATCCATATGGGACGCGTAACCGCCTATTCACTGTGGCTTCCTCAAGGCAAGCAAATAATGAGGTACTGCATCAACTGCCATCACTATTTGGTATTGGCTTGGCATGCTTAGGGGTCGAGGTCTCCAAACAGGTGGATGCAAAGTGCAAACCGAAGGAAAAGCATTTGCTATTAGGGCTGTGGCTGCACAGAATGATGGTAGCGAGGAATGATGTCACTCATAAGCGTAGCGTCATGGTCACTGCCATAATTCTTTCCGGAGTACAGTAGCGGGTAGTTAAAAAGATTACAGTCTTATGTAATGCTTATGAGCATAGCAGCACCAATGCCGGTCATCAAATTCTGATAAATCCTGCATGTCACACATGCGTGACGCATGAAATCGAATGGGCTGACACCAATCGCAAAATTTTGGTTTGGGTGAAATTGTGTAAATTTGAAATAAAACGCAAGAATAATTTAGGTTTCTTCTTCCTTAGTAAAAAAACCACTTCAAAACGGGGTGCTGCTGACTTCCTAGTTGCCTATCATATGCCAATGGAGTGGTCGGCTTCCTTCCTCCACTCACCGCCTCTTTATTGACTTGGCGCTTTCCTCCAACCGACTTAAATGGTAGACTAAGAGGCTGTCAGGGATCGTTAGATTGGCACATCAATGCACGCTTGTTAGGTCGGTTGTGATAGGAGCTTTTGGATAATGTACTTAGGATGTCTTGTTTGTGTGTGGCCTTTGAAAGGTTTAAGCCTTAATGGTTTGAAAGGTTTCTACAGCACATATGGTGTGCTTCACCTTTGGGGCTAGGATTGTATGCATCTGTCTTAATTACAGCACATTATTCCCATGCCACCACACTCACGCGTCCATTTGGTAACTACTCCTTCAAATTGGAACTCATAGAGACGCAAGTAGAGCATTTAAAACTGCTTACGACATGCATTAAGTTAAATTAATTTTATTTAATCATAGCTGTGCTGATGGGGAAAGTAGACGGCAGTGCGACACCTCGCCCAGCGTCGCTCGTCGTTTTACCCACTCCTTCTGCAGAGACGCTGCAAAGTTCACGACTTGTTGCTTTGAGACATAGAGAAGGTGACTGGTAGTACTGGCCTCGTCTTTCAGTTGTCCCAAAGACAAATATGCAATTTGAAGTAAATTTGATGATCTCGCATTGGAATAGGAAATTGTGACTCCTAGTGACCACTCCACATGTGACAAACCGTGTAATATGTTCAGGTTGCTGCCATCAGTCCAAAAAATGATCACGTTTTCATTCGTCTACAATGGTTGAAATAATTACGTCTGCAGGACAATAGTGAATAGTGAATAGTGTCACACACGTGTGTGACACAGTGGAGTGATTGCTCATTTGAGTGACAGCAACCACTAATTCTAACAATACTTTACTATCATCACTAAAAAAGGAAGCATTATTGTAGTCTGATAATATTATTGGCTGCTTAGGGGCTAATTGTGGTCAGCCATAGCACTGCGCATACAAAGTTTCTATAGCTGCTTAAAATGCCTTCATAACCTAAACACCATGAATTATGTGTAGGTAGAAGCATTACGCTGCATCGCCCGCGGTGGATGGAGAGGGTGGCTCGATGTGAAAATGGGAAATTGAATCAACCTCAGAACGCCTTTTACCGACAGTGCACCAATGCCCCTGCATCGTGCATGTGCCGGCCGTGGGGACGTTGAGGTGAACGAGGAGAGAGAGCAACGTCACCATCATCGAATGCAGGGGTGGTTAGTTGAAGAGGAAAGTGGAGCGAACGCTAAGGGGTAGGGAAGAGTACACGTAGGAGGATGAGGAGGATAGAATCAAGAAGGCAGCTTAGGTCTGTACGCTTTTCCATTTATATTATAGGAAGGAGTAGGTTTGAATTCTGGTGGTCGGCAGCACCGCAACGTAGAGCATGCAATAGCTTGTTCTTGATGAGGGCACAAAAGGAAGAGCAGCGTGTTTGTGTCATACAACTAAATCATTTTGTCGGTTCTAAGTAAAAAGAGGAGTTAAGAATGCATGAAACTGTAGCCTCCCATGCGTAATAGCCGTGGTATTACAGCCACACCCTCGGAGAAGAGCATCTGCTAATTGATACGCGTACAATATAGAGCGAGTTGAAATGTAGGCGTTAAAATAAGGAAGAGGGGAAGACTTAATGGCACTGAGGCAAGCAGAAGTGCCTATTGCTACCCAACGATGCAAAGTAGGATAAATAGGCAAACCTTGCATGGTTTATCCTCCTATGGTAGAATCGCTGACATAAGGACCCAAAGGAAGCAGACATCGGCTATAACCGGTCTGCTGTCAATGCAAGGCGGAATGTAGGCTAGGGAGTGCTGCTGCTAGCGAATTACAGCAGTAGTAGGATGCTATAATCTTAACCACAAAACACTTTCAGCAAATCTGTTAGGGTTATAGCAGTGGCGAAACTTCATCCTGTCCCGATCAAATTAATTAAAAGTAAATATGTCAGTTTTGAAATGGAAGGAGAAGATGTGTGGTTGGTAAAGTGACTGAAGAGGTAACCATCGAAGGAGATGGAGTCACCACTGGACCACTGGGAAATGGCATACATATTGTGGAATAGACAGACGTGCATCAGGGAGCCGTTGGAATGACAATCCTTCAGTGTGAAATACGCCTTCCATACACGTGAAGGTACACGGCCCAGAGGGATGTGCGCACCTCGGCTATGTGAGTGGGCAGTTGAATTGGACCAAGGAGCAGATGCCTTGCCACCTCATTCACCCCTTGTAGTCAGCACTGCAGGCACGGCAGGCATTGCAGGTGGTAAGGCGGGTAAAGGAAGAAAGAAAGAAAGAAAGAAAGAAAGAAAGAAGGAGAGAAGGAAAGTATAGTGTGGGGAGTTGACAAGATGCGTGGAAAGTTGATTGTTGGACATTTGTGATCACTGAAAATAAGGCATGTGCTTAGTAAAGACTATTGATGTCTATTAGTGAAAGATATCATTATAATTGCCAAATACTAGCTATTAGCATATGGACTTGAGGGATGGATGAAAGCAAAGAGAACAACGCTAGGTGGGTTGAGAGAGGAGGACCGAATGCGTTAGAAGGTAGAGGAGGAGGAGGAGGAGGAGGAGAAGAAACACAAGCATGGAAGGAGAAGGAGGGAGGAAGGGAAGGGAAGGGAAGGGAAGGGAAGGGAAGGGAGGGGAAGGGAAGGGAAGGGAGGGGAAGGGAGGGGGAGCACATAGCACAAGTATGTCTACTGACAAGCTGTAAGTAGGTGGGAGAGGCTATGGCGATTGGTTAGTGGGTGGGTGGGTGGGTGGGTGAGTAATGAGTGCAAAGAGCAGTAGTGGAAGGTGCGGGGACGAGAAGTGGGATGGACAGGGAGAGAAAAAAAGTGGAGAGGAATTGGAGGCGAGAGAGTAGATAATACTGGAAAGGAAATGAGTAAAGAAGGGGAAGAAAAGAGGTAGAATGAGGGGCAATGAGGCGGAAAAAAGGAGGCAGTGTGGGGAAGATGAGGGAGAAGGCGTGGGTGAGGTTAGATGAGGCAAAAGAAGGGGTGGTGATATGCGTGAGAGAGTGGGGGGGGAGAGGGCAAAGAGGATAAGAGGATAGAGAAAAATTTCGCGGGAGGGGCAAGGTAAAAGGGGGGAGGGCTTGCCCCCCGCGCGAAGATGGGGCCGCCCGCCGCACTCAATCCAGCGGCGCCGCTGGATTGAGTGCGGCGGGCGGCCCCATCTTCGCGCGGGGGGCAAGCCGCCGGGCAAGCCGCTCCGCTGCGCAGCGCAGTTTCCTCGTAGTGACCGCGAGAAACGCACGCGCAGCGCAGCGTAGCTGCCCTGGGGCACCAAAAGCAAGCAAAGCGAAAGCCGCCATGCAGGAGGGTGTGGTGTGGTGCGGCCAGCCAAATAAATAAATAAATAAAAGAAACGGGTGCGCGACTCCAGACCGGACCGCGCGTTTCTACAAAGGAAGCTACCTACCTACCTACCTACCTACCTACCTACCTACCTACCTACCTACCTACCTACCTACCTACCTACTACCTACCTACCTACCTACCTACCTACCTACCTACCTACCTACCTACCCAACTACCTACCTGCCTGCCTGCCTGCCTGCCTGCCTGCCTCCTATCTCTCTCCCTACTCTCTTCCTCCTACCTCCCAACCTTTCTACCTCCCTCCCTCCCTACCTCC
>CM010312.1:27454886-27475662 GCA_001923025.3 Taenia multiceps | reverse complement strand
TGGGTGCTTGGTGCCTAATCGCAATTTTTTTGCCAGCAAGTATTCCTCGCATTTTTATGTCTCATTATTGTTATCTTTTTTATTTTTTTTATTTTCTTTTTATGTTTAGATGGTAGAATAGGGGCTGAAGAGGTAGGTAGGTGCGGTTTCCTGTGGGGACTTCTTCTTCTTCTTCTTCTCTCCGCCGCCTTCTCTTCGCCTTCGCCTTCGCCTTGGTCTTCGTCTTCGTCTCCCTCTTTTGCCAAGAGGGGCGACATGTCTGGCCTCGCCGTCACTTCGCGCGTTCTTCGGTTAAGATTGGCTTGCTGTAAGGAAGTTGTTGTTGCTGTTGTGACCGTTGGGAGGTTTTGTTTTCCCACTGCGAGGCCTACTCGCGTACATTTTCCACTGTATAATGGTTGGGGCGAGAAATGGCGACTATTTTGGCAATTCGTCAATTACTTTGTTAGCCCTTTGAACGTGCATTTGGGTTGGTAGGATTTAATATCGTTAGACACGTTTTAACCGTATTGGGTGCTTGGTGCCTAATCGCAATTTTTTGCCAGCAAGTATTCCTCGCATTTTTATGTCTCATTATTGTTATCTTTTTATTTTTTTTATTTTCTTTTTATTTTAGATGGTAGATAGGGGCTGAGAGGTAGGTAGGTGCGGTTCCTGTGGGGACTTCTTCTCTTCTTCTTCTCCTCCGCCTTCTTCTTCGCCTTCGCCTTCGCCTTGGTCTTCGTCTTCGTCTCCCTCTTTTGCCAAGAGGGCGACATTGTCTGGCCTCGCCGTCACTTCGCGCGTTCTTCGGTTAAGATTGGCTTGCTGTAAGGAAGTTGTTGTTGCTGTTGTGACCGTTGGGAGGTTTTGTTTTCCCACTGCGAGGCCTACTCGCGTACATTTTCCACTGTATAATGGTTGGGGCGAGAATGGCGACTATTTTGGGGCAATTCGTCAATTACTTTGTTAGCCCTTTGAACGGTGCATTTGGGTTGGTAGGATTTAATATCGTTAGGACACGTTTTAACCGTATTGGGGCTTGGTGCCTAATCGCAATTTTTTTGCCAGCAAGTATTCCTCGCATTTTTATGTCTCATTATTGTTATCTTTTTATTTTTTTTATTTTCTTTTTATGTTTAGATGGTAGAATAGGGGCTGAAGAGGTAGGTAGGTGCGGTTCCTGTGGGACTTCTTCTTCTTCTTCTTCTCCTCCGCCTTCTTCTTCGCCTTCGCCTTCGCCTTGGTCTTCGTCTTCGTCTCCCTCTTTTGCCAAGAGGGGCGACATTGTCTGGCCTCGCCGTCACTTCGCGCGTTCTTCGGTTAAGATTGGCTTGCTGTAAGGAAGTTGTTGTTGCTGTTGTGACCGTTGGGAGGTTTTTTTCCCACTGCGAGGCCTACTCGCGTACATTTTCCACTGTATAATGGTTGGGGCGAGAAATGGCGACTATTTTGGCAATTCAATTACTTTGTTAGCCCTTTGAACGGTGCATTTGGGTTGGTAGGATTTAATATCGTTAGGACACGTTTTAACCGTATTGGGTGCTTGGTGCCTAATCGCAATTTTTTTGCCAGCAAGTATTCCTCGCATTTTTATGTCTCATTATTGTTATCTTTTTTATTTTTTTTATTTTCTTTTTATGTTTAGATGGTAGAATAGGGGCTGAAGAGGTAGTAGGTGCGGTTCCTGTGGGGACTTCTTCTTCTTCTTCTTCTCCTCCGCCTTCTTCTTCGCCTTCGCCTTCGCCTTGGTCTTCGTCTTCGTCTCCCTCTTTTGCCAAGAGGGGCGACATTGTCTGGCCTCGCCGTCACTTCGCGCGTTCTTCGGTTAAGATTGGCTTGCTGTAAGGAAGTTGTGTTGTGCTGTTGTTGTCTTTCCTGCTTAACAGTGCATCCGGTGTGTATTGTGATTTTAGGTGGGGCATGTGTTTAGCACTTATCCGTGGGTAGGGGGGTTTTTTTCGCACTTTGCGTGTGTGTGTGTGTGTGTGTGTGTGTGTGGAAGGTTTGTCAGTTTCCTTGCTATGATAGCCGTGGAGGGAGTGGACGAGGCGTGGGAAACTTAGTAATTGCTGTGCCCATCGGCTCGGGGGGACGGTTATTGCTATTATTTGTGCTGGTGTGTTGCTGATGCGGGAGGTGTTGTGTAGGGCCTCAGCTTTGACGGTGTTGGTTGGTGTGTGTGTGTGTGTGTGAGTGACTGAGGTGAACGCGGAATGGGAGTGGGGAGGTTTTCGCGTAGGTCACTGCGTGGACTGTGCCCTGTAGCCAACCTGAGTGTTGGTTTGTTGAGGCGTTTCTGTCTTTCCTCGGTGGTTGTGTCTGCGGGTGTTAGTCTCGTAGCGCGTAAGACATTTGCACATCGTGCTGTTCGTTGTTATTTTTTTTTACTTTCCGTCTTTTCGGACACTGCGGACTTACCGTGCCACTGGTGGCGGTGGTGGGTGGTGTACAGCGTGTACTTGATGTTTAAACGCTCACCTTATGGAGTGGAGTAGGCCAAGGACTTCCAGTGCGGCAGTGGTCTGTACGTTTTGGTTTCCAGCTATGCTGCCTACCCACGTCGACTCTTTTATAGCCACACCACTTGAGGCTATGGATTGTGATTGTTTTGGTAGTCGTAGATGTGATTAATTCTTTTAACGCAGGATGATGAACTTCGACTAGTGAGACGTAATTTGGTTACGAAGATTTCTAACCTTCCTACGTGGTTGGGAATTTACCTATTTATTTGATATTTTCTCACGAAAACCCCCCTATTGTATGCATACATGCATATATGCAACTATATGTCCGCCCATCTGTTTCCCTGCTGAAGTAAATGTCGGAAAAGTTGGTGCATTCACTGTGAAGGCTTGCTGCTGTCTTCCAAGTGCGCTGCCTAATCGCGTTGACGTTTTCACCGCACAGCAGTCGTAGCGAGTGATGGAGATTGTTTGTTTTGGCTCCTGCTAAATGGTTTGCCATTTTAATGGGGTAGTTTTGACCGATGAGGCCGCTGCCTAACTTTTAACGTGGAAATTTTCATCCACGCCAAGTACTCCCTCTTCGTTCATTCATTACCTCCCCACTACTAAGTGCCTGTTCTATTTGTGGATGCTTGTTTATCCGTTTCTCTTCCATGCACCTTTACGCTGGTGGTGTGGAAGACTTGGGTCGGTTAGTTGGGATTGTTGTGGCGGTTGGAAGTGCAATTCTCGATGGTGTGTTGGCCTTCATCATCAGCCACGTTGGGGCTTTCTTTCTTTCTTTCTCTCTTTTTTATTTATTTTTATACTTGCATAATTCGCTCACATTCTCCTCTGGGGAAGTTTCCACTTTGTTTGTTTGTTTGTCTCCTAATATTTTCTTGTGTACAATTCGACCTGTTGCAGTCCCTACACCTATTTTATTTTACTCAAATTTTTTTTAACGTAATGTAGGCAACTTAGTCTTGTTTTTACTAAAATACTGAATTTAGCTGAGAAGTGTTTTCGCTTTACCGAGTGCTTGGTGCCCAATCGCTATTTTCTTGCCAATAGTTAGTTGGTATTGGGACGTGATGTCGTTGAGACGACCTGCAGCCCCACCATGTGCTTGGCATTTATGTGACGTACGTACGTATGTGTGTACGTATGTGTGCATCCATATGTCTGCTCCCCTCTCTACCTCCCCATGCATGGATATAATTGTTGAAGTAAACGTTAAGTAGATGACCGCGGTTGCCGCCGAGTCTTTGTGTTGTGCGTTCGCACTGACTATTGACGCCGATGGCTGGGGAGTAGCGATGTCTACTTTCCATTGAGAAGACTTGCAATTCTCCTCCTCCTCCTTAGCCTGCAATGCCTAGTCACGTTTACTCCTTCACTGCACTGCAATTAGGTGGATGGACACCAATAAGGAGGCCACAAAGGAGGCCTGCGAGCAAATGCAGAAACAGCTTGGCAGCGAGTGTGGTCTTGTTATGGGACTGACGAATCTCGATTTGTGAGCATGGATTCAAAGAGCAAAATGGATCTCTGTGAAAACTATACGATCCTCCCCCACTTCCACCCTGCAAAGCACGAAGAAGGAGAAATCTGAACACCTGATTATGTAGATGTGATTACTCAGTACTAAGCTATTGTAAATTGTAATTGCTGGATAGTCAGTAAGAATTAATAAAAGCCTTTTTTGATCCAATTCGCCTGCCTTCCACTCTTCCACAACCACATAAACGCACGACCTCATTGCTTCATTTAGAGCTTAGCACACGCTTACGAAGTTGTAAAGAACACATTGGCATTAATTTTATTTTATGCTTTAGTGGTTTGGGACTGGCATATAATTCAGCAACGGATCGCGTCATTAGCTTAGGACGGCCAATGGAGCTGATGCTTCTGAATACAAAGAATTGACTTGATGCCACAACCCAGCATTCTGAGGGCTGCCACCTACGTTGTTGGTGGGCATTAAATTTAGAGATAATTTGGACGATGATCGTATTGAGGTTGACCTATTGAAAGCTTACACCTAAGTGATGTCAGCACCATCATTTAATGTCCACATGAATGCACCTGGCCTTTTGTCTGTCACCATACATACCAGTAATTGTAAGTGTGCCATCCAACTTGGTGGGATTGAGGACTGCAAACAAACGCACCGAATGTTTGAGTGTGCGTGTAGACTTATTACGAGAAGGAAGAAGTACGGTTTGTTAGCAAGAGGGTAGGAGTCGTGGATTGAGGTGAGCAATAACGTAGACTCGAACATCATCCAATGGTGAGTTAGCGTGCTTCCCAGTTATTGTCCTCTTCCACCCACCATCAACACATTCCTGTGTATTTCACATGCCGTGTACGGTGCACTTTTTGTTTTTTTTACTTGTACATTGCAGAGTTTGCATTCACTTCGGTCCACCTCATTCATTCCTTTAGTTTTACAGACGGGAAAGGGAGCACGGATTTAATAGACGTTTGAAAAGACATTTCTAAAGATGCTTCGGTTATACAAGTTTTATGATACTTGCAAGCGTAGACGGCTGAATGAAGCGGACCATATAGGGCCATGGAAAACGGGGCAGTTGTCAATCAACTGAAGGGATGTATAGGTAGATGACGGGATCCTACTTCTCTACTCTGAATTCATAGATTTTTAGTCAGCACTTAATCAACCTGACATAAGTGGTTTCTGACAGTGGTTGAGGTGCAGTTACAATCTGTGGGGTTGTAATTGTGCGATTTTACTTACCACTCATCCAAAAGAGGCGTGCTGAGGTGTGGACTCACTGCAATTCCTTCAGTGAATGGGTAGAATCCTGTAATAGTGAACCCAAGTGATGACGAAGTCGTTGTACAAAATAATAATTATGACGTGTTGATTCTTAGTAAAAGTTGTCCAGGATGTTTTTAAGTCTTTATGATCAAATTGAAGGAGCAGCCTCGAAAGTCACTTGGAATCATACGTTAGGCAGAAAACAGCATCACGGCGCAAGCTTGTTGGAAAGACGTCATTTGGTGTGGAAGAGGTGGTTAGCGTCGCGTCGGTGCCATGGCTAATGTAAACGCATGATCTAAGAGATAGGCAGGAATTAAGGCGACATCCAATCGCCACCACTGACACCTTCAAGAACGTTTAAACAGTGAAAAAGTGAAGTGCTCTATAAACAATTCGCCAAAGCTAAGGCTCCCCACTTCCGGACCTTTGGATCGTCACTGCTTTATGTGTGGATAGGTCACGGCGTGAGGCATTTGCGGAGCTGCGATAGTGCGCGAGCAGGTGACGGAGGTAATGTGGGTGCAAATAAACAACCACAATCTCGTCCTCGAGTAAATACATTTCTGCGTTTTCTGACTGCGGGCTTTGTGGAGCGTACTGAAGGTGAGGCGGGCTAGTTCTATGTTGCGAAACGCAGTGAAAATAGGTCGCTATGACTATAATCGGTTAGAGGTGGTGCTTCAAACAGGACGCCTAGCTCCTGGTTCGAGGCGTCGCATTTAACATCCCAATAGAATAACTTCGCTGCCGTCTTGCATCTCTATCCTTCAAATCATTCTGCATTTGCTTGTTTGCATCCTTCAGCTTCCACTTTGTCTTCTTCTTACTGAGTTAACAACTCCCGTACCTGGGCATAGTAAGGTAAATCTCTTTTCTCGTCAACGTCTCCACTGCTGGCACATGGAAGATGATCATCTGTCAATTTCGAAGGTCAACTCAACCCCAAGCACACGTCGTGACGTTGGTGAGGTACAGTACAGTACAGACCGACCTCACTTAAAACGCAGTCATCACAAATCATCGCACGCTTCCTCTTATAAATACATACCAGTCCGCATCCGTTTGATTGTCTTCATCGCTACACATGCCAAATGTATCCTTCGTCGGAATCCACATTTTACGCATTGTCATCGTCGCCATCTCATCTTCCTCCAACTTTGCATGCGGCAAATGTGGCTCAATTTCAGCAACTTCAAATCGTCCACAGCCACTCATCTATGCATGGTCAGACTGTCCACCCACAACCCCACTGCCTTATCTGCGCTTATAATCTCCCCAATTCTTTGTCCTCAAGGAGGTCTAGAGACGACTCCTCCACCCCCGGAAGAAGCGAATGCTTTGCTCTCGCAGTCGTCCTTTTGCTGCTCCACATAAACTTCAGGGCAAATATGCTGGCGTGTTGGAGTCTAGATTGGCTGGGTTTCTTCACAATGCTTGATGTGTTTGTTAGAAGTGGTCCAGAACTCTCAGCTGCTAATAACTGCTGCTAACTAAGGCCTTGAAAAGGCTATTTAAGAAGTAACTGGAAGGTATTGCAAATGCTTGCATTGTTACATTGGATGCGCATGGAAAGGGTTTCGGCCATGCAGCAGGGTAGAGCGTGATGAGGCGGAGCTAATGTTGCTGTGCCAAGAATTTTGTTGAAATACGATTACACATTGCTGCATAATGCTCTGCAAGCAGTTTACAGAAGGCGGTAGGACATTGTCTTTGCGGCGTTGTTGACACTTTGGCTGATGTGCCCATGCAGCTATGCACAGGCTCAATTCTAGTTGTACTACCTACTCTCAGCAATCCAACGCCATGTTGGCTGGGTACCTTTGCTGCTTAGCTGGTCTGCAGGCATTGACTGAAATGCATGTGCATCCATATGGGACGCGTAACCGCCTATTCACTGTGGCTTCCTCAAGGCAAGCAAATAATGAGGTACTGCATCAACTGCCATCACTATTTGGTATTGGCTTGGCATGCTTAGGGGTCGAGGTCTCCAAACAGGTGGATGCAAAGTGCAAACCGAGGAAAAGCATTTGCTATTAGGGCTGTGGCTGCACAGAATGATGGTAGCGAGGAATGATGTCACTCATAAGCGTAGGTCATGGCCACTGCCATAATTCTTTCCGGAGTACAGTAGCGGGTAGTTAAAAAGATTACAGTCTTATGTAATGCTTATGAGCATAGCAGCACCAATGCCGGTCATCAAATTCTGATAAATGCCGCATGTCACACATGCGTGACGCATGAAATCGAATGGGCTGACACCAATCGCAAAATTTTGGTTTGGGTGAAATTGTGTAAATTTGAAATAAAACGCAAGAATAATTTAGGTTTCTTCTTCCTTAGTAAAAAAACCACTTCAAAACGGGGTGCTGCTGACTTCCTAGTTGCCTATCATATGCCAATGGAGTGGTCGGCTTCCTTCCTCCACTCACCGCCTCTTTATTGACTTGGCGCTTTCCTCCAACCGACTTAAATGGTAGACTAAGAGGCTGTCAGGGATCGTTAGATTGGCACATCAATGCACGCTTGTTAGGTCGGTTGTGATAGGAGCTTTTGGATAATGTACTTAGGATGTCTTGTTTGTGTGTGGCCTTTGAAAGTGTAAGCCTTAATGGTTTGAAAGATTTCTACAGCACATATGGTGTGCTTCACCTTTGGGGCTAGGATTGTATGCATCTGTCTTAATTACAGCACATTATTCCCATGCCACCACACTCACGCGTCCATTTGGTAACTACTCCTTCAAATTGGAACTCATAGAGACGCAAGTAGAGCATTTAAAACTGCTTACGACATGCATTAAGTTAAATTAATTTTATTTAATCATAGCTGTGCTGATGGGGAAAGTAGACGGCAGTGCGACACCTCGCCCAGCGTCGCTCGTCGTTTTACCCACTCCTTCTGCAGAGACCTGCAAAGTTCACGACTTGTTGCTTTGAGACATAGAGAAGGTGACTGGTAGTACTGGCCTCGTCTTTCAGTTGTCCCAAAGACAAATATGCAATTTGAAGTAAATTTGATGATCTCGCATTGGAATAGGAAATTGTGACTCCTAGTGACCACTCCACATGTGACAAACCGTGTAATATGTTCAGGTTGCTGCCATCAGTCCAAAAAATGATCACGTTTTCATTCGTCTACAATGGTTGAAATAATTACGTCTGCAGGACAATAGTGAATAGTGAATAGTGTCACACACGTGTGTGACACAGTGGAGTGATTGCTCATTTGAGTGACAGCAACCACTAATTCTAACAATACTTTACTATCATCACTAAAAAAGGAAGCATTATTGTAGTCTGATAATATTATTGGCTGCTTAGGGGCTAATTGTGGTCAGCCATAGCACTGCGCATACAAAGTTTCTATAGCTGCTTAAAATGCCTTCATAACCTAAACACCATGAATTATGTGTAGGTAGAAGCATTACGCTGCATCGCCCGCGGTGGATGGAGAGGGTGGCTCGATGTGAAAATGGGAAATTGAATCAACCTCAGAACGCCTTTTACCGACAGTGCACCAATGCCCCTGCATCGTGCATGTGCCGGCCGTGGGGACGTTGAGGTGAACGAGGAGAGAGAGCAACGTCACCATCATCGAATGCAGGGGTGGTTAGTTGAAGAGGAAAGTGGAGCGAACGCTAAGGGGTAGGGAAGAGTACACGTAGGAGGATGAGGAGGATAGAATCAAGAAGGCAGCTTAGGTCTGTACGCTTTTCCATTTATATTATAGGAAGGAGTAGGTTTGAATTCTGGTGGTCGGCACACCGCAACGTAGAGCATGCAATAGCTTGTTCTTGATGAGGGCACAAAAGGAAGAGCAGCGTGTTTGTGTCATACAACTAAATCATTTTGTCGGTTCTAAGTAAAAGAGGAGTTAAGAATGCATGAAACTGTAGCCTCCCATGCGTAATAGCCGTGGTATTACAGCCACACCCTCGGAGAAGAGCATCTGCTAATTGATACGCGTACAATATAGAGCGAGTTGAAATGTAGGCGTTAAAATAAGGAAGAGGGGAAGACTTAATGGCACTGAGGCAAGCAGAAGTGCCTATTGCTACCCAACGATGCAAAGTAGGATAAATAGGCAAACCTTGCATGGTTTATCCTCCTATGGTAGAATCGCTGACATAAGGACCCAAAGGAAGCAGACATCGGCTATAACCGGTCTGCTGTCAATGCAAGGCGGAATGTAGGCTAGGGAGTGCTGCTGCTAGCGAATTACAGCAGTAGTAGGATGCTATAATCTTAACCACAAAACACTTTCAGCAAATCTGTTAGGGTTATAGCAGTGGCGAAACTTCATCCTGTCCCGATCAAATTAATTAAAAGTAAATATGTCAGTTTTGAAATGGAAGGAGAAGATGTGTGGTTGGTAAAGTGACTGAAGAGTAACCATCGAAGGAGATGGAGTCACCACTGGACCACTGGGAAATGGCATACATATTGTGGAATAGACAGACGTGCATCAGGGCCGTTGGAATGACAATCCTTCAGTGTGAAATACGCCTTCCATACACGTGAAGGTACACGGCCCAGAGGGATGTGCGCACCTCGGCTATGTGAGTGGGCAGTTGAATTGGACCAAGGAGCAGATGCCTTGCCACCTCATTCACCCCTTGTAGTCAGCACTGCAGGCACGGCAGGCATTGCAGGTGGTAAGGCGGGTAAAGGAAGAAAGAAAGAAAGAAAGAAAGAAAGAAGAAGGAGAAGGAAAGTATAGTGTGGGGAGTTGACAAGATGCGTGGAAAGTTGATTGTTGGACATTTGTGATCACTGAAAATAAGCATGTGCTTAGTAAGACTATTGATGTCTATTAGTGAAAGATATCATTATAATTGCCAAATACTAGCTATTAGCATATGGACTTGAGGGATGGATGAAAGCAAAGAGAACAACGCTAGGTGGGTTGAGAGAGGAGGACCGAATGCGTTAGAAGGTAGAGGAGGAGGAGGAGGAGAGGAAAACACAAGCATGGAAGGAGAAGGAGGAGGAGAAGAGAGAAAAAGGAAGGGAAAGAGGAAGGGAGGGAAGGAGGGAGCACATAGCACAAGTATGTCTACTGACACTGTAAGTAGGTGGGAGAGCTATGGCGATTGGTTAGTGGGTGGTGGGTGTGGTGGGTGAGTAATGAGTGCAAAGAGCAGTAGTGGAAGGTGCGGGGACGAGAAGTGGGATGGACAGGAGAGAAAAAAAGTGGAGAGGAATTGGAGGCGAGAGAGTAATACTGGAAAGGAAATGAGTAAAGAAGGGGAAGAAAAGAGGTAGAATGAGGGGCAATGAGGCGGAAAAAAGGAGGCAGTGTGGGGAAGATGAGGGAGAAGGCGTGGTGAGGTTAGATGAGGCAAAAGAAGGGTGGTGATATGCGTGAGAGAGTGGGGGGGAGAGGGCAAAGAGGATAAGAGGATAGAGAAAAATTTCGCGGGAGGGGCAAGGTAAAAGGGGGAGGGCTTGCCCCCCGCGCGAAGATGGGGCCGCCCGCCGCACTCAATCCAGCGGCGCCGCTGGATTGAGTGCGGCGGGCGGCCCCATCTTCGCGCGGGGGCAAGCCGCCGGCAAGCCGCTCCGCTGCGCAGCGCAGTTTCCTCGTAGTGACCGCGAGAAACGCACGCGCAGCGCAGCGTAGCTGCCCTGGGGCACCAAAAGCAAGCAAAGCGAAAGCCGCCATGCAGGAGGGTGTGTGGGTGCGGCCAGCCAAATAAATAAATAAATAAAAGAAACGGGTGCGCGACTCCAGACCGGACCGCGCGTTTCTACAAAGGAAGCTCCAACCTACCTACCTACCTACCTACCTACCTACCTACCTACCTACCTACCTACCTACCTACCTACCTACCTACCTACCTACCTACCTACCTACCTACCTACCTACCTAACTACCTACCTGCCTGCCTGCCTGCCTGCCTGCCTGCCTCCATATCTCTCTCCCTACCTCTCTTCCTCCCTACCTCCCAACCTTCTACCTCCCTCCCTCCCTACCCCTCCCTACTTACCACCCTCCCACCCTATTTCTCCCTCACTCCCCTCCCCCCTACCTACCTGCCTACCTCCCTATTTACCTCCCTCCTTACCTCCCTCCCTCCCTCCCTCCCTCCCTCCTCTCTCTCCCTTTCTCCCTATCTCCCTATTTACCGCCCCCCTCCTGCCTCCCTAGCTCCCTACCTCCCTATTTACCACCCTCCCTACCTCCCTAGCTCACTACGTCCCTATTTACCTACCCCTTACCTCCCTACCTCCCTCTTCCCTCTCCCTTTCTACCTACCTCCATGCCTCCCTATTTACCGCCCTCCCTAATTCCCTAACTCCACACCTCCCTACCCCCTATTTACCTCCCTTCCCACCTCCCTACCTCCCCTCCCTCCCTCCCTACCTCCCTACCTCCCTATTTATTTCCCTCCCTCCCTACCTACCCACCTACCTCCCTTCCTGCCTCCCTACATCCCTCCCTACCTCCCTAGCTACTTAACTACTTCCCTCCCTCACTCTCTACCTCCCTACCTACATACGTTCCCCATTCCCTCCCTCCCTACCCCACTAACTACACACCTCCCTCCCTCCCTCCCTCCCTCCCTCCCTCCCTCCCTACCTCCCTAGCTACTTCCCTCCCTCCCTCACTCCCTACCTCCCCACCTACATACCCTCCTCCTTCCCTCCCTCCCTACCTCCCTATTTACCGCCCTACCCCCTCCCTCCCCCTCCCCCCCTAACTACCTCCCTATTTGCCGCCCTACCTCCCTACCTCCCTTTCTACCTCCCTACCTACAAAACTAATTTTCTCCCTCCCTACTTCCCTACCTCCCTATTTACCTCACTCCATACCTCCCTATCTCCCTCCCTCCTTCCCTCCTCTCTCCTTTTCTGCCTTTCTCCCTTTCTCCCTCCCTACTTAACTCCCTGCCTCACTACACCTCCCTCCCTTCCTCCCTTCCTCCCTCCACCCCTCCCTACCTTGGAGTCGACGTTGACTCCAGTCTGGCGCCCCTGGTGACGTCATCTGACCTTCAACGCGCCGTGGATCGATATCCAGCCACACCACGTGTCCTTGGAGTCCACGTTGCCCCAGTCTGGCACCCCTGGTGACGTCATCTGACCTTCAACTCGCCGTGGATCGATATCCAGGCAAGCCACGTGGCCTTGGAGTCCACGTTGACTCCAGTCTGGCGCACCTGGTGACGTCATCTGACCTTCAACTCGCCGTGGATCGATATCCAGGCAAGCCACGTGGCCTTGGAGTCGACGTTGACCCCAGTCTGGCGCACCTGGTGACGTCATCTGACCTTCAACTCGCCGTGGATCGATATCCAGGCAAGCCACGTGGCCTTGGAGTCGACGTTGACCCCAGTCTGGCGCCCATGGTGACGTCATCTGACCTTCAACTCGCCGTGGATCGATATCCAGGCAAGCCACGTGGCCTAGGAGTCGACATTAACCCCAGTCTGGCGCACCTGCTGACGTCATATGACCTTCAACTCGCCGTGGATCGATATCCAGGCAAGCCACGTGGCCTTGGAGTCGACGTTGACTCCAGTCTGGCGCCCCTGGTTACGTCATCTGAACTTCAACTCGCCGTGGATCGATATCCAGGCAAGCCACGTGGCCTTGGAGTCCACGTTGACTCCAGTCTGGCGCCCCTGGTGACGTCATCTGACCTTCAACTCGCCGTGGATCGATATCCAGGCAAGCCACGTGGCCTTGGAGTCGACGTTGACCCCAGTCTGGCGCCCCTGGTGACGTCATTTGACCTTCAACTAGCCGTGGATCGATATCCAGGCAAGCCACGTGGCCTTGGAGTCGACGTTGACTCCAGTCTGGCGCCCCTGGTGACGTCATCTGACCTTCAACTCGCCGTGGATCGATATCCAGGCAAGCCACGTGGCCTTGGAGTCCGTTGACTCCCAGTCTGGCGCACCTGGTGACGTCATGACCTTCAACTCGCCGTGGATCGATATCCAGGCAAGCCACGTGGCCTTGGAGTCGACGTTGACTCCAGTCTGGCGCCCCTGGTGACGTCATCTGACCTTCAACTCGCCGTGGATCGATATCCCAGACACACGTGGCCTTGGAGTCGACGTTGACTCCAGTCTGGCGCCCCTGGTGACGTCATCTCACCTTCAACTCGCCGTGGATCGATATCCAGGCAAGCCACGTGGCCTTGGAGTCCTCGTTGACTCCAGTCTGGCGCCCCTGGTGACGTCATCTGACCTTCAACTCTCGCGCCGTGGATCGATATCCAGGCAAGCCACGTGTCCTTGGTCGACGTTGACTCCAGTCTGACGCCCTGGTGACGTCATCTGACCTTCAACTCGCCGTTGATCGATATCCAGGCAAGCCACGTGGCCTTGGAGTCGACGTTGACCCCAGTCTGGCGCACCTGGTGACATCATCTGACCTTCAACTAGCCGTGGATCGATATCCAGGCAAGCCACGTGGCCTTGGAGTCCACGTTGACTCCAGTCTGGCGCCCCTGGTGACGTCATCTGACCTTCAACTCGCCGTGGATCGATATCCAGGCACACCACGTGGCCTTGGAGTCCACGTTGACTCCAGTCTGGCGCCCCTGCTGACGTCATCTGACCTTCAACGCGCCGTGGATCGATATCCAGCCACACCATGTGGCCTTGAAGTCGACGTTGACTCTAGTCTGGCACCCCTGGTGACGTCATCTGACCTTCAACTCGCCGTGGATCGATATCCAGACCAGCCTCGTGGCCTTGGAGTCGACATTAACCCCACACTGGTGCCCCTGGTGACGTCATCTACCTCAACTCGCCGTGGATCGATATCCAGGCAAGCCACGTGGCCTTAGAGTCGACGTTGACTCCAGTCTGGCGCCCCTGCTGACGTCATCTGACCTTCAACTCGCCGTGGATCGATATCCAGGCAAGCCACGTGGCCTTGGAGTCGACGTTGACTCCAGTCTGGCGCCCCTGCTGACGTCATCTGACCTTCAACTCGCCGTGGATCGATATCCAGGCAAGCCACGTGGCCTTGGAGTCCACGTTGACTCCAGTCTGGCGCCCCTGGTGACGTCATCTTACCTTCAACTCGCCTCAATCGTATCTATCCACAAGCCACGTGTCCTTGGAGTCCACGTGACCCCAGTCTGGCACCCCTGGTGACGTCATCTGACCTTCAACTCGCCGTGGATCGATATCCAGGCAAGCCACGTGGCCTTGGAGTCGACGTTGACTCCAGTCTGGCGCCCCTGGTGACGTCATCTGACCTTCAACTCGCCGTGGATCGATATCCAGGCAAGCCACGTGGCCTTGGAGTCCACGTTGACTCCAGTCTGGCGCCCCTGTGACGTCATCTGACCTTCAACTCGCCTCGTGATCGATATCCAGGCCCGCCACGTGGCCTTGGAGTCCACGTTGACTCCAGTCTGGCGCCCCTGGTGACGTCATCTGACCTTCAACTCGCCGTGGATCGATATCCAGGCAAGCCACGTGGCCTTGGAGTCGACGTTGACCCCAGTCTGGCGCCCATGGTGACGTCATCTGACCTTCAACTCGCCGTGGATCGATATCCAGACCAGCCTCGTGGCCTTGGAGTCGACATTAACCCCAGTCTGGCGCCCCTGCTGACGTCATATATGACCTTCAACTCGCCGTAAATCGATATCCAGGCAAGCCACGTGGCCTTGTAGTCGACGTTGACTCCAGTCTGGCGCCCCTGGTGACGTCATCTGACCTTCAACTCGCCGTGGATCGATATCCAGGCAAGCCACGTGGCCTTGGAGTCCACGTTGACTCCAGTCTGGCGCCCCTGCTGACGTCATCTGACCTTCAACTCGCCGTGGATCGATATCCAGGCAAGACACGTGGCCTTGGAGTCGACGTTGACTCCAGTCTGGCGCCCCTGCTGACGTCATCTGACCTTCAACTCGCCGTTGGTCGATATCCAGGCAAGCCACGTGGCCTTGGAGTCCACGTTGACTCCAGTCTGGCGCCCCTGGTTACGTCATCTGACCTTCAACTCGCCGTGGATCGATATCCAGGCAAGCCACGTGGCCTTGGAGTCCACGTTGACTCCAGTCTGGCGCCCCTGCTGACGTCATCTGACCTTCAACGCGCCGTGGATCGATATCCAGCCACACCATGTGGCCTTGAAGTCGACGCTGACTCTAGTCTGGCGCCCCTGGTGACGTCATCTGACCTTCAACTCGCCGTGGATCGATATCCAGGCAAGCCACGTGGCCTTGGAGTCCACGTTGACTCCAGTCTGGCGCCCCTGCTGACGTCATATGACCTTCAACTCGTCGTGGATCGATATCCAGGCGAGCCACGTGGCCTTGGAGTCGACGTTGACCCCAGTCTGGCGCCCATGGTGACGTCATCTGACCTTCAACTCGCCGCGGATCGATATCCAGGCAAGCCACGTGGCCTTGGAGTCCACGTTGACTCCAGTCTGGCGCCCCTGCTGACGACATATGACCTTCAACTCGCCGTGGATCGATATCCAGGCAAGCCACGTGGCCTTGGAGTCCACGTTGATTTCAGTGTGACGCCCCTGGTGACGTCATCTGACCTTCAACTCGCCGTGGATCGATATCCAGGCAAGCCACGTGGCCTTGGAGTCGACGTTGACTCCAGTCTGGCGCCCCTGCTGACGTCATCTGACCTTCAACTCGCCGTGGATCGATATCCAGGCAAGCCACGTGGCCTTGGAGTCCACGTTGACTCCAGTCTGGCGCCCCTGGTGACGTCATCTGACCTTCAACTCGCCGTGGATCTATATCCAGCCAAGCCACGTGGCCTTGGAGTCGACGTTGACTCCAGTCTGGCGCCCCTGGTGACGTCATTTGACCTTCAACTCGCCGTGGATCGATATCCAGGCAAGCCACGTGGCCTTGGAGTCCACGTTGACTCCAGTCTGGCGCACCTGGTGACGTCATCTGACCTTCAACTCGCCGTGGATCGATATCCAGGCAAGCCACGTGGCCTTGGAGTCGACGTTGACTCCAGTCTGGCGCACGTGGTGACGTCATCTGACCTTCAACTCGCCGTGGATCGATATCCAGGCAAGCCACGTGGCCTTGGAGTCGACGTTGACCCCAGTCTGGCGCCCCTTGTGATGTCATTTGACCTTCAACTCGCCGTAAATCGATATCCAGGCAAGCCACGTGGCCTTGGAGTCCACGTTGACTCCAGTCTGGCACCCCTGGTGACGTCATCTGACCTTCAACTCGCCGTAAATCGATATCCAGGCAAGCCACGTTTCCTTGGAGTCCACGTTGCCCCAGTCTGGCACCCCTGGTGACGTCATCTGACCTTCAACTCGCCGTGCATCGATATCCAGACCAGCCTCGTGGCCTTGGAGTCGACATTAACCCCAGTCTGGCGCCCCTGCTGACGTCATATGACCTTCAACTCGCCGTAAATCGATATCCAGGCAAGCCACGTGGCCTTGGAGTACACGTTGACTCCAGTCTGGCACCCCTGGTGACGTCATCTGACCTTCAACTCGCCGTGGATCGATATCCAGGCAAGCCACGTGGCCTTGGAGTCCACGTTGACTCCAGTGTGACGCCCCTGGTGACGTCATCTGACCTTCAACTCGCCGTGGATCGATATCCAGACCAGCCTCGTGGCCTTGGAGTCGACATTAACCCCAGTCTGGCGCCCCTGCTGACGTCATATGACCTTCAACTCGCCGTGGATCGATATCCAGGCAAGACACGTGGCCTTGGAGTCGACGTTGACTCCAGTCTGGCGCCCCTGCTGACGTCATCTGACCTTCAACTCGCCGTGGATCGATATCCAGGCAAGCCACGTGGCCTTGGAGTCCACGTTGACTCCAGTCTGGCGCCCCTGGTGACGTCATCTGACCTTCAACTCGCCGTGGATCGATACCCAGGCAAGCCACGTGTCCTTGGCGTCGACGTTGACTCCAGTCTGACGCCCCTGGTGACGTCATCTGACCTTCAACTCGCCGTGGATCGATATCCAGGCAAGCCACGTGGCCTTGGAGTCGACGTTGACCCCAGTCTGGCGCACCTGGTGACGTCATCTGACCTTCAACTCGCCGTGGATCGATATCCAGGCACACCACGTGGCCTTGGAGTCCACGTTGACTCCAGTCTGGCGCCCCTGCTGACGTCATCTGACCTTCAAAGCGCCGTGGATCGATATCCAGCCACACCATGTGGCCTTGAAGTCGACGTTGACTCTAGTCTGGCACCCCTGGTGACGTCATCTGACCTTCAACTCGCCGTGATCGATATCCAGACCACCGTGGCCTTGGAGTCGACATTGACCCCACTCTGGCGCCCCTGGTGACGTCATCTGACCTTCAACTCGCCGTGATCGATATCCAGGCAAGCCACGTGGCCTTGGAGTCGACGTTGACCCCAGTCTGGCGCACCTGGTGACGTCATCTGACCTTCAACTCGCCGTGGATCGATATCCAGGCAAGCCACGTGGCCTAGTCGACATTACCCAGTCTGGCGCCCTGTGACGTCATCTGACCTTCAACTCGCCGTGGATCGATATCCAGGCAAGCCACGTGGCCTTGGAGTCGACGTTGACTCCAGTCTGGCGCCCCTGGTGACGTCATCTGACCAACTCGCCGTGGATCGATATCCAGGCAAGCCACGTGGCCTTGGAGTCCCGTTGACTCCAGTCTGGCGCCCCTGGTGACGTCATCTGACCTTCAACTCGCCGTGGATCGATATCCAGGCAAGCCACGTGGCCTTGGAGTCGACGTTGACCCAGTCTGGCCCCTGGTGACGTCATCTGACCTTCAACTCGCCGTGGATCGATATCCAGGCAAGCCACGTGGCCTTGGAGTCGACGTTGACTCCAGTCTGGCGCCCCTGGTGACGTCATCTGACCTTCAACTCGCCGTGGATCGATATCCAGGCAAGCCACGTGGCCTTGGAGTCCACGTTGACTCCAGTCTGGCGCACCTGGTGACGTCATATGACCTTCAACTCGCCGTGGATCGATATCCAGGCAAGCCACGTGGCCTTGGAGTCGACGTTGACCCCAGTCAGGCGCCCCTTGTGATGTCATTTGACCTTCAACTCGCCGTGGATCGATATCCAGGCAAGCCACGTGGCCTTGGAGTCCACGATGACCCCAGTCTGGCACCCCTGGTGACGTCATCTGACCTTCAACTCGCCGTAAATCGATATCCAGGCAAGCCAAGTTTCCTTGTAGTCCACGTTGCCCCAGTCTGGCACCCCTGGTGACGTCATCTGACCTTCAACTCGCCGTGGATCGATATCCAGGCAAGCCACGTGGCCTTGGAGTCGACGTTGACCCCAGTCTGGCGCACCTGGTGACGTCATCTGATCACTTCGCCGTATCGATATCCAGGCAAGCCACGTGGCCTTGGAGTCGACGTTGACTCCAGTCTGGCACCCTGGTGACGTCATCTGACCTTCAACTCGCCGTGGATCGATATCCAGGCAAGCCACGTGGCCTTGGAGTCGACGTTGACTCCAGTCTGGCGCCCCTGGTACGTCATCTGACCTTCAACTCGCCGTGGATCGATATCCAGGCAAGCCACGTGGCCTTGGAGTCGACGTTGACCCAGTCTGGCGCCCCTGTGACGTCATCTGACCTTCAACTCGCCGTGGATCGATATCCAGGCAAGCCACGTGGCCTTGGAGTCGACATTACCCAGTCTGGCGCCCCTGGTGACGTCATCTGACCTTCAACTCGCCGTGGATCGATATCCAGGCAAGCCACGTGGCCTTGGAGTCCACGTTGACTCCAGTCTGGCGCCCCTGGTGACGTCATCTGACCTTCAACTCGCCGTGGATCGATATCCAGGCAAGCCACGTGGCCTTGGATCCACGTTGACTCCAGTCTGGCGCACCTGTGACGTCATCTGACTTCAACTCGCCGTGGATCGATATCCAGGCCCGCCACGTGGCCTTGGAGTCCACGTTGACTCCAGTCTGGCGCCCTGGTGACGTTATCTGACCTTCAACTCGCCGTGGATCGATATCCAGGCAAGCCACGTGGCCTTGGAGTCGTTGACTCCAGTCTGGCCCCCTGCTGCGTCATCTGACCTTCAACTCGCCGTGGATCGATATCCAGGCACCACGTGGCCTTGGAGTCGACGTTGACCAGTTGTGCGCCCCTGGACGTCATCTGACCTTCAACTCGCCGTGGATCGATATCCAGCAAGCCACGTGGCCTTGGAGTCGACGTTGACCCCAGTCTGGCGCCCTGGTGACGTCATCTGACCTTCAACTCTCGCCGTGATCGATATCCAGGCAGCCACGTGGCCTTGGAGTCGACATTAACCCAGTCTGCGCCCCTGGTGACGTCATCTGACTTCAACTCGCCGTATCGATATCCAGGCAACCACGTGGCCTTGGAGTCCACGTTGACTCCAGTCTGCGCCCCTGGTGACGTCATTGACCTTCAACTCGCCGTGGATCGATATCCAGGCAAGCCACGTGGCCTTGTAGTCGACGTTTGACCCCAGTCTGGGCCCCTGGTGACGTCATCTGACCTTCAACTCGCCGTGGATCGATATCCACCAGCCTCGTGCCTTGGAGTCGACATTAACCCCAGTCTGGCGGATCTGCTGACGTCATCTGACCTTCAACTCGCCGTGGATCGATATCCAGGCAAGCCACGTGGCCTTGGAGTCCACGTTGACTCCAGTCTGGCGCCCCTGCTGACGTCATCTGACCTTCAACTCGCCGTTGATCGATATCCAGGCAAGCCACGTGGCCTTGGAGTCGACGTTGACCCCAGTCTGGCGCACCTGGTGACATCATCTGACCTTCAACTCGCCGTGGATCGATATCCAGGCAAGCCACGTGGCCTTGGAGTCCACGTTGACTCCAGTCTGGCGCCCCTGGTGACGTCATCTGACCTTCAACTCGCCGTGGATCGATATCCAGGCACACCACGTGGCCTTGGAGTCCACGTTGACTCCAGTCTGGCGCCCCTGCTGACGTCATCTGACCTTCAACGCGCCGTGGATCGATATCCAGCCACACCATGTGGCCTTGAAGTCGACGTTGACTCTAGTCTGGCACCCCTGGTGACGTCATCTGACCTTCAACTCGCCGTGGATCGATATCCAGACCAGCCTCGTGGCCTTGGAGTCGACATTAACCCCACTCTGGTGCCCCTGGTGACGTCATATGACCTACAACTCGCCGTGGATCGATATCCAGGCAAGCCACGTGGCCTTAGAGTCGACGTTGACTCCAGTCTGGCGCCCCTGCTGACGTCATCTGACCTTCAACTCGCCGTGGATCGATATCCAGGCAAGCCACGTGGCCTTGGAGTCGACGTTGACTCCAGTCTGGCGCCCCTGGTGACGTCATCTGACCTTCACAACTCGCCGTGGATCGATATCCAGGCAGCCACGTGGCCTTGGAGTCCACGTTGACTCCAGTCTGGCGCCCCTGTGACGTCATCTGAACTTCAACCGCCGTAATCGATATCCAGGCAAGCCACGTGGTCCTTGGGTCCACGATGACCCCAGTCTGGCACCCCTGTGACGTCATCTGACCTTCAACTCGCCGTGGATCGATATCCAGCAAGCCACGTGGCCTTGGAGTCACGTTGACTCCAGTCTGGCGCCCCTGGTGA
>CM010312.1:27421925-27454786 GCA_001923025.3 Taenia multiceps | reverse complement strand
ACATTCCGAAGGAGCTGAAACTCTGCCTCCTCCTCCACCTCCTCCAATGCCCCATCTAGCGATTACGTAGACAAAGAAAAACGTAATAAGGCATATAATGTAATACTATTGGCGAATAATACGCATGGCGCTAAGCACTTGGTACAGTTAAAACTCTCCTCCACAATACTACTCATTAATCGGATTCCGCGTCAATAAAGGCTAAATATTATTAAATTGTCACAATAACCATACCTCATCGCCCAAAGTACCGACACCAACAAATGAACGCGATTAGACCCAAACGTCTGCAAACAAAACGTCTCAACGGTCACATCCGAAGCGTGTGCCTGTATCGTGGCGATTAGGTGTATAAAGGGAGCCCACCGACACCTAAGGGATTTAAAGCAACCAATTAACTAATGCAATAAGAAAGCACCAATAATTACGTGAATAGGCAGTATTTTGGGAAAGCGAGCGCCTTAAGCCGCATTATGAAGCCTCTGTGTCTATTCGAAACGGGAGCATATAAAGAGAAATAATCTACTCTTAAGATTCCAATAGCAGCTAAGAACCTAAAACTAACAAAACAATTGCTTAATACTTGCCGGTTCTCCGAGTTGTTACAGCAAATAATGCACCAGCAATCGATATCAATAGTCCCAAAATGCACACCGATTACCAGTCCGCTGACCAGTTTTGCGCGACAAAACAACGAACTTTTGATTTTTGCTTATTTTTTACACAGTCAAAGTTACTGCAAAAGCTGCACATTTTGTAATTGGCGTCAAATTTGAGGAGTAAATCTGCAAATGAAATAAATTACTTAGTAGGCGTAAGTGAGAAATCAGCGATGAATTTCAGGGAAATAGAAGCGCCTAAACCTATATTTTAGCAATCGGTAATACAAACCATGTGCGAATCAAATAATTTTACAAAGGTTTAGCGCACAGTTAATTTGTATATCGCACTTATTCTCCAATTTGATGGTTGTGGCAAAGTTGATACATGGGGACTGTTGAAAGGTAATTTGGCCTACGTTTTAGTGTAGGCTTGCTTTTTTCTTGGGGTTATACCATGATTTTCCTTTATTGTACTCCTGTCTCGGTCGATTCGTGTCAATAATGACCCTAAGGCCGTGCGAGATTTGTGTATGGTGTGTCCTACTGCGCAAGTGGCTGTTTCTATTCTGCTAATTAACTTGGCCAATTCTACTGGTGGTTAGGGGCCAATATGAGCAAAATGTGAGTGCCTTATCTGTCTCACTCAAAATAGCAATGAAGGCTGGTGGTTTCCGACGTCTACGCACGTTCGTAGTCTAGTGGGTGGATGGATGGATGGATGGATGGATGGATGGCTGATGGATGAATGAATGAATGAATAATGAATGAATGAATGTGGAAGTAAACTGTCAACTGAGGTAGTTGCATTGTATGTATATAGTTGTAATCTTGTAAACCCATTTTTGATAGTTTTATGGTGCTTTCCTGCACTGGAGGCGTACATGCTCCTTCTCTTTCAGGAGTAGGTGCTTTTCAATGCGTTTGGTCTCATTCAAATGGAGGGCCGGTGATTGTGAAGAGTGAGTGTCTTCTTCTCTCACTTCGCTGCCTGCGTGTGACATGAGGAAAATGAATGGTCATGTCGGTGGAAGTTAATAGGAGTTGAGTTGAGTTGAGTTGCCCGATAAATGTGTGTATGCAAATGCGTGGGAAGGACGGTCGATTGGAGGCTACTGCAGTGGAAGTTGAAAAGGAATCAATTATAAGGCAGGCAAGTTGGGAGCATGTATATGTTCTTGGTATTTTATGCATCTATTTTCGACATAGATGTAGGCGTGGTGCTTTTAATGTGGTGGAAGAATGAAATGATGCGTTCTCCTTTAGGTGGTATGTGGTGGTGTGGTGGACGCGTTGGCATTTGTGGGAATTGATTGAGCCTGCTGAAAATACGGTTTCTACGAGTTAGTTGGACTTCTTCCTTCTCTCTCGTCATCTGGGCACGTATATTCGTGGCGTGTGTTCCACATGACCATATCATTGTGCCAGGCCTGTCGTTTGTATTCAATGCAATAAAAGTAATGAGAGGCGGTTGTGTGTTCTGGTTTCTGAGGGGAGGTTGACTCGTCACATCAAGTAACTGCGGTCAGCCAGCGTGATTATTTAGGCGAAACAATCTGCAATGGTGCGGTGATGATGATTTTTTCCGTTGAAAGGACACTGTCTAGTTCGCTCAGGTAAGCGCTGACTGCAGTAGGAATTTGGTTTTATTTGAGTCCTGTTTGCTGGGCTACTAGCGATGAGGCCTGGTGGTCATGGGTACTTGGTGGAGTGTGCGCAAACAAACAAACAAACAACAATGGGCTGGGAGTGGATTTGAAGGGAAGTTGTTGAGTGCAGCCCCATCTTGTGTCAAATTGTCGGTTGCCTGTGAGGAGGAGAAGAAGTAGGTAGGCTGTGGCGGTGTGGTGGCGTGGGGTGGGCGGGCGGGGCAAGACTTCATTTCACGCATCACCCTGCCAATTTTTACCTTTGAACTTTAAGGTGGAATGTCGAGACTACTGAAATGGTGCTGGGTAGTGAGTGTTTTGTCAACTGGGCGGGCTCACACAAGTTACTCGTTTTTAGCAGCAGCAGCAGCAGTGGTAGGGCCACGGGACTTAGGCTGAGTTCTAGCGGTGGCGTTGGCGGCAGCGAAGAAGTAGGTCAAGTAGAGGAGGAGTAGTCGGAGCGCCTATCCAACGCTGGTGGTGAATTGATAAGGCAGGAGGGCACACCCATCACTTCACAACATGCAGAGGTAGTGGGAAGGGAATGAGATTCGGAGGCCTCACAACAACAACAACCAACTGCGCTACGTGCCTCCACTCTGCCTGGTTGTCGCGTCGTTGCAGCATTAGAACACCCAACTACAACTACTCCAATCGATTAATCGCGTGCTTCACTAACATTATCTTATTATTCTCCCTACCATTATTTAAGCACTTCTTTGCATATGTTTCGACGCTTTCTTTGCCTTCACACCTCAAATCACGTAGCCTACTGCCCCAACTCTCACTCCTCCCCCAGCCTAGCGCTGTCATGTACAAATTGACACACAACAAGGCGTGGCTGTGCGTTCCCCTCGTGTAATGCAGAGCTAACTGATCAGATGGAATTCTTTTATTTCCTCTTCTTTATCGCAAAGACAATTGGTAGGTAAAGAGAATGGCTGAGAGGGGGGGGGGCATTAGTGTTCAAATAGAGGAGCATTTTACTTTCCCAAGTCAATGATGAGGATGGTGAGGAGAGGAAGGAGGAGGAGGGGCAGAGAGGGAGAGGGAGAGGGAGAGAGATTGTTCACAAACCGCGAATTCCTACCAAATGCCGTCGGCGGAGGAGGTAGTGCAGAGAGGGGTCCGTCCATTCCTGCTGAGGAAAAGAAAAAGAAAAAGAGTAGAAGACGACGACGACGAAGAAGAAGAAGAAGTAGCCGAAAAGATACAGCAGAGACTTAGGCCCTAAGCAATGTTTCTTCCTCCATGTGTCTACCAGTGTTTCACATCGCACTCAAAGCAGTACTTGCTGAGGTGGTTCGGTAATACCCACAGCCTGCTCATCTTGGTACCTACCTACTATCTGTCTTAGTCTTAGCGACCGCGCTGCTACTGATGGTGTTGCTGCCACTTCTCCCTTTTCCCGACCATCTCATTCCATTCCATTCCATTCCATCCACTCATTCATTCACTCACGCACACACACACACACACACACAGATCAACGTTAATAAAACCTACCACCGGTTAGGTTATTGAGTGAGTGAGTGAGTGAGTGAGTGTGTGAATGGCCTAGCTTCGGGCCTCATTACTGACTCATCCACACTGAGCACTCGTTTGGTTGGTTGGTCGGTCGGTCGGTCGGTCGGTCGGTCGATCGATGAGCCAATGGATCGATGAATCTCAACGGATCGATGATACCACCCATTGCTGTTGTGCCTGCGTTGTGTGTATTAGTCATCTCTGCTTGCCCGCCTGCCTGCCTGCCTGCCTACCTGCCCACCTGCCCACCTACTTACTGACCGAGAAAAGAAACAATCTCACACACACACACACAATCACAACGACAAATGTGCCCTCTTCCTACACTTGGCTGGAGGAAAAATGAAAGAGAGTAAAGAAGAGAGTGAGTTGAGAACCCAGCACAAATCCAATCCCACTAGCTAACCCTCTCGTCTATCCTTTCTTGCCTCCTCCTCCTCCTCCTCCTCCTCCTCCTCCTCCTCCTCCTCCTCATGAAATCATAGTAACAATAATGTTACTGCTATTAGGGATAGATTGCTAGGCATCATCATCATCATCAACAACAGCAGCAACAACAACGGCAGGGCTTTCCTGTGGTCGCCTCGAGACGAGTGGAGAAACGATGCACAAAATAGCAGCAGGAAATACAAGCTAGGCGAATGCCTGTGTCCATTTTTACGTCCTCATCATCTCCACGACCCGCCCGCCCACTCATTCACTCACTCACTCACTCACTCACTCACTCACTCACTAAGTTCCTCGAAAAGACCGTGGGATCGATGGAAGGAAAGAAGACACAAGGCGTACACAAAGATTGTTGAGACAAAAAAAGAATTTGCCTCATTGTCCTGTCCAGAAATCCTAGCAAGCGGTGGATGGCGTGAAGGGAGAGGGAGGGAGGGGAGGGGAGGGAAGGACCACAACATTTTAACCTACTATACGGATATGGAGACTGTTTTAAAGCATAGAAACTAGGATGCCTCGTACGCTTGATGAGTGACTGTGTTTATTTACAGCCTCATCCACTACTGTTCCTACCCAGTGCCTCGATTAGTCGACACAGTGTACACAAACAAAGACCATGGAGACAACCTCCACCGCCTCCACCTCATCGCTATTATGTGACTGGAGCGCAAAATTAAAAAAAAGAGGTTCCCACAATGTCTCGACGTAGTATTGAGCGGTGGACGTCAATGTCAAGTTGTCCAATAAAGAGGCTGAATGAGGGATGAGGAGGAGGGGGAGGAGGAGAGGGACAAACTTAGAGCACTAACCAATTGGGGGGGGGGAGGGAGGAGTTAATTAGGTCCAAAAATTGGTGATTCTGTGTGTGTGTGTGTGTGTATTTAGAAGAGGAGCTTAAAATAATGAGAGGAAAGAAAGGAAAAGAAAAGAGGAACAGGCACGAGCAAGTTCCACCTTGCCTTTCCCGCACCAGGAATAACAAACTCTAACTTCTAGGGGGCTGCTAGCAGCAGCAGCAGCAACAGCAACAACAACAACAGCAGAAAGAAGCGATTGGAACTAAAAACGCCCGACACGGAGGCAGTGAAAATGGTAAAATTTATATTATAGAGAGATAGAGTTAAGGAGGGAGGATGAGATATTTATTTGTAAAGCTCTAGCCACAAGGTAGGAGATTTAATAATAACAATAATAATGATAATATTAGAATAATAATAATAGTAGCAAAAAATGTCATATTTCATCACTTTCTCCTCAAGTTACATTGATGGAGAGTAAGAGGGAGAGAGTGAGGGAGAGAGAGGAAAAGAGAGGAAAAGAGTTGAAAAAGGCGGGATGGGGGGAGGGAGAAGTAGAGGTAAGTGAGAGACATCTAATTGTATAATACTACAACAATAATATAATAATAAGAGCAATAAAAGCCATATTTCTTCTCGTCATCACTTCCTCCTCTAGTTACATTGAGGGAGAGTAAGAGAGAGAGTGAGGGAGAGAGAGAGAGAAAAGAGAGGAAAAGAGTTGAAAAGGCGGGATGGGGGGAGGGAGAAGTAGAGGTAAGTGAGAGACATCTAATTGTAATACTACAACAATAATATAATAATAAGAGCAATAAAAGCCATATTTCTTCTCGTCATCACTTCCTCCTCTAGTTACATTGAGGGAGAGTAAGAGAGAGAGTGAGGGAGAGAGAGGAAAGAGAGGAAAAGAGTTGAAAAGGCGGGATGGGGGAGGGAAAGTAGAGGTAAGTGAGAGACATCTAATTGTAGTAATACTACAACAATAATATAATAATAAGAGCAATAAAAAGCCATATTTCTTCTCGTCATCACTTCCTCCTCAGTTACATTGAGGAGAGTAAGAGAGAGAGTGAGGGAGAGAGAGGAAAAGAGAGGAAAAGAGTTGAAAAGGCGGGATGGGGGAGGGAGAAGTAGAGGTAAGTGAGAGACATCTAATTGTAGTAATACTACAACAATAATATATAATAAGAGCAATAAAAAGCCATATTTCTTCTCGTCATCACTTCCTCCTCTAGTTACATTGAGGGAGAGTAAGAGAGAGTGAGGGAGAGAGAGAGAGGAAAAGAGAGGAAAAGAGTTGAAAAAGGCGGGATGGGGGGAGGGAGAAGTAGAGGTAAGTGAGAGACATCTAATTGTAGTAATACTACAACAATAATATAATAATAAGAGCAATAAAAAGCCATATTTCTTCTCGTCATCACTTCCTCCTCTAGTTACATTGAGGGAGAGTAAGAGAGAGAGTGAGGGAGAGAGAGAGAAAAGAGAGGAAAAGAGTTGAAAAAGGCGGGATGGGGGGAGGGAGAAGTAGAGGTAAGTGAGAGACATCTAATTGTAGTAATACTACAACAATAATATAATAATAAGAGCAATAAAAAGCCATATTTCTTCTCGTCATCACTTCCTCCTCTAGTTACATTGAGGGAGAGTAAGAGAGAGAGTGAGGGAGAGAGAGAGAAAGAGAGGAAAAGAGTTGAAAAGCGGGATGGGGGGAGGGAGAAGTAGAGGTAAGTGAGAGACATCTAATTGTAATAATACTACAACAATAATATAATAATAAGAGCAATAAAAAGCCATATTTCTTCTCGTCATCACTTCCTCCTCTAGTTACATTGAGGGAGAGTAAGAGAGAGAGTGAGGAGAGAGAGGAAAAGAGAGAAAAGAGTTGAAAAGCGGGATGGGGGGAGGGAGAAGTAGAGGTAAGTGAGAGACATCTAATTGTAATAATACTACAACAATAATATAATAATAAGAGCAATAAAAAGCCATATTTCTTCTCGTCATCACTTCCTCCTCTAGTTACATTGAGGGAGAGTAAGAGGAGAGTGAGGGAGAGAGAGGAAAAGAGAGGAAAAGAGTTGGAAAAGCGGGATGGGGGGAGGAGAAGTAGAGGTAAGTGAGAGACATCTAATTGTAATAATACTACAACAATAATATCTAATAAGAGCAATAAAAAGCCATATTTCTTCTCGTCATCACTTCCTCCTCTAGTTACATTGAGGGAGAGTAAGAGAGAGAGTGAGGGAGAGAGAGAGAGAAAAGAGAGGAAAAGAGTTGGAAAAGCGGGATGGGGGGAGGGAGAAGTAGAGGTAAGTGAGAGACATCTAATTGTAATAATACTACAACAATAATATAATAATAAGAGCAATAAAAAGCCATATTTCTTCTCGTCATCACTTCCTCCTCTAGTTACATTGAGGGAGAGTAAGAGAGAGAGTGAGGAGAGAGAGGAAAAGAGAGGAAAAGAGTTGGAAAAGCGGGATGGGGGGAGGGAGAAGTAGAGGTAAGTGAGAGACATCTAATTGTAATAATACTACAACAATAATATAATAATAAGAGCAATAAAAAGCCATATTTCTTCTCGTCATCACTTCCTCCTCTAGTTACATTGAGGGAGAGTAAGAGAGAGAGTGAGGAAGAGAGAGGAAAGAGAGGAAAAGAGTTGGAAAAGCGGGATGGGGGGAGGGAGAAGTAGAGGTAAGTGAGAGACATCTAATTGTAATAATACTACAACAATAATATACTAATAAGAGCAATAAAAGCCATATTTCTTCTCGTCATCACTTCCTCCTCTAGTTACATTGAGGGAGAGTAAGAGAGAGAGTGAGGAGAGAGGAGAAGAGAGGAAAAGAGTTGGAAAAGCGGGATGGGGGGAGGGAGAAGTAGAGGTAAGTGAGAGACATCTAATTGTAATAATATTACAACAATAATATACTAATAAGAGCAATAAAAAGCCATATTTCTTCTCGTCATCACTTCCTCCTCTAGTTACATTGAGGGAGAGTAAGAGGAGAGAGAGGGAGAGAGGGAAAGAGAGAGGAAAGAGTTGGAAAAGCGGGATGGGGGGAGGGAGAAGTAGAGGTAAGTGAGAGACATCTAATTGTAATAATATACAACAATAATATACTAATAAGAGCAATAAAAAGCCATATATCTTCTCGTCATCACTTCCTCCTCTAGTTACATTGAGGGAGAGTAAGAGGAGAGAGAGGGAGAGAGAGGAAAAGAGAGGAAAAGAGTTGGAAAAGCGGGATGGAGGGAGGGATAAGTAGAGGTAAGTGAGAGACATCTAATTGTAATAATACTACAACAATAATATAATAATAAGAGCAATAAAAAGCCATATTTCTTCTCGTCATCACTTCCTCCTCTAGTTACATTGAGAGAGTAAGAGAGAGAGTGAGGGAGAGAGAGGAAAAGAGAGGAAAAGTTGGAAAAGCGGGATGGGGGGAGGGAGAAGTAGAGGTAAGTGAGAGACATCTAATTGTAATAATACTACAACAATAATATAATAATAAGAGCAATAAAAAGCCATATTTCTTCTCGTCATCACTTCCTCCTCTAGTTACATTGAGGGAGAGTAAGAGAGAGAGTGAGGAAGAGAGAGGAAAAGAGAGAAAAGAGTTGGAAAAGCGGGATGGGGGAGGGAGAAGTAGAGGTAAGTGAGAGACATCTAATTGTAATAATATTACAACAATTATATACTAATAAGAGCAATAAAAAGCCATATATCTTCTCGTCATCACTTCCTCCTCTAGTTACATTGAGGGAGAGTAAGAGAGAGAGAGAGAGAGAGAGAGAGAGTAAGAGAGAGGAAAAGAGTTGTAAAAAGCTGGATGGAGGGAAGGAGAAGTAGAGGTAAGTGAGAGACTTCTAATTGTAAAGCTCTAGCCACTGGGAAGGAGATTTAATAATAATAATAATAATAACAATATTAATGACAACAATGGTAGCAACTAAATGTCAATCAATCAATCCATCAATCCCAGACACTTCTACCACTACTGCGATAACTATTACTAAAAAAAACTATTATTACCAACGCCAACAAACACGCAAACGCACATCTCGTCCCCTGCCCCTACTCACTCCATCCAACTGTTCAGGACGACAGCATGGCAAAGCCAGTTAGTTAGTTGGTTAGTTGGATGGTTGGTGATAGACGAAGGCAAATCAATCAATCAATCAATCAATCAACCAACCAAGCAATCAATCAATCAATCACTTCCTTTGCAACAAAAAATTATAACACCTACTGGCAGCAGTGTGGGTTGCTCCAAACACAAATGGGCTGCCACAATCAGCGGCATGGGCAGACGAAGACACCTAGACGATCAGAGCGATGATCAACGGAGGCGGTTAAACAACACAAATCCCCGCCTACCTACCTACCTACCTACCCGCCTACCTAGCGATTTCTCCCCACCAACAAGCGAACTAGAACCGCTGAGAACATTAGAAAAGGCAAAAGAGCCCACGCCGACCAAAGTACGACCAGCTCAGCTCTTATCCACTGATCTTACTTATGCCTAAAGTCAGTCCTTTCCACGATCAAATGGCCACCAGCCTACACAGAAACAAAGGACCCAACCGCCGCACGACTAGAATAAGTAACCGGGCATCCCATCAAAGCGGGTAGGGTAGGTGGGTAAATTGGAAAAAATGCAGTATATTATGCAGTATATTAGGTAGGTAGGAACCAAAGCGCTCACACATACGTACAACTGCAGTTTATCAAGATCCTGTTCCTCCTCCTCCTTCTTCTCCTCCTCCTCCTCCGCTCCTCCCTGCCCCGCATAGACGTGTGGACATCCGTCGGCCACATCAAATGCCTGCGTCCCACCCCCTCGCCCGGCAGTGGGTGTACTAAAATGAAGCGAAGCAATGTCCCTCAGTGGAAAGTGGCTAACGAAACCAGCGAAATGAGCAGAACAAGCCAAGAAGAAGAAGAAGCAACCCAATCAATCAATCACTCAATCAACTGCGCACAGTCAGTCACAGAAAAGTGGAACTTACTTTAAACACGACTAAAAGCGACCTAAGATGGGAACTTCTCGTCCGACGTTCATTGTAGATGCGACAAAACGCCCTACAAACAAGACGGTAAAGTAGGCAAAGTACGATACATGTTGTGGTACTTCCCTAATTCCCAACAAATTCAAATCGAGTGAGATCCATCCGCTACTCAAAACCACACTAACAATCGTGCAAATGGCGCTTAGCGATAAGAAGAAGCAGGGAGCGACAAACCACATGAATAACTGCACGGCGAAATCAATCCACAAAACAATGCGCAAATGGGAACGTTTAAAAAGGATACCTGGATCAGAAGCGCCTCCTTCCACGTGGACGCGGCACGGTCCTTGCGACTGGATTAACTAGACTAATAAAACGAAAAAGAGCAAGTAACAATTTAGTTAACAGCAGAGATATTGAGGGACGATGAAAAGAGGAACCAAATAACTAACAGGAAAACCATTAGCGTCACATCCAAATCCAAATCCAAATCCAAATCCAACGCCCTCAACGCAGGCAAGGCAAAATCTGCTCAGCACCAAAAGCACGTAGATCTACATTGACAACGAGAGTCATAAGCAAAAGCTCATTTTAATAGATAAGCGCGGCCAAGAGAGGTAACAAGAAACACTGGCAGAAACTCACTTCCACGACCGCAACCGCGAACGCCGCCGGACAACCCTACCCCAACCCCAACCCCAACACCAGCCAGAGCAGCCTGGCGTCCACAAAGCGCCGCCAATCAGTGACCGAGGAAGAGTGGGGCCAATGACCTTGAGGAAGGAAATAGATGATAAAAAGAATGGGAAAATATATATTTTAGTAAAAACAAGATTAAATTTCCTGCATTACATAAAAAGAAAATTTATAATAAAATAAAATAAAATGGGTGTGAGGGGTGCAACAAATCGAATTATATAAAGCTCTAAAATAAGAGAAGTATAAAAATAGATATTAAGAAAGAAACAAACCAACAAAATGGAAAATTCCCAAAGGGAGGAATGTGAGCGAACAATGCAGGCACATTTTTTAAAGTAAAAGAGAGGATATGAAAGATGTTAACGAGGTGAAAAAAGGGACCAAAGTGTAGAAATAAAAAAGGAGGGAGCAAATGCGTAAAAGTGTAGCAGGAGCCCAAAGCAAACACAACACAAAAGGAAAGTAAATGAACCCAACAAGCCCAATGCGGCATATAGGGGAAATAGAGTAAGTTAGGACGGGTGCGCGCGCCTGGGGCCGCGAAGCGAAGCGACCCCAGACCGCGCGGTTCTACAAAGAAAGCTCCAACGTGGCTGAAGAAACGACGACTAACTCCCCTGGTTCTGGTCTGAATCTGTGCCCTGACTCCCTGCTATGGTGTGGTAAGCTTCCTCTCCTCCTAATCGAGGGGAGCTGTCTGATGGAACAGGTGCGCGCGCCTGGGGCCGCTTCGCGACCCCAGACCGCGCGGTTCTACAAAGAAAGCTCCAACGTGGCTGATGAAACGATGCCTAAATCCCGTGGGTCTAATCTAAAACCCAACTTATCATGAAATAGCAAGGGAAACCGTCGATCCTAAGGCCACGTGGCGGGCCTGGATATCGATCCACGGCGAGTTGAAGGTCAGATGTCGTCACCAGGGTGACAGACTGGAGTCGATGTCGACTCCAAGGACACGTGGCTTGCCTGGATATCGATCCACGGCGAGTTGAAGGTCAGATGACGTCACCAGGGTGCCAGACTGGGGTCATCGTGGACTCCAAGGACACGTGGCTTGCCTGGATATCGATTTACGGCGAGTTGAAGGTCAGATGACGTCACCAGGGGCGCCAGACTGGAGTCAACGTCGACTCCAAGGCCACGTGGCTTGCCTGGATATCGATCCACGGCGAGTTGAAGGTCAAATGACGTCACCAGGGGCGCCAGACTGGAGTCAACGTGGACTCCAAGGCCACGTGGCTTGCCTGGATATCGATCCACGGCGAGTTGAAGGTCAGATGACGTCACCAGGGCGTCACACTGAAGTCAACGTGGACTCCAAGGCCACGTGGCTTGCCTGGATATCGATCCACGGCGAGTTGAAGGTCATATAACGTCAGCAGGGGGCCAGACTGGGTTAATTTCGACTCCAAGGCCACGTGGCTTGCCTGGATATAGATCCACGGCGAGTTAAAGGTCAGATAACGTCACCAGGTGCGCCAGACTGGAGTCAACGTGGACTCCAAGGCCACGTGGCGGGCCTGGATATCGATCCACGGCGAGTTGAAGGTAAGATGACGTCAGCAGGGGCGCCAGACTGGAGTCAACGTCGACTCCAAGGCCACGTGGTGTGCCTGGATATCGATCCACGGCGAGTTGAAGGTCAGATGACGTCACCAGGGGCGCCAGACTGGAGTCAACGTCGACTCCAAGGCCACGTGGCTTGCCTGGATATCGATCCACGGCGAGTTGAAGGTCAGATGACGTCACCAGGGGCGCCAGACTGGAGTCAACGTCGACTCCAAGGCCACGTGGCTTGCCTGGATATCGATCCACGGCGAGTTGAAGGTCAGATGACGTCACCAGGTGCGCCAGACTGGAGTCAACGTCGACTCCAAGGCCACGTGGCTTGCCTGGATATCGATCCACGGCGAGTTGAAGGTCAGATGACGTCACCAGGTGCGCCAGACTGGAGTCAACGTGGACTCCAAGGCCACGAGGCTGGTCTGGATATCGATCCACGGCGAGTTGAAGGTCAGATGACGTCACCAGGGGCGCCAGACTGGAGTCAACGTGGACTCCAAGGCCACGTGGTGTGCCTGGATATCGATTTACGGCGAGTTGAAGGTCAAATGACATCACAAGGGGCGCCAGACTGGGGTCAACGTCGACTCCAAGGCCACGTGGCTTGCCTGGATATCGATCCACGGCGAGTTGAAGGTAAGATGACGTCAGCAGGGGCGCCAGACTGGAGTCAACGTGGACTCCAAGGCCACGTGGCTTGCCTGGATATCGATCCACGGCGAGTTGAAGGTCAGATGACGTCACCAGGGGCGCCAGACTGGAGTCAACGTCGACTCCAAGGCCACGTGGCTTGCCTGGATATCGATCCACGGCGAGTTGAAGGTCAAATGACGTCACCAGGGGCGCCAGACTGGAGTCAACGTGGACTCCAAGGCCACGAGGCTGGTCTGGATATCGATCCACGGCGAGTTGAAGGTCAGATGACGTCACCAGGTGCGCCAGACTGGAGTCAACGTCGACTCCAAGGCCACGTGGCTTGCCTGGATATCGATCCACGGCGAGTTGAAGGTCAGATGACGTCACCAGGTGCGCCAGACTGGAGTCAACGTGGACTCCAAGGCCACGTGGCTTGCCTGGATATCGATCCACGGCGAGTTGAAGGTCAGATGACGTCACCAGGGGCGCCAGACTGGAGTCAACGTGGACTCCAAGGCCACGTGTCTTGCCTGGATATCGATCCACGGCGAGTTGAAGGTCAGATGACGTCAGCAGGGGCGCCAGACTGGGGTTAATGTCGACTCCAAGGCCACGAGGCTGGTCTGGATATCGATCCACGGCGAGTTGAAGGTCAGATGACGTCACCAGGTGCGCCAGACTGGGGTCAACGTGGACTCCAAGGCCACGTGGTGTGCCTGGATATCGATCCACGGCGAGTTGAAGGTCAGATGACGTCACCAGGTGCGCCAGACTGGAGTCAACGTGGACTCCAAGGCCACGTGGCTTGCCTGGATATCGATCCACGGCGAGTTGAAGGTCAGATGACGTCACCAGGGGCGCCAGACTGGAGTCAACGTCGACTCCAAGGCCACGTGGCTTGCCTGGATATCGATCCACGGCGAGTTGAAGTTCAGATGACGTCACCAGGTGCGCCAGACTGGAGTCAACGTGGACTCCAAGGCCACGTGGCTTGCCTGGATATCGATCCACGGCGAGTTGAAGGTCAGATGACGTCACCAGGTGCGCCAGACTGGAGTCAACGTGGACTCCAAGGCCACGTGGCTTGCCTGGATATCGATTTACGGCGAGTTGAAGGTCAGATGACGTCACCAGGTGCGCCAGACTGGAGTCAACGTGGACTCCAAGGCCACCTGGCTTGCCTGGATATCGATCCACGGCGAGTTGAAGGTCAGATGACGTCACCATGGGCGCCAGACTGGAGTCAACGTCGACTCCAAGGCCACGTGTCTTGCCTGGATATCGATCCACGGCGAGTTGAAGGTCAGATGACGTCACCAGGGGCGCCAGACTGGAGTCAACGTCGACTCCAAGGCCACGTGGCTTGCCTGGATATCGATCCACGGCGAGTTGAAGGTCAGATGACGTCAGCAGGGGCGCCAGACTGGAGTCAACGTGGACTCCAAGGCCACGTGGCTTGCCTGGATATCGATCCACGGCGAGTTGAAGGTCAGATGACGTCAGCAGGGGCGCCAGACTGGAGTCAACGTCGACTCCAAGGCCACGTGGCTTGCCTGGATATCGATCCACGGCGAGTTGTAGGTCATATGACGTCACCAGGGGCACAGACTGGGTCAATCGACTCCAAGGCCACGAGGCTGGTCTGGATATCGATCCACGGCGAGTTGAAGGTCAGATGACGTCACCAGGGGTGCCAGACTAGAGTCAACGTCGACTTCAAGGCCACATGGTGTGGCTGGATATCGATCCACGGCGCTTTGAAGGTCAGATGACGTCAGCAGGGGCGCCAGACTGGAGTCAACGTGGACTCCAAGGCCACGTGGTGTGCCTGGATATCGATCCACGGCGAGTTGAAGGTCAGATGACGTCACCAGGTGCGCCAGACTGGGGTCAACGTCGACTCCAAGGCCACGTGGCTTGCCTGGATATCGATCCACGGCGAGTTGAAGGTCAGATGACGTCACCAGGGGCGTCAGACTGGAGTCAACGTCGACGCCAAGGACACGTGGCTTGCCTGGATATCGATCCACGGCGAGTTGAAGGTCAGATGACGTCACCAGGGGCGCCAGACTGGAGTCAACGTGGACTCCAAGGCCACGTGGCTTGCCTGGATATCGATCCACGGCGAGTTGAAGGTCAGATGACGTCAGCAGGGCGCCAGACTGGAGTCAACGTCGACTCCAAGGCCACGTGGCTTGCCTGGATATCGATCCACGGCGAGTTGAAGGTCAGATGACGTCACCAGGGCGCCAGACTGGGTCAACGTGACTCCAAGGCCACGTGGCTGCCTGGATATCGATCCACGGCGAGTTGAAGGTCAGATGACGTCACCAGGGCGCCAGACTGGAGTCAACGTGGACTCCAAGGCCACGTGGCTTGCCTGGATATCGATCCACGGCGAGTTGAAGGTCAGATGACGTCACCAGGGCCAGACTGGAGTCAACGTGACTCCAAGGCCACGTGGCTTGCCTGGATATCGATCCACGGCGAGTTGAAGGTCAGATGACGTCACCAGGGCGCCAGACTGGAGTCAACGTGACTCCAAGGCCACGTGGCTTGCCTGGATATCGATCCACGGCGAGTTGAAGGTCAGATGACGTCACCAGGGGCCAGACTGGAGTCAACGTGGACTCCAAGGCCACGTGGCTTGCCTGGATATCGATTTACGGCGAGTTGAAGGTCAGATGACGTCACAGGGCGCCAGACTGGAGTCAACGTGACTCCAAGGCCACGTGGCTTGCCTGGATATCGATCCACGGCGAGTTGAAGGTCAGATGACGTCACCAGGGGCGCCAGACTGGAGTCAACGTCGACTCCAAGGCCACGTGGCTTGCCTGGATATCGATCCACGGCGAGTTGAAGGTCAGATGACGTCACCAGGGCGCCAGACTGGTCAACGTCGACTCCAAGGCCACGTGGCTTGCCTGGATATCGATCCACGGCGAGTTGAAGGTCAGATGACGTCACCAGGGCGCCAGACTGGAGTCAACGTGACTCCAAGGCCACGTGGCTTGCCTGGATATCGATCCACGGCGAGTTGAAGGTCAGATGACGTCACCAGGGGCGCCAGACTGGAGTCAACGTCGACTCCAAGGCCACGTGGCTTGCCTGGATATCGATCCACGGCGAGTTGAAGGTCAGATGACGTCACCAGGGGCGCCAGACTGGAGTCAACGTGACTCCAAGGCCACGTGGCTTGCCTGGATATCGATCCACGGCGAGTTGAAGGTCAGATGACGTCACCAGGGGCCCAGACTGGAGTCAACGTCGACTCCAAGGCCACGTGGCTTGCCTGGATATCGATCCACGGCGAGTTGAAGGTCAGATGACGTCACCAGGGGCGCCAGACTGGAGTCAACGTGGACTCCAAGGCCACGTGGCTTGCCTGGATATCGATCCACGGCGAGTTGAAGGTCATGACGTCACCAGGGCGCCAGACTGGAGTCAACGTGACTCCAAGGCCACGTGGCTTGCCTGGATATCGATCCACGGCGAGTTGAAGGTCAGATGACGTCACCAGGGCGCCAGACTGGGTCAACGTCGACTCCAAGGCCACGTGGCTTGCCTGGATATCGATCCACGGCGAGTTGAAGGTCAGATGACGTCACCAGGGGCGCCAGACTGGAGTCAACGTGGACTCCAAGGCCACGTGGCTTGCCTGGATATCGATCCACGGCGAGTTGAAGGTCAGATGACGTCACCAGGGGCGCCAGACTGGAGTCAACGTCGACTCCAAGGCCACGTGGCTTGCCTGGATATCGATCCACGGCGAGTTGAAGGTCAGATGACGTCACCAGGGCGCCAGACTGGAGTCAACGTGACTCCAAGGCCACGTGGCTTGCCTGGATATCGATCCACGGCGAGTTGAAGGTCAGATGACGTCACCAGGGGCGCCAGACTGGAGTCAACGTGACTCCAAGGCCACGTGGCTTGCCTGGATATCGATCCACGGCGAGTTGAAGGTCAGATGACGTCACAGGGCGCCAGACTGGAGTCAACGTCGACTCCAAGGCCACGTGGCTTGCCTGGATATCGATCCACGGCGAGTTGAAGGTCAGATGACGTCACAGGGGCGCCAGACTGGAGTCAACGTGACTCCAAGGCCACGTGGCTTGCCTGGATATCGATCCACGGCGAGTTGAAGGTCAGATGACGTCACAGGGGCGCCAGACTGGAGTCAACGTCGACTCCAAGGCCACGTGGCTTGCCTGGATATCGATCCACGGCGAGTTGAAGGTCAGATGACGTCACCAGGGCGCCAGACTGGGTCAACGTCGACTCCAAGGCCACGTGGCTGCCTGGATATCGATCCACGGCGAGTTGAAGGTCAGATGACGTCACCAGGGCGCCAGACTGGAGTCAACGTCGACTCCAAGGCCACGTGGCTTGCCTGGATATCGATCCACGGCGAGTTGAAGGTCAGATGACGTCACCAGGGGCCAGACTGGAGTCAACGTGACTCCAAGGCCACGTGGCTTGCCTGGATATCGATCCACGGCGAGTTGAAGGTCAGATGACGTCACCAGGGGCGCCAGACTGGAGTCAACGTGACTCCAAGGCCACGTGGCTTGCCTGGATATCGATCCACGGCGAGTTGAAGGTCAGATGACGTCACCAGGGGCCAGACTGGAGTCAACGTCGACTCCAAGGCCACGTGGCTTGCCTGGATATCGATCCACGGCGAGTTGAAGGTCAGATGACGTCACCAGGGGCCAGACTGGGTCAACGTGGACTCCAAGGCCACGTGGCTTGCCTGGATATCGATCCACGGCGAGTTGAAGGTCAGATGACGTCACCAGGGGCGCCAGACTGGAGTCAACGTGACTCCAAGGCCACGTGGCTTGCCTGGATATCGATCCACGGCGAGTTGAAGGTCAGATGACGTCACAGGGCGCCAGACTGGAGTCAACGTGACTCCAAGGCCACGTGGCTTGCCTGGATATCGATCCACGGCGAGTTGAAGGTCAGATGACGTCACCAGGGGCGCCAGACTGGAGTCAACGTCGACTCCAAGGCCACGTGGCTTGCCTGGATATCGATCCACGGCGAGTTGAAGGTCAGATGACGTCACCAGGGGCCAGACTGGGTCAACGTCGACTCCAAGGCCACGTGGCTTGCCTGGATATCGATCCACGGCGAGTTGAAGGTCAGATGACGTCACCAGGGGGCCAGACTGAGTCAACGTCGACTCCAAGGCCACGTGGCTTGCCTGGATATCGATCCACGGCGAGTTGAAGGTCAGATGACGTCACAGGGGCGCCAGACTGGAGTCAACGTGGACTCCAAGGCCACGTGGCTTGCCTGGATATCGATCCACGGCGAGTTGAAGGTCAGATGACGTCACCAGGGCGCCAGACTGGAGTCAACGTGACTCCAAGGCCACGTGGCTTGCCTGGATATCGATCCACGGCGAGTTGAAGGTCAGATGATCACCAGGGCGCCAGACTGGGTCAACGTCGACTCCAAGGCCACGTGGCTTGCCTGGATATCGATCCACGGCGAGTTGAAGGTCAGATGACGTCACCAGGGGCGCCAGACTGGAGTCAACGTGACTCCAAGGCCACGTGGCTTGCCTGGATATCGATCCACGGCGAGTTGAAGGTCAGATGACGTCACCAGGGGCGCCAGACTGGAGTCAACGTGACTCCAAGGCCACGTGGCTTGCCTGGATATCGATCCACGGCGAGTTGAAGGTCAGATGACGTCACCAGGGGCGCCAGACTGGAGTCAACGTGGACTCCAAGGCCACGTGGCTTGCCTGGATATCGATCCACGGCGAGTTGAAGGTCAGATGACGTCACCAGGGCGCCAGACTGGAGTCAACGTCGACTCCAAGGCCACGTGGCTTGCCTGGATATCGATCCACGGCGAGTTGAAGGTCAGATGACGTCACCAGGGCGCCAGACTGGAGTCAACGTGACTCCAAGGCCACGTGGCTTGCCTGGATATCGATCCACGGCGAGTTGAAGGTCAGATGACGTCACCAGGGCGCCAGACTGGAGTCAACGTGACTCCAAGGCCACGTGGCTTGCCTGGATATCGATCCACGGCGAGTTGAAGGTCAGATGACGTCACCAGGGCGCCAGACTGGAGTCAACGTCGACTCCAAGGCCACGTGGCTTGCCTGGATATCGATCCACGGCGAGTTGAAGGTCAGATGACGTCACCAGGGCGCCAGACTGGGTCAACGTCGACTCCAAGGCCACGTGGCTTGCCTGGATATCGATCCACGGCGAGTTGAAGGTCAGATGACGTCACCAGGGCGCCAGACTGGAGTCAACGTCGACTCCAAGGCCACGTGGCTTGCCTGGATATCGATCCACGGCGAGTTGAAGGTCAGATGACGTCACCAGGGGCGCCAGACTGGAGTCAACGTCGACTCCAAGGCCACGTGGCTTGCCTGGATATCGATCCACGGCGAGTTGAAGGTCAGATGACGTCACCAGGGCGCCAGACTGGAGTCAACGTCGACTCCAAGGCCACGTGGCTTGCCTGGATATCGATCCACGGCGAGTTGAAGGTCAGATGACGTCACCAGGGCGCCAGACTGGAGTCAACGTGACTCCAAGGCCACGTGGCTTGCCTGGATATCGATCCACGGCGAGTTGAAGGTCAGATGACGTCACCAGGGCGCCAGACTGGAGTCAACGTGGACTCCAAGGCCACGTGGCTTGCCTGGATATCGATCCACGGCGAGTTGAAGGTCAGATGACGTCACCAGGGCGCCAGACTGGAGTCAACGTCGACTCCAAGGCCACGTGGCTTGCCTGGATATCGATCCACGGCGAGTTGAAGGTCAGATGACGTCACCAGGGGCGCCAGACTGGAGTCAACGTCGACTCCAAGGCCACGTGGCTTGCCTGGATATCGATCCACGGCGAGTTGAAGGTCAGATGACGTCACCAGGGCGCCAGACTGGAGTCAACGTCGACTCCAAGGCCACGTGGCTTGCCTGGATATCGATCCACGGCGAGTTGAAGGTCAGATGACGTCACCAGGGCGCCAGACTGGAGTCAACGTGACTCCAAGGCCACGTGGCTTGCCTGGATATCGATCCACGGCGAGTTGAAGGTCAGATGACGTCACAGGGCGCCAGACTGGAGTCAACGTCGACTCCAAGGCCACGTGGCTTGCCTGGATATCGATCCACGGCGAGTTGAAGGTCAGATGACGTCACCAGGGCGCCAGACTGGAGTCAACGTGACTCCAAGGCCACGTGGCTTGCCTGGATATCGATCCACGGCGAGTTGAAGGTCAGATGACGTCACCAGGGCGCCAGACTGGAGTCAACGTGACTCCAAGGCCACGTGGCTTGCCTGGATATCGATCCACGGCGAGTTGAAGGTCAGATGACGTCACCAGGGCGCCAGACTGGGTCAACGTCGACTCCAAGGCCACGTGGCTTGCCTGGATATCGATCCACGGCGAGTTGAAGGTCAGATGACGTCACCAGGGGCCAGACTGGAGTCAACGTCGACTCCAAGGCCACGTGGCTTGCCTGGATATCGATCCACGGCGAGTTGAAGGTCAGATGACGTCACCAGGGGGCCAGACTGGAGTCAACGTCGACTCCAAGGCCACGTGGCTTGCCTGGATATCGATCCACGGCGAGTTGAAGGTCAGATGACGTCACCAGGGCGCCAGACTGGAGTCAACGTCGACTCCAAGGCCACGTGGCTTGCCTGGATATCGATCCACGGCGAGTTGAAGGTCAGATGACGTCACCAGGGCGCCAGACTGGAGTCAACGTCGACTCCAAGGCCACGTGGCTTGCCTGGATATCGATCCACGGCGAGTTGAAGGTCAGATGACGTCACCAGGGCGCCAGACTGGAGTCAACGTCGACTCCAAGGCCACGTGGCTTGCCTGGATATCGATCCACGGCGAGTTGAAGGTCAGATGACGTCACCAGGGCGCCAGACTGGAGTCAACGTGACTCCAAGGCCACGTGGCTTGCCTGGATATCGATCCACGGCGAGTTGAAGGTCAGATGACGTCACCAGGGCGCCAGACTGGAGTCAACGTGACTCCAAGGCCACGTGGCTTGCCTGGATATCGATCCACGGCGAGTTGAAGGTCAGATGACGTCACAGGGGCGCCAGACTGGGTCAACGTCGACTCCAAGGCCACGTGGCTTGCCTGGATATCGATCCACGGCGAGTTGAAGGTCAGATGACGTCACCAGGGGCGCCAGACTGGAGTCAACGTGACTCCAAGGCCACGTGGCTTGCCTGGATATCGATCCACGGCGAGTTGAAGGTCAGATGACGTCACCAGGGCGCCAGACTGGAGTCAACGTCGACTCCAAGGCCACGTGGCTTGCCTGGATATCGATCCACGGCGAGTTGAAGGTCAGATGACGTCACCAGGGGCGCCAGACTGGAGTCAACGTCGACTCCAAGGCCACGTGGCTTGCCTGGATATCGATCCACGGCGAGTTGAAGGTCAGATGACGTCACCAGGGGCGCCAGACTGGAGTCAACGTGACTCCAAGGCCACGTGGCTTGCCTGGATATCGATCCACGGCGAGTTGAAGGTCAGATGACGTCACCAGGGGCGCCAGACTGGAGTCAACGTCGACTCCAAGGCCACGTGGCTTGCCTGGATATCGATCCACGGCGAGTTGAAGGTCAGATGACGTCACCAGGGGCGCCAGACTGGAGTCAACGTCGACTCCAAGGCCACGTGGCTTGCCTGGATATCGATCCACGGCGAGTTGAAGGTCAGATGACGTCACCAGGGCGCCAGACTGGAGTCAACGTCGACTCCAAGGCCACGTGGCTTGCCTGGATATCGATCCACGGCGAGTTGAAGGTCAGATGACGTCACCAGGGGCGCCAGACTGGAGTCAACGTGACTCCAAGGCCACGTGGCTTGCCTGGATATCGATCCACGGCGAGTTGAAGGTCAGATGACGTCACCAGGGGCGCCAGACTGGAGTCAACGTGACTCCAAGGCCACGTGGCTTGCCTGGATATCGATCCACGGCGAGTTGAAGGTCAGATGACGTCACCAGGGCGCCAGACTGGAGTCAACGTCGACTCCAAGGCCACGTGGCTTGCCTGGATATCGATCCACGGCGAGTTGAAGGTCAGATGACGTCACCAGGGGCGCCAGACTGGAGTCAACGTGACTCCAAGGCCACGTGGCTTGCCTGGATATCGATCCACGGCGAGTTGAAGGTCAGATGACGTCACCAGGGCGCCAGACTGGAGTCAACGTGACTCCAAGGCCACGTGGCTTGCCTGGATATCGATCCACGGCGAGTTGAAGGTCAGATGACGTCACCAGGGCGCCAGACTGGGTCAACGTCGACTCCAAGGCCACGTGGCTTGCCTGGATATCGATCCACGGCGAGTTGAAGGTCAGATGACGTCACCAGGGGCGCCAGACTGGAGTCAACGTGACTCCAAGGCCACGTGGCTTGCCTGGATATCGATCCACGGCGAGTTGAAGGTCAGATGACGTCACCAGGGGCGCCAGACTGGAGTCAACGTCGACTCCAAGGCCACGTGGCTTGCCTGGATATCGATCCACGGCGAGTTGAAGGTCAGATGACGTCACAGGGGCCAGACTGGAGTCAACGTGACTCCAAGGCCACGTGGCTTGCCTGGATATCGATCCACGGCGAGTTGAAGGTCAGATGACGTCACCAGGGGCGCCAGACTGGAGTCAACGTGGACTCCAAGGCCACGTGGCTTGCCTGGATATCGATCCACGGCGAGTTGAAGGTCAGATGACGTCACCAGGGGCGCCAGACTGGAGTCAACGTCGACTCCAAGGCCACGTGGCTTGCCTGGATATCGATCCACGGCGAGTTGAAGGTCAGATGACGTCACCAGGGCGCCAGACTGGAGTCAACGTGACTCCAAGGCCACGTGGCTTGCCTGGATATCGATCCACGGCGAGTTGAAGGTCAGATGACGTCACCAGGGCGCCAGACTGGAGTCAACGTCGACTCCAAGGCCACGTGGCTTGCCTGGATATCGATCCACGGCGAGTTGAAGGTCAGATGACGTCACCAGGGCGCCAGACTGGGTCAACGTCGACTCCAAGGCCACGTGGCTTGCCTGGATATCGATCCACGGCGAGTTGAAGGTCAGATGACGTCACCAGGGCGCCAGACTGGAGTCAACGTCGACTCCAAGGCCACGTGGCTTGCCTGGATATCGATCCACGGCGAGTTGAAGGTCAGATGACGTCACCAGGGGCGCCAGACTGGAGTCAACGTCGACTCCAAGGCCACGTGGCTTGCCTGGATATCGATCCACGGCGAGTTGAAGGTCAGATGACGTCACCAGGGCGCCAGACTGGAGTCAACGTCGACTCCAAGGCCACGTGGCTTGCCTGGATATCGATCCACGGCGAGTTGAAGGTCAGATGACGTCACAGGGGCGCCAGACTGGAGTCAACGTGACTCCAAGGCCACGTGGCTTGCCTGGATATCGATCCACGGCGAGTTGAAGGTCAGATGACGTCACCAGGGCGCCAGACTGGAGTCAACGTCGACTCCAAGGCCACGTGGCTTGCCTGGATATCGATCCACGGCGAGTTGAAGGTCAGATGACGTCACAGGGGCGCCAGACTGGAGTCAACGTCGACTCCAAGGCCACGTGGCTTGCCTGGATATCGATCCACGGCGAGTTGAAGGTCAGATGACGTCACCAGGGGCGCCAGACTGGAGTCAACGTCGACTCCAAGGCCACGTGGCTTGCCTGGATATCGATCCACGGCGAGTTGAAGGTCAGATGACGTCACCAGGGCGCCAGACTGGAGTCAACGTGACTCCAAGGCCACGTGGCTTGCCTGGATATCGATCCACGGCGAGTTGAAGGTCAGATGACGTCACCAGGGCGCCAGACTGGAGTCAACGTCGACTCCAAGGCCACGTGGCTTGCCTGGATATCGATCCACGGCGAGTTGAAGGTCAGATGACGTCACAGGGGCGCCAGACTGGAGTCAACGTCGACTCCAAGGCCACGTGGCTTGCCTGGATATCGATCCACGGCGAGTTGAAGGTCAGATGACGTCACCAGGGGCCAGACTGGGTCAACGTCGACTCCAAGGCCACGTGGCTTGCCTGGATATCGATCCACGGCGAGTTGAAGGTCAGATGACGTCACCAGGGGGCCAGACTGGAGTCAACGTCGACTCCAAGGCCACGTGGCTTGCCTGGATATCGATCCACGGCGAGTTGAAGGTCAGATGACGTCACCAGGGCGCCAGACTGGAGTCAACGTCGACTCCAAGGCCACGTGGCTTGCCTGGATATCGATCCACGGCGAGTTGAAGGTCAGATGACGTCACCAGGGCGCCAGACTGGAGTCAACGTGACTCCAAGGCCACGTGGCTTGCCTGGATATCGATCCACGGCGAGTTGAAGGTCAGATGACGTCACCAGGGGCGCCAGACTGGGTCAACGTCGACTCCAAGGCCACGTGGCTTGCCTGGATATCGATCCACGGCGAGTTGAAGGTCAGATGACGTCACCAGGGGCGCCAGACTGGAGTCAACGTCGACTCCAAGGCCACGTGGCTTGCCTGGATATCGATCCACGGCGAGTTGAAGGTCAGATGACGTCACCAGGGCGCCAGACTGGAGTCAACGTCGACTCCAAGGCCACGTGGCTTGCCTGGATATCGATCCACGGCGAGTTGAAGGTCAGATGACGTCACCAGGGGCGCCAGACTGGAGTCAACGTCGACTCCAAGGCCACGTGGCTTGCCTGGATATCGATCCACGGCGAGTTGAAGGTCAGATGACGTCACCAGGGCGCCAGACTGGGTCAACGTCGACTCCAAGGCCACGTGGCTTGCCTGGATATCGATCCACGGCGAGTTGAAGGTCAGATGACGTCACCAGGGGCGCCAGACTGGAGTCAACGTCGACTCCAAGGCCACGTGGCTTGCCTGGATATCGATCCACGGCGAGTTGAAGGTCAGATGACGTCACCAGGGCGCCAGACTGGGTCAACGTGACTCCAAGGCCACGTGGCTTGCCTGGATATCGATCCACGGCGAGTTGAAGGTCAGATGACGTCACCAGGGCGCCAGACTGGAGTCAACGTGACTCCAAGGCCACGTGGCTTGCCTGGATATCGATCCACGGCGAGTTGAAGGTCAGATGACGTCACCAGGGCGCCAGACTGGAGTCAACGTCGACTCCAAGGCCACGTGGCTTGCCTGGATATCGATCCACGGCGAGTTGAAGGTCAGATGACGTCACCAGGGGCGCCAGACTGGAGTCAACGTCGACTCCAAGGCCACGTGGCTTGCCTGGATATCGATCCACGGCGAGTTGAAGGTCAGATGACGTCACCAGGGCCAGACTGGAGTCAACGGACTCCAAGGCCACGTGGCTTGCCTGGATATCGATCCACGGCGAGTTGAAGGTCAGATGACGTCACCAGGGGCGCCAGACTGGAGTCAACGTGACTCCAAGGCCACGTGGCTTGCCTGGATATCGATCCACGGCGAGTTGAAGGTCAGATGACGTCACCAGGGGCGCCAGACTGGAGTCAACGTCGACTCCAAGGCCACGTGGCTTGCCTGGATATCGATCCACGGCGAGTTGAAGGTCAGATGACGTCACAGGGGCGCCAGACTGGAGTCAACGTCGACTCCAAGGCCACGTGGCTTGCCTGGATATCGATCCACGGCGAGTTGAAGGTCAGATGACGTCACCAGGGGCCCAGACTGGGTCAACGTCGACTCCAAGGCCACGTGGCTGCCTGGATATCGATCCACGGCGAGTTGAAGGTCAGATGACGTCACCAGGGGCGCCAGACTGGAGTCAACGTCGACTCCAAGGCCACGTGGCTTGCCTGGATATCGATCCACGGCGAGTTGAAGGTCAGATGACGTCACAGGGGCGCCAGACTGAGTCAACGTCGGACTCCAAGGCCACGTGGCTTGCCTGGATATCGATCCACGGCGAGTTGAAGGTCAGATGACGTCACCAGGGGCGCCAGACTGGAGTCAACGTGACTCCAAGGCCACGTGGCTTGCCTGGATATCGATCCACGGCGAGTTGAAGGTCAGATGACGTCACCAGGGCGCCAGACTGGGGTCAACGTCGACTCCAAGGCCACGTGGCTTGCCTGGATATCGATCCACGGCGAGTTGAAGGTCAGATGACGTCACCAGGGCGCCAGACTGGAGTCAACGTGACTCCAAGCCACGTGGCTTGCCTGGATATCGATCCACGGCGAGTTGAAGGTCAGATGACGTCACCAGGGCGCCAGACTGGTCAACGTCGACTCCAAGGCCACGTGGCTTGCCTGGATATCGATCCACGGCGAGTTGAAGGTCAGATGACGTCACCAGGGCGCCAGACTGGGTCAACGTCGACTCCAAGGCCACGTGGCTTGCCTGGATATCGATCCACGCGAGTTGAAGGTCAGATGACGTCACCAGGGCGCCAGACTGGAGTCAACGTGACTCCAAGGCCACGTGGCTTGCCTGGATATCGATCCACGGCGAGTTGAAGGTCAGATGACGTCACAGGGCGCCAGACTGGAGGTCAACGTGGACTCCAAGGCCACGTGGCTTGCCTGGATATCGATCCACGGCGAGTTGAAGGTCAGATGACGTCACCAGGGCGCCAGACTGGAGTCAACGTCGACTCCAAGGCCACGTGGCTTGCCTGGATATCGATCCACGGCGAGTTGAAGGTCAGATGACGTCACCAGGGCGCCAGACTGGAGTCAACGTCGACTCCAAGGCCACGTGGCTTGCCTGGATATCGATCCACGGCGAGTTGAAGTCAGATGACGTCACAGGGGCCAGACTGGAGTCAACGTGACTCCAAGGCCACGTGGCTTGCCTGGATATCGATCCACGGCGAGTTGAAGGTCAGATGACGTCACCAGGGCGCCAGACTGGAGTCAACGTCGACTCCAAGGCCACGTGGCTTGCCTGGATATCGATCCACGGCGAGTTGAAGGTCAGATGACGTCACCAGGCGCCAGACTGGAGTCAACGTGGACTCCAAGGCCACGTGGCTTGCCTGGATATCGATCCACGGCGAGTTGAAGGTCAGATGACGTCACCAGGGCAGACTGGAGTCAACGTGGACTCCAAGGCCACGTGCTTGCCTGGATATCGATCCACGGCGAGTTGAAGGTCAGATGACGTCACCAGGGGCCCAGACTGGGTCAACGTCGACTCCAAGGCCACGTGGCTGGTGGATATCGATCCACGGCGAGTTGAAGGTCAGATGACGTCACAGGGCGCCAGACTGGGTCAACGTCGACTCCAAGGCCACGTGGCTTGCCTGGATATCGATCCACGGCGAGTTGAAGGTCAGATGACGTCACCAGGGCGCCAGACTGGAGTCAACGTGGACTCCGGCCACGTGGCTTGCCTGGATATCGATCCACGGCGAGTTGAAGGTCAGATGACGTCACCAGGGGTGCCAGACTGGGTCAACGTGGACTCCAAGGCCACGTGGCTTGCCTGGATATCGATCCACGGCGAGTTGAAGGTCAGATGACGTCACCAGGGCGCCAGACTGGGTCAACGTCGACTCCAAGGCCACGTGGCTTGCCTGGATATCGATCCACGGCGAGTTGAAGGTCAGATGACGTCACCAGGGGTGCCAGACTGGGTCAACGTGGACTCCAAGGCACGTGGCTTGCCTGGATATCGATCCACGGCGAGTTGAAGGTCAGATGACGTCACCAGGGGCCAGACTGGGTCAACGTGACTCCAAGGCCACGTGGCTTGCCTGGATATCGATCCACGGCGAGTTGAAGGTCAGATGACGTCACCAGGGCGCCAGACTGGGTCAACGTCGACTCCAAGGCCACGTGGCTTGCCTGGATATCGATCCACGGCGAGTTGAAGGTCAGATGACGTCACCAGGTGCGCCAGACTGGAGTCAACGTGACTCCAAGGCCACGTGGCTTGCCTGGATATCGATCCACGGCGAGTTGAAGGTCAGATGACGTCACCAGGGGCGCCAGACTGGAGTCAACGTCGACTCCAAGGCCACGTGGCTTGCCTGGATATCGATCCACGGCGAGTTGAAGGTCAGATGACGTCACCAGGGGCGCCAGACTGGAGTCAACGTCGACTCCAAGGCCACGTGGCTTGCCTGGATATCGATCCACGGCGAGTTGAAGGTCAGATGACGTCACCAGGGCGCCAGACTGGAGTCAACGTCGACTCCAAGGCCACGTGGCTTGCCTGGATATCGATCCACGGCGAGTTGAAGGTCAGATGACGTCACCAGGGGCGCCAGACTGGAGTCAACGTCGACTCCAAGGCCACGTGGCTTGCCTGGATATCGATCCACGGCGAGTTGAAGGTCAGATGACGTCACCAGGGGCGCCAGACTGGAGTCAATGTCGACTCCAAGGCCACGTGGCTTGCCTGGATATCGATCCACGGCGAGTTGAAGGTCAGATGACGTCACAGGGCGCAGACTGGGTCAACGTCGACTCCAAGGCCACGTGGCTTGCCTGGATATCGATCCACGGCGAGTTGAAGGTCAATGACGTCACAGGGGCCCAGACTGGGTCAACGTCGACTCCAAGGCCACGTGGCTTGCCTGGATATCGATCCACGGCGAGTTGAAGGTCAGATGACGTCACCAGGGGCGCCAGACTGAGTCAACGTCGACTCCAAGGCCACTGGCTGTGCCTGGATATCGATCCACGGCGAGTTGAAGGTCAGATGACGTCACCAGGCGCCAGACTGGAGTCAACGTCGACTCCAAGGCCACGTGGCTTGCCTGGATATCGATCCACGGCGAGTTGAAGGTCAGATGACGTCACCAGGGGCGCCAGACTGGAGTCAACGTCGACTCCAAGGCCACGTGGCTTGCCTGGATATCGATCCACGGCGAGTTGAAGGTCAGATGACGTCACCAGGGGCCAGACTGGAGTCAACGTGACTCCAAGGCCACGTGGCTTGCCTGGATATCGATCCACGGCGAGTTGAAGGTCATGACGTCACAGGGGCGCCAGACTGGAGTCAACGTCTCCAAGGCCACGTGGCTTGCCTGGATATCGATCCACGGCGAGTTGAAGGTCATGACGTCACAGGGGCGCCAGACTGGGTCAACGTCGACTCCAAGGCCACGTGGCTTGCCTGGATATCGATCCACGGCGAGTTGAAGGTCAGATGACGTCACAGGCGCCAGACTGGAGTCAACGTGGACTCCAAGGCCACGTGGCTTGCCTGGATATCGATCCACGGCGAGTTGAAGGTCAGATGACGTCACCAGGGCGCCAGACTGGAGTCAACGTGGACTCCAAGGCCACGTGGCTTGCCTGGATATCGATCCACGGCGAGTTGAAGGTCAGATGACGTCACAGGGGCGCCAGACTGGGTCAACGTCGACTCCAAGGCCACGTGGCTTGCCTGGATATCGATCCACGGCGAGTTGAAGGTCAGATGACGTCACAGGGGCCAGACTGGAGTCAACGTGACTCCAAGGCCACGTGGCTTGCCTGGATATCGATCCACGGCGAGTTGAAGGTCAGATGACGTCACCAGGGCGCCAGACTGGAGTCAACGTGACTCCAAGGCCACGTGGCTTGCCTGGATATCGATCCACGGCGAGTTGAAGGTCAGATGACGTCACCAGGGGCGCCAGACTGGAGTCAACGTGACTCCAAGGCCACGTGGCTTGCCTGGATATCGATCCACGGCGAGTTGAAGGTCAGATGACGTCACAGGGGCGCCAGACTGGAGTCAACGTCGACTCCAAGGCCACGTGCTTGCCTGGATATCGATCACGGCGAGTTGAAGGTCAGATGACGTCACCAGGGGCGCCAGACTGGAGTCAACGTGACTCCAAGGCCACGTGGCTTGCCTGGATATCGATCCACGGCGAGTTGAAGGTCAGATGACGTCACCAGGGGCGCCAGACTGGAGTCAACGTCGACTCCAAGGCCACGTGGCTTGCCTGGATATCGATCCACGGCGAGTTGAAGGTCAGATGACGTCACAGGGGCGCCAGACTGGAGTCAACGTCGACTCCAAGGCCACGTGGCTTGCCTGGATATCGATCCACGGCGAGTTGAAGGTCAGATGACGTCACAGGGCGCCAGACTGGAGTCAACGTCGACTCCAAGGCCACGTGGCTTGCCTGATATCGATCCACGGCGAGTTGAAGGTCAGATGACGTCACCAGGGGCCACAGACTGGAATCAACGTCGACTCCAAGGCCACGTGGCTTGCCTGGATATCGATCCACGGCGAGTTGAAGGTCAGATCGTCAGCAGGGGCGCCAGACTGGAGTCAACGTGACTCCAAGGCCACGTGGCTTGCCTGGATATCGATCCACGGCGAGTTGAAGGTCAGATGACGTCACAGGGGCGCCAGACTGGAGTCAACGTGACTCCAAGGCCACGTGGCTGCCTGGATATCGATCCACGGCGAGTTGAAGGTCAGATGACGTCACCAGGGGCGCCAGACTGGAGTCAACGTGACTCCAAGGCCACGTGGCTTGCCTGGATATCGATCCACGGCGAGTTGAAGGTCAGATGACGTCACAGGGCGCCAGACTGGTCAACGTCGACTCCAAGGCCACGTGGCTTGCCTGGATATCGATCCACGGCGAGTTGAAGGTCAGATGACGTCACCAGGGGCGCAGACTGGAGTCAACGTCGACTCCAAGGCCACGTGGCTTGCCTGGATATCGATCCACGGCGAGTTGAAGGTCAGATGACGTCACCAGGGGCGCCAGACTGGAGTCAACGTGGACTCCAAGGCCACGTGGCTTGCCTGGATATCGATCCACGGCGAGTTGAAGGTCAGATGACGTCACCAGGGGCGCCAGACTGGAGTCAACGTCGACTCCAAGGCCACGTGGCTTGCCTGGATATCGATCCACGGCGAGTTGAAGGTCAGATGACGTCAGCAGGGGCGCCAGACTGGAGTCAACGTCGACTCCAAGGCCACGTGGCTTGCCTGGATATCGATCCACGGCGAGTTGAAGGTCAGATGACGTCACCAGGGGCGCCAGACTGGGGTCAACGTCGACTCCAAGGCCACGTGGCTTGCCTGGATATCGATCCACGGCGAGTTGAAGGTCAGATGACGTCACCAGGGCGCCAGACTGGAGTCAACGTGTCTCCAAGGCCACGTGGCTTGCCTGGATATCGATCCACGGCGAGTTGAAGGTCAGATGACGTCACCAGGGCGCCAGACTGGGTCAACGTCGACTCCAAGGCCACGTGGCTGCCTGGATATCGATCCACGGCGAGTTGAAGGTCAGATGACGTCACCAGGGCGCCAGACTGGAGTCAACGTCGACTCCAAGGCCACGTGGCTGCCTGGATATCGATCCACGGCGAGTTGAAGGTCAGATGACGTCACCAGGGGCGCCAGACTGGAGTCAACGTGACTCCAAGGCCACGTGGCTTGCCTGGATATCGATCCACGGCGAGTTGAAGGTCAGATGACGTCACCAGGGGCGCCAGACTGGAGTCAACGTGGACTCCAAGGCCACGTGGCTTGCCTGGATATCGATCCACGGCGAGTTGAAGGTCAGATGACGTCACCAGGGCGCCAGACTGGAGTCAACGTGACTCCAAGGCCACGTGGCTTGCCTGGATATCGATCCACGGCGAGTTGAAGGTCAGATGACGTCACCAGGGGCGCCAGACTGGAGTCAACGTCGGACTCCAAGGCCACGGTGGCTTGCCTGGATATCGATCCACGGCGAGTTGAAGGTCAGATGACGTCACCAGGGGCGCCAGACTGGAGTCAACGTCGACTCCAAGGCCACGTGGCTTGCCTGGATATCGATCCACGGCGAGTTGAAGGTCAGATGACGTCAGCAGGGCGCCAGACTGGGTCAACGTCGACTCCAAGGCCACGTGGCTTGCTGGATATCGATCCACGGCGAGTTGAAGGTCAGATGACGTCACCAGGGGCCAGACTGGGTCAACGTCGACTCAAGGCCACGTGGCTGGCTGGATATCGATCCACGGCGAGTTGAAGGTCAGATGACGTCACCAGGGTGCCAGACTGGAGTCAACGTGACTCCAAGGCCACGTGGTTGCCTGGATATCGATCCACGGCGAGTTGAAGGTCAGATGACGTCACAGGGGCGCCAGACTGGAGTCAACGTGGACTCCAAGGCCACGTGGTGTGCCTGGATATCGATCCACGGCGAGTTGAAGGTCAGATGACGTCACCAGGGGCGCCAGACTGGAGTCAACGTCGACTCCAAGGCCACGTGGCTTGCCTGGATATCGATCCACGGCGAGTTGAAGGTCAGATGACGTCACCAGGGGCGCCAGACTGGGTCAACGTCGACTCCAAGGCCACGTGGCTTGCCTGGATATCGATCCACGGCGAGTTGAAGGTCAGTGACGTCACCATGGCGCCAGACTGGAGTCAACGTCGACTCCAAGGACGTGGCTTGCCTGGATATCGATCCACGGCGAGTTGAAGGTCAGATGACGTCACCAGGGCGCCGACTGGAGTCAACGTCGACTCCAAGCCACGTGGCTTGCCTGGATATCGATCCACGGCGAGTTGAAGGTCAGACGCAGCAGGGGCGCCAGACTGGAGTCAACGTGACTCCAAGGCCACGTGCTTGCCTGGATATCGATCCACGGCGAGTTGAAGGTCAGATGACGTCACCAGGGGCGCCAGACTGGAGTCAACGTCGACTCCAAGGCCACGTGGCTTGCCTGGATATCGATCCACGGCGAGTTGAAGGTCAGATGACGTCACCAGGGGTGCCAGACTGGGTCAACGTCGACTCCAAGGCCACGTGGCTTGCCTGGATATCGATACGGCGAGTTGAAGGTCAGATGACGTCACCAGTCGCCAGACTGAGTCAACGTCGACTCCAAGGCCACGTGGCTTGCCTGGATATCGATCCACGGCGAGTTGAAGGTCAGATGACGTCACCAGGGCGCCAGACTGGAGTCAACGTGACTCCAAGGCCACGTGGCTTGCCTGGAT
>CM010312.1:27389185-27421825 GCA_001923025.3 Taenia multiceps | reverse complement strand
ACCTTCAACTCGCCGTGGATCGATATCCAGCCAAGCCACGTGGCCTTGAGTCGACGTTGACTCAGTCTGGCGCCCCTGGTGACTCATCTGACCTTCAACTCGCCGTGGATCTATCCAGGCAGCCACGTGGCCTTGGAGTCCACGTTGACTCCAGTCGGTGCCCCTGGTACGTCATCTGACCTTCAACTCGCCGTGGATCGATATCCAGGCAAGCCACGTGGCCTTGAGTCGACTTTGACTCCATCTGGCGCCCCTGGTGACGTCATCTGACCTTCACTCGCCGTGGATCGATATCCAGGCAAGCCGTGGCCTTGGAGTCGACTTGACTCCAGTCTGGCGCCCCTGTGACGTCATCTGACCTTCAACTCGCCGTATCGATATCCAGGCAAGCCACGTGGCCTTGGAGTCCACGTTGACTCCAGTCTGGCGCCCCTGTGACGTCATCTGACCTTCAACTCGCCGGGATCGATATCCAGGCAAGCCACGTGGCCTTGGAGTCGACGTTGACCCAGTCTGCGCCCCTGGTGACGTTCATCTGACCTTCAACTCGCCGTATCGATATCCAGGCAAGCCACGTGGCCTTGGAGTACGTTGACTCCAGTCTGGCACCCCTGTGACGTCATCTGACCTTCAACTCGCCGTGGATCGATATCCAGGCAGCCACGTGGCCTTGGAGTCGACGTTGACTCCATCTGGCGCCCCTGGTGACGTCATCTGACCTTCAACTCGCCGTGATCGATATCCAGGCCAGCCCGTGGCCTTGGAGTCGACGTTGACCCAGTCTGGCGCCCTGGTGACGTCATCTGACCTTCAACTCGCCGTGGATCGATATCCAGGCAAGCCACGTGGCCTTGGAGTCACGTTGACTCCAGTCTGGCGCCCCTGCTGACGTCATCTGACCTTCAACTCGCCGTGGATCGATATCCAGCAAGCCACGTGGCCTTGGAGTCCACGTGACTCCAGTCTGCGCCCCTGGTGACGTCATCTGACCTTCAACTCGCCGTGGATCGATATCCAGGCAAGCCACGTGGCCTTGGAGTCGACGTTGACCCAGTCTGGCCCCTGGTGACGTCATCTGACCTTCAACTCGCCGTGGATCGATATCCAGGCAAGCCACGTGGCCTTGGAGTCGACGTTGACCCCAGTCTGCGCCCCTGGTGACGTCATCTGACCTTCAACTCGCCGTGGATCGATATCCAGGCACCCACGTGGCCTTGGAGTCCACGTTGACTCCAGTCTGGGCGCCCCTGGTGACGTCATCTGACCTTCAAAGCGCCGTGGATCGATATCCAGCCACACCATGTGGCCTTGAAGTCGACGTTGACTCTAGTCTGGCACCCCTGGTGACGTCATCTGACCTTCAACTCGCCGTGGATCGATATCCAGGCCAGCCACGTGGCCTTGGAGTCGACGTTGACCCCACTCTGGCGCCCCTGGTGACGTCATCTGACCTTCAACTCGCCGTGGATCGATATCCAGCAAGCCACGTGGCCTTAGGAGTCGACGTTGACTCCAGTCTGGCGCCCCTGCTGACGTCATCTGACCTTCAACTCGCCGTGGATCGATATCCAGGCAAGCCACGTGGCCTTGGAGTCCACGTTGACTCCAGTCTGGCGCCCCTGCTGACGTCATCTGACCTTCAACTCGCCGTGGATCGATATCCAGGCAAGCCACGTGGCCTTGGAGTCCACGTTGACTCCAGTCTGGCGCCCCTGGTGACGTCATCTGACCTTCAACTCGCCGTGGATCGATATCCAGCAAGCCACTGGCCTTGGAGTCCACGTTGACTCCAGTCTGGCGCCCCTGGTGACGTCATCTGACCTTCAACTCGCCGTGGATCGATATCCAGGCAAGCCACGTGGCCTTGGAGTCGACGTTTGACTCCCTTGGCGCCCCTGTGACGTCATGACCTTCAACTCGCCGTGATCGATATCCAGGCAAGCCACGTGGCCTTGGAGTCGACGTTGACCCAGTCTGGCACCTGGTGACGTCATCTGACCTTCAACTCGCCGTATCGATATCCAGGCAAGCCACGTGGCCTTGGAGTCCACGTTGACTCCAGTCTGGCGCCCCTGGTGACTCATCTGACCTTCAACTCGCCGTGGATCGATATCCAGGCAAGCCACGTGGCCTTGGAGTCGACGTTGACTCCAGTCTGGCGCCCCTGGTGACGTCATCTGACCTTCAACTCGCCGTGGATCGATATCCAGGCAAGCCACGTGGCCTTGGAGTCCACGTTGACTCCAGTCTGGCGCCCTGGTGACGTCATCTGACCTTCAACTCGCCGTGGATCGATATCCAGCAAGCCACGTGGCCTTGGAGTCCACGTTGACTCCAGTCTGGCGCCCCTGGTGACGTCATCTGACCTTCAACTCGCCGTGTCGATATCCAGCAAGCCACGTGGCCTTGGAGTCGACGTTGACTCCAGTCTGGCGCCCTGGTGACGTCATCTGACCTTCAACTCGCCGTGGATCGATATCCAGGCCACCAGCGTGGCCTTGGAGTCGACGTTGACTCCAGTCTGGCGCCCCTGGTGACGTCATCTGACCTTCAACTCGCCGTGGATCGATATCCAGGCAGCCACGTGGCCTTGGAGTCGTTGACTCCAGTCTGGCGCACCCTGGTGACGTCATCTGACCTTCACTTCGCCGTGTCGATATCCAGGCAAGCCACGTGGCCTTGGAGTCGACGTTGACTCCAGTCTGGCGCACCCTGTGACGTCATCTGACCTTCAACTCGCCGTGGATCGATATCCAGGCAAGCCACGTGGCCTTGGAGTCCACGTTGACCCAGTCTGGCGCCCTGGTGACGTCATCTGACCTTCAACTCGCCGTGGATCGATATCCAGGCAAGCCACGTGGCCTTGGAGTCGACTTGACTCCAGTCTGGCCCCCTGGTGACGTCATCTGACCTTCAACTCGCCGTGGATCGATATCCAGGCAAGCCACGTGGCCTTGGAGTCGACGTTGACTCCAGTTGACGCCCCTGGTGACGTCATCTGACCTTCAACTCGCCGTGTCGATATCCAGCAAGCCACGTGGCCTTGGAGTCGACGTTGACCCCAGTCTGGCGCCCCTGGTGACTCATCTGACCTTCAACTCGCCGTGGATCGATATCCAGGCAGCCACGTGGCCTTGGAGTCCACGTTACTCCAGTCTGGCGCCCCTGGTGACGTCATCTGACCTTCAACTCGCCGTGGATCGATATCCAGGCAGCCACGTGGCCTTGGAGTCCACGTTGACTCCAGTCTGGCGCCCCTGCTGACGTCATCTGACCTTCAACTCGCCGTGGATCGATATCCAGGCAAGCCACGTGGCCTTGGAGTCGACGTTGACTCCAGTCTGGCGCCCCTGGTGACGTCATCTGACCTTCAACTCGCCGTGGATCGATATCCAGACCAGCCTCGTGGCCTTGGAGTCGACTTTAACCCCAGTCTGGCGCCCCTGGTGACGTCATCTGACCTTCAACTCGCCGTGGATCGATATCCAGGCAAGCCACGTGGCCTTGGAGTCCACGTTGACTCCAGTCTGGCGCCCCTGCTGACGTCATCTGACCTTCAACTCGCCGTGGATCGATATCCAGGCAAGCCACGTGGCCTTGGAGTCGACGTTGACTCCAGTCTGGCGCCCCTGCTGACGTCATCTGACCTTCAACTCGCCGTGGATCGATATCCAGGCAAGCCACGTGGCCTTGGAGTCCACGTTGACTCCAGTCTGGCGCCCCTGGTTACGTCATCTGACCTTCAACTCGCCGTGGATCGATATCCAGGCAAGCCACGTGGCCTTGGAGTCCACGTTGACTCCATCTGGCTGCGCCCCTGCTGACGTCATCTGACCTTCAACTCGCCGTGGATCGATATCCAGGCAACCACGTGGCCTTGGAGTCGACGTTGACTCCAGTCTGGCCCCCTGCTGACGTCATCTGACCTTCAACTCGCCGTCGATATCCAGGCAAGCCACGTGGCCTTGGAGTCCACGTTGACTCCAGTCTGGCGCCCCTGGTGACGTCATCTGACCCAACTCGCCGTATCGATATCCAGCAAGCCCGTGGCCTTGGAGTCCCGTTGACTCCAGTCTGGCGCCCCTGTGACGTCATCTGACCTTCAACTCGCCGTGGATCGATATCCAGGCAAGCCACGTGCCTTGGAGTCGACGTTGACTCCAGTCTGGCGCCCCTGGACGTCATCTGACCTTCAACTCGCCGTGGATCGATATCCAGGCAAGCCACGTGGCCTTGGAGTCCACGTTGACTCCAGTCTGGCGCCCCTGGTGACGTCATCTGACCTTCAACTCGCCGTGATCGATATCCAGGCAAGCCACGTGCCTTGGAGTCCACGTTGACTCCAGTCTGGCGCCCCTGGTGACGTCATCTGACCTTCAACTCGCCGTGGATCGATATCCAGGCAAGCCACGTGGCCTTGGAGTCGACGTTGACTCCAGTCTGGCGCCCTGGTGACGTCATCTGACCTTCAACTCGCCGTGGATCGATATCCAGAAGCCACGTGGCCTTGGAGTCGACTCCCAGTCTGGCGCCCCTGGTGACGTCATCTGACCTTCAACTCGCCGTGGATCGATATCCAGGCAAGCCACGTGGCCTTGAGTCCACGTTGACTCCAGTCGGCGCCCCTGGTGACGTCATCTGACCTTCAACTCGCCGTGGATCGATATCCAGGCAAGCCACGTGGCCTTGGAGTCCACGTTGACTCCAGTCTGGCGCCCTGCTGACGTCATCTGACCTTCAACTCGCCGTGGATCGATATCCAGGCAAGCCACGTGGCCTTGGAGTCGACGTTACTCCAGTCTGGCGCCCCTGGTGACGTCATCTGACCTTCAACTCGCCGTGGTCGATATCCAGGCAAGCCACGTGGCCTTGGAGTCCACGTTGACTCCAGTCTGGCGCCCCCTGGTACGTCTCTGACCTTCAACTCGCCGTGGATCGATATCCAGGCAAGCCACGTGGCCTTGGAGTCCACGTTGACTCCAGTCTGGCGCCCTGGTGACGTCATCTGACCTTCAACTCGCCCGTGGATCGATATCCAGCAAGCCACGTGGCCTTGGAGTCCACGTTGACTCCAGTCTGGCGCCCCTGGTGACGTCATCTGACCTTCAACTCGCCGTGGATCGATATCCAGGCAAGCCACGTGGCCTTGGAGTCCACGTTGACTCCAGTCTGGCGCCCCTGGTGACGTCATCTGACCTTCAACCGTCCGTGGATCGATATCCAGGCAAGCCACGTGGCCTTGGAGTCGACGTTGACTCCAGTCTGGCGCCCCTGTGACGTCATCTGACCTTCAACTCGCCGTGGATCGATATCCAGCAAGCCACGTGGCCTTGGGTCCACGTTGACTCCAGTCTGGCGCCCCTTGACGTCATCTGACCTTCAACTCGCCGTGGATCGATATCCAGCAAGCCACGTGGCCTTGGAGTCCGTTGATCCAGTCTGGCGCCCTGGTGACGTCATCTGACCTTCAACTCGCCGTGGATCGATATCCAGGCAAGCCACGTGGCCTTGGAGTCGACGTTGACTCCAGTCTGGCGCCCCTGGTGACGTCATCTGACCTTCAACTCGCCGTGATCGATATCCAGGCAAGCCACGTGGCCTTGGAGTCCACGTTGACTCCAGTCTGGCGCCCCTGGTGACGTCATCTGACCTTCAACTCGCCGTGGATCGATATCCACAAGCCACGTGGCCTTGGAGTCGACGTTGACTCCAGTCTGGCGCCCCTGGACGTCATCTGACCTTCAACTCGCCGTGGATCGATATCCAGGCAAGCCACGTGGCCTTGGAGTCCGTGACTCCAGTCTGGCGCCCTGTGACGTCATCTGACCTTCAACTCGCCGTGGATCGATATCCAGGCAAGCCACGTGGCCTTGGAGTCGACGTTGACTCCAGTCTGGCGCCCCTGGTGACGTCATCTGACCTTCAACTCGCCGTGGATCGATATCCAGGCAGCCACGTGGCCTTGGAGTCCACGTTGACTCCAGTCTGGCGCCCCTGGTGACGTCTCATGACCTTCAACTCGCCGTGGATCGATATCCAGCAAGCCACGTGGCCTTGGAGTCGACGTTGACTCCAGTCTGGCGCCCCTGGTGACGTCATCTGACCTTCAACTCGCCGTGGATCGATATCCAGGCAAGCCACGTGGCCTTGGAGTCGACGTTGACCAGTCTGGCGCCCCTGCTGACGTCATCTGACCTTCAACTCGCCGTGGATCGATATCCAGGCAGCCACGTGGCCTTGGAGTCACGTTGACTCCAGTCTGGCGCCCCTGGTGACGTCATCTGACCTTCAACTCGCCGTGGATCGATATCCAGGCAAGCCACGTGGCCTTGGAGTCGACGTTGACTCCAGTCTGGCGCCCCTGGTGACGTCATCTGACCTTCAACTCGCCGTGGATCGATATCCAGGCAAGCCGTGGCCTTGGAGTCGACGTTGACTCCAGTCTGGCGCCCCTGTGACGTCATCTGACCTTCAACTCGCCGTGGATCGATATCCAGGCAAGCACGTGGCCTTGGAGTCGACGTTGACTCCAGTCTGGCGCCCCTGGTGACGTCATCTGACCTTCAACTCGCCGTGGATCGATATCCAGGCAAGCCACGTGGCCTTGGAGTCCACGTTGACTCCAGTCTGGCGCCCCTGCTGACGTCATCTGACCTTCAACTCGCCGTGGATCGATATCCGGCAGCACCACGTGGCCTTGGAGTCACGTTGACTCCAGTCTGGCGCCCCTGGTGACGTCATCTGACCTTCAACTCGCCGTGGATCGATATCCAGCAAGCCACGTGGCCTTGGAGTCGACGTTGACTCCAGTCTGGCGCCCCTGGTGACGTCATCTGACCTTCAACTCGCCGTGGATCGATATCCAGGCAAGCCACGTGGCCTTGGAGTCCACGTTGACTCCAGTCTGGCGCCCCTGCTGACGTCATCTGACCTTCAACTCGCCGTGGATCGATATCCAGCCACACCATGTGGCCTTGGAGTCGACGTTGACTCCAGTCTGGCGCCCCTGGTGACGTCATCTGACCTTCAACTCGCCGTGGATCGATATCCAGGCAAGCCACGTGGCCTTGGAGTCGACGTTGACCCCAGTCTGGCGCCCCTGGTGACGTCATCTGACCTTCAACTCGCCGTGGATCGATATCCAGGCAAGCCACGTGGCCTTGGAGTCCACGTTGACTCCAGTCTGGCGCCCCTGGTGACGTCATCTGACCTTCAACTCGCCGTGGATCGATATCCAGGCAAGCCACGTGGCCTTGGAGTCGACGTTGACTCCAGTCTGGCGCCCCTGCTGACGTCATCTGACCTTCAACTCGCCGTGGATCGATATCCAGGCAAGCCACGTGGCCTTGGAGTCCACGTTGACTCCAGTCTGGCGCCCCTGGTGACGTCATCTGACCTTCAACTCGCCGTGGATCGATATCCAGGCAAGCCACGTGGCCTTGGAGTCGACGTTGACTCCAGTCTGGCGCCCTGGTGACGTCATCTGACCTTCAACTCGCCGTGGATCGATATCCAGGCAAGCCACGTGGCCTTGGAGTCGACGTTGACCCCAGTCTGGCGCCCCTGGTGACGTCATCTGACCTTCAACTCGCCGTGGATCGATATCCAGGCAAGCCACGTGGCCTTGGAGTCCACGTTGACCCCAGTCTGGCACCCCTGGTGACGTCATCTGACCTTCAACTCGCCGTGGATCGATATCCAGGCAAGCCACGTGGCCTTGGAGTCCACGTTGACCCCAGTCTGGCACCCCTGGTGACGTCATCTGACCTTCAACTCGCCGTGGATCGATATCCAGGCAAGCCACGTGGCCTTGGAGTCGACGTTGACCCCAGTCTGGCGCACCTGGTGACGTCATCTGACCTTCAACTCGCCGTGGATCGATATCCAGGCAAGCCACGTGGCCTTGGAGTCCACGTTGACTCCCAGTCTGGCGCCCCTGGTGACGTCATCTGACCTTCAACTCGCCGTGGATCGATATCCAGGCAAGCCACGTGGCCTTGGAGTCCACGTTGACTCCAGTCTGGCGCCCCTGGTGACGTCATCTGACCTTCAACTCGCCGTGGATCGATATCCAGGCAAGCCACGTGGCCTTGGAGTCACGTTGACTCCAGTCTGGCGCCCCTGGTGACGTCATCTGACCTTCAACTCGCCGTGGATCGATATCCAGGCAAGCCACGTGGCCTTGGAGTCGACGTTGACCCAGTCTGGCGCCCCTGGTGACGTCATCTGACCTTCAACTCGCCGTGGATCGATATCCAGGCAAGCCACGTGGCCTTGGAGTCCACGTTGACTCCAGTCTGGCGCCCTGGTGACGTCATCTGACCTTCAACTCGCCGTGGATCGATATCCAGGCAAGCCACGTGGCCTTGGAGTCCACGTTGACTCCAGTCTGGCGCCCCTGGTGACGTCATCTGACCTTCAACTCGCCGTGGATCGATATCCAGGCAAGCCACGTGGCCTTGGAGTCCACGTTGACTCCAGTCTGGCGCCCCTGGTGACGTCATCTGACCTTCAACTCGCCGTGGATCGATATCCAGGCAAGCCACGTGGCCTTGGAGTCGTTGACCCAGTCTGGCCCCCTGGTGACGTCATCTGACCTTCAACTCGCCGTGGATCGATATCCAGGCAAGCCACGTGGCCTTGGAGTCCACGTTGACTCCAGTCTGCGCCCCTGGTGACGTCATCTGACCTTCAACTCGCCGTGGATCGATATCCAGGCAAGCCACGTGGCCTTGGAGTCCACGTTGACTCCAGTCTGGCGCCCCTGGTGACGTCATCTGACCTTCAACTCGCCGTGGATCGATATCCAGCAGCCACGTGGCCTTGGAGTCGACTTACCCAGTCTGGCGCCCCTGGTGACGTCATCTGACCTTCAACTCGCCGTGGATCGATATCCAGGCAAGCCACGTGGCCTTGGAGTCGACGTTGACTCCAGTCTGGCGCCCCTGGTGACGTCATCTGACCTTCAACTCGCCGTGGATCGATATCCAGGCAAGCCACGTGGCCTTGGAGTCGACGTTGACCCAGTCTGGCCCCTGGTGACGTCATCTGACCTTCAACTCGCCGTGGATCGATATCCCAACCAGCCCGTGGCCTTGGAGTCGACGTTGACCCAGTCTGGCGCCCTGCTGACGTCATCTGACCTTCAACTCGCCGTGGATCGATATCCAGGCAAGCCACGTGGCCTTGGAGTCCACGTTGACTCCAGTCTGGCGCCCCTGCTGACGTCATCTGACCTTCAACTCGCCGTGGATCGATATCCAGGCAAGCCACGTGGCCTTGGAGTCGACGTTGACTCCAGTCTGGCGCCCCTGGTGACGTCATCTGACCTTCAACTCGCCGTGGATCGATATCCAGGCAAGCCACGTGGCCTTGGAGTCCACGTTGACTCCAGTCTGGCGCCCCTGGTGACGTCATCTGACCTTCAACTCGCCGTGGATCGATATCCAGGCAAGCCACGTGGCCTTGGAGTCCACGTTGACTCCAGTCTGGCGCCCCTGGTGACGTCATCTGACCTTCAACTCGCCGTGGATCGATATCCAGGCACCACGTGGCCTTGAGTCGACGTTGACTCCAGTCTGGCCCCCTGGTGACGTCATCTGACCTTCAACTCGCCGTGGATCGATATCCAGCCACGTGGCCTTGGAGTCGACGTTGACTCCTCTGGGCCCCTGGTGACGTCATCTGACCTTCAACTCGCCGTGGATCGATATCCAGGCAAGCCACGTGGCCTTGGAGTCGACGTTGACTCCAGTCTGGCGCCCCTGGTGACGTCATCTGACCTTCAACTCGCCGTGGATCGATATCCAGCAAGCCACGTGGCCTTGGAGTCGACGTTGACTCCAGTCTGGCGCCCCTGGTGACGTCATCTGACCTTCAACTCGCCGTGGATCGATATCCAGGCAAGCCACGTGGCCTTGGAGTCCGTTGACTCCAGTCTGGCGCCCCTGGTGACGTCATCTGACCTTCAACTCGCCGTATCGATATCCAGGCAAGCCACGTGGCCTTGGAGTCCACGTTGACTCCAGTCTGGCGCCCCTGGTGACGTCATCTGACCTTCAACTCGCCGTGGATCGATATCCAGGCAAGCCACGTGGCCTTGGAGTCCACGTTGACTCCAGTCTGGCGCCCCTGGTGACGTCATCTGACCTTCAACTCGCCGTGGATCGATATCCAGGCAAGCCACGTGGCCTTGGAGTCGACGTTGACTCCAGTCTGGCGCCCTGGTGACGTCATCTGACCTTCAACTCGCCGTGATCGATATCCAGGCAAGCCACGTGGCCTTGGAGTCCACGTTGACTCCAGTCTGGCGCACCTGGTGACGTCATCTGACCTTCAACTCGCCGTGGATCGATATCCAGGCAAGCCACGTGGCCTTGGAGTCCACGTTGACTCCAGTCTGGCGCCCTGGTGACGTCATCTGACCTTCAACTCGCCGTGGATCGATATCCAGCAGCCCGTGGCCTTGGAGTCGACGTTGACCCAGTCTGGCGCCCCTGGTGACGTCATCTGACCTTCAACTCGCCGTGGATCGATATCCAGGCAAGCCACGTGGCCTTGGAGTCGACGTTGACTCCAGTCTGGCGCCCCTGGTGACGTCATCTGACCTTCAACTCGCCGTGGATCGATATCCAGGCAAGCCACGTGGCCTTGGAGTCGACGTTGACTCCAGTCTGGCGCCCCTGGTGACGTCATCTGACCTTCAACTCGCCGTGGATCGATATCCAGGCAAGCCACGTGGCCTTGGAGTCCACGTTGACTCCAGTCTGGCGCCCCTGGTGACGTCATCTGACCTTCAACTCGCCGTGGATCGATATCCAGGCAAGCCACGTGGCCTTGGAGTCGACGTTGACTCCAGTCTGGCGCCCCTGGTGACGTCATCTGACCTTCAATCGCGTGGATCGATATCCAGGCAGCACGTGGCCTTGGAGTCACGTTGACCCAGTCTGGGCCCCTGGTGACGTCATCTGACCTTCAACTCGCGCCGATCGATATCCAGGCAAGCCACGTGGCCTTGGAGTCCACGTTGACCAGTCGGCGCCCCTGGTGACGTCATCTGACCTTCAACTCGCCGTGGATCGATATCCAGGCAGCCACGTGGCCTTGGAGTCGACGTTGACCCCAGTCTGGCGCACCTGGTGACGTCATCTGACCTTCAACGCCGTGGATCGATATCCAGGCAAGCCACGTGGCCTTGGAGTCACGTTGACCCAGTCTGGCGCACCTGGTGACGTCATCTGACCTTCAACTCGCCGTGGATCGATATCCAGGCAAGCCACGTGGCCTTGGAGTCACGTTGACTCCAGTCTGGCGCCCCTGGTGACGTCATCTGACCTTCAACTCGCCGTGGATCGATATCCAGGCAAGCCACGTGGCCTTGGAGTCGACGTTGACTCCAGTCTGGCGCCCCTGGTGACGTCATCTGACCTTCAACTCGCCGTGGATCGATATCCAGCAAGCCCGTGGCCTTGGAGTCGACGTTGACCCCAGTCTGGCGCCCTGGTGACGTCATCTGACCTTCAACTCGCCGTGGATCGATATCCAGGCAAGCCACGTGGCCTTGGAGCGACGTTGACTCCAGTCTGGCCCCTGGTGACGTCATCTGACCTTCAACTCGCCGTGGATCGATATCCAGGCAAGCCACGTGGCCTTGGAGTCCACGTTGACTCCAGTCTGGCGCACCTGGTGACGTCATCTGACCTTCAACTCGCCGTGGATCGATATCCAGGCAAGCCACGTGGCCTTGGAGTCACGTTGACTCCAGTCTGGCGCCCTGGTGACGTCATTGACCTTAACTCGCCGTGGATCGATATCCAGGCAAGCCACGTGGCCTTGGAGTCGTTGACTCCAGTCTGGCCCCCTGTGACGTCATTGACCTTCAACTCGCCGTGGATCGATATCCAGGCAAGCCAGTGGCCTTGGAGTCCACGTTGACTCAGGCGCCCCCTGGTGACGTCATCTGACCTTCAACTCGCCGTGGATCGATATCCAGGCAAGCCACGTGGCCTTGGAGTCGACGTTGACCCAGTCTGGCGCCCCTGGTGACGTCATCTGACCTTCAACTCGCCGTGGATCGATATCCAGGCAAGCCACGTGGCCTTGGAGTCGACGTTGACCCAGTCTGGCGCCCTGGTGACGTCATCTGACCTTCAACTCGCCGTGGATCGATATCCAGGCAAGCCACGTGGCCTTGGAGTCGACGTTGACCCAGTCTGGCGCCCCTGGTGACGTCATCTGACCTTCAACTCGCCGTGGATCGATATCCAGGCAAGCCACGTGGCCTTGGAGTCACGTTGACTCCAGTCTGGCGCCCTGGTGACGTCATCTGACCTTCAACTCGCCGTGGATCGATATCCAGGCAGCCACGTGGCCTTGGAGTCGACGTTGACCCAGTCTGGCGCCCCTGTGACGTCATCTGACCTTCAACTCGCCGTGGATCGATATCCAGGCAAGCCACGTGGCCTTGGAGTCGACGTTGACCCAGTCTGGCGCCCTGTGACGTCATCTGACCTTCAACTCGCCGTGGATCGATATCCAGGCAAGCCACGTGGCCTTGGAGTCACGTTGACTCCAGTCTGGCGCCCTGGTGACGTCATCTGACCTTCAACTCGCCGTGGATCGATATCCAGGCAAGCCACGTGGCCTTGGAGTCACGTTGACTCCAGTCTGGGCCCCTGGTGACGTCATCTGACCTTCAACTCGCCGTGGATCGATATCCAGGCAAGCCACGTGGCCTTGGAGTCCACGTTGACTCCAGTCTGGCGCCCCTGTGACGTCATCTGACCTTCAACTCGCCGTGGATCGATATCCAGGCAAGCCACGTGGCCTTGGAGTCACGTTGACTCCAGTCTGGCCCCCTGGTGACGTCATCTGACCTTCAACTCGCCGTGGATCGATATCCAGCAGCCACGTGGCCTTGGAGTCGACGTTGACCCAGTCTGGCGCCCTGGTGACGTCATCTGACCTTCAACTCGCCGTGGATCGATATCCAGGCAAGCCACGTGGCCTTGGAGTCGTTGACTCCAGTCTGGCGCCCCTGGTGACGTCATCTGACCTTCAACTCGCCGTGGATCGATATCCAGGCAAGCCACGTGGCCTTGGAGTCGACGTTGACTCCAGTCTGGCGCCCCTGGTGACGTCATGACCTTCAACTCGCCGTGGATCGATATCCAGGCAAGCCACGTGGCCTTGGAGTCCACGTTGACTCCAGTCTGGCGCCCCTGGTGACGTCATCTGACCTTCAACTCGCCGTGGATCGATATCCAGGCAAGCCACGTGGCCTTGGAGTCACGTTGACTCCAGTCTGGCCCCCTGGTGACGTCATCTGACCTTCAACTCGCCGTGGATCGATATCCAGGCAAGCCACGTGGCCTTGGAGTCGACGTTGACTCCAGTCTGGCGCCCTGGTGACGTCATCTGACCTTCAACTCGCCGTGGATCGATATCCAGGCAAGCCACGTGGCCTTGGAGACGTTGACTCCAGTCTGGCGCCCTGGTGACGTCATCTGACCTTCAACTCGCCGTGGATCGATATCCAGGCAAGCCACGTGGCCTTGGAGTCGACGTTGACTCCAGTCTGGCGCCCTGGTGACGTCATCTGACCTTCAACTCGCCGTGGATCGATATCCAGCAAGCCACGTGGCCTTGGAGTCGACGTTGACCCAGTCTGGCGCCCTGGTGACGTCATCTGACCTTCAACTCGCCGTATCGATATCCAGGCAAGCCACGTGGCCTTGGAGTCGACGTTGACCCAGTCTGGCGCCCTGTGACGTCATCTGACCTTCAACTCGCCGTGGATCGATATCCAGGCAAGCCACGTGGCCTTGGAGTCGACGTTGACTCCAGTCTGGCGCCCTGGTGACGTCATCGACCTTCAACTCGCCGTGGATCGATATCCAGGCAAGCCACGTGGCCTTGGAGTCCACGCGTTGACTCCAGTCTGGCGCCCCTGGTGACGTCATCTGACCTTCAACTCGCCGTGGATCGATATCCAGGCAAGCCACGTGGCCTTGGAGTCGACGTTGACTCCAGTCTGGCGCCCTGGTGACGTCATCTGACCTTCAACTCGCCGTGGATCGATATCCAGGCAAGCCACGTGGCCTTGGAGTCACGTTGACTCCAGTCTGGCGCCTGGTGACGTCATCTGACCTTCAACTCGCCGTGGATCGATATCCAGGCAAGCCACGTGGCCTTGGAGTCCACGTTGACTCCAGTCTGGCGCCCCTGGTGACGTCATCTGACCTTCAACTCGCCGTGGATCGATATCCAGGCAAGCCACGTGGCCTTGGAGTCGACGTTGACTCCAGTCTGGCGCCCTGGTGACGTCATCTGACCTTCAACTCGCCGTGGATCGATATCCAGGCAACACGTGGCCTTGGAGTCGACGTTGACTCCAGTCTGGCCCCTGGTGACGTCATCTGACCTTCAACTCGCCGTGGATCGATATCCAGGCAAGCCACGTGGCCTTGGAGTCGACGTTGACCCAGTCTGGCGCCCCTGGTGACGTCATCTGACCTTCAACTCGCCGTGGATCGATATCCAGGCAAGCCACGTGGCCTTGGAGTCGACGTTGACTCCAGTCTGGCGCCCTGGTGACGTCATCTGACCTTCAACTCGCCGTGGATCGATATCCAGGCAAGCCACGTGGCCTTGGAGTCGACGTTGACTCCAGTCTGGCGCCCCTGTGACGTCATCTGACCTTCAACTCGCCGTGGATCGATATCCAGGCAAGCCACGTGGCCTTGGAGTCGACGTTGACTCCAGTCTGGCGCCCTGGTGACGTCATGACCTTCAACTCGCCGTGGATCGATATCCAGGCAAGCCACGTGGCCTTGGAGTCGACGTTGACTCCAGTCTGGCGCCCCTGGTGACGTCATCTGACCTTCAACTCGCCGTGGATCGATATCCAGGCAAGCCACGTGGCCTTGGAGTCGACGTTGACTCCAGTCTGGCGCCCTGGTGACGTCATCTGACCTTCAACTCGCCGTGGATCGATATCCAGGCAAGCCACGTGGCCTTGGAGTCGACGTTGACTCCAGTCTGGCGCCCTGGTGACGTCATCTGACCTTCAACTCGCCGTGGATCGATATCCAGGCAAGCCACGTGGCCTTGGAGTCGACGTTGACTCCAGTCTGGCGCCCCTGGTGACGTCATCTGACCTTCAACTCGCCGTGGATCGATATCCAGGCAAGCCACGTGGCCTTGGAGTCGACGTTGACTCCAGTCTGGCGCCCTGTGACGTCATCTGACCTTCAACTCGCCGTGGATCGATATCCAGGCAAGCCACGTGGCCTTGGAGTCACGTTGACTCCAGTCTGGCGCCCCTGGTGACGTCATCTGACCTTCAACTCGCCGTGGATCGATATCCAGGCAAGCCACGTGGCCTTGGAGTCGACGTTGACTCCAGTCTGGCGCCCTGGTGACGTCATCTGACCTTCAACTCGCCGTGGATCGATATCCAGGCAAGCCACGTGGCCTTGGAGTCGACGTTGACCCAGTCTGGCGCCCTGGTGACGTCATCTGACCTTCAACTCGCCGTGGATCGATATCCAGGCAAGCCACGTGGCCTTGAGTCGACGTTGACTCCAGTCTGGCGCCCTGGTGACGTCATCTGACCTTCAACTCGCCGTGGATCGATATCCAGGCAAGCCACGTGGCCTTGGAGTCGACGTTGACTCCAGTCTGGCGCCCCTGTGACGTCATCTGACCTTCAACTCGCCGTGGATCGATATCCAGGCAAGCCACGTGGCCTTGGAGTCACGTTGACTCCAGTCTGGCGCCCCTGGTGACGTCATCTGACCTTCAACTCGCCGTGGATCGATATCCAGGCAAGCCACGTGGCCTTGGAGTCACGTTGACTCCAGTCTGGCGCCCCTGTGACGTCATCTGACCTTCAACTCGCCGTGGATCGATATCCAGGCAAGCCACGTGGCCTTGGAGTCACGTTGACTCCAGTCTGGCGCCCTGTGACGTCATCTGACCTTCAACTCGCCGTGGATCGATATCCAGGCAAGCCACGTGGCCTTGGAGTCGACGTTGACTCCAGTCTGGCGCCCCTGTGACGTCATCTGACCTTCAACTCGCCGTGGATCGATATCCAGGCAAGCCACGTGGCCTTGGAGTCACGTTGACTCCAGTCTGGCGCCCCTGGTGACGTCATCTGACCTTCAACTCGCCGTGGATCGATATCCAGGCAAGCCACGTGGCCTTGGAGTCGACGTTGACCCAGTCTGGCGCCCTGGTGACGTCATCTGACCTTCAACTCGCCGTGGATCGATATCCAGGCAAGCCACGTGGCCTTGGAGTCACGTTGACTCCAGTCTGGCGCCCTGGTGACGTCATCTGACCTTCAACTCGCCGTGGATCGATATCCAGGCAAGCCACGTGGCCTTGGAGTCACGTTGACTCCAGTCTGGCGCCCTGGTGACGTCATCTGACCTTCAACTCGCCGTGGATCGATATCCAGGCAAGCCACGTGGCCTTGGAGTCGACGTTGACTCCAGTCTGGCGCCCCTGGTGACGTCATCTGACCTTCAACTCGCCGTGGATCGATATCCAGGCAAGCCACGTGGCCTTGGAGTCACGTTGACTCCAGTCTGGCGCCCTGGTGACGTCATCTGACCTTCAACTCGCCGTGGATCGATATCCAGGCAAGCCACGTGGCCTTGGAGTCGACGTTGACTCCAGTCTGGCGCCCTGGTGACGTCATCTGACCTTCAACTCGCCGTGGATCGATATCCAGGCAAGCCACGTGGCCTTGGAGTCACGTTGACTCCAGTCTGGCGCCTGGTGACGTCATCTGACCTTCAACTCGCCGTGGATCGATATCCAGGCAAGCCACGTGGCCTTGGAGTCGACGTTGACTCCAGTCTGGCGCCTGGTGACGTCATCTGACCTTCAACTCGCCGTGGATCGATATCCAGGCAAGCCACGTGGCCTTGGAGTCGACGTTGACTCCAGTCTGGCGCCCTGGTGACGTCATGACCTTCAACTCGCCGTGGATCGATATCCAGGCAAGCCACGTGGCCTTGGAGTCACGTTGACTCCAGTCTGGCACCCCTGGTGACGTCATCTGACCTTCAACTCGCCGTGGATCGATATCCAGGCAAGCCACGTGGCCTTGGAGTCGACGTTGACTCCAGTCTGGCGCCCCTGGTGACGTCATCTCACCTTCAACTCGCCGTGGATCGATATCCAGGCAAGCCACGTGGCCTTGGAGTCACGTTGACTCCAGTCTGGCCCCTGGTGACGTCATCTGACCTTCAACTCGCCGTGGATCGATATCCAGGCAAGCCACGTGGCCTTGGAGTCGACGTTGACTCCAGTCTGGCGCCCCTGGTGACGTCATCTGACCTTCAACTCGCCGTGGATCGATATCCAGGCAAGCCACGTGGCCTTGGAGTCGACGTTGACTCCAGTCTGGCGCCCCTGGTGACGTCATCTGACCTTCAACTCGCCGTGGATTGATATCCAGGCAAGCCACGTGGCCTTGGAGTCGACGTTGACTCCAGTCTGGCGCCCCTGTGACGTCATCTGACCTTCAACTCGCCGTGGATCGATATCCAGGCAAGCCACGTGGCCTTGGAGTCACGTTGACTCCAGTCTGGCGCCCCTGGTGACGTCATCTGACCTTCAACTCGCCGTGGATCGATATCCAGGCAAGCCACGTGGCCTTGGAGTCGACGTTGACTCCAGTCTGGCGCCCTGGTGACGTCATCTGACCTTCAACTCGCCGTGGATCGATATCCAGGCAAGCCACGTGGCCTTGGAGTCGACGTTGACTCCAGTCTGGCGCCCTGGTGACGTCATCTGACCTTCAACTCGCCGTGGATCGATATCCAGGCAAGCCACGTGGCCTTGGAGTCACGTTGACTCCAGTCTGGCGCCCCTGGTGACGTCATCTGACCTTCAACTCGCCGTGGATCGATATCCAGGCACAGCCACGTGGCCTTGGAGTCGACGTTGACTCAGTCTGGCACCCCTGGTGACGTCATCTGACCTTCAACTCGCCGTGGATCGATATCCAGGCAAGCCACGTGGCCTTGGAGTCGACGTTGACTCCAGTCTGGCCCCTGGTGACGTCATCTGACCTTCAACTCGCCGTGGATCGATATCCAGGCAAGCCACGTGGCCTTGGAGTCGACGTTGACTCCAGTCTGGCCCCCTGGTGACGTCATCTGACCTTCAACTCGCCGTGGATCGATATCCAGGCAAGCCACGTGGCCTTGGAGTCACGTTGACTCCAGTCTGGCGCCCCTGGTGACGTCATCTGACCTTCAACTCGCCGTGGATCGATATCCAGGCAAGCCACGTGGCCTTGGAGTCACGTTGACTCCAGTCTGGCGCCCTGGTGACGTCATCTGACCTTCAACTCGCCGTGGATCGATATCCAGGCAAGCCACGTGGCCTTGGAGTCGACGTTGACTCCAGTCTGGCGCCCTGGTGACGTCATCTGACCTTCAACTCGCCGTGGATCGATATCCAGGCAAGCCACGTGGCCTTGGAGTCCACGTTGACTCCAGTCTGGCGCCCTGGTGACGTCATCTGACCTTCAACTCGCCGTGGATCGATATCCAGGCAAGCCACGTGGCCTTGGAGTCACGTTGACTCCAGTCTGGCGCCCTGGTGACGTCATCTGACCTTCAACTCGCCGTGGATCGATATCCAGGCAAGCCACGTGGCCTTGGAGTCGACGTTGACTCCAGTCTGGCGCCTGGTGACGTCATCTGACCTTCAACTCGCCGTGGATCGATATCCAGGCAAGCCACGTGGCCTTGGAGTCACGTTGACTCCAGTCTGGCGCCCTGGTGACGTCATCTGACCTTCAACTCGCCGTGGATCGATATCCAGGCAAGCCACGTGGCCTTGGAGTCGACGTTGACTCCAGTCTGGCGCCTGGTGACGTCATCTGACCTTCAACTCGCCGTGGATCGATATCCAGGCAAGCCACGTGGCCTTGGAGTCGACGTTGACCCAGTCTGGGCCCCTGTGACGTCATCTGACCTTCAACTCGCCGTGGATCGATATCCAGGCAAGCCACGTGGCCTTGGAGTCACGTTGACTCCAGTCTGGCGCCCTTGACGTCATCTGACCTTCAACTCGCCGTGGATCGATATCCAGGCAAGCCACGTGGCCTTGGAGTCACGTTGACTCCAGTCTGGCGCCTGGTGACGTCATCTGACCTTCAACTCGCCGTGGATCGATATCCAGGCAAGCCACGTGGCCTTGGAGTCACGTTGACCCAGTCTGGCGCCCTGGTGACGTCATCTGACCTTCAACTCGCCGTGGATCGATATCCAGGCAAGCCACGTGGCCTTGGAGTCGACGTTGACCCAGTCTGGCGCCCTGGTGACGTCATCTGACCTTCAACTCGCCGTGGATCGATATCCAGGCAAGCCACGTGGCCTTGGAGTCACGTTGACTCCAGTCTGGCGCCCTGGTGACGTCATCTGACCTTCAACTCGCCGTGGATCGATATCCAGGCAAGCCACGTGGCCTTGGAGTCGACGTTGACCAGTCTGGCGCCCTGGTGACGTCATCTGACCTTCAACTCGCCGTGGATCGATATCCAGGCAAGCCACGTGGCCTTGGAGTCGACGTTGACTCCAGTCTGGCCCCTGTGACGTCATCTGACCTTCAACTCGCCGTGGATCGATATCCAGGCAAGCCACGTGGCCTTGGAGTCGACGTTGACTCCAGTCTGGCGCCCTGGTGACGTCATCTGACCTTCAACTCGCCGTGGATCGATCCAGGCAAGCCACGTGGCCTTGGAGTCCACGTTGACTCCAGTCTGGCCCCTGGTGACGTCATCTGACCTTCAACTCGCCGTGGATCGATATCCAGGCAAGCCACGTGGCCTTGGAGTCACGTTGACTCCAGTCTGGCGCCCTGGTGACGTCATCTGACCTTCAACTCGCCGTGGATCGATATCCAGGCAAGCCACGTGGCCTTGGAGTCGACGTTGACTCCAGTCTGGCGCCCTGGTGACGTCATCTGACCTTCAACTCGCCGTGGATCGATATCCAGGCAAGCCACGTGGCCTTGGAGTCACGTTGACTCCAGTCTGGCGCCTGGTGACGTCATCTGACCTTCAACTCGCCGTGGATCGATATCCAGGCAAGCCACGTGGCCTTGGAGTCGACGTTGACTCCAGTCTGGCGCCCCTGGTGACGTCATCTGACCTTCAACTCGCCGTGGATCGATATCCAGGCAAGCCACGTGGCCTTGGAGTCACGTTGACTCCAGTCTGGCGCCCCTGACGTCATCTGACCTTCAACTCGCCGTGGATCGATATCCAGGCAAGCCACGTGGCCTTGGAGTCACGTTGACTCCAGTCTGGCGCCCCTGTGACGTCATCTGACCTTCAACTCGCCGTATCGATATCCAGGCAAGCCACGTCCTTGGAGTCACGTTGACTCCAGTCTGGCACCCCTGGTGACGTCATCTGACCTTCAACTCGCCGTGGATCGATATCCAGGCAAGCCACGTGGCCTTGGAGTCGACGTTGACTCAGTCTGGCCCCTGGTGACGTCATCTGACCTTCAACTCGCCGTGGATCGATATCCAGGCAAGCCACGTGGCCTTGGAGTCGACGTTGACTCCAGTCTGGCGCCCTGGTGACGTCATCTGACCTTCAACTCGCCGTGGATCGATATCCAGGCAAGCCACGTGGCCTTGGAGTCGACGTTGACCCAGTCTGGCGCCCCTGGTGATCATGACCTTCAACTCGCCGTGGATCGATATCCAGGCAAGCCACGTGGCCTTGGAGTCGACGTTGACTCCAGTCTGGCGCCCTGGTGACGTCATCTGACCTTCAACTCGCCGTGGATCGATATCCAGGCAAGCCACGTGGCCTTGGAGTCGACGTTGACCCAGTCTGGCGCCCTGGTGACGTCATCTGACCTTCAACTCGCCGTGGATCGATATCCAGGCAAGCCACGTGGCCTTGGAGTCCACGTTGACTCCAGTCTGGCGCCCCTGGTGACGTCATCTGACCTTCAACTCGCCGTGGATCGATATCCAGGCAAGCCACGTGGCCTTGGAGTCACGTTGACTCCAGTCTGGCGCCCCTGTGACGTCATCTGACCTTCAACTCGCCGTGGATCGATATCCAGGCACACCACGTGGCCTTGGAGTCACGTTGACTAGTCTGGCACCCTGGTGACGTCATCTGACCTTCAACTCGCCGTGGATCGATATCCAGCAAGCCACGTGGCCTTGGAGTCGACGTTGACCCAGTCTGGCCCCTGGTGACGTCATGACCTTCAACTCGCCGTGGATCGATATCCAGGCAAGCCACGTGGCCTTGGAGTCGACGTTGACTCCAGTCTGGCGCCCCTGTGACGTCATCTGACCTTCAACTCGCCGTGGATCGATATCCAGGCAAGCCACGTGGCCTTGGAGTCGACGTTGACTCCAGTCTGGCGCCCCTGCTGACGTCATCTGACCTTCAACTCGCCGTGGATCGATATCCAGGCAAGCCACGTGGCCTTGGAGTCACGTTGACTCCAGTCTGGCGCCCCTGGTGACGTCATCTGACCTTCAACTCGCCGTGGATCGATATCCAGGCAAGCCACGTGGCTTGGAGTCCACGTTGACCCAGTCTGGCGCCCTGGTGACGTCATCTGACCTTCAACTCGCCGTGGATCGATATCCAGGCAAGCCACGTGGCCTTGGAGTCGACGTTGACTCCAGTCTGGCGCCCTGGTGACGTCATCTGACCTTCAACTCGCCGTGGATCGATATCCAGGCAAGCCACGTGGCCTTGGAGTCGACGTTGACTCCAGTCTGGCGCCCTGGTGACGTCATCTGACCTTCAACTCGCCGTGGATCGATATCCAGGCAAGCCACGTGGCCTTGGAGTCCACGTTGACTCCAGTCTGCCCCTGGTGACGTCATCTGACCTTCAACTCGCCGTGGATCGATATCCAGGCAAGCCACGTGGCCTTGGAGTCGACGTTGACCCAGTCTGGCGCCCCTGGTGACGTCATCTGACCTTCAACTCGCGTGGATCGATATCAGGCCAGCCACGTGGCCTTGGAGTCGACTCCAGTCTGGCGCCCCTGGTGACGTCATCTGACCTTCAACTCGCCGTGGATCGATATCCAGCAAGCCACGTGGCCTTGGAGTCGACGTTGACTCCAGTCTGGCGCTGGTGACGTCATCTGACCTTCAACTCGCCGTGGATCGATATCCAGGCAAGCCACGTGGCCTTGGAGTCGACGTTGACTCCAGTCTGGCGCCCCTGTGACGTCATCTGACCTTCAACTCGCCGTGGATCGATATCCAGGCAAGCCACGTGGCCTTGGAGTCGACGTTGACTCCAGTCTGGCGCCCCTGTGACGTCATCTGACCTTCAACTCGCCGTGGATCGATATCCAGGCAAGCCACGTGGCCTTGGAGTCACGTTGACTCCAGTCTGGCCCCCTGGTGACGTCATCTGACCTTCAACTCGCCGTGGATCGATATCCAGGCAAGCCACGTGGCCTTGGAGTCACGTTGACTCCAGTCTGGCGCCCTGGTGACGTCATCTGACCTTCAACTCGCCGTGGATCGATATCCAGGCAAGCCACGTGGCCTTGGAGTCGACGTTGACAGTCTGGCGCCCCTGGTGACGTCATCTGACCTTCAACTCGCCGTGGATCGATATCCAGGCAAGCCACGTGGCCTTGGAGTCCACGTTGACCCAGTCTGGCGCCCCTGTGACGTCATCTGACCTTCAACTCGCCGTGGATCGATATCCAGGCAGCCACGTGGCCTTGGAGTCGACGTTGACCCAGTCTGGCGCCCTGGTGACGTCATCTGACCTTCAACTCGCCGTGGATCGATATCCAGGCAAGCCACGTGGCCTTGGAGTCGACGTTGACTCCAGTCTGGCGCCCTGTGACGTCATATGACCTTCAACTCGCCGTGGATCGATATCCAGGCAAGCCACGTGGCCTTGGAGTCCACGTTGATCCAGTGGCGCCCTGGTGACGTCATCTGACCTTCAACTCGCCGTGGATCGATATCCAGGCAAGCCACGTGGCCTTGGAGTCGACGTTGACTCCAGTCTGGCGCCCCTGGTGACGTCATCTGACCTTCAACTCGCCGTGGATCGATATCCAGGCAAGCCACGTGGCCTTGGAGTCGACGTTGACTCCAGTCTGGCGCCCCTGGTGACGTCATCTGACCTTCAACTCGCCGTGGATATATCCAGGCAAGCCACGTGGCCTTGGAGTCGACGTTGACTCCAGTCTGGCGCCCCTGGTGACGTCATCTGACCTTCAACTCGCCGTGGATCGATATCCAGGCAAGCCACGTGGCCTTGGAGTCACGTTGACTCCAGTCTGGCGCCCTGGTGACGTCATCTGACCTTCAACTCGCCGTGGATCGATATCCAGGCAAGCCACGTGGCCTTGGAGTCGACGTTGACTCCAGTCTGGCGCTGGTGACGTCATCTGACCTTCAACTCGCCGTGGATCGATATCCAGGCAAGCCACGTGGCCTTGGAGTCACGTTGACTCCAGTCTGGCGCCCTGGTGACGTCATCTGACCTTCAACTCGCCGTGGATCGATATCCAGGCAAGCCACGTGGCCTTGGAGTCACGTTGACTCCAGTCTGGCACCCCTGGTGACGTCATGACCTTCAACTCGCCGTGGATCGATATCCAGGCAAGCCACGTTTGGAGTCGACGTTGACTCCAGTCTGGCGCCCCCTGGTCGTCATCTGACCTTCAACTCGCCGTGGATCGATATCCAGGCAAGCCACGTGGCCTTGGAGTCACGTTGACTCAGTCTGGCGCCCCTGGTGACGTCATCTGACCTTCAACTCGCCGTGATCGATATCCAGGCAAGCCACGTGGCCTTGGAGAGTCCACGTTGACTCCAGTCTGGCGCCCCTGGTGACGTCATCTGACCTTCAACTCGCCGTGGATCGATATCCAGGCAAGCCCGTGGCCTTGGAGTCGACGTTGACTCCAGTCTGGCGCCCTGGTGACGTCATCTGACCTTCAACTCGCCGTGGATCGATATCCAGGCAAGCCACGTGGCCTTGGAGTCGACGTTGACTCCAGTCTGGCGCCCTGTGACGTCTGACCTTCAACTCGCCGTGGATCGATATCCAGGCAAGCCACGTGGCCTTGGAGTCGACGTTGACTCCAGTCTGGCGCCCTGGTGACGTCATCTGACCTTCAACTCGCCGTGGATCGATATCCAGGCAAGCCACGTGGCCTTGGAGTCGACGTTGACTCCAGTCTGGCGCCCCTGGTGACGTCATCTGACCTTCAACTCGCCGTGGATCGATATCCAGGCAAGCCACGTGGCCTTGGAGTCGACGTTGACCCAGTCTGGCGCCCCTGGTGACGTCATCTGACCTTCAACTCGCCGTGGATCGATATCCAGGCAAGCCACGTGGCCTTGGAGTCGACGTTGACCAGTCTGGCGCCCTGGTGACGTCATCTGACCTTCAACTCGCCGTGGATCGATATCCAGCACACCACGTGGCCTTGGAGTCGTTGACTCCAGTCTGCGCCCTGGTGACGTCATCTGACCTTCAACTCGCCGTGGATCGATATCCAGGCAAGCCACGTGGCCTTGGAGTCGACGTTGACCCTCTGGTCTGGCCCCTGGTGACGTCATCTGACCTTCAACTCGCCGTGGATCGATATCCAGGCAAGCCACGTGGCCTTGGAGTCGACGTTGACTCCAGTCTGGCGCCCCTGGTGACGTCATCTGACCTTCAACTCGCCGTGGATCGATATCCAGGCAAGCCACGTGGCCTTGGAGTCGACGTTGACTCCAGTCTGGCGCCCCTGTGACGTCATCTGACCTTCAACTCGCCGTGGATCGATATCCAGCAAGCACGTGGCCTTGGAGTCACGTTGACTCCAGTCTGCGCCCCTGGTGACGTCATCTGACCTTCAACTCGCCGTGGATCGATATCCAGGCAAGCCACGTGGCCTTGGAGTCGACGTTGACTCCAGTCTGGCGCCCCTGGTGACGTCATCTGACCTTCAACTCGCCGTGGATCGATATCCAGGCAAGCCACGTGGCCTTGGAGTCGACGTTGACCCAGTCTGGCGCCCTGGTGACGTCATCTGACCTTCAACTCGCCGTGGATCGATATCCAGGCAAGCCACGTGGCCTTGGAGTCCACGTTGACTCCAGTCTGGGCCCCTGGTGACGTCATCTGACCTTCAAACTCGCCGTGGATCGATATCCAGGCAAGCCACGTCTTGGAGCACGTTGACCCAGTCTGGCACCCCTGGTGACGTCATCTGACCTTCAACTCGCCGTGGATCGATATCCAGGCAAGCCACGTGGCCTTGGAGTCACGTTGACCCAGTCTGGCGCCTGGTGACGTCATCTGACCTTCAACTCGCCGTGGATCGATATCCAGGCAAGCCACGTGCCTTGGAGTCACGTTGTCCAGTCTGGCACCCCTGGTGACGTCATCTGACCTTCAACTCGCCGTGGATCGATATCCAGGCAAGCCACGTGGCCTTGGAGTCACGTTGACCCAGTGTGCGCCCCTGGTGACGTCATCTGACCTTCAACTCGCCGTGGATCGATATCCAGGCAAGCCACGTGGCCTTGGAGTCGACGTTGACCCAGTCTGGCGCCCTGGTGACGTCATCTGACCTTCAACTCGCCGTGGATCGATATCCAGGCCAGCACGTGGCCTTGGAGTCGACGTTGACCCCAGTCTGGCGCCCCTGGTGACGTCATCTGACCTTCAACTCGCCGTGGATCGATATCCAGGCAAGCCACGTGGCCTTGGAGTCCACGTTGACTCCAGTCTGGGCCCCTGGTGACGTCATCTGACCTTCAACTCGCCGTGGATCGATATCCAGGCAAGCACGTGGCCTTGGAGTCCACGTTGACCAGTCTGGCGCCCTGGTGACGTCATCTGACTTCAACTCGCCGTGGATCGATATCCAGGCAAGCCACGTGGCCTTGGAGTCACGTTGACTCCAGTCTGGCGCCCTGGTGACGTCATCTGACCTTCAACTCGCCGTGGATCGATATCCAGGCAAGCCACGTGGCCTTGGAGTCGACGTTGACTCCAGTCTGGCCCCTGTGACGTCATATGACCTTCAACTCGCCGTGGATCGATATCCAGGCAAGCCACGTGGCCTTGGAGTCCACGTTGACTCCAGTCTGGCGCCCCTGGTGACGTCATCTGACCTTCAACTCGCCGTGGATCGATATCCAGGCAAGCCACGTGGCCTTGGAGTCGACGTTGACTCCAGTCTGGCGCCCCTGGTGACGTCATCTGACCTTCAACTCGCCGTGGATCGATATCCAGGCAAGCCACGTGGCCTTGGAGTCGACGTTGACCCCAGTCTGGCGCCCCTGGTGACGTCATCTGACCTTCAACTCGCCGTAAATCGATATCCAGGCAAGCCACGTGGCCTTGGAGTCACGTTGACCCAGTCTGGCGCCCCTGTGACGTCATCTGACCTTCAACTCGCCGTGGATCGATATCCAGGCAGCCACGTGGCCTTGAGTCGAGACGTTGACCCAGTCTGGCCCCCTGGTGACGTCATCTGACCTTCAACTCGCCGTGGATCGATATCCAGGCAAGCCACGTGGCCTTGGAGTCGACGTTAACCCCAGTCTGGCGCTGTGACGTCATCTGACCTTCAACTCGCCGTGGATCGATATCCAGGCAAGCACGTGGCCTTGGAGTCCACGTTGACTCCAGTCTGGCGCCCCTGTGACGTCATCTGACCTTCAACTCGCCGTGGATCGATATCCAGGCAAGCCACGTGGCCTTGGAGTCGACGTTGACCCCAGTCTGGCGCCCTGGTGACGTCATCTGACCTTCAACTCGCCGTGGATCGATATCCAGGCAAGCCACGTGGCCTTGGAGTCCACGTTGACTCCAGTCTGGCGCCCCTGGTGACGTCATCTGACCTTCAACTCGCCGTGGATCGATATCCAGGCAAGCCACGTGGCCTTGGAGTCCACGTTGACTCCATCTGGCGCCCCTGCTGACGTCATCTGACCTTCAACTCGCCGTGGATCGATATCCAGCACACGTGGCCTTGGAGTCCGACGTTGACTCAGTCTGCGCCCCTGGTGACGTCATCTGACCTTCAACTCGCCGTGGATCGATATCCAGGCAAGCCACGTGGCCTTGGAGTCGATTGACCCAGTCTGGCGCCCTGGTGACGTCATCTGACCTTCAACTCGCCGTGGATCGATATCCAGGCAAGCCACGTGGCCTTGGAGTCGACGTTGACTCCAGTCTGGCGCCCTGGTGACGTCATCTGACCTTCAACTCGCCGTGGATCGATATCCAGGCAAGCCACGTGGCCTTGGAGTCGACGTTGACTCCAGTCTGGCGCCCCTGGTGACGTCATCTGACCTTCAACTCGCCGTGGATCGATATCCAGGCAAGCCACGTGGCCTTGGAGTCACGTTGACTCCAGTCTGGCGCCCTGGTGACGTCATCTGACTTCAACTCGCCGTAAATCGATATCCAGGCAAGCCACGTGCCTTGGAGTCCACGTTGACTCCAGTCTGGCACCCCTGGTGACGTCATCTGACCTTCAACTCGCCGTGGATCGATATCCAGGCAAGCCACGTGGCCTTGGAGTCGACGTTGACCCAGTCTGGCGCCCCTGGTGACGTCATCTGACCTTCAACTCGCCGTGGATCGATATCCAGGCAAGCCACGTGGCCTTGGAGTCGACGTTGACTCCAGTCTGGCGCCCTGGTGACGTCATCTGACCTTCAACTCGCCGTGGATCGATATCCAGGCAAGCCACGTGGCCTTGGAGTCCACGTTGACTCCAGTCTGGCGCCCTGGTGACGTCATCTGACCTTCAACTCGCCGTGGATCGATATCCAGGCAAGCCACGTGGCCTTGGAGTCGACGTTGACCCAGTCTGGCGCCCCTGGTGACGTCATCTGACCTTCAACTCGCCGTGGATCGATATCCAGACCAGCCTCGTGGCCTTGGAGTCGTTAACCCCAGTCTGGCGCCCCTGGTGACGTCATCTGACCTTCAACTCGCCGTAATCGATATCCAGGCAAGCCACGTGGCCTTGGAGTCGACGTTGACCCAGTCTGGCGCCCTGGTGACGTCATCTGACCTTCAACTCGCCGTGGATCGATATCCAGGCAAGACACGGCCTTGGAGTCGACGTTGACCCCAGTCTGGCGCCCTGGTGACGTCATCTGACCTTCAACTCGCCGTGGATCGATATCCAGGCAAGCCACGTGGCCTTGGAGTCCACGTTGACTCCAGTCTGGCGCCCCTGGTGACGTCATCTGACCTTCAACTCGCCGTGGATCGATATCCAGGCAAGCCACGTGCTTGGAGTCACGTTGACTCCAGTCTGGCGCCCCTGGTGACGTCATCTGACCTTCAACTCGCCGTGATCGATATCCAGGCAAGCCACGTGGCCTTGGAGTCGACGTTGACCCAGTCTGCGCCTGGTGACGTCATCTGACCTTCAACTAGCCGTGGATCGATATCCAGGCAAGCCACGTGGCCTTGGAGTCCCGTTGACTCCAGTCTGGCGCCCCTGGTGACGTCATCTGACCTTCAACTCGCCGTGGATCGATATCCAGGCACACCACGTGGCCTTGGAGTCGACGTTGACTCCAGTCTGGCCCCTGCTGACGTCATCTGACCTTCAACGCGCCGTGGATCGATATCCAGGCAAGCCATGGCCTTGGAGTCGACGTTGACTCAGTCTGGCCCCCTGGTGACGTCATCTGACCTTCAACTCGCCGTGGATCGATATCCACCAGCACGTGGCCTTGGAGTCGACGTTCCACCCGTCTGGCCCTGGTGACGTCATCTGACCTTCAACTCGCCGTGGATCGATATCCAGGCAAGCCACGTGGCCTTGGAGTCGACGTTGACTCCAGTCTGGCGCCCCTGTGACGTCATCTGACCTTCAACTCGCCGTGGATCGATATCCAGGCAAGCCACGTGGCCTTGGAGTCGACGTTGACTCCAGTCTGGCGCCATGGTGACGTCATCTGACCTTCAACTCGCCGTAAATCGATATCCAGGCAAGCCACGTGGCCTTGGAGTCCACGTTGACTCCAGTCTGGCGCCCTGGTGACGTCATCTGACTTCAACTCGCCGGATCGATATCCAGGCAAGCCACGTGGCCTTGGAGTCGACGTTGACTCCAGTCTGGCGCCCTGGTGACGTCATCTGACCTTCAACTCGCCGGGATCGATATCCAGGCAAGCCACGTGGCCTTGGAGTCGACGTTGACTCCAGTCTGGCGCCCTGGTGACGTCATCTGACCTTCAACTCGCCGTGGATCGATATCCAGGCAAGCACGTGGCCTTGGAGTCGACGTTGACTCCAGTCTGCGCCCCTGTGACGTCATCTGACCTTCAACTCGCCGTGGATCGATATCCAGGCAAGCCACGTGGCCTTGGAGTCGACGTTGACTCCAGTCTGGCGCCCCTGGTGACGTCATCTGACCTTCAATCGCCGTGGATCGATATCCAGGCAAGCCACGTGGCCTTGGAGTCACGGACCCCAGTCTGGCCCCTGGTGACGTCATCTGACCTTCAACTCGCCGTGGATCGATATCCAGGCAAGCCACGTGGCCTTGGAGTCGACGTTGACTCCAGTCTGGCGCCCCTGGTGACGTCATCTGACCTTCAACTCGCCGTGGATCGATATCCAGGCAAGCCACGTGGCCTTGGAGTCGACGTTGACTCCAGTCTGGCGCCCCTGGTGACATCTGACCTTCAACTCGCCGTGGATCGATATCCAGGCAAGCACGTGGCCTTGGAGTCCGTTGACTCCAGTCTGCGCCCCCTGGGACGTCATCTGACCTTCAACTCGCCGTGGATCGATATCCAGGCAAGCCACGTGGCCTTGGAGTCGACGTTGACTCCAGTCTGGCGCCCTGGTGACGTCATCTGACCTTCAACTCGCCGTGGATCGATATCCAGGCAAGCCACGTGGCCTTGGAGTCGACGTTGACCAGTCTGGCGCCCTGGTGACGTCATCTGACCTTCAACTCGCCGTGGATCGATATCCAGGCAGCACGTGGCCTTGGAGTCGACGTTGACTCAGTCTGGCGCCCTGGTGACGTCATCTGACCTTCAACTCGCCGTGGATCGATATCCAGGCACAGCCACGTGGCCTTGGAGTCACGTTGACTCCAGTCTGGCGCCCTGCTGACGTCATCTGACCTTCAACTCGCCGTGGATCGATATCCAGCACACCATGTGGCCTTGGAGTCGACGTTGACTCAGTCTGGCCCCTGGTGACGTCATCTGACCTTCAACTCGCCGTGGATCGATATCCAGACAGCCACGTGGCCTTGGAGTCGACTTGACTCCACTGGCGCCCCTGGTGACGTCATAGACCTACAACTCGCCGTGGATCGATATCCAGGCAAGCCACGTGGCCTTAGAGTCGACGTTGACTCCAGTCTGGCGCCCCTGCTGACGTCATCTGACCTTCAACTCGCCGTGGATCGATATCCAGGCAAGCCACGTGGCCTTGGAGTCGACGTTGACTCCAGTCTGGCGCCCTGTGACGTCATCTGACCTTCAACTCGCCGTGGATCGATATCCAGGCAAGCCACGTGGCCTTGGAGTCCACGTTGACTCCAGTCTGGCGCCCCTGGTGACGTCATCTGACCTTCAACTCGCCGTGGATCGATATCCAGGCAAGCCACGTGGCCTTGGAGTCCACGTTGACTCCAGTCTGGCGCCCCTGGTGACGTCATCTGACCTTCAACTCGCCGTGATCGATATCCAGGCAAGCCACGTGGCCTTGGAGTCGCACGTTGACTCCAGTCTGGCCCCTGGTGACGTCATCTGACCTTCAACTCGCCGTGGATCGATATCCAGGCAAGCCACGTGGCCTTGGAGTCACGTTGACTCCAGTCTGGCGCCCTGGTGACGTCATCTGACCTTCAAACTCGCCGGGATCGATATCCAGGCGCCACGTGGCCTTGGAGTCCACGTTGACTCCAGTCTGGCGCCCTGGTGACGTCATCTGACCTTCAACTCGCCGTGGATCGATATCCAGGCAAGCCACGTGGCCTTGGAGTCGACACGTTGACCCCAGTCTGGCGCCCCTGTGACGTCATCTGACCTTCAACTCGCCGTGGATCGATATCCAGGCAAGCCACGTGGCCTGGAGTCGACATTACCCAGTCTGGCGCCCTGCTGACGTCATGACCTTCAACTCGCCGTAAATCGATATCCAGGCAAGCCACGGGCCTTGAGTCACGTGACTCCAGTCTGGCGCCCTGGTGACGTCATCTGACCTTCAACTCGCCGTGGATCGATATCCAGGCAAGCCACGTGGCTTGGAGTCCACGTTGACTCCAGTCTGGCGCCCCTGCTGACGTCATCTGACCTTCAACTCGCCGTGGATCGATATCCAGCAAGACACGTGGCCTTGGAGTCCACGTTGACTCCAGTCTGGCGCCCCTGTGACGTCATCTGACCTTCAACTCGCCGTGGATCGATATCCAGGCAAGCCACGTGGCCTTGGAGTCCACGTTGACTCCAGTCTGGCGCCGTACGTCATGACCTTCAACTCGCCGTGGATCGATATCCAGGCAAGCCACGTGGCCTTGGAGTCACGTGACTCCAGTCTGGCCCACGCTGACGTCATCTGACCTTCAACTCGCCGTGGATCGATATCCAGGCAAGCCACGTGGCCTTGGAGTCACGTTGACTCCAGTCTGGCGCCCTGTGACGTCATCTGACCTTCAACTCGCCGTGGATCGATATCCAGGCAAGCCACGTGGCCTTGGAGTCCACGTTGACTCCAGTCTGGCGCCCATGCTGACGTCATATGACTTCAACTCGCGTGGATCGATATCCAGGCAAGCCACGTGGCCTTGGAGTCGACGTTGACCCCAGTCTGGCGCCCCATGGTGACGTCATCTGACCTTCAACTCGCCGTGGATCGATATCCAGGCAAGCCACGTGGCTGGAGTCCACGTTGACTCCAGTCTGGCGCCCCTGCTGACGTCATCTGACCTTCAAACTCGCCGTGGATCGATATCCAGCAAAGCCACGTGGCCTTGGAGTCCACGTTGACTCAGTCTGGCGCCCCTGTGACGTCATCGACCTTAACTCGCGTGGATCGATATCCAGGCAAGCCACGTGGCCTTGGAGTCACGTTGACTCCAGTCTGGCGCCCTGGTGACGTCATCTGACCTTCAACTCGCCGTGGATCGATATCCAGGCAAGCCACGTGGCCTTGGAGTCGACGTTGACTCCAGTCTGGCGCCCTTGGTGACGTCATCTGACCTTCAACTCGCGTGGATCGATATCCAGGCAAGCCACGTGGCCTTGGAGTCACGTTGACTCCAGTCTGGCGCCCTGTGACGTCATCTGACCTTCAACTCGCCGTGATCGATATCCAGGCAAAGCCACGTGGCCTTGGAGTCCACGTTGACTCCAGTTCTGGCGCACCTGGTGACGTCATCTGACCTTCAACTCGCCGTGGATCGATATCAGGCAAGCCACGTGCCTTGGAGTCGACGTGACCCCAGTCTGCGCATGGTGACGTCATCTGACCTTCAACTCGCCGTGGACGATATCCAGCAGCACGTGGCCTTGGAGTCACGTTGACCCAGTCTGGCGCCCTGATGTCATCTGACCTTCAACTCGCCGTAAATCGATATCCAGGCAAGCCACGTG
>CM010312.1:27352325-27389085 GCA_001923025.3 Taenia multiceps | reverse complement strand
TGGCCACCTCATTTAAAGGCTGCTCCTCCAAATTTGGCGCGTGCTCATTCAATCACATTGTTGAACTTACAAATTTGCCCTTGCACTCGTAGTGCATGGTGTCCGATTGTCCCGAGGGCTTTCCAACAACGCGTGATCCCCATACGTAGGAGAGCTTGTAGCTTGAGAAAAAGAGCGTGTTTTCATCTTGTTATGCTGAGTCGTCGATGTGTTTGAGATAAAGAGTTGGCTTTAAGTGCCTGCTAGCAATTTCGTGTCAAACTGACCATTTTGTAGGCATGGAGGTGGTGAGCCTCCATGGCCACCCTCATGAACGCATTTCGAGGAACATCAACTTGCTCAATTATGGTGAGTGAAATGCTTTATTAATAGCGCTATAGCATGCATGAAACTACCGTATTTAGTGCCAATCTAATTGGGCAGTGGGAATGGAAGAAATGAACACGTACCTGAGCAGCAGGCAGCGAAAATAAGAATGGCAATGATACTCTTCATCCCACTTGTTAATGATGATCAGCGAGGTTGCCTGTACGCAGTTATATAGTAGGAAATGGAGTCACAGAGCGGCGATTGGTGTGTGAGCTGAGCGTGTGGTGGGTGGTTCATCACTGTTGATCTTGTGATTGTTGTGCCTGCACCAAGGGTGCGTTAAACGTTGAGGTTTCGTGAGCATTTTCGACTGTTTCGCTTAGGCAGTCTGTTAGAAAATGCATTTATGACACCGCTTTCACTAACAGATGGCTTGAATGAGAACATGGGGAAATGGCGCATCTTAGATGCTTGCACATTGCTTACACTTTTATAACCATCCATAATATCCATTGCATTCTATGCCAGTAATCCAATGACTCGGTTTTGTAAATACGTCTGCGCCCCTTTCTTCTTCACCTCAGCATATCTAGCGGATGCTTGCGTGCATGGCTCACAAGAAAGCCTGCTTACAGTTTGACGATACACGATTATGTGAATCTATTAGTAGGATGGATGTAGGCAAATGTCTCAACCTTGGACATTGTGAATGAGGGTGGATCTGAGGGGAGGATGGGTTATGCGTTAACAATTTGGTTTTTGCATGCTACAAATTCTAAAACCACGTACACTGGTTTGATGACGGAGAGGAACCCGGTAGAATGTGGTACTGAAAGGTATTCCATCCTTCTCGTCGCTGCAGCACCTTCGAGCACATAAAAACAAAGTGGTGGCCCTTCTTACCATGTGAAAAAGCAAGTGAATATGCCCAGATTGGGTCTTTACAGGCGCCAATCATTTTATTGAATGCAATCATAATACCCAAACTAACGATTTGCGTTAACACGTCTACCATTTCTCATGCCCCATGAAAAGCCTCTTGTGTATTTCTCAGCCTGCGACCCATAGAGCGATGTGCAGTTGAGCGATTCGCTTTGAGCGGAGGTCATCTCTGTCAATTCAAATTGCATCGCACCGTGTGCGGCTTGTGCTTCAAAGCCACCGCACGAAGACAAAATGACAATTTGACCTACTTTCTAGTTGACGCCCATGACCAAAACAAATTCATCTTCAAAGAGCACCTCTGTGGTACAAAGGCGGCTTGGATGGGTGTGAGGCTAGTGTCACCTCATTCACCTTGGAAAAGAGTTTAGCTAACACAGAAATTGCCGCATGCATCAAAGGCACCTAGTGAAATAAGTCAGCGAAATTGATTAATGTAACTTTTACTTTGAGGGGTGTTGAAATATGCTACCATCAAACAATGCGTGCAGCATTCTTCATGACTAGCAGCACCGCAATTCATTTCGAATGAAAGCAAACATACTTGAGCAGTTTCGACAGTACGTCATTAACCACCTCATCCTCCTCCCAACGAATATGGCACTTGGCCTCAGATTCAATGGTGAAATATTTGTGAGCATGTGGTGGATTACAATCACCTACACCACCACCTTGCCCAATTATCCAGCCCAAGCCTACTTCGACACTCGTGCCCCCCAGCGCGTAAAACCGACTCAACTTCAAACATTTAAGTGCTGGTATTTTGCGACACAGAGGAGTAGATATAATGAGTTGATTAGTGTTGCCTTTCAAGGAGCGGCTGTCATCTTCAACAATTTAAACTTTTGTCTCATCTTAGGCATTTTGAGCGAGACTGCGTGACCTCGCAGACATCACCTAGCGTAGGCCCCATAGCATCAACGGCGATTAGCGCAGGTTTTTAATTCGTAAAATGAGAGGTTGGAATTGCATTGTACCCATACAAATAACTTCACATTTCCAACACCACTAGAGACGAGCAGCACTGGCAATCGGCACCAACAGTGTGGCTAAACGTAGAAGGTAGTAGCAGCAAGGGCACACTCCAGTCAACGTCAGGTTCAATGCACACGGGTGCATTCTACTCCATCCTAGCAATTCGATTCGTGGTCTCTAGGCATCATCACCACTGCTCACTAGCTGACACCATCACATGTTTCACCATTTTCTGATGTATTAATTTCATTCACCGCGGGATAAGAAATCAGTGCGATCTTGCGTATTGGAGTCCACCACTGAGCACTGGATGAAATTGTTCTACTAAAAGTGCTGTCGTCATTTGACTGCAGACATGGGTGGAATTCACACATAGACATCCTGTTTTACATAGGTGCTTATGTGAGGGTGAATTGTTTATGATGAGGTTGAGTTCGACACGCGATTGTGAGTGCGCATAAACTTGAGTAGGGAAACTGTCTAGCGATAAGTAGAATTCGGCCTTTAGCTGTACACCTGGGCGAAATCTGTTGGATGGGTTCGATTGTGCCACATTGCTCTACCTTTTATCAAGTAATTTTCAGCAGCTCATGGCAATTCATTCTTTGTCCTGGAATTTTCGGACTGCTGCCAGTTTAACTCGGATTGTGCCTTTTGTTGTACCATGGTGACATTCGCTTACTTTGCACATAAAAAAGGTAAACTTTAGAAGTTTCTAATTTGCTTTCCCAATTTATTCATTTCTAGCAGATTTAATGCTCAGATCTATTTCATGTGTTTGCAAATAATTTCTGGATAGACAACGGTCGCTTCTTTTAAGATTGCTGATAAACCACGGACCGTTTCCTGACCCTTCACGTCTAGACTAACGAGCACCAGAAATTTGCGATGCCATTATGACTACACTGTGCATTCCCCGTCTGATGCAAACCGTTTCGTCTGCTACCTTGGCTCGCAGGAACACTCTGCGCCTGAGCACTCCACTTTGAGGGAGAATGCAATTCACTTGAATTGCTACCACGCTAGACTAGCGCATTGGGTGGTGTGCATTGCAAGTAGTTCTCGGAGGGACCGCAATGAAGAGTAGACACGCAGCTAGTGCGGGTCTTCTACACTTTGGCGCGGTTTGGTCTCAGATTGCGTAGAGTTCGCAATCCATTTCAAAGTGAGAATATTACCGAACCACCGTAGAACTACTTTGATATAAACCAAGCTGAGCTGTTTTACCAGTCCTCTCGCTCCGGTGTCACATGCTCGTGCGTAGAATTAATCAGGCCTGCAGACTGACATACACCTTCAATCGTGTGGGTGCACTCGGGTGAGCGTCAATGATCGCAGAGATTGGCAGGGGCGCTGTGTTGGTCAGAACAGCAAAATAAAGAACTACAAACACTAGAAGGTTTGCGCCCAAATTGCGGATTTTACTGTGTAGCTCCGTTACGTTGGCTAACGATACGGCCAGTTGAAGTAACCTGGCGAAAATGCTTGCTAGATCTGTTGTGCATGGTTTACTGGCAGTAATAACGGGGCGGATTAAGGGCTGTGCTTCATGAATACGCGTGTTTTCTTACTTGTAACGCTTTGTCGGATTCATTTAGTCTGGGTCGAGGTGAGGACTGCTGCACAGGCAAGAATCGCTGCTACCGCTCTCAAATTATTGCTTCTTCATTATCTGTTCCATTTCGGAAGCAATCCATGACCGACACAGCCGACATAGCTCAAATCTCTATCCTACAATAACGTGGAGAAGTGATACGGCTTAGCGCTTGGACATGAGTATTCTCGTAAGAGGTAAGGCGGTCTACGTAGTTGGTGACTAGGCCTCCTTCATGAGAGAATCTCATGAAGAAGATGCATAATATTGAGAATGACTGGACTTGTAGATCAATTCTAAAACAATCAAATGCATTGAAAAGCAATGACAATCCACCCATTCTTTAACTCTAAATGGCGTGTACGTGCCTATTCTTCCTGCAGCATCGAGATGTGGTTCGGTCGTGGCAGATGGGACTCTAATCTCGCAGTGCTTGTTATGATCAGTCACATCAGGTGTCATTATTTCCATCCTCACCACCAGTGCATTTTATCCACCTTTCTCTAGCAGCATCATATGCATGCATTCCTTTTATTAATTTGAGCTTGGTTGTTGGATTGCTTAAGCCCAAATAGTAGATCTGTTGTTATGCCATCATCTCGGCGTTTGTTTTGACCTGCGCAATACTGCTGCTAGTGGCAATCATGCTATAAGTCGCATGTGGCGTACAACTGTTTACATGTGTTCCATTAAGTAGGGCTTAAATTTTATGATTCTCCTTCTTTTCTGCACTCAATCTAACACAACCCAGTTGTCGGTTCGATCACATGGGTCACACTGACGACTTAAAATTTTTTTGGTTCCATAAAGAGAGTACATGAGGATTGGTGCTAGCAGAACAATCAACTGCCCTGCTGTGCTAGCGGATCCTTGTCGAGCTAACTTTACGACATGCACGGGAACTAAAACCGTGACTTTTAGCATTTACTAGATGCCTATTTGGCCGTTCTTCTTCATGGTATATTTACAAACCACTTTGGCATTGCCAGCAGTCCAGACGTGCGTATCTCTTCATTTTAAAGCTTGAGCAGCCTCAGAGATTCTAGAAGATTCTACGGTTAACAAAGTGCACCCAAGCACACTAACATGATAAAATGCACTAACATAGCAAAGTGTAACTACATTTCCGTGTAAGCGAGTCCACGTGGGGGAGTACAAGCATCTGCTTGACACGAACAAGACAAGTCTATTTGCATTGGAAAGGCACTGACGGTATGGTGACTGAGAGGGACCTCTGACCAGACGATGAGTTAATCTGACTTCATTGCAGCACCGAAACCATGTACTTCATTTGTGCCAACTGTTCTGCACCAATGAAGGCTGTGATATATTTTAAAAGTGTGTCGGCAGTACCTGGACCCACTGTGTGAAAAGACATGCACCCATCCAACTTCATCGTCCATAGCTTAATGCTCGTGGCGCTTAATTAGATGGACATCAAACAACAACTGCTTCATTAGTACTCATTGCTGTACGTATTTTAGGCAAAAATATGTAGCACACATCTCATTGGCACATGTAATTTTAAAATATTTATATTTGAATTATGCACGAGAAATTAGTCGTGTTTTGCTGTATCACACGCTCAGCCTTGACGCATGGTGCCCTGACGCCCCCGAGGTTAGTTCATTCACCCAACGGAACAATGGGCGACGCACCACACACTCCGCCTGACGTGCTGCATATGTCCAGGGAGGAAATACTTGCCTCCACCAGTCTCGCTGTAAGTCCTGCCACTATCCTCTCCCTTCTTTTGCAGACGCAATACCAATTCGTGATGCCTTCATCTAGAGAAGAAACCACTGTCCACCCATCCCAAACGCCAAAGCCCGCCACCTATTCCTCTCCCGTTCCCAGTTTCTAAGGCTTTTCGTGAGGAATTGCGTCGATTTGCCAATCAAGCCAAAGTAAACTAAGTTGACCTCGTTAATCGGCGCATTGGACTTATTATGTCTCCGCACTTTGAGCCGCTCTTTCCTAACCAATTAATGGTACGTCAATGTGTTGAATGTAGTAGCGCTTTTTATTCCAGTTCTAAATAAAGCTATTCGGTCACTTACTTGCGAATTATATTCTTCTTCCATTCATGATTGTCACACCACAGATGCACAATGCGCGTCAAGGCGTTCCTCACTTCATGCTTTCCTCCATTCAACAAGTGGTCGAAAACACGAAGTTCTGTGCTGATAGGTGATTGGACTTGCAATGGGTTAAAGATAACTGGAAGTAAAATGCGAGCCAATTGCATGGTAGAGTGGAGAGACTTAAGCAAGCTAAATGCGATTAACGCCTGGATTGTATTATCGGCGTTAGGCGAATCGGACAGATAAAGCTTTGTGGCATTCGCGGAATCAGAACTCAGCCAGTTTGATCCTCCGTTCAGTTCCTTTTATTCAGATATGCGACCATATCGCTTCTAATTGTCATGCTTTATGGCAGTCGAGTAAATAATAATATTTACTACTCTTGAAACGCTTAAATGCTGCTCTAACTCTTAGATTGAGCAACAAGGATGATCACTTCTTTCCCTTCTGTTTACAACAGAGGCACTATTCTGTCCTTTGGTTTTGGGCTGACAGAGCTAATCACCCTTGCATTCATGTCCTTATGCCATTTGGCCATCTTCTAGAAAGTACGCCATTGAGGATAGGGGGAGTCAGTGCATTTAATACAAGGTCTTGCCATTATCGCCCCCACAGTCCGTGACCTAAGTCTCCTCCTCGAGCGTGACTATGTGGACCCTGCGTGATTGCCCACCCAGCTGTTGTCTAATCATTGCATTGACGTCTCGACTCCCGATGCTCAGCGAGATTTTTGTGTTCTGATTAGGAATGCAGGAATGATGAGCATTTATTTTGGGTAGGCAGGATGGGAAAACATGGTGTAGTTTGAGATTCATGGGCTTTGTAGTCGGCGCAGTCTCAGATTTGATCAACATATGCTTGTCAAGAAACTCGACAAGCAAAAAGGAAAGGAGGTTGCGATCGCACTAAGATAAAGCTAGAGGACCAGTTTACCGAGTGTTTGGGCAAGAGGTTAACCGTTAGAAATGCTCAAATTGGTATTTTGCATTTATGTTTATGAAGCAGCTTAATTGGTTCGCTTTAAAAAAGGGACTATTGTGAATATGCGGTTGCAGTAAGGCATCTGTCCGAAGTGGGACAGCATATATTCACATAGAGTCGGGTCTGAGAATGCGGAGAAATCAGAGAGGTGAGAAGGTGGTAGGGTAGGATTGAAGGGAGAAGATGGACTGAGAATGGGAAAAGCTGCGGAAGTTGATGCTGTGTGCTTACGACCACTTCCTTTGGCAATGCAGAGCTGCGCTTTCATGCGGATGTGCTAGCAGAGAGGTCGGGTCTCATGCGCCGTGAATTCAAGCCATTCGCCTACCTTCGTGATCCCTAACTCTTGTCTACTTCCACTTAGGGTGGTCAGAATGCGTCAACTCCGGCGGTGGGAGAAACTCAGGGCAAGCAGGTATGAGTGAGAAGAAGATGATGGAGCAGATGTTGTCAACCAAGAACAGCAATTAGTACAAGGCAGAATGCAGGACTGCACGAGATGAGTGATGCAATGAATGTTGGTTATGATGCTGCAGACTGCTTACGACTCACTCATGACTGCGGTTGCTCCGATCAACACGTTTTCTTGTTGGATTATTGCTGTTGCCTTTTGGACCTCCTTATTTCTCACAGCTGCTAATGCGTCTCTTCCACTGCTATCGTTCCAGGAATGGGCCCAGCATATCATTGTCATTGACGAACACCTGCATGGACTCGATTGTGTCAGTGACCATCCTGCGAATCAATATCTACCCTTACGCCTTCGTTGTCAACCGTTTGATGGTTCGCCGTTATCGGTTGAATGTGCAGCACTGACGGCGCGTGTACCGTTAACACAGTGTGAGCGATCTTACGTCTAGATCTGGCAGCTGCAAACCAACTAGGATCCTCTCAAGCTTCCATGATCTGGATTGTCAGCAATCGGTCGATTGCTGCTTCACTATGCTTTTGCGAATAAATAGGTGAATCGGAGGAGTCACTGAAGATGGTGGGTTGGAAAATCGGTTGTCTGAAAGAAGCACTCATTTTATTCGAACAGTTAGAAGTAGAAACTCGTTGCTGATTTCATGCAGTTCCATTGCTAAAATCAACAGGGACTCACCACTGCAACAGAACCCATTTGCTTCTCAATCGCCTGACCGTAAAGGCAGTGCATGTTTCCGAAGCAGGAAGACAGGCATTACTACGTGGCTACCAGGAAAGTGGATGCAACAGTATTCCGTTATCAAAGGATCTCCATTCACTTTCTCAGAGAACGCCCTCAGTTCTCAAACTGAGTGTAGTTCAGAGAGCAGTCAACTACTGCGATCGAGAAACAGCAATTAGAATTACTGCTTCAAGGAGTCGCTGCATCACCCACTACAGTCACAGAAGAAGTAATTGAATGTTACACATTGCTATCACCAGTGATAAAAAACACCGTGATGATACCTTGGATGTCCACTGGTACCGCCTTCACTGATGAAAATTACACAAGCTGCAACAAGAAGACTTCAAATGAAGGCAGCATTCTCTAAAATTTGAATAGTCGCATCTTAATTTCGCTAATGGAACTAGAATACTCGCGATTCTCTCCGACTTAGCAATCAAATATTTTGCCGGACGCCGACTTACATCCCAACTAATCATTTAAATAGAAGCACTTCATTCTACACATGAATTTTCCCTAGCCAATCAGCTATGCTTTATTTGTGTGCAATGGGTGGTCTCACCCTCAAAGCAGGAGGTGATGGTGCAAACGTTGCTTTAAATACTTAAGTGAAACTAAAGTCCTCTCCACACATGATGAGTGTGCTCACAATCGGAAATGGGCCGGCACGTTCACAAGCAAACAATCTAGCACTTGGCCATAACTAAATTTTGCCATTGCCACCATTTTTTCAATCCACTTCGCTTCAGTAGCCCAGTATTTTGCTCTCCATTAACGCACTCTTCCAATAATTGCCATCATTTATCAACATGACCCTTTCAAAAGCAGATGGTTCTAAAATAAAAGATGTAAGCCTGCATTGCATTTAAATTAGACGACAAGTTCTGTGGCTTGCTGGGCGGCTGATTGTGCACGTTAGTCAGCGAGCCTAAGACAAATGTGTGTTTTGTTCCAGCAGGGGTCAGCCTGTCAGTCACGTTCGTTGCCAACTTCCAGGGGTCCCAGCTGTTGCTGAGGTCATGAGCATGAGCAACCAAAGCCCAACACCTCGAAAATGACTACCTGTCAAATGGATCATAGAATTTCACTGAACTGCCTTTCTACCAGGCCACTGAAATTGATTGTGCAGAGGGGAGGTAATAGCGAATGTAGGCCATTCTGTTCTCTAAATCATGATTTGCACTGCAAGGGAGTTGGCGTATCATTGAATGCATTTATTACAATGTTTTGCTGCCAGACGATGGGACCTCACGAACATCGTGCAGTGCAAGGCATTGAAGGACGCGTTGGTCCACATCTACGCCTTCGCTTAAGGTTCCAAATGTTTACCGCTATCGATTGCGTCTCATGAGCGTCTACGGTGCGAAGTAGATTTAATCAGGTCCAACAATTTAAAGGGAAGTAAAATGCGGTAAGGTAACCTTTTGGCATAAGAATATTGCAGCAGTGCTTCACATTACTATTGATGATGAAGTAGATCTGCTTTGACGCGATGCCACGAGATAGTCCTCGGTTTCGCAGCCTATATAGCTCAGACCATCACAAGGTTCACAGACTGTCGCAGTCGTCGAGAAGTATACCTTGCAAACTGTCATCACGTTGCATTTAAACTTGTAGTCTAGTACTTTTAGGGAGTGTCATTTCTGCGTCTGCTGACGTCTAGCAGTAGCATTTGCTAGTAGCGTTATTCGACCTGACTCACGCCCTACTACGCCATCACGTTAGTAACAGGTAGTGTGATACGGCAATCACTTAATCACCTCGTCGTGATTTATGACACTGCTGAGTTGTGCGTCTCGTCGCTCTACTGGTAGACAAAACGCGGTGCTAACCAAGCATGGGCTAACCGCACTAATTAAAGGAGTTCAAGCGTCAATTTTACGTTTGTGGTTAGTAATGCGTCCTACAATTTCGCCAACTCCATTAGATGCTACCATCATTGTGTAGCACATGTCCACCCAACCTTAGAGGTAGTAAATTCGAGCACTGTCTAAATAGCTACCAATGCATTCTTACATGTTTCACTTCATACAAAACCTACTCGCCCACACTCAGCATTTCGACACTGAGGCAAGACGATCAGCAATACCTCATTTATTGCTGGTGTGTTTCAGTCAGGCGCCTGCAGCAGACGATTTGGCTTCAAGCTGGATGTCTACCCAACGATGTCACAGCGCATCTGAGATGCAAAATACCTGCGAGGAAATGGATCTGCGAAAGCACTTTCCATTGCGGAGCAGCCAATTAGAGACGGTCCACACTCTAGGATTACATGAAATGCCAAGCAGACCAGGTGGTGTAACGTGTTGCAAACAAAGTCTCAATGAGAGTGGCCGATTCTCCCCTGCACAAAAGCATGGGTGAGTGCGATCGCTCGGCACTAAGATGGCGAGAATCACGCAAGTAGCAAAGATGTCAATGAATGATTATGCAAGAATGGAAGCGTCGCATGGAAGATAAAAGGCAATGCGGAAAAGGGCGAATGTAAATCTTGGCTTGGATAAGTGAGGGAATCGGAAATGGGCGTCAATTCATCCCTGCTTCAGATTTGTGCATTGCAAATTTGTCCATTCCTTTCTGGCCCCAAGATGAGGTCCTGGCGTTGCAGATGGGCATGTGATGAACTATCATCTCCAGACGCTTTGGTTAGGGTAGTGGAATAATAGCTTACATAGCCTCGTCATTTTCTTTTGATGCAATGCCATTTAAAAATACTATTTGTAAATAAACTTGTCGAGCATGCATCGCGTAAGCAGCACAACTCACTCATAGTGACATTAGACTTTCAGCTGCTATTGTTGCTGCAGGTGGCGTCAGGATGCCCATTCTCTTGTCAAGATGAAAACACGGCTTTGTCCTATTAAGTCGCTAGTTTGCATTGCTAAATCAATGGTATCACCTCAGTTATCATGTTTGAACTAAGCGCTACCGCTCATTACTAGCTTGAATCTAGTCACCTAGTCCCCCTCATCGAGGCCCTTAAGATAGTGGAGCTGAGGCAGATCGCCTATGACAATGGCATAAAGGGGCAGCATCTTCAAATAAATCACCTCATCCATTCAGTTTAACCTTTGTCCACAGTCCTTTTGGGAAGGATCTTTCCATAGTTGGAAATCCCTCTATCTATCTATCTATCTATCTATCTATCTATCTATCTATCTATCTACTATCTATCTATCTATCTATCTACTATCTATCTATCTATCTATCTATCTATCTATCTCTCTATCTATCTATCTATCTATCTCTATCTATCTATCTATCTATCTATCTACTATCTATCTATCTATCTACCTATCTATCTATCTATCTATCTATCTATCTATCTATCTAGCTATCTACCTATCTATCTATCTATCTATCTATCTATCTATCTATCTATCTACTATCTATCTATCTATCTACCTATCTATCTATCTATCTATCTATCTACCTATCTATCTATCTATCTATCTATCTATCTATTAGGTCTGGGTAGAGGTTGCGTCGGGCAAGGACTTGGCAACTAGACATCACATTCTCATTGGCGGACAAAATATTAGCTCAAGAACCACGAGCGAACTGCAAAGAATGTAGGATGGGGGCGTCAAGTGTAAGCATGCAATTGGCGATATCGTGGTTGTGCAGAACATGTCCGACCAGTATGGAATTTACAACAATTAATGACTTGAAGTCTACTTGAATACAGGCTGTTCAACTGCGCTTTCAACAATTTGTTTGTCTTTTTCGCCCTAATATTTTTCGACTACCAATCCTTCAAACCACCATTTCATCCTCAAAAGCAGCAATTTCAGGTGTCAACTTAACTGCTAACGAGACATTTTCAGTTTAAGCTTCACAGGTAATCTGCACTTGTACACAATATTCTGACTTCGCAGGCGAATCGACTAGCAACGCATCATTTCCGGTGATGGATTCGCCCTTACCTCCGAAAGTGCACCTTCAGCAGATAACGCAACTTTGGCTTCATGTCTACGTGATTGTATTAGTGTGCATGGCAGTTCTGGAAATCCTACGGAAGAAGAGATGAGGCTTTGAACACCGTCAAGAGAGGCCTTCACACTACTAAGAGTGTGCTGAGTAGTAGCGACCGATTGGTGTCAAACGAGCAGTAGCAGTCGATTGGTGCCAAACGGTGCCGTTAGGATTGCACGTAATGTCATGCAGACCAGCCAATACTGCATGAAGCGATTAATTTCTGGACTCTACTCTTCGACGTCTTCATGTATAAAGGCGTAGACTAGTGTAACCCCCACTTTTACTCTGTGCTGCGCACATTTAGCTGATTTTCATGCAACTCCGAATTGTGATTTTCTCGTGGCAGAAAGGCTTCTGATGCCTCGCATAGCGTAAGTATTGTGCTACGGAGCATACCTCTAATCTACCAGCAGGCTTATCATTTAAGCATTCAATGTCCAACGAGGTATCGGACCGGCTTATTTCATTTGACACTCCATGTGCCTTCTCATCCCCTTCCTTTACCCTCCATTCCTCAGCGTTCATTTCTACGAAGCTGTAGAAGAAAGTTGTTGGCGTTAGGGTGCGCTAGGATCACTGCTTGGCAAAGCATGCAAACATTGATGTACCAACACGCCGCACGAATGCCTAAGGTATGTTAAACCAAAACATGTAGCAGATTTGTTAAAAATTGCCAAAATGACAGTGTGGCTCATGGCATTCACATCTCACTATAATGAGTTAACTCACACGGATCGGAAAACAGCAAGTGCGGTTTATATCCTCGGCCCTATCCTCCTCCATTGGCATGCAATAACAGCTGAGACCAATTCACTTACAGGGAATCTGCTGGTATTGGTAACACAATGTGATTTAATTGCTATCATACACTGCAAATCGGTCTTAAATTCAGTGCATTCTCCTGAGTCTCCACAGTAATTTATAAAATCGGTCTTCCTCTAGATTCCACGTCACAAAGTCTAGTCATTTGAACTGACCCCCACAAAAACGCCACTGACATCAACAATTCTTTCCGGGGTGTGCTACTCGTCGTCTCTCTGACCATCTTCCGTATTATTGGCGTTGTAGAATCAAAACACAATAGATTGCTGCCCCGGTGAATAAAACCAGCACCTTGCCAGAAGATGAAGCACGAGGGGATATCGTATGGTGCTCAAGCATGATACACACAGACCACAAGACAAGCTGCTAGAACAAAGTTGGCTTCACCTGTGTGCACTGACCATGACATTGATTGAGGTGTGGTGCTGCGGTCAGGTGTGCTGCTTTCTGCACCTGGCCACAGTATTGCTGCCAGAGACCAACTCTGCTCGTGGTCATCCACTATGCCACTGGGATGGATGCTAGAGTGACGAGGTTGCCTGGTGTGGCACCATGCAGCATTAATTTCCATTTCCACAAGTTGTGAGACTTGTCTCGGACATCCCTTTGTATTTCGAAGCCACAGAACGGTACTAAAGTTTGTGTGCGACCTCAGGCGATTTTAGGTGAATGCGAGGGCCTAAACAAAACGCAGAACTTGTAGAGGAGGATGATTGCGTTTTAAGAGACATAAGCACTTAACTCATCAAATCGACTCTACGAGTTCGCAAGAGACCATGGCAATTGGACCGTTGAAGTGGAACGAATTGGATGTGGCAATTTGGTATTAGCATTGAATTAGGCTTCGCAGGAGCAGATGCTGGCTACGGTAGTTGGAAATGGCAGTCAGTAAGAGTGCGAAGGCATGTTCCTCTTCTTTTACTAAGCTCTAGATTGCACTAATCGGAGGCGAGGCTTAGCATGTAAGAATGGTTCTTTAATTAATGGGATAGATGTAATGCTGCGCAGATATGCAAGATCTCAAAGCTGCGGTTTGCTAATGGCTTCACAAGCGATAACCTTGTACTGGACTTCAAAGCACTGAGGCATGTAGTTGCAGCGTGAAGATAAGAGAACTAGAGCGGATATGCACTCATCTGGTCATGTGTTAAGACTGGGACAGAAGACGATGGCTCTCCCAACACTTGTACGGAATCAGTGGTTTGTAGAGCATATCGCAGTCACCTGTCAGAATTTGTCAAAAGTTGCGAAAGCACAACACGTCGGCCGCAATTCACATCGCAAAGCACAGGCATTGAGTGGAAGTGCATAGGTAAGTGATTACTTGCATACGGATGGAGGGGAATGGAGGAGGTGAGGAGTGTTGTCTTTTGCATGATGGCATGAGTTGGTGGGAGGAATTTGTAGTTTTCAGAGGTGTCGAATCAACCGACAACACTTTTTGAGGTGAACAATGTATCCTAATGTCGAAGAAGCCATTTGGCACATTTATTTCGAAGTTGGAAGGGGCAAATTTTCCCTAAGGACTGGACTAGCCTCGTTCAATCGCATCTTCGGCCTACAACTTGTGCACACATCGAGTAAGTTCCCGCCCAGTAGGACTGCGCATCATTAGTGTGCAAGTTACCGCATTTTATCTATGCGTGCTTAAACCCAATGCGCCTTGACAGTACTGACTTTCGTCATGCTATAGAAGCGAAAAATTGTACACATATTGTAAAATTTCGAGGATGCTCTGGCCCCAACACACTGTACACAATCAGGACAAGCGCAAACACCGTCAGGATTTACCTATGCTCCTCTAGCATTGTTCCCATTCCCTCCCTGTCACTGGTGTTGTTCAAACGGAGTTTAAATTTCTGGCAGTTCTTCCGTAATAGAGTTCGTTGCAATTACTGGACGCGACAGCATGCGATCTTCTGTTAGGGTGGCAATCCTCAACGGCACTTACATACCTCCTGTTTCATCGCTGCAGAGTTGATTTTCAACCACACTTGAGTGACAATCAAGCAATGCCCTCTGGATCTCAAGTTATTGCAACCGATATAGGCCCTGCTGAGCCAATTGTCTGTCTGTATTTTTCCTAAGTTATTACCAAAAATTGCTGCTGTCTACCTCTCCTTTTTACTGATTGCATGGGAGACCATTGTTTGCTGGTGTATCTGGTGGCGAGATTGGGCTAGCAGCAACCCCACATCCACTAGGCGCCTACGAATTTTCGTCTTCATGTTCACTGCGCCAGTGAGATGCCTGCATTGTTGAAGGCTGACTAGCCTACACCAAAATGCAGACGATCATGTAAGGCTTGTGCGTTCCTGATTTTCTTGTTAAGTTTGACTCGGCAAAACAGGCAATTGGCTCCGAAATCAGCAGAGGCATCTGCCTGGCTAATTGGAAGAACGCGCCTATTAGAAGCCTGTACACTGAGTAGGCTTACCGTAACCCAAAGACACTGCTGCAGAGGCATTAAAAGACTAGGGATTTAATGACCTTAGAGATATTCTGCATTTATTTTAGAAAGAAAAATGAAAGTGTTCGATGCAGAGGGAAGGAATCACACAGGAAAAAGCTTGGTCACTGCAATGTATGGCAAAGTAGGTTCTAAGGCAAACTACTTGTGCTCAAGTCAGCAGGCCGTTGAGGCAAGTTCACATCTGCAAAATAAACGAGATTTGAGTAGAACACGAGGTACAAGTGGTTGATCAATCGCCTTATATTAGTAGAGGCACAACATCAAACAGGAGTCTTACTGTTGGTTGCACGGCCGCGGCATATTCTGCAAATGGAAATAGCTCAATCAGGAAAGTCAGCCAAATCCTACTTGGGACAATGAAGCAGAGTGTTATATTCAAGAGTAGTGCTTTGCATCAAATCAAATGAATGATTCAAGGACAGCCACTCTCATCACTGTGCTGGAAGTGCATTATTCAATCCGTACCACCACAGATTCGACAGAGTAGTGCAAGCAATGTGTCAAGGAATCGAGCTATTAGTCGACTGTGTTGGAGGGATAATGAATGAACTCACTTCTGCACTCTGCCTCTTCCGGAGATTCCCCTAAAGGCAGATATGGAATCAGTGATACACACGCATCGTGTTGGAAATATTTGTTGTCTTTACTCACGGACATAGAGACTACAATCGCATGCTACTCTTAAAAAGGAAACTGAGCCATCACAAACAGCAGGAGGAATAAATAGTTTAAAAGACCAAATCTGCCACACGTACCACTTTGTGAATAGTCGACGGATACAACCAAATGTGTGCTATAGCCATGAATAGCGAAAGTTTCGCGTTTAGCTCTGGTTTTCGTTGAGAATTTACCATGAAATACTCGCAAATCCTTCTGCAAATCCTTCTCCAGATCGCCTAAAATGAGTGCAGAAACAAAAGTATCGGCTGGAGCTAATCAATCTACGTGGAGTAAGCGATATGGATAGATTGCGGGGCCCAATTTAGATGGTCTTTGGGTGTTACCACCCGCAGTGACGCTAGGGGCCAAAACACTCAGAGAAGCTGAAGGGAAGCCTGATGCATGATGGTATTCCGATCAGCTGGCTGGTTTCCGGATACAGGTTCAGGGCGTATAAATCATTATATTTTGTGTTGCGAGGGTTATTTGACTCACCACAAAAGCTGCGGAGTCCACTTTTATATTTAGTTCCCAACCAGGTGCAACGAACCCCTCCGTCGATGTCGAAGGTGACCTATTTTGAATGCATATATAGTGGTAGTGCGCAGTGCGTAAAATGCATACCGACGGATACCAAGGACGTGCCATAATTTGATAGAGGCGTACATTTGAAAACAATGGGCAAGGCCTTGCATTAAAGAGTGGTAAAGCAATGGTTCACTTGAGTTCAATGCAGATTATTAGTGTTAGATCTGAGGACTGGATGGATAACCTAGAATTACCCATGTTTCCACGTTCGCTCCTCCAACGGCAAAGTCAACACTAAACGAATCCATGCCTCGAACAAACCGCGAGAGAGGAAACGAAGTCCCCACGTCTACTTCACCTGTCAGGCAGCAAACGATACAACAGCCATTCCCAGTGTCAATAATTGCCGTTGAAATAATGGAAAACACCGCAAATACGAAAATGAAAAGAAAGTGATTTGACTATGGGATAAGTATGGCAAGGGCACTGGTAAACGAATGACTAGGTGAACAAGGCATTTGCTCTTAGGGCGATAAATAGGCTTTCTTGCTTTACTGCAAGGTGTGGGTCACAATTGAAGCAGGATTGTGATGGTCATTTTCAAACCCTGCGCTATTTACATCATTTCCTTTCCTTTTATGAAACAGGCAATGTTATGGGAAATCATAAATGGACAAAGCTACCTGCAGCGGGCCGTGCAAACTTGCATCCCGGAACGAAGAATGTCATTGAAGATATTCTTCGTTTGAAGAAATCATCGAGCAGTATCAAGATCTTTTGGTCCAGCACGTTGTTCAAGGTGATGTTAGCTTTGTCTAAGGTACGAAAGTCTCCTATTAGTTGCCTGCCTCTTTTTCACTGCGGTTTCGCCGAGAACTACTTGGATTACACACTGCTTAATGCTTTAGCCTAGCGTGGTAAAAAATGCCTTAGGACACATTGTTCTGTGATCCACCGTAGTAGACAAAGCGGCTCGCATTAGACATAGCGGGAAGGACCGATACTGAGCTGTTGGCTAGTGATGCTGCGGAGTGATACTACCTACTGATAATCAAGACCAGATTCACTGGTAGGATGTCAACTACCTGGGCTAATAATGAAATTAATAAACTAATGCTAGAATGAATTGACATACCTATACCCTTGCTACAAGGGCTGCCCCATTCCTGCGTTCCGTCTAGGAAACACTTGCCGTCCTTAATTGTCAAATCTCTGATTTGCGAAGCACGTTCGACAAATGTCCTCTAGAAAGGAAGTTTGCACTAGTAAATGTGCCTACACAACCAGCAAAATGTGACAAGGATTTCTTGGCTACTAAAGTAATTTGCTTGGCACTCGTCACAAGAAATGAGCTAGCAAATGGCCACCTCATTTAAAGGCTGCTCCTCCAAATTTGGCGCATGCTCATTCAATCACATTGTTGAACTTACAAATTTGCCCTTGCACTCGTAGTGCATGGTGTCCGATTGTCCCGAGGGCTTTCCAACAACGCGTGATCCCCATAACGTAGGAGAGCTTGTAGCTTGAGAAGAAAGAGCGTGTTTTCATCTTGTTATGCTGAGTCGTCAGATGTGTTGAGATAAAGAGTTGGCTTTAAGTGCCTGCTAGCAATTTCGTGTCAAACTGACCATTTTGTAGGCATGGAGGTGGTGAGCCTCCATGGCCACCCTCATGAACGCATTTCGAGGAACATTAACTTGCTCAATTATGCTTAGTGAAATGCTTTATTAATAGCGCTATAGCATGCATGAAACTATCGTATTTAGTGCCAAACTAAGTAGACAGTGGGAATCAAACAACTGAACACATACCTGAGCAGCAGGCAGCGAAAATAAGAATGGCAATGATACTCTTCATCCCACTTGTTAATGATGATCAGCGAGGTTGCCTGTACGCAGTTATATAGTAGGAAATGGAGTCACAGAGCGGCGATTGGTGTGTGAGCCGAGCGTGTGGTGGGTGGTTCATCACTGTTGATCTTGTGACTGTTGTGCCCGCACCAAGGGTGCGTGAATCTGAGTTGCGTGTAAACGTTGAGGTTTCGTGAGCATTTTCGACTGTTTCGCTTAAGATACAAGCTACAAAATTGTTACTTGTGACGTGTAGTCTGTTAGAAATGCATTTGGTGACACCGCTTTCACTAATAGATGGCTTTGGATAAGAACATGGGGAAATAGCGCATCTTAGATGCTTGCACATTGCTCGCGCTTTTATAACCATCCATAATATCCATTGCATTCTATGCCAGTAATCCAATGACTCGGTTTTGTAAATACGTCTGCGCCCCTTTCTTCTTCACCTCAGCATATCTAGCGGATGCTTGCGTGCATGGCTCACAAGAAAGCCTGCTTATCAGTTTGACGATACACGATTATGTGAATCTATTAGTAGGATGGATGTAGGCAAATGTCTCAACCTTGGACATTGTGAATGAGGGTGGATCCCTGAGGGGAGGATGGATTATGCGTTAACAATTGAGGTTTTTGCATGCTACAAATTCTAAAACCACGTACACTGGTTTGATGACGGAGAGGAACCCGGTAGAATGTGGTACTGAAAGGTATTCCATCCTTCTCGTCGGCTGCAGCACCTTCGAGCACACATAAAAACAAAGTGGTGGCCCTTCTTACCATGTGAAAAAGCAAGTGAATATGCCCAGATTGGGTCTTTACAGGCGCCAATCATTTTATTGAATGCAATCATAATACCCAAACTAACGATTTGCGTTAACACGTCTACCATTTCTCATGCCCCATGAAAAGCCTCTTGTGTATTTCTCAGCCTGCGACCCACATAGCGATGTGCAGTTGAGCGATTCGCTTTGAGCGGAGGTCATCTCTGTCAATTTAAATTGCATCGCACTGTGTGCGGCTTGTGCTTCAAAGCCACCGCACGAAGACAAAATGACAATTTGACCTACTTTCTGGTTGACGCCCATGACCAAAACAAATTCATCTTCAAAGAGCACCTCTGTGGTACAAAGGCGGCTTGGATGGGTGTGAGCTAGTGTCACCTCATTCACCCTTGGAGAAGGAGTTTAGCTAACACAGAAATTGCCGCATGCATCAAAGGCACCTAGGTGAGAGATAAGTCAGCGAAATTGATTAATTTAACTCTCGTTACTTTGAAGGGTGTTGAAATATGCTACCATCAAACAATGCGTGCACCATTCTTCATGACTAGCAGACACCGCAATTCATTTCGAATGAAAGCAAACAATGCTTGAGCAGTTTCAGACAGTACGTCATTAACCACCTCATCCTCCTCCCAACGAATATGGCACTTGGCCTCAGATTCAATGGTGAAATATTTGTGAGCATGTGGTGGATTACAATCACCTACACCACCACCTTGCCCAATTATCCAGCCCAAGCCTACTTCGGCACTCGTGCCCTCCAGCGCGTCAAACCGACTCAAATTCAAACATTTAAGTGCTGGTATTTTGCGACACAGAGGAGTAGATATAATGAGTTGATTAGTGTTGCCTTTCAAGGAGCGGCTGTCATCTTGAACAATTTAAACTTTTGTCTCATCTTAGGCATTTTGAGCGAGACTGCGTGACCTCACAGACATCAACTAGCATAGGCCCCATAGCATCAACGGCGCTTAGCGCAGGTCCTTTAATTCGTGAAATGAGAGTTTGGAATTGCATTGTACCCATACAAATAACTTCACATTTCCAATACCACTAGAGACGAGCGGCACTGGCAATTGGCACCAACATTGTGGCTAAATGTAGAAGGTAGTAGCAGCAAGGGCACACTCCAGTCAACGTCAGGTTCAATGCACACGGGTGCATTCTACTCTATTCTAGCAATTTCATTCGTGGTCTCTATGCATCATCACCACTGCTCACTGGCTGATACCATCACATGTTTCACCATTTTCTGAGGCATTAATTTCATTCACCGCGGGATAAGAAATCAGTGCGATCTTGCGTATTGGAGTCCACCACTGAGCACTGGATGAAATTGTTCTACTAAAAGTGCTGTCGTCATTTGACTGCAGAAATGGGTGGAATTCACACATAGACATCCTGTTTTACATAGGTGCTTATGTGAGGGTGAATTGTTCAAGGTGAGGTTGAGTTCGACACGCGATTGTGAGTGTGGATAAACTTGAGTAGGGAAACTGTCTAGCGATAAGTAGAATTTGGACTCCAGCTGTACACCTGGGCGAAATCTGTTGGATGGGTTCGATTGTGCCACATTGCTCTACCTTTTATCAAGTAATTTTCAGCAGCTCATGGCAATTCATTCTTTGTCCTGGAATTTTCGGACTACTGCAAGCTTAACTCGGATTGTGTCTTTTGTTGTACCATGGTGACATTCGCTTACTTTGCACACAAAAAAGGTAAACTTTAGAAGTTTCTAATTTGCTTTCCCAATTTATTCATTTTAGCAGATTAAATGTTCCAATCTATTTCGTGGGTTTGCAAATATACGTTGTAGAGATGAGGGTCGCTTCTTTTAAGATTGCTGATGAACCAAGGACCGTTTCCTGACCCTTTGCGTCTAGACTAACGAGCACCAGAAATTTGCGATGCCATTATGACTACACTGTGCATTCCCCGTCTGATGCAAACCGTTTCGTCTGCTACCTTGTCTCGCAGAACACTCTGCGCCTGAGCACTCCACTTTGAGGGAGAATGCAATTCACTTGAATTGCTACCACGCTAGACTAGCGCATTGGGTGGTGTGCATTGCAGGTAGTTCTCAGAGGGACCGCAATGAAGTAGACATGCAGCTAGTGCGGGTCTTCTACACTTTGGCGTGGTTTAGTCTCAGATGCGGACAGTCCGCAATCCGTTTCAAAGCTGAGAAAATTACCAAACCACCATAAACTGCTTTGATATAAACCAAGCTAAGCTGTTTTACCAGTTCTCTCGCTCCAGTATCACATGCTCGTGCGTAGAATAATCAGGCCTGCAGACCGACTACACCTTCAATCGTGTGGGTGCACTCGGTGAGCGTCAATGATCGCAAGATTGGCAGGGGCGCTGTGTTGGTCAGAACAGCAAAATAAATCTCAGATTGCGGACAGTCCGCAATCCGTTTCAAAGCTGAGAAAATTACCAAACCACCATAAAACTGCTTTGATATAAAACCAAGCTAAGCTGTTTTACCAGTTCTCTCGCTCCAGTATCACATGCTCGTGCGTAGAATTAATCAGGCCTGCAGACCGACATACACCTTCAATCGTGTGGGTGCACTCGGGTGAGCGTCAATGATCGCAGAGATTGGCAGGGGCGCTGTGTTGGTCAGAACAGCAAAATAAAGAACTACAAACACTTGAAGGTTTGCGCCCAAATTGCGGATTTTACTGTGTAGCTCCGTTACGTTGGCTAACGATACGGCCAGTTGAAGTAACCTGGCGAAAATGCTTGCTAGATCTGTTGTGCATGGTTTACTGGCAGTAATAACGGGGCGGATTAAGGGCTGTGCTTCATGAATGCGCGTGTTTTCTTACTTGTAACGCTTTGTCGGATTCATTTAGTCTGGGTCGAGGTGAGGACTGCTGCACAGGCAAGAATCGCTGCTACCGCTCTCAAATTATTGCTTCTTCATTATCTGTTCCATTTCGGAAGCAATCCATGACCGACACAGCCGACATAGCTCAAATCTCGATCATACAATAACGTGGAGAAGTGATACGGCTTAGCGCTTGGACATGAGTATTCTCGTAAGAGGTAAGGCGGTCTACGTTGGTGGACTAGGCCTCCTTCATGAGAGAATCTCATGAAGAAGATGCATAATATTGAGAATGACTGGACTTGTAGATCAATTCTAAAACAATCAAATGCATTAAAAAGCAATGACAATCCACCCATTCTTTAACTCTAAATGGCGTGTACGTGCCTATTCTTCCTGCAGCATCGAGATGTGGTTCGGTCGTGGCAGATGGGACTCTAATCTCGCAGTGCTTGTTATGATCAGTCACATCAGGTGTCACTATTTCCATCCTCACCACCGGTAGCATTTTATCCACCTTTCTCTAGCAGCATCATATGCATGCATTCCTTTTATTAATTTAGGCATGGTTGTTGGATTGCTTAAGCCCAAACAGTAGATCTCCTGTTATGCCATCATCTCGGCGTTTGTTTTGACCTGCGCAACACTGCTGCCAGTGGCAATCATGCTATAAGCCGCATGTGGCGTACAACTGTTTACATGTGTTCCATTAAGTAGGGCTTAAATTTTATGATTCTCCTTCTTTTCTGCACTCAATCTAACACAACCCAGTTGTCGGTTCGATCACATGGGTCGCACTGATGACTTGAAATTTTTTTGGTTCCATAAAGAGAGTACATGAGGATTGGTGCTAGCAGAACAATCAACCGCCTTGCTGTGCTAGCGGATCCTTGTCGAGCTAACTTTACGACATGCACGGGAACTAAAAACCGCGACTTTTAGCATTTACTAGATGCCTATTTGGCCGTTCTTCTTCATGGTATATTTACAAACCACTTTGGCATTGCCAGCAGTCCAGACGTGCGTATCTCTTCATTTTAAAGCTTGAGCAGCCTCAGAGATTCTAGAAGTTTCTACGGTTAACAAAGTTCACCCAAGCACACTAACATGATAAAATGCACTAACATAGCAAAGTGTAACTACATTTCAGTGTAAGCGAGTCCACGTGGAGGAGTACAAGCATCTGCTTGACACGAACAAGACAAGTCTATTTGCATTGGAAAGGCACTGACGGCATGGTGACTGAGAAGGACCTCTGACCAGACGATGAGTTAATCTGACTTCATTGCAGCACCGAAACCATGTGCTTCATTTGTGCCAACTGTTCTGCACCAATGAAGGCTGTGATATATTTTAAAAGTGTGTCGGCAGTACCTGGACCATGTGTGAAAAGACATGCACCCATCCAACTTCATCGTCCATAGCTTAATGCTCGTGGCGCTTAATTAACTTAGATGGACATCAAACAACAACTGCTCATTAGTACTCATTGCTGTACGTATTTAGGCAAAAATATGTAGTAGCACACATCTCATTGGCATGTTATTTTAAAATATTTATATTTGAATATGCACCAGAAATTAGTCGTGTTTGCTGTATCACACGCTTCAGCCTTGACGCATGTGCCCTGACGCCCCCGAGGTTAGTTCATTCACCCAACGGAACAATGGGCGACGCACCACACACTCCGCCTGACGTGCTGCTGCATATGTCCGGGAGGAAATACTTGCCTCCACCAGTCTCGCTGTAAGTCCTGCCACTATTCTCCCTTCTTTTGCAGACGCAATACCAATTCGTGATGCCTTCATCTAGACGAAAAACCACTGTCCACCCACCCCAAACGCCAAAGCCCGCCACCCATTCCTCTCCCTTCCCAGTTTCTAAGGATTTTCGTGAAGGAATTGCGTCGATTTGCCAATCAAGCCAAAGTAAAGATTAACGCCTGGATTGTATCCGCGTTAGGCGAATCGGACAGATAAAGCTTTGTGGCATTCGCGGAATCAGAACTCAGCCAGTTTGATCCTCCGTTCAGTTCCTTTTATTCAGACATGCGACCATTTCGTTTCTAATTGTCATGCTTTGTGGCAGTCGAGTAAACAATAATATTCACTATGCGACCATTTCGTTTCTAATTGTCATGCTTTGTGGCAGTCGAGTAAACAATAATATTCACTATTCTAGGAAGCTTAAATACTGCTCTAACTCTTAGATTGAGCAACAGGGATGATCACTTCTTTCCCTTCTGTTTACAACAGAGGCACTATTCTGCCCTTTTGTTGGGGCTGACAGAGCTAATCACCCATGCATTCATGTCCTCATTCCATTTGGTCATGTTCTAGAAAGTACGCCATTGAGGATAGGGGGAGTCAGTGCATTTAATACAAGGTCTTGCCATTATCGCCCAACAGTCCGTGACCTAAGTCTCCTCCTTGAGCGTGGCCATGTGACCCTGCGTGATTGCCCACCAGCTGTTGTTAATCATTGCGTTGAAGTCTCGACCCCCGATGTTCAGCGAGATTTTTGTGTCTGATTAGGAATGCAGGAATGATCAGCATTATTTGAGCAAGCAGGATGGGAAAAACACGGCATACATTGAGATTATGGGTTTTGTAGTCGCCGCAGTCTCAGATTTGATCAACATATGCTTGTCAAGAAACCCGACAAGCAAAAGGAAAGGAGCCTGAAGTTGCACCATGATAAGGCTGGACAACCAGTTTACCGACTGTTTGGGCAAGTGGTTAACCGTAGAAATGCTCAACTTGGATTTCACATTCATGTGTTGGAGCAGCTTAATTGGTTCACTTTGAAAAAGGGAACATTGTGAACACACGGTTGCAGTAAGGCATCTGTCCGAAGTGGGACAGCATAGATTCACATAGAGTCCGGCCTAAGAATGCGGAGAAATCAGAGAGGTGAGAAGGTGGTAGTGTAGGATTGAAGGGAGAAGATGGACTAAGAATGGGAAAAGCTGCGGAAGTTGATGCTGTGTGCTTACGACCACTTTCTTTGGCAATGCAGAGCTGCGCTTTCATGCGAATGTGCTAGCAGAGAGGTCGGGTCTCATGCGCCGTGAATTCAAGCCATTCCGCCTACCTTCGTGATCCCTAACCCTTGTCTACTTCCACTTAGGGTGGTCAGAATGCGTCAACTCCGGTGGTGGGAGAAACTTAGGGCAAACAGGTTGGAAAGCGAAGAAGATGATGGAGCAGATGTTGTCAACCAAGAACAGCAATTCGTACAAGGCTGAATGCAGGGCTGCACGAGATGAGTGATGCAATGGATGCTGACCATGATGCTGCAGACTACGCACGGCTCGCTCATGACTGCAGTTGTTCCGACCAACACGTTACTCATGTTTGATTATTGCTGTTGCCTTTTGGACCTCCTTATTTCTCACAGCTGCTAATGCGTCTCTTCCACTGCTATCGTTCCAGGAATGGGCCCAGCATATCATTGTCATTGACGAACACCTGCATGGACTCGATTGTGTCAGTGACCATCCTGCGAATCAATATCTACCCTTACGCCTTCGTTGTCAACCGTTTGATGGTTCGCCGTTATCGGTTGAATGTGCAGCACTGACTGCGCGTGTACCGTTAACACAGTGTGAGGGATCTTACGTCGAGATCTGGCAGCTGCAAACCAACTAGGATCCTCTCAAGCTTCCATGATCTGGATTGTCAGCTATCGGTCGATTGCTGCTTCAGCTATGCTTTTGCGAATAAATAGGTGAATCGGAGGAGTCACCGAAGATGGTGGGTTGGAAAATCGGTTATCTGAAAGAAGCACTCATTTTATTTAAACGGTTAGAGGTAGAAACTCGTTGCTGATTTCATGCAGTTCCATTGCTAAAATCAACAGGGACTCACCACTGCAACAGAACCCATTTCGCTTCTCAATCGCCTGACCGTAAATGCAGTGCATGTCTCCGAAGCAGGTAGACAAGCATTACTAAGTGGCGATCAGGAAAGTGGATGCAATAGTCTTCCGTTATCAAAGGATCTCCATTCACTTTCTCTGAGGACGCCCTCAGTTCTCAAAGTGGGTGTAGTTCAGAGAGCAGTCAACTACTGCGAATGGAGAAACAGCAATTAGAATTACTGCTTCAAGGAGTCGCTGCAGCACCCAACACAGTCACAGAAGAAGTAATTGAACGTTACCCATTGCTATCACCAGTGATAAAATAGACCGTGATGATAACTTGGAGGTCCACTGGCACCGCATTCACTGATGAAAATTGCACAAGCTGCAACAAGAAGACTTCAAATGAAGGCAGCATCCTCTAAAATTTGAATAGTCGCATCTTAATTTCGCTAATGGAACTAGAATACTCGCGATTTCTCCGACTTAGCAATCAAATATTTTGCCGGCCGCCGACTTACTTCCCAACTAATCATTTAAATAGAAGCACTTCATTCTACACATGAATTTTCCCTAGCCAATCAGCTATGCTTTATTTGTGTGCAATGGGTGGTCTCACCCTCAAAGCAGGAGGTGATGGTGCAAACGTTGCTTTAAATACTTAAGTGAAACTAAAGTCCTCTCCATACATGATGAGTGTGCTCACAATCGGAAATGGGCCGGCACGTTCACAAGCAAACAATCTAGCACTTGGCCATAACTACATTTTGCCATTGACATCAACTTTCCCCGATCCACTTCGCTTCAGTAGCCCAGTATTTTGCTCTCCATTAACGCACTCTTCCAATAATTGCCATCATTTATCAACATGACCCTTTCAAAAGCAGATGGTTCTAAAATAAAAGATGTAAGCCTGCATTGCATTTAAATTAGACGACAAGTTCTGTGGCTTGCTGGGCGGCTGATTGTGCACGTTAGTCAGCGAGCCTAAGACAAATGTGTGTTTTGTTCCAGCAGGGGTCAGCCTGTCAGTCACGTTCGTTGCCAACTTCCAGGGGTCCCAGCTGTTGCTGAAGTCATACGCATGAGCAACCAAAGCCCAACACCTCGAAAATAACTACCTGTCAAATGTACCATAGAATGCTACTGAACTGCCTTTCTACCAGGCCACTGAAATTGATTGTGCAGAGGGGAGGGAATAGCGGATGTAGGCCATTCTGTTCTCTAAATCATGATTTGCACTGTAAGGGAGTTAGCGTATCTTTCAATGCATTTATTGCAATGTTTTGCTGCCAGACGATGGGACCTCATCAACATCGTGCAGTGCAAGGCATTGAAGGACGCGTTGGTCCACATCTACGCCTTCGCTTAAGGTTCCAAATGTTTACCGCTATCGATTGCGTCTCACGGGCGTCTACTGTGCGAAGTAGATTTAATCAGGTCCACCAAATTAAAGGGAAGGAAAATGCGGTAAGGTAACCTTTTGGCCTAAGAATATTGCAGCAGTGCTTCGCATTACCATTGATGATGAAGTAGATCTGCTTTGATGCGATGCTACGAGATAGTTCTCGGTTTCGCTGCCTATATAGCTCAGACCATCACAAGGTTCACAGACTGTCGCAGTCGTCGAGAAGTGTACCTTGCAAACTGTCATCACGTTGCATTTAAACTTGGTGTCTAGTGCTCTAAGGGAGTGTCATTTTTGCGTCTGCTGACGTCTAGCAGTAGCTTCTACTAATAGCGTTGTTCGACCTGACTCACGCCTTACTACGCCACCACGTTAGTAACAGGTAGTGTGTTACGGCAATCACTTAATCACCTCGTCGTGATTTATGACACTGCTGAGTTGTGCGTCTCGTCGCTCTACTGATAGACAAAACGCGATGCTAATTAAGCATGGGCTAACCGCACTAATTAAAGGAGTTCAAGCGTCAATTTTACGTTTGTGGTTAGTAATGCGTCCTACAATTTCGCCAACTCCATTAGATGCTACCATCATTGTGTAGCACATGTCCACCCAACCTTAGAGGTAGTAAATTCGAGCACTGTCTAAATAGCTACCAATGCATTCTTACATGTTTCACTTCATACAAAACCTACTCGCCCACACTCAGCATTTCGACACTGAGGCAAGACGATCAGCAATACCTCATTTATTGCTGGTGTGTTTCAGTCAGGCGCCTACAGCAGACGATTTGGCTTCAAGCTGGATGTCTACCCAACGATGTCACAGCGCATCTGAGATGCAAAATACCTGCGAGGAAATGGATCTGCGAAAGCACTTTCCATTGCGGAGCAGCCAATTAGAGACGGTCCACACTGTAGGATTACATGAAATGCCAAGCAGACCAGGTGGTGCAACGTGTTGCAAACAAAGTCTCAATGAGAGTGGCCGATTCTTCCCTGCACAAAAGCATGGGTGAGTGCGATCGCTCGGCACTAAGATGGCGAGAATCACGCAAGTAGCAAAGATGCCAATGAATGATTATGCAAGAGTGGAAGCGTCGCATGGAAGATAAAAGGCAATGCGGATAAAGGCGAGCATAAATCTTGGCTGGGATAAGTGAGGGAATCGGAAATGGGCGTCAATTCATCCCTGCTTCAGATTTGTGCATTGTGAGTTTGTCCATTTCTTTTTGGCCTCAAGATGAGGCCCTGCCGTTGCAGATGGGCATGTGATGAACTATCATCTCCAGACGCTTTGGTTAGGGTAGTAGATTAATAGCTTACATAGCCTCGTCATTTTCTATTTGATGCAATGCCATTTAAAATACTATTTGCATATAAACTTGTCGAGCATGCATCGTGTAAGCAGCACAAACTCACTCCCAGTGACATTAGACTTTCAGCTGTATTGCTGCTGCAGGTGGCGTCAGGATGCCCATTCTCTTGTCAAGATGAAAACACGGCTTTGTTTTATTAAGTCGCTAGTTTGCATTGCTAAATCAATGGTATCACCTCAGTTATCCGGTTCGAGCTGAGCGCTACCGCTCACTACCAGCTTGAATCTAGTCCTCTAGTCCCCTTCATCGAGGCCTTTAAGATAGGGGAGCAGAGGCAGATCGCCTATGACAATGGCATAAAGGGGCAGCATCTTCAAATAAATCACCTCATCCATTCAGTTTAACCTTTATCCATGACCCTTTTAGGAAGGATCTTTCCATGGCTGGAAATCTCTCTCTCTATCTATCTATCTATCTATCTATTAGGTCTGGGTAGAGGTTGCGTCGGGCAAGGACTTGGCAACTAGACATCACATTCTCATTGGCGGACAAAATATTAGCTCAAGAACCACGAGCGAACTGCAAAGAATGTAGGATGGGGGCGTCAAGTGTAAGCATGCAATTGGCGATATCGTGGTTGTGCAGAACATGTCCGACCAGTATGGAATTTACAACAATTAATGACTTGAAGTCTACTTGAATACAGGCTGTTCAACTGCACTTTCAACAATTTGTTTGTCTTTTTCGCCCTAATATTTTTCGACTACCAATCCTTCAAACCACCATTTCATCCTCAAAAGCAGCAATTTCAGGTGTCAACTTAACTGCTAACGAGACATTTTCAGTTTAAGCTTCACAGGTAATCTGCACTTGTACACAATATTCTGACTTCGCAGGCGAATCGACTAGCAACGCATCATTTCCGGTGATGGATTCGCCCTTACCTCCGAAAGTGCACCTTCAGCAGATAACGCAACTTTGGCTTCATGTCTACGTGATTGTATTAGTGTGCATGGCAGTTCTGGAAATCCTACGGAAGAAGAGATGAGGCTTTGAACACCGTCGGGAGAGGCCTTCACACTACTGAGAGTGTGCTGAGTAGTAGCGACCGATTGGTGTCAAACGAGCAGTAGCAGTCGATTGGTGCCAAACGGTGCCGTTAGGATTGCACGTAATGTCATGCAGACCAGCCAATACTGCATGAAGCGATTAATTTCTGGACTCTACTCTTCGACGTCTTCATGTATAAAGGCGTAGACTAGTGTAACCCCCACTTTTACTCTGTGCTGCGCACATTTAGCTGATTTTCATGCAACTCCGAATTGTGATTTTCTCGTGGCAGAAAGGCTTCTGATGCCTCGCATAGCGTAAGTATTGTGCTACGGAGCATACCTCTAATCTACCAGCAGGCTTATCATTTAAGCATTCAATGTCCAACGAGGTATCGGACCGGCTTATTTCATTTGACACTCCATGTGCCTTCTCATCCCCTTCCTTTACCCTCCATTCCTCAGCGTTCATTTCTACGAAGCTGTAGAAGAAAGTTGTTGGCGTTAGGGTGCGCTAGGATCACTGCTTGGCAAAGCATGCAAACATTGATGTACCAACACGCCGCACGAATGCCTAAGGTATGTTAAACCAAAACATGTAGCAGGTTTGTTAAAAATTGCCAAAATGACAGTGTGGCTCATGGCATTCACATCTCACTGTAATGAGGTAAATCACACCCATCGGAAAACAGTAAGTGCGGTTTATGTCTTCGGCCCTATCCTCCTCCATTGGCATGCAATAACAGCTGAGACCAATTCACTACAGGGAATCTGCTGGTATTGGTAACACAATGTGATTTAATTGCTATCATACACTGCAAATCGGTCTTAAATCCAGTGCATTCTTCTGAGTCTCCACAGTAATTTATAAAATCGGTCTTCCTCTAGGCTTCACGTCACAAAGTCCAGTCATTTGAACTGACAGCCCGCAATAAACGCCACTGACATCAACAATTCTTTCCGGGGTGTGCTACTCGTCGTCTCTCTGACCATCTTCCGTATTATTGGCGTTGTAGAATCAAAACACAATAGATTGCTGCCCCGGTGAATAAAACCAGCACCTTGCCAGAAGATGAAGCACAAGGGGATATCGTATGGTGCTCAAGCATGATACACACAGACCACAAGACAGGCTGCTAGAACAAAGTTGGCTTCACCTGTGTGCACTGACCATGACATTGATTGAGGTGTGGTGCTGCGGTCAGGTGTGCTGCTTTCTGCACCTGGCCACAGTATTGCTGCCAGAGACCAACTCTGCTCGTGGTCATTCACACTATGCCACTGGGATGGATGCTAGAGTGACGAGGTCGCCTGGTGTGGCACCATGCAGCATTAATTTCCATTTCCACAAGTTGTGACACTTGTCTTGGACATCCCTATGTATTTCGAAGCCATAGAACGGTACTAAAGTTTGTGTGCGACCTCAGGCGATTTTAGGTGAATGCGAGGGCCTAAACAAAACGCAGAACTTGTAGAGGAGGATGATTGCGTTTTAAGAGACATAAGCACTTAACTCATCAAATCGACTCTACGAGTTCGCAAGAGACCATGGCAATTGGACCGTTGAAGTGGAACGAATTGGATGTGGCAATTTGGTATTAGCATTGAATTAGGCTTCGCAGGAGCAGATGCTGGCTGCGGTAGTTGGAAATGGCAGTCAGTAAGAGTGCGAAGGCATGTTCCTCTTCTTTTACTAAGCTCTAGATTGCACTAATCGGAGGCGAGGCTTAGCATGTAAGAATGGTTCTTTAATTAATGGGATAGATGTAATGCTGCGCAGATATGCAAGATCTCAAAGCTGCGGTTTGCTAATGGCTTCACAAGCGATAACCTTGTACTGGACTTCAAAGCACTGAGGCATGTAGTTGCAGCGTGAAGATAAGAGAACTAGAGCGGATATGCACTCATCTGGTCATGTGTTAAGACTGGGACAGAAGACGATGGCTCTCCCAACACTTGTACGGAATCAGTGGTTTGTAGAGCATATCGCAGTCACCTGTCAGAATTTGTCAAAAGTTGCGAAAGCACAACACGTCGGCCGCAATTCACATCGCAAAGCACAGGCATTGAGTGGAAGTGCATAGGTAAGTGATTACTTGCATACGGATGGAGGGGAATGGAGGAGGTGAGGAGTGTTGTCTTTTGCATGATGGCATGAGTTGGTGGGAGGAATTTGTAGTTTTCAGAGGTGTCGAATCAACCGACAACACTTTTTGAGGTGAACAATGTATCCTAATGTCGAAGAAGCCATTTGGCACATTTATTTCGAAGTTGGAAGGGGCAAATTTTCCCTAAGGACTGGACTAGCCTCGTTCAATCGCATCTTCGGCCTACAACTTGTGCACACATCGAGTAAGTTCCCGCCCAGTAGGACTGCGCATCATTAGTGTGCAAGTTACCGCATTTTATCTATGCGTGCTTAAACCCAATGCGCCTTGACAGTACTGACTTTCGTCATGCTATAGAAGCGAAAAATTGTACACATATTGTAAAATTTCGAGGATGCTCTGGCCCCAACACACTGTACACAATCAGGACAAGCGCAAACACCGTCAGGATTTACCTATGCTCCTCTAGCATTGTTCCCATTCCCTCCCTGTCACTGGTGTTGTTCAAACGGAGTTTAAATTTCTGGCAGTTCTTCCGTAATAGAGTTCGTTGCAATTACTGGACGCGACAGCATGCGATCTTCTGTTAGGGTGGCAATCCTCAACGGCACTTACATACCTCCTGTTTCATCGCTGCAGAGTTGATTTTCAACCACACTTGAGTGACAATCAAGCAATGCCCTCTGGATCTCAAGTTATTGCAACCGATATAGGCCCTGCTGAGCCAATTGTCTGTCTGTATTTTTCCTAAGTTATTACCAAAAATTGCTGCTGTCTACCTCTCCTTTTTACTGATTGCATGGGAGACCATTGTTTGCTGGTGTATCTGGTGGCGAGATTGGGCTAGCAGCAACCCCACATCCACTAGGCGCCTACGAATTTTCGTCTTCATGTTCACTGCGCCAGTGAGATGCCTGCATTGTTGAAGGCTGACTAGCCTACACCAAAATGCAGACGATCATGTAAGGCTTGTGCGTTCCTGATTTTCTTGTTAAGTTTGACTCGGCAAAACAGGCAATTGGCTCCGAAATCAGCAGAGGCATCTGCCTGGCTAATTGGAAGAACGCGCCTATTAGAAGCCTGTACACTGAGTAGACTTACCGTAACCCAAAGACACTGCTGCAGAGGCATTAAAAGACTAGGGATTTAATGACTTTAGAGATATTCTGCATTTATTTTAGAAAGAAAAATGAAAGTGTTCGATGCAGAGGGAAGGAATCACACAGGAAAAAGCTTGGTCACTGCATTGTATGGCAAAGTAGGTTCGAAGGCAAACTACTTATGCTCAAGTCAGCAGGCCGTTGAGGCAAGTTCACATCTGCAAAATAAACGAGATTTGAGTAGAACACGAGGTACAAGTGGTTGATCAATCGCCTTATATTAGTAGAGGCACAACATCAAACAGGAGTCTTACTGTTGGTTGCACGGCCGCGGCATATTCTGCAAATGGAAATAGCTCAATCAGGAAAGTCAGCCAAATCCTACTTGGGACAATCAAGCAGAGTGTTAGATTCAAGAGCAGTGCTTTGTATCAAATCAAGTGAATGATTCAAGGACTCACTTCTACACTCTGCCTCTTCCGGAGATTCCCCTAAAGGCAGATATGGAATCAGTGATACACATGCATCGTGTTGGAAATATTTGTTGTCTTTACTCACGGACATAGAGACTACAATCGCATGCTACTCTTAAAAAGGAAACTGAGCCATCACAAACAGCAGGAGGAATAAATAGTTTCAAAGACCAAATCTGCCACACGTACCACTTTGGGAATAGTCGACGGATACAACCAAATATGTGCTATAGCCATGAATAGCGAAAGTTTCGCGTTTAGCTCTGGTTCTCGTTGAGAATTTACCATGAAATACTCGCAAATCCTTCTGCAAATCCTTCTCCAGATCGCCTAAAATGAGTGCAGAAACAAAAGTATCGGCTGGAGCTAATCAATCTACGTGGAGTAGGCGATATGGATGGATTGCGGGGCCCAATTTCGATAGTCTTTGCGTGTTACCACCCGCAGTGACGCTAGGGGCCAAAACACTCAGAGAAGCTGAAGGGAAGCCTGATGCATGATGGTATTCCGATCAGCTGGCTGGTTTTCGGACACAGGCTCAGGGCGTATAAATCATTATATTTTGTGTTGCGAAGGTCATTTGACTCACCACAAAAGCTGAAGAGTCCACTTTTATATTTAGTTCCGAACCAGGTGCAACGAACCCCTCCGTCGATGTCGAAGGTGACCTATTTTGAATGCATATATAGTGGTAGTGCGCAGTGCGTAAAATGCATACCGACGGATACCAAGGACGTGCCATAATTTAATGGAGGCGTACATTTGAAAACAATGGGCAAGGCCTTGCATTAAAAAGTGGTAAGGCAATGGTTCACTTGAGTTCAATGCAGATTATTAGTGTTAGATCTGAGGACTGGGTGGATAACCTAGAATTACCCATGTTTCCACGTTCGCTCCTCCAACGGCAAAGTCAACACTAAACGAGTCCATGCCTCGAACAAACCGCGAGAGAGGAAACGAAGTCCCCACGTCTACTTCACCTGTCAGGCAGCAAACGGTACAGCAGCCATTCCCAGTGTCAATAATTGCCGTTAAAATAATGGAAAACACCGCAAATGCGAAAATGAAAAGAAAGTGATTTGACCATGGGATAAGTAATGCAAGGGCACTGGTAAACGAATGACTAGGTGAACAAGGCATTTGCTCTTAGGGCGATAAATAGGCTTTCTTGCTTTACTGCAAGGTGTGGGTCACAATTGAAGCAAGATTGTGATGATCATTTTCAAACCCTGCGCTATTTACATCATTTCCTTTCCTTTTATGAAACAGGCAATGTTATGGGAAATCATAAATGGAGAAAGCTACCTGCAGCGGGCCGTGCAAACTTGCATCCCGGAACGAAGAATGTCATTGAAGATATTCTTCGTTTGAAGAAATCATCGAGCAGTATCAAGATCTTTTGGTCCAGCACGTTGTTCAAGGTGATGTTAGCTTTGTCTAAGGTACGAAAGTCTCCTATTAGTTGCCTGCCTCTTTTTCACTGCGGTTTCGCCGAGAACTACTTGGATTACACACTGCTTAATGCTTTAGCCTAGCGTGGTAAAAAATGCCTTAGGACACATTGTTCTGTGATCCACCGTAGTAGACAAAGCGGCTCGCATTAGACATAGCGGGAAGGACCGATACTGAGCTGTTGGCTAGTGATGCTGCGGAGTGATACTACCTACTGATAATCAAGACCAGATTCACTGGTAGGATGTCAACTACCTGGGCTAATAATGAAATTAATAAACTAATGCTGGAATGAATTGACATACCTATACCCTTGCTACAAGGGCTGCCCCATTCCTGCGTTCCGTCCAGGAAACACTTGCCGTCCTTAATTGTCAGATCTCTGATTTGCGAAGCACGTTCGACAAATGTCCTCTAGAAAGGAAGTTTGCACTAGTAAATGTGCCTACACAACCAGCAAAATGTGACAAGGATTTCTTGGCTACTAAAGTAATTTGCTTGGCACTCGTCACATGAAATGAACTAGCAAATGGCCACCTCATTTAAAGGCTGCTCCTCCAAATTTGGCGCGTGCTCATTCAATCACATTGTTGAACTTACAAATTTGCCCTTGCACTCGTAGTGCATGGTGTCCGATTGTCCCGAGGGCTTTCCAACAACGCGTGATCCCCATAACGTAGGAGAGCTTGTAGCTTGAGAAGAAAGAGCGTGTTTTCATCTTGTTATGCTGAGTCGTCAGATGTGTTGAGATAAAGAGTTGGCTTTAAGTGCCTGCTAGCAATTTCGTGTCAAACTGACCATTTTGTAGGCATGGAGGTGGTGAGCCTCCATGGCCACCCTCATGAACGCATTTCGAGGAACATCAACTTGCTCAATTATGGTGAGTGAAATGCTTTATTAATAGCGCTATAGCATGCATGAAACTATCGTATTTAGTGCCAATCTAATTGGGCAGTGGGAATGGAAGAAATGAACACGTACCTGAGCAGCAGGCAGCGAAAATAAGAATGGCAATGATACTCTTCATCCCACTTGTTAATGATGATCAGCGAGGTTGCCTGTACGCAGTTATATAGTAGGAAATGGAGTCACAGAGCGGCGATTGGTGTGTGAGCCGAGCGTGTGGTGGGTGGTTCATCACTGTTGATCTTGTGACTGTTGTGCCTGCACCAAGGGTGCGTGAATTTGAGTTGCGTGTAAACGTTGAGGTTTCGTGAGCATTTTTGACTGTTTCGCTTAAGATACAAGCTACAAAATTGTTACTTGTGACGTGTAGTCTGTTAAAAATGCATTTAGTGACACCGCTTTCACTAACAGATGGCTTTGAATGAGAACATGGGGAAATGGCGCATCTTAGATGCTTGCGCATTGCTTACACTTTTATAACCATCCATAATATCCATTGCATTCTATGCCAGTAATCCAATGACTCGGTTTTAAATACTTTCTGCGCCCCTTTCTTCTTCACCTCAGCATATCATATGCGGATGCTTGCGTGCATGGCTCACAAGAAAGCCTGCTCACCAGTTTGACGATACATGGATTTGTGAATCTATTAGTAGGATGGATGTAGGCAAATGTCTCAACTTGGACATTGAATGAGGGTGGATCTCCGAGGGGAGGATGGGTTATGCGTTAACGAGTTGAGGTTTTTGCATGCTACAAATTCTAAAACCACGTGCACTGGTTTGATGACGGAGAGGAACCCGGTAGAATGTGGTACTGAAAGGTATTCCATCCTTCTCGTCGGCTGCAGCACCTTCGAGCACACATAAAACAAAGTGGTGCCCTTCTTACCATGTGAAAAAGCAAGTGAATATGCCCAGATTGGGTCTTTACAGGCGCCAATCATTTTATTGAATGCAATCATAATACCCAAACTAACGATTTGCGTTAACACGTCTACCATTTCTCATCGCCCCATGAAAAGCCTCTTGTGTATTTCTCAGCCTGCACCCATAGAGCTGTGCAGTTGAGCGATTCGCTTTGAGCGGAGTGTCATCTCTGTCAATTCAAATTGCACCGCA
>CM010312.1:27336304-27352225 GCA_001923025.3 Taenia multiceps | reverse complement strand
TCTATCTATCTATCTATCTATCTATTATCTCTATATCTATCTATCTATCTATCTATCTATCTATCTATCTATCTATCTATCTACCTATCTATCTATCTATACTATCTATCTATCTATCTATCTATCATCTATCTATCTAGCTTCTATCTATCTATCTATCTATCTATCTATATCTATCTATCTACTACTATCTACTATCTATCTATCTATATATCTATCTATCTATATCATCTATCTATCTATCTATCTATATCTATCTATCTATTCTATTAGGTCTGGGTAGAGGTTGCGTCGGGCAAGGACTTGGCAACTAGACATCACATTCTCATTGGCGGACAAAATATTAGCTCAAGAACACGAGCGAACTGCAAAGAATGTAGGATGGGGGCGTCAAGTGTAAGCATGCAATTGGCGATATCGTGGTTGTGCAGAACATGTCCGACCAGTATGGAATTTACAACAATTAATGACTTGAAGTCTACTTGAATACAGGCTGTTCAACTGCGCTTTCAACAATTTGTTTGTCTTTTTCGCCCTAATATTTTTCGACTACCAATCCTTCAAACCACCATTTCATCCTCAAAAGCAGCAATTTCAGGTGTCAATTAACTGCTAACGAGACATTTTCAGTTTAAGCTTCACAGGTAATCTGCACTTGTACACAATATTCTGACTTCGCAGGCGAATCGACTAGCAACGCATCATTTCCGGGATTTCGCCCTTACCTCCGAAAGTGCACCTTCAGCAGATAACGCAACTTTGGCTTCAGTCTACGTGATTGTATAGTGTGCATGGCAGTTCTGGAAATCCTACGGAAGAAGAGATGAGGCTTTGAACACCGTCAAGAGAGGCCTTCACACTACTAAGAGTGTGCTGAGTAGTAGCGACCGATTGGTGTCAAACGAGCAGTAGCAGTCGATTGGTGCCAAACGGTGCCGTTAGGATTGCACGTAATGTCATGCAACCAGCCAATACTGCATGAAGCGATTAATTTCTGGACTCTACTCTTCGACGTCTTCATGTATAAAGGGTAGACTAGTGTAACCCCCACTTTTACTCTGTGCTGCGCACATTTAGCTGATTTTCATGCAACTCCGAATTGTGATTTTCTCGTGCAGAAAGGCTTCTGATGCCTCGCATAGCGTAAGTATTGTGCTACGGAGCATACCTCTAATCTACCAGCACTTATCATTTAAGCATTCAATGTCCAACGAGGTATCGGACCGGCTTATTTCATTTGACACTCCATGTGCCTTCTTCATCCCCTTCCTTACCCTCCATTCCTCAGCGTTCATTTCTACGAAGCTGTAGAAGAAAGTTGTTGGCGTTAGGGTGCGCTAGGATCACTGCTTGGCAAAGCATGCAAACATTGATGTACCAACACGCCGCACGAATGCCTAAGGTATGTTAAACCAAACATGTAGAGATTTGTTAAAATTGCCAAAATGACAGTGTGGCTCATGGCATTCACATCTCACTAATGAGTTAACTCACACGGATCGGAAAACAGCAAGTGCGGTTTATATCCTCGGCCCTATCCTCCTCCATTGGCATGCAATAACAGCTGAGACCAATTCACTTACAGGGAATCTGCTGGTATTGGTAACACAATGTGATTTAATTGCTATCATACACTGCAAATCGTCTTAAATTCAGTGCATTCTCTGAGTCTCCACAGTAATTTATAAAATCGGTCTTCCTCTAGGATTCCACGTCACAAAAGTCTAGTCATTTGAACTGACACCCACAAAAAACGCCACTGACATCAACAATTCTTTCCGGGGTGTGCTACTCGTCGTCTCTCTGACCATCTTCCGTATTATTGGCGTTGTAGAATCAAAACACAATAGATTGCTGCCCCGGTGAATAAAACCAGCACCTTGCCAGAAGATGAAGCACGAGGGGATATCGTATGGTGCTCAAGCATGATACACACAGACCACAAGACAGCTGCTAGAACAAAGTTGGCTTCACCTGTGTGCACTGACCATGACATTGATTGAGGTGTGGTGCTGCGGTCAGGTGTGCTGCTTTCTGCACTGGCCACAGTATTGCTGCCAGAGACCAACTCTGCTCGTGGTCATTCCACACTATGCCACTGGGATGGATGCTAGAGTGACGAGGTTGCCTGGTGTGGCACCATGCAGCATTAATTTCCATTTCACAAGTTGTGAGACTTGTTCGGACATCCCTTGTATTTCGAAGCCACAGAACGGTACTAAAGTTTGTGTGCGACTCAGGCGATTTTAGGTGAATGCGAGGGCCTAAACAAAACGCAGAACTTGTAGAGGAGGATGATTGCGTTTTAAGAGACATAAGCACTTAACTCATCAATCGACTCTACGAGTTCGCAAGAGAGACCATGGCAATTGGACCGTTGAAGTGGAACGAATTTGGATGTGGCAATTTGGTATTAGCATTGAATTAGGCTTCGCAGGAGCAGATGCTGGCTACGGTAGTTGGAAATGGCAGTCAGTAAGAGTGCGAAGGCATGTTCCTCTTCTTTTACTAAGCTCTAGATTGCACTAATCGGAGGCGAGGCTTAGCATGTAAGAATGGTTCTTTAATTAATGGGATAGATGTAATGCTGCGCAGATATGCAAGATCTCAAAGCTGCGGTTTGCTAATGGCTTCACAAGCGATAACCTTGTACTGGACTTCAAAGCACTGAGGCATGTAGTTGCAGCGTGAAGATAAGAGAACTAGAGCGGATATGCACTCATCTGGTCATGTGTTAAGACTGGGACAGAAGACGATGGCTCTCCCAACACTTGTACGGAATCAGTGGTTTGTAGACATATCGCAGTCACCTGTCAGAATTTGTCAAAAGTTGCGAAAGCACAACACGTCGGCCGCAATTCACATCGCAAAGCACAGGCATTGAGTGGAAGTGCATAGGTAAGTGATTACTTGCATACGGATGGAGGGGAATGGAGGAGGTGAGGAGTGTTGTCTTTTGCATGATGGCATGAGTTGGGGAGGAATTTGTAGTTTTCAGAGGTGTCGAATCAACCGACAACACTTTTTGAGGTGAACAATGTATCCTAATGTCGAAGAAGCCATTTGGCACATTTATTTCGAAGTTGGAAGGGCAAATTTTCCCTAAGGACTGGACTAGCTCGTTCAATCGCATCTTCGGCTACAACTTGTGCACACATCGAGTAAGTTCCCGCCCAGTAGGACTGCGCATCATTAGTGTGCAAGTTACCGCATTTTATCTATGCGTGCTTAAACCCAATGCGCCTTGACAGTACTGACTTTCGTCATGCTATAGAAGCGAAAAATTGTACACATATTGTAAAATTTCGAGGATGCTCTGGCCCCAACACACTGTACACAATCAGGACAAGCGCAAACACCGTCAGGATTTACCTATGCTCCTCTAGCATTGTTCCCATTCCCTCCCTGTCACTGGTTGTTGTTCAAACGGAGTTTAAATTTCTGGCAGTTCTTCCGTAATAGAGTTCGTTGCAATTACTGGACGCGACAGCATGCGATTCTTCTGTTAGGGTGGCAATCCTCAACGGCACTTACATACCTCCTGTTTCATCGCTGCAGAGTGATTTTCAACCACACTTGAGTGACAATCAAGCAATGCCCTCTGGATCTCAAGTTATTGCAACCGATATAGGCCCTGCTGAGCCAATTGTCTGTCTGTATTTTTCCTAAGTTATTACCAAAATTGCTGCTGTCTACCTCTCCTTTTACTGATTGCATGGGAGACCATTGTTTGCTGGTGTATCTGGTGGCGAGATTGGGCTAGCAGCAACCCCACATCCACTAGGCGCCTACGAATTTTCGTCTTCATGTTCACTGCGCCAGTGAGATGCCTGCATTGTTGAAGGCTGACTAGCCTACACCAAAATGCAGACGATCATGTAAGGCTTGTGCGTTCCTGATTTTCTTGTTAAGTTGACTCGGCAAAACAGGCAATTGGCTCCGAAATCAGCAGAGGCATCTGCCTGGCTAATTGGAAGAACGCGCCTATTAGAAGCCTGTACACTGAGTAGGCTTACCGTAACCCAAAGACACTGCTGCAGAGGCATTAAAAGACTAGGGATTTAATGACCTTAGAGATATTCTGCATTTATTTAGAAAGAAAAATGAAAGTGTTCGATGCAGAGGGAAGGAATCACACAGGAAAAAGCTTGGTCACTGCAATGTATGGCAAAGTAGGTTCTAAGGCAAAACTTGTGCTCAAGTCAGCAGGCCGTTGAGGCAAGTTCACATCTGCAAAATAAACGAGATTTGAGTAGAACACGAGGTAAAGTGGTTGATCAATCGCCTTATATTAGTAGAGGCACAACATCAAACAGGAGTCTTACTGTTGGTTGCACGGCCGCGGCATATTCTGCAAATGGAAATAGCTCAATCAGGAAAGTCAGCCAAATCCTACTTGGGACAATGAAGCAGAGTGTTATATCAAGAGTAGTGCTTTGCATCAAATCAAATGAATGATTCAAGGACAGCCACTCTCATCACTGTGCTGGAAGTGCATTATTCAATCCGTACCACCACAGATTCGACAGAGTAGTGCAAGCAATGTGTCAAGGAATCGAGCTATTAGTCGACTGTGTTGGAGGGATAATGAATGAACTCACTTCTGCACTCTGCCTCTTCCGGAGATTCCCCTAAAGGCAGATATGGAATCAGTGATACACGCATCGTGTTGGAAATATTTGTTCTTTACTCACGGACATAGAGACTACAATCGCATGCTACTCTTAAAAAGGAAACTGAGCCATCACAAACAGCAGGAGGAATAAATAGTTTAAAAGACCAAATCTGCCACACGTACCACTTTGTGAATAGTCGACGGATACAACCAAATGTGTGCTATAGCCATGAATAGCGAAAGTTTCGCGTTTAGCTCTGGTTTCGTTGAGAATTTACCATGAAAATACTCGCAAATCCTTCTGCAAATCCTTCTCCAGATCGCCTAAAATGAGTGCAGAAACAAAAGTATCGGCTGGAGCTAATCAATCTACGTGGAGTAAGCGATATGGATAGATTGCGGGGCCCAATTTAGATGGTCTTTGGGTGTTACCACCCGCAGTGACGCTAGGGGCCAAAACACTCAGAGAAGCTGAAGGGAAGCCTGATGCATGATGGTATTCCGATCAGCTGGCTGGTTTTCGGATACAGGCTCAGGGCGTATAAATCATTATATTTTGTGTTGCGAGGGTATTTGACTCACCACAAAAGCTGCGGAGTCCACTTTTATATTTAGTTCCAACCAGGTGCACGAACCCTCCGTCGATGTCGAAGGTGACCTATTTGAATGCATATATAGTGGTAGTGCGCAGTGCGTAAAATGCATACCGACGGATACCAAGGACGTGCCATAATTTGATAGAGGCGTACATTTGAAAACAATGGGCAAGGCCTTGCATTAAAGAGTGGTAAAGCAATGGTTCACTTGAGTTCAATGCAGATTATTAGTGTTAGATCTGAGGACTGGATGGATAACCTAGAATTACCCATGTTTCCACGTTCGCTCCTCCAACGGCAAAGTCAACACTAAACGAATCCATGCCTCGAACAAACCGCGAGAGAGGAAACGAAGTCCCCACGTCTACTTCACCTGTCAGGCAGCAAACGATACAAAGCCATTCCCAGTGTCAATAATTGCCGTTGAAAATAATGGAAAACACCGCAATACGAAAATGAAAAGAAAGTGATTTGACTATGGGATAAGTATGGCAAGGGCACTGGTAAACGAATGACTAGGTGAACAAGGCATTTGCTCTTAGGGCGATAAATAGGCTTTCTTGCTTTACTGCAAGGTGTGGGTCACAATTGAAGCAAGGATGTGATGATTTTCAAACCCTGCGCTATTTACATCTTCCTTTCCTTTTATGAAACAGGCAATGTTATGGGAAATCATAAATGGACAAAGCTACCTGCAGCGGGCCGTGCAAACTTGCATCCGGAACGAAGAATGTCATTGAAGATATTCTTCGTTTGAAGAAATCATCGAGCAGTACAAGATCTTTTGGTCCAGCACGTTGTTCAAGTGATGTTAGCTTGTCTAAGGTACGAAAGTCTCCTATTAGTTGCACTGCCTCTTTTTCACTGCGGTTTCCCGAGAACTACTTGGATTACACACTGCTTAAGCTTTAGCCAGCGTGGTTAAAAAATGCCTTAGGACACATTGTTCTGTGATCCACCGTAGTAGACAAAGCGGCTCGCATTAGACATAGCGGGAAGGACGATACTGAGCTGTTGGCTAGTGATGCTGCGGAGTGATACTAACCTACTGATAATCAAGACCAGATTCACTGGTAGGATGTCAACTACCGGGGCTAATATGAAATTAATAAAATAATGCTAGAATGAATTGACATACTATACCCTTGCTACAAGGGCTGCCCCATTCCTGCGTTCCGTCCAGGAAACACTTGCCGTCCTTAATTGAAATCTCTGATTTGCGACGACGTTCGACAATGTCTCTAGAAAGGAAGTTTGCACTAGTAAATGTGCCTACAAACCAGCAAAATGTGACAAGGATTCTTGGCTACTAAAGTAATTTGCTTGGCACTCGTCACAAGAAATGAGCTAGCAAATGGCACCTCATTTAAAGGCTGCTCCTCCAAATTTGGCGCATGCTCATTCAACTCACATTGTTGAACTTACAAATTTGCCCTTGCACTCGTAGTGCATGGTGTCCGATTGTCCCGAGGGCTTTCCAACAACGCGTGATCCCCATAGCGTAGGAGAGCTTGTAGCTTGAGAAGAAAGAGCGTGTTTTCATATTGTTTGCTGAGTCGTCAGATGTGTGTGAGATAAAGAGTTGGCTTTAAGTGCCTGCTAGCAATTTCGTGTCAAAATGACATTTTGTAGGCATGGAGGTGGTGAGCCTCCATGGCCACCCTCATGAACGCATTTCGAGGAACATTAACTTGCTCAATTATGCTTAGTGAAATGCTTTATTAATAGCGCTATAGCAGGCATGAAACTATCGTATTTAGTGCCAATCTAATTGGGCAGTGGGAATAAGAAAGAACACGTACCTGAGCAGCAGCAGCGAAAATAAGAATGGCAATGATACTCTTCATCCCACTTGTTAATGATGATCAGCGAGGTTGCCTGTACGCAGTTATATAGTAGGAAATGGAGTCACAGGCGGCGATTGGTGTGTGAGCCGAGCGTGGTGGGGTGGTTCATCACTGTTGATTGTGACTGTTGGTGCCTGCACCAAGGGTTGCGTGAATCTGAGTTGCGAACGTTGAGGTTTCGTGAGCATTTTCGACTGTTTCGCTTAAGATACAAGCTACAAAATGTTACTGTGACGTGTAGTCTGTTAGAAATGATTTGGTGACACCGCTTTCACTAAGATGGCTTTGAATGAACATGGGGAAATGGCGCATGTAGATGCTTGCACATTGCTTCACTTTTATAACCATCCATAATATCCATTGCATTCTATGCCAGTAATCCAATGACGGTTTTGTAAATACGTCTGCGCCCCTTTCTCTTCACCTCAGCATATCTAGCGGATGCTTGCGTGCATGGCTCACCAAGAAAGCCTGCTTATCAGTTTGACGATACACGATTATGTGAATCTATTAGTAGGATGGATGTAGCAAATGTTCTAACCTTGGACATTGTGAATGAGGGTGGATCCCTGAGGGGGAGGATGGGTTATGCGTTAACAAGTTTGTAGGTTTTGCATGCTACAAATTCTAAAACCACGTACACTGGTTTGATGACGGAGAGGAACCCGGTAGAATGGTACTGAAAGGTATTCCATCCTTCTGTCGGCTGCAGCACTTCGAGCACACAAAAAACAAAGTGGTGGCCCTTCTTACCATGTGAAAAAGCAAGTGAATATGCCAGATTGGGTCTTTACAGGCGCCAATCATTTTATTGAATGCAATATAATACCCAAACTAACGATTTGCGTTAACACGTCTACCATTTCTCATGCCCCTGATGAAAGCCTCTTGTGTATTTCTCAGCCTGCGACCCATAGCGATGTGCAGTTGAGCGATTCGCTTTGAGCGGAGGTCATCTCTGTCAATTAAATTGCATTCGCACCGTGGCGGCTTGTGCTTCAAAGCCACCGCACGAAGACAAAATGACAATTTGACCTACTTTCTAGTTGACGCCCATGACCAAAACAAATTCATCTTCAAAGAGCACCTCTGTGGTACAAAGGCGGCTTGGATGGGTGTGAGGCTAGTGTCACCTCATTCACCCTTGGAGGAAAGAGTTTAGCTAACACAGAATTGCGCATGCATCAAAGGCACTAGGTGAAGATAAGTCAGCGAAATTGATTAATGTAACTTTTGTTACTTTGAGGGGTGTTGAAATATGCTACCATCAAACAATGCGGCACCATTCTTCATGACTAGCAGACACCGCAATTCATTCGAATGAAAGCAAACAATGTTGAGCAGTTTCAGACAGTACGTCACCATTAACCATCATCTCCTCCCAACGAATAGGCACTTGGCCTCAGATTCAATGGTGAAATATTTGTGAGCATGTGGTGGATTACAATCACCTACCCACCACCTTGCCCAATTATCCAGCCCAAGCCTACTTCGCACTCGTGCCCTCCAGCGCGTAAAACCGACTCAACTTCAAACATTTAAGTGCTGGTATTTTGCGACACAGAGGAGTAGATATAATGAGTTGATTAGTGTTGCCTTTCAAGGAGCGGCTGTCATCTGAACATTTAAACTTTGTCATCTTAGGCATTTTGAGCGAGACTGCGTGACCTCACAGACATCCTAGCAAGGCCCATAGCATCAACGGCGATTAGCGCAGGTCCTTTAATTCGTAAATGAGGTTTGGAATTGCATTGTACCCATACAAATAACTTCACATTTCCAATACCCTAGAGACGAGCGGAGCACTGGCAGTGGCACCAACATTGTGGCTAAACGTAGAAGGTAGTAGCAGCAAGGGCACACTCCAGTCAACGTCAGGTTCAATGCACACGGGTGCATTCTACTCTCCTAGCAATTAGATTCGTGGTCTCTGCATCATCACCACTGTCATAGCTGATACCATCACATGTTTCACCATTTTATGAGGATTATTTCATTCACCGCGGGATAAGAAATCAGTGCGATCTTGCGTATTGGAGTCCACCACTGAGCACTGGATGAAATTGTTCTACTAAAAGTGCTGTCGTCATTTGACTGCAGAATGGGTGGAATTCACACATAGACATCCTGTTGACATAGGTGCTTATGTGAGGGTGAATTGTATGTGAGGTTGAGTTCGACACGCGATTGTGAGTGGGATAAACTTGAGTAGGGAAACGTCTAGCCGATAAGTAGAATTGGCCAGCTGTATACACCTGGGCGAAATCTGTTGGATGGGTTCGATGGTGACACATTGCTCTACCTTTTATCAAGTAATTTTCAGCAGCTCACTGGCAATTCATTCTTTGTCCTGGAATTTCGGACTACTGCAGTTTAATGGATTGTGTCTTTTGTTGTACCATGGTGACATTCGCTTACTTTTGCACATAAAAAAGGTAACTTTAGAAGTTTCTAATTTGCTTTCCCAATTTATTCATTTCTAGCAGATTTAATGCTCAGATCTATTTCATGTGTTTGCAAATAATTTCTGGATAGACAACGGTCGCTTCTTTTAAGATTGCTGATAAACCACGGACCGTTTCCTGACCCTTCACGTCTAGACTAACGAGCACCAGAAATTTGCGATGCCATTATGACTACACTGTGCATTCCCCGTCTGATGCAAACCGTTTCGTCTGCTACCTTGGCTCGCAGGAACACTCTGCGCCTGAGCACTCCACTTTGAGGGAGAATGCAATTCACTTGAATTGCTACCACGCTAGACTAGCGCATTGGGTGGTGTGCATTGCAAGTAGTTCTCGGAGGGACCGCAATGAAGAGTAGACACGCAGCTAGTGCGGGTCTTCTACACTTTGGCGCGGTTTGGTCTCAGATTGCGTAGAGTTCGCAATCCATTTCAAAGTTGAGAATATTACCGAACCACCGTAGAACTACTTTGATATAAACCAAGCTGAGCTGTTTTACCAGTCCTCTCGCTCCGGTGTCACATGCTCGTGCGTAGAATTAATCAGGCCTGCAGACTGACATACACCTTCAATCGTGTGGGTGCACTCGGGTGAGCGTCAATGATCGCAGAGATTGGCAGGGGCGCTGTGTTGGTCAGAACAGCAAAATAAAGAACTACAAACACTAGAAGGTTTGCGCCCAAATTGCGGATTTTACTGTGTAGCTCCGTTACGTTGGCTAACGATACGGCCAGTTGAAGTAACCTGGCGAAAATGCTTGCTAGATCTGTTGTGCATGGTTTACTGGCAGTAATAACGGGGCGGATTAAGGGCTGTGCTTCATGAATACGCGTGTTTTCTTACTTGTAACGCTTTGTCGGATTCATTTAGTCTGGGTCGAGGTGAGGACTGCTGCACAGGCAAGAATCGCTGCTACCGCTCTCAAATTATTGCTTCTTCATTATCTGTTCCATTTCGGAAGCAATCCATGACCGACACAGCCGACATAGCTCAAATCTCTATCCTACAATAACGTGGAGAAGTGATACGGCTTAGCGCTTGGACATGAGTATTCTCGTAAGAGGTAAGGCGGTCTACGTAGTTGGTGACTAGGCCTCCTTCATGAGAGAATCTCATGAAGAAGATGCATAATATTGAGAATGACTGGACTTGTAGATCAATTCTAAAACAATCAAATGCATTGAAAAGCAATGACAATCCACCCATTCTTTAACTCTAAATGGCGTGTACGTGCCTATTCTTCCTGCAGCATCGAGATGTGGTTCGGTCGTGGCAGATGGGACTCTAATCTCGCAGTGCTTGTTATGATCAGTCACATCAGGTGTCATTATTTCCATCCTCACCACCAGTGGCATTTTATCCACCTTTCTCTAGCAGCATCATATGCATGCATTCCTTTTATTAATTTGAGCTTGGTTGTTGGATTGCTTAAGCCCAAATAGTAGATCTGTTGTTATGCCATCATCTCGGCGTTTGTTTTGACCTGCGCAATACTGCTGCTAGTGGCAATCATGCTATAAGTCGCATGTGGCGTACAACTGTTTACATGTGTTCCATTAAGTAGGGCTTAAATTTTATGATTCTCCTTCTTTTCTGCACTCAATCTAACACAACCCAGTTGTCGGTTCGATCACATGGGTCACACTGACGACTTAAAATTTTTTTGGTTCCATAAAGAGAGTACATGAGGATTGGTGCTAGCAGAACAATCAACTGCCCTGCTGTGCTAGCGGATCCTTGTCGAGCTAACTTTACGACATGCACGGGAACTAAAACCGTGACTTTTAGCATTTACTAGATGCCTATTTGGCCGTTCTTCTTCATGGTATATTTACAAACCACTTTGGCATTGCCAGCAGTCCAGACGTGCGTATCTCTTCATTTTAAAGCTTGAGCAGCCTCAGAGATTCTAGAAGATTCTACGGTTAACAAAGTGCACCCAAGCACACTAACATGATAAAATGCACTAACATAGCAAAGTGTAACTACATTTCCGTGTAAGCGAGTCCACGTGGGGGAGTACAAGCATCTGCTTGACACGAACAAGACAAGTCTATTTGCATTGGAAAGGCACTGACGGTATGGTGACTGAGAGGGACCTCTGACCAGACGATGAGTTAATCTGACTTCATTGCAGCACCGAAACCATGTACTTCATTTGTGCCAACTGTTCTGCACCAATGAAGGCTGTGATATATTTTAAAAGTGTGTCGGCAGTACCTGGACCCACTGTGTGAAAAGACATGCACCCATCCAACTTCATCGTCCATAGCTTAATGCTCGTGGCGCTTAATTAGATGGACATCAAACAACAACTGCTTCATTAGTACTCATTGCTGTACGTATTTTAGGCAAAAATATGTAGTAGCACACATCTCATTGGCACATGTAATTTTAAAATATTTATATTTGAATTATGCACGAGAAATTAGTCGTGTTTTGCTGTATCACACGCTCAGCCTTGACGCATGGTGCCCTGACGCCCCCGAGGTTAGTTCATTCACCCAACGGAACAATGGGCGACGCACCACACACTCCGCCTGACGTGCTGCATATGTCCAGGGAGGAAATACTTGCCTCCACCAGTCTCGCTGTAAGTCCTGCCACTATCCTCTCCCTTCTTTTGCAGACGCAATACCAATTCGTGATGCCTTCATCTAGAAGAAGAAACCACTGTCCACCCATCCCAAACGCCAAAGCCCGCCACCTATTCCTCTCCCGTTCCCAGTTTCTAAGGCTTTTCGTGAGGAATTGCGTCGATTTGCCAATCAAGCCAAAGTAAACTAAGTTGACCTCGTTAATCGGCGCATTGGACTTATTATGTCTCCGCACTTTGAGCCGCTCTTTCCTAACCAATTAATGGTACGTCAATGTGTTGAATGTAGTAGCGCTTTTTATTCCAGTTCTAAATAAAGCTATTCGGTCACTTACTTGCGAATTATATTCTTCTTCCATTCATGATTGTCACACCACAGATGCACAATGCGCGTCAAGGCGTTCCTCACTTCATGCTTTCCTCCATTCAACAAGTGGTCGAAAACACGAAGTTCTGTGCTGATAGGTGATTGGACTTGCAATGGGTTAAAGATAACTGGAAGTAAAATGCGAGCCAATTGCATGGTAGAGTGGAGAGACTTAAGCAAGCTAAATGCGATTAACGCCTGGATTGTATTATCGGCGTTAGGCGAATCGGACAGATAAAGCTTTGTGGCATTCGCGGAATCAGAACTCAGCCAGTTTGATCCTCCGTTCAGTTCCTTTTATTCAGATATGCGACCATATCGCTTCTAATTGTCATGCTTTATGGCAGTCGAGTAAATAATAATATTTACTACTCTTGAAACGCTTAAATGCTGCTCTAACTCTTAGATTGAGCAACAAGGATGATCACTTCTTTCCCTTCTGTTTACAACAGAGGCACTATTCTGTCCTTTGGTTTTGGGCTGACAGAGCTAATCACCCTTGCATTCATGTCCTTATGCCATTTGGCCATCTTCTAGAAAGTACGCCATTGAGGATAGGGGGAGTCAGTGCATTTAATACAAGGTCTTGCCATTATCGCCCCCACAGTCCGTGACCTAAGTCTCCTCCTCGAGCGTGACTATGTGGACCCTGCGTGATTGCCCACCCAGCTGTTGTCTAATCATTGCATTGACGTCTCGACTCCCGATGCTCAGCGAGATTTTTGTGTTCTGATTAGGAATGCAGGAATGATGAGCATTTATTTTGGGTAGGCAGGATGGGAAAACATGGTGTAGTTTGAGATTCATGGGCTTTGTAGTCGGCGCAGTCTCAGATTTGATCAACATATGCTTGTCAAGAAACTCGACAAGCAAAAAGGAAAGGAGGTTGCGATCGCACTAAGATAAAGCTAGAGGACCAGTTTACCGAGTGTTTGGGCAAGAGGTTAACCGTTAGAAATGCTCAAATTGGTATTTTGCATTTATGTTTATGAAGCAGCTTAATTGGTTCGCTTTAAAAAAGGGACTATTGTGAATATGCGGTTGCAGTAAGGCATCTGTCCGAAGTGGGACAGCATATATTCACATAGAGTCGGGTCTGAGAATGCGGAGAAATCAGAGAGGTGAGAAGGTGGTAGGGTAGGATTGAAGGGAGAAGATGGACTGAGAATGGGAAAAGCTGCGGAAGTTGATGCTGTGTGCTTACGACCACTTCCTTTGGCAATGCAGAGCTGCGCTTTCATGCGGATGTGCTAGCAGAGAGGTCGGGTCTCATGCGCCGTGAATTCAAGCCATTCCGCCTACCTTCGTGATCCCTAACTCTTGTCTACTTCCACTTAGGGTGGTCAGAATGCGTCAACTCCGGCGGGGGAGAAACTCAGGGCAAGCAGGTATGAGTGAGAAGAAGATGATGGAGCAGATGTTGTCAACCAAGAACAGCAATTAGTACAAGGCAGAATGCAGGACTGCACGAGATGAGTGATGCAATGAATGTTGGTTATGATGCTGCAGACTGCTTACGACTCACTCATGACTGCGGTTGCTCCGATCAACACGTTTTCTTGTTGGATTATTGCTGTTGCCTTTTGGACCTCCTTATTTCTCACAGCTGCTAATGCGTCTCTTCCACTGCTATCGTTCCAGGAATGGGCCCAGCATATCATTGTCATTGACGAACACCTGCATGGACTCGATTGTGTCAGTGGCAATCCCGAATCAATCTACCCTTACGCCTTCGTTGTCAACCGTTTGATGGTTCGCCGTTATCGGTTGAATGTGCAGCACTGACGGCGCGTGTACCGTTAACACAGTGTGAGCGATCTTACGTCTAGATCTGGCAGCTGCAAACCAACTAGGATCCTCTCAAGCTTCCATGATCTGGATTGTCAGCAATCGGTCGATTGCTGCTTCACCTATGCTTTTGCGAATAAATAGGTGAATCGGAGGAGTCACTGAAGATGGTGGGTTGGAAAATCGGTTGTCTGAAAGAAGCACTCATTTTATTCGAACAGTTAGAAGTAGAAACTCGTTGCTGATTTCATGCAGTTCCATTGCTAAAATCAACAGGGACTCACCACTGCAACAGAACCCATTTTGCTTCTCAATCGCCTGACCGTAAAGGCAGTGCATGTTTCCGAAGCAGGAAGACAGGCATTACTACGTGGCTACCAGGAAAGTGGATGCAACAGTATTCCGTTATCAAAGGATCTCCATTCACTTTCTCAGAGAACGCCCTCAGTTCTCAAACTGAGTGTAGTTCAGAGAGCAGTCAACTACTGCGATTCGAGAAACAGCAATTAGAATTACTGCTTCAAGGAGTCGCTGCATCACCCACTACAGTCACAGAAGAAGTAATTGAATGTTACACATTGCTATCACCAGTGATAAAAAACACCGTGATGATACCTTGGATGTCCACTGGTACCGCCTTCACTGATGAAAATTACACAAGCTGCAACAAGAAGACTTCAAATGAAGGCAGCATTCTCTAAAATTTGAATAGTCGCATCTTAATTTCGCTAATGGAACTAGAATACTCGCGATTCTCTCCGACTTAGCAATCAAATATTTTGCCGGACGCCGACTTACATCCCAACTAATCATTTAAATAGAAGCACTTCATTCTACACATGAATTTTCCCTAGCCAATCAGCTATGCTTTATTTGTGTGCAATGGGTGGTCTCACCCTCAAAGCAGGAGGTGATGGTGCAAACGTTGCTTTAAATACTTAAGTGAAACTAAAGTCCTCTCCACACATGATGAGTGTGCTCACAATCGGAAATGGGCCGGCACGTTCACAAGCAAACAATCTAGCACTTGGCCATAACTAAATTTTGCCATTGCCACCATTTTTTTCAATCCACTTCGCTTCAGTAGCCCAGTATTTTGCTCTCCATTAACGCACTCTTCCAATAATTGCCATCATTTATCAACATGACCCTTTCAAAAGCAGATGGTTCTAAAATAAAAGATGTAAGCCTGCATTGCATTTAAATTAGACGACAAGTTCTGTGGCTTGCTGGGCGGCTGATTGTGCACGTTAGTCAGCGAGCCTAAGACAAATGTGTGTTTTGTTCCAGCAGGGGCCAGCCTGTCAGTCACGTTCGTTGCCAACTTCCAGGGGTCCCAGCTGTTGCTGAGGTCATGAGCATGAGCAACCAAAGCCCAACACCTCGAAAATGACTACCTGTCAAATGGATCATAGAATTTCACTGAACTGCCTTTCTACCAGGCCACTGAAATTGATTGTGCAGAGGGGAGGTAATAGCGAATGTAGGCCATTCTGTTCTCTAAATCATGATTTGCACTGCAAGGGAGTTGGCGTATCATTGAATGCATTTATTACAATGTTTTGCTGCCAGACGATGGGACCTCACGAACATCGTGCAGTGCAAGGCATTGAAGGACGCGTTGGTCCACATCTACGCCTTCGCTTA
>CM010312.1:27326304-27331304 GCA_001923025.3 Taenia multiceps | reverse complement strand
TTTGTCAAAAGTTGCGAAAGCACAACACGTCGGCCGCAATTCACATCGCAAAGCACAGGCATTGAGTGGAAGTGCATAGGTAAGTGATTACTTGCATACGGATGGAGGGGAATGGAGGAGGTGAGGAGTGTTGTCTTTTGCATGATGGCATGAGTTGGTGGGAGGAATTTGTAGTTTTCAGAGGTGTCGAATCAACCGACAACACTTTTTGAGGTGAACAATGTATCCTAATGTCGAAGAAGCCATTTGGCACATTTATTTCGAAGTTGGAAGGGGCAAATTTTCCCTAAGGACTGGACTAGCCTCGTTCAATCGCATCTTCGGCCTACAACTTGTGCACACATCGAGTAAGTTCCCGCCCAGTAGGACTGCGCATCATTAGTGTGCAAGTTACCGCATTTTATCTATGCGTGCTTAAACCCAATGCGCCTTGACAGTACTGACTTTCGTCATGCTATAGAAGCGAAAAATTGTACACATATTGTAAAATTTCGAGGATGCTCTGGCCCCAACACACTGTACACAATCAGGACAAGCGCAAACACCGTCAGGATTTACCTATGCTCCTCTAGCATTGTTCCCATTCCCTCCCTGTCACTGGTGTTGTTCAAACGGAGTTTAAATTTCTGGCAGTTCTTCCGTAATAGAGTTCGTTGCAATTACTGGACGCGACAGCATGCGATCTTCTGTTAGGGTGGCAATCCTCAACGGCACTTACATACCTCCTGTTTCATCGCTGCAGAGTTGATTTTCAACCACACTTGAGTGACAATCAAGCAATGCCCTCTGGATCTCAAGTTATTGCAACCGATATAGGCCCTGCTGAGCCAATTGTCTGTCTGTATTTTTCCTAAGTTATTACCAAAAATTGCTGCTGTCTACCTCTCCTTTTTACTGATTGCATGGGAGACCATTGTTTGCTGGTGTATCTGGTGGCGAGATTGGGCTAGCAGCAACCCCACATCCACTAGGCGCCTACGAATTTTCGTCTTCATGTTCACTGCGCCAGTGAGATGCCTGCATTGTTGAAGGCTGACTAGCCTACACCAAAATGCAGACGATCATGTAAGGCTTGTGCGTTCCTGATTTTCTTGTTAAGTTTGACTCGGCAAAACAGGCAATTGGCTCCGAAATCAGCAGAGGCATCTGCCTGGCTAATTGGAAGAACGCGCCTATTAGAAGCCTGTACACTGAGTAGGCTTACCGTAACCCAAAGACACTGCTGCAGAGGCATTAAAAGACTAGGGATTTAATGACCTTAGAGATATTCTGCATTTATTTTAGAAAGAAAAATGAAAGTGTTCGATGCAGAGGGAAGGAATCACACAGGAAAAAGCTTGGTCACTGCAATGTATGGCAAAGTAGGTTCTAAGGCAAACTACTTGTGCTCAAGTCAGCAGGCCGTTGAGGCAAGTTCACATCTGCAAAATAAACGAGATTTGAGTAGAACACGAGGTACAAGTGGTTGATCAATCGCCTTATATTAGTAGAGGCACAACATCAAACAGGAGTCTTACTGTTGGTTGCACGGCCGCGGCATATTCTGCAAATGGAAATAGCTCAATCAGGAAAGTCAGCCAAATCCTACTTGGGACAATGAAGCAGAGTGTTATAGATTCAAGAGTAGTGCTTTGCATCAAATCAAATGAATGATTCAAGGACAGCCACTCTCATCACTGTGCTGGAAGTGCATTATTCAATCCGTACCACCACAGATTCGACAGAGTAGTGCAAGCAATGTGTCAAGGATCGAGCTATTAGTCGACTGTGTTGGAGGGATAATGAATGAACTCACTTCTGCACTCTGCCTCTTCCGGAGATTCCCCTAAAGGCAGATATGGAATCAGTGATACACGCATCGTGTTGGAAATATTTGTTGTCTTTACTCACGGACATAGAGACTACAATCGCATGCTACTCTTAAAAAGGAAACTGAGCCATCACAAACAGCAGGAGGAAAAAAGTTTAAAAGACCAAATCTGCCACACGTACCACTTTGTGAATAGTCGACGGATACAACCAAATGTGTGCTATAGCCATGAATAGCGAAAGTTTCGCGTTTAGCTCTGGTTTCGTTGAGAATTTACCATGAAATACTCGCAAATCCTTCTGCAAATCCTTCTCCAGATCGCCTAAAATGAGTGCAGAAACAAAAGTATCGGCTGGAGCTAATCAATCTACGTGGAGTAAGCGATATGGATAGATTGCGGGGCCCAATTTAGATGGTCTTTGGGTGTTACCCCGCAGTGACTAGGGGCCAAAACACTCAGAGAAGCTGAAGGGAAGCCTGATGCATGATGGTATTCCGATCAGCTGGCTGGTTTCGGATACAGGCTCAGGGCGTATAAATCATTATATTTTGTGTTGCGAAGGTCATTTGACTCACCACAAAAGCTGAAGAGTCCACTTTTATATTTAGTTCCCAACCAGGTGCAACGAACCCCTCCGTCGATGTCGAAGGTGACCTATTTTGAATGCATATATAGTGGTAGTGCGCAGTGCGTAAAATGCATACCGACGGATACCAAGGACGTGCCATAATTTGATAGAGGCGTACATTTGAAAACAATGGGCAAGGCCTTGCATTAAAGAGTGGTAAGGCAATGGTTCACTTGAGTTCAATGCAGATTATTAGTGTTAGATGTAAGGACTGGATGGATAACCTAGAATTACCCATGTTTCCACGTTCGCTCCTCCAACGGCAAAGTCAACACTAAACGAATCCATGCCTCGAACAAACCGCGAGAGAGGAAACGAAGTCCCCACGTCTACTTCACCTGTCAGGCAGCAAACGATACAACAGCCATTCCCAGTGTCAATAATTGCCGTTAAAATAATGGAAAACACCGCAAATGCGAAAATGAAAAGAAAGTGATTTGACATGGGATAAGTATGCAAGGGCACTGGTAAACGAATGACTAGGTGAACAAGGCATTTGCTCTTAGGGCGATAAATAGGCTTTCTTGCTTTACTGCAAGGTGTGGGTCACAATTGAAGCAGGATTGTGATGTCATTTTCAAACCCTGCGCTATTTACATCATTTCCTTTCCTTTTATGAAACAGGCAATGTTATGGGAAATCATAAATGGACAAAGCTACCTGCAGCGGGCCGTGCAAACTTGCATCCGGAACGAAGAATGTCATTGAAGATATTCTTCGTTTGAAGAAATCATCGAGCAGTATCAAGATCTTTTGGTCCAGCACGTTGTTCAAGGTGATGTTAGCTTTGTCTAAGGTACGAAAGTCTCCTATTAGTTGCCTGCCTCTTTTTCACTGCGGTTTCGCCGAGAACTACTTGGAGTACACACTGCTTAATGCTTTAGCCTAGCGTGGTAAAAAATGCCTTAGGACACATTGTTCTGTGATCCACGGTAGTAGACAATGCGGCTCGCATTAGACATAGCGGGAAGGACCGATACTGAGCTGTTGGCTAGTGATGCTGCGAAGTGATACTACCTACTGATAATCAAGACCAGATTCACTGGTAGGATGTCAACTACCTGGGCTAATAATGAAATTAATAAACTAATGCTAGAATGAATTGACATACCTATACCCTTGCTACAAGGGCTGCCCCATTCCTGCGTTCCGTCTCGGAAACACTTGCCGTCCTTAATTGTCAAATCTCTGATTTGCGAAGCACGTTCGACAAATGTCCTCTAGAAAGGAAGTTTGCAATAGTAAATGTGCCTACACAACCAGCAAAATGTGACAAGGATTTCTTGGCTACTAAAGTAATTTTTGGCACTCGTCACAAGAAATGAGCTAGCAAATGGCCACCTCATTTAAAGGCTGCTCCTCCAAATTTGGCGCATGCTCATTCAATCACATTGTTGAACTTACAAATTTGCCCTTGCACTCGTAGTGCATGGTGTCCGATTGTCCCGAGGGCTTTCCAACAACGCGTGATCCCCATAACGTAGGAGAGCTTGTAGCTTGAGAAGAAAGAGCGTGTTTTCATCTTGTTATGCTGAGTCGTCAGATGTGTTGAGATAAAGAGTTGGCTTTAAGTGCCTGCTAGCAATTTCGTGTCAAACTGACCATTTTGTAGGCATGGAGGTGGTGAGCCTCCATGGCCACCCTCATGAACGCATTTCGAGGAACATAACTTGCTCAATTATGGTAGTGAAATGCTTTATTAATAGCGCTATAGCATGCATGAAACTATCGTATTTAGTGCCAAACTAAGTAGCAGTGGGAATAAAAATGAACACGTACCTGAGCAGCAGGCAGCGAAAATAAGAATGGCAATGATACTCTTCATCCCACTTGTTAATGATGATCAGCGAGGTTGCCTGTACGCAGTTATATAGTAGGAAATGGAGTCACAGAGCGGCGATTGGTGTGTGAGCCGAGCGTGTGGTGGGTGGTTCATCACTGTTGATCTTGTGACTGTTGTGCCTGCACCAAGGGTGCGTGAATCTGAGTTGCGTGTAAACGTTGAGGTTTCGTGAGCATTTTCGACTTTCGCTTAAGATACAAGCTACAAAATTGTTACTTGTGACGTGTAGTCTGTTAGAAATGCATTTATTGACACCGCTTTCACTAATAGATGGCTTTGGATAAGAACATGGGGAAATAGCGCATCTTAGATGCTTGCACATTGCTCGCGCTTTTATAACCATCCATAATATCCATTGCATTCTATGCCAGTAATCCAATGACTCGGTTTTGTAAATACGTCTGCGCCCCTTTCTTCTTCACCTCAGCATATCTAGCGGATGCTTGCGTGCATGGCTCACAAGAAAGCCTGCTTATCAGTTTGACGATACACGATTATGTGAATCTATTAGTAGGATGGATGTAGGCAAATGTCTCAACCTTGGACATTGTGAATGAGGGTGGATCCCTGAGGGGAGGATGGATTATGCGTTAACAAGTTGAGGTTTTTGCATGCTACAAATTCTAAAACCACGTACACTGGTTTGATGACGGAGAGGAACCCGGTAGAATGTGGTACTGAAAGGTATTCCATCCTTCTCGTCGGCTGCAGCACCTTC
>CM010312.1:27236022-27326204 GCA_001923025.3 Taenia multiceps | reverse complement strand
CATGACAATTAGAAACGAAATGGTCGCATGTCTGAATAAAAGGAACTGAACGGAGGATCAAACTGCTGAGTTCTGATTCCGCGAATGCCACAAAGCTTTATCTGTCCGATTCGCCTAACGCGATGATACAATCCAGGCGTTAATCGCATTTAGCTTGCTTAAGTCTCTCCATTCTACCATGCAATTGCTCGCATTTTACTTCCTCTATCTACAACTTATATTGTAATTCCACTCATCATCTGCACAGAACTTCGTGTTTTCGACCACTTGTTGAATGGAGGAAAGCATGAAGTGAGGAACGCCTTGACGCGCATTGTGCATCTGTGGTGTGACAATCAATGAATGGAAGAAGAATATAATTCGCAAGTAAGTGACCGAATAGCTTTATTTAGAACTGGAATAAAAGCGCTACTACATTCAACACATTGACGTACCATTAATTGGTTAGGAAAGAGCGGCTCAAAGTGCGGAGACATAATAAGTCCAATGCGCCGATTAACGAGGTCAACTTAGTTTACTTTGGCTTGATTGGCAAATCGACGCAATTCCTCACGAAAATCCTTAGAAACTGGGAACGGGAGAGGAATGGGTGGCGGGCTTTGGCGTTTGGGGTGGGTGGACAGTGGTTTCTTCGTCTAGATGAAGGCATCACGAATTGGTATTGCGTCTGCAAAAGAAGGGAGAGAATAGTGGCAGGACTTACAGCGAGACTGGTGGAGGCAAGTATTTCCTCCCTGGACATATGCAGCACGTCAGGCGGAGTGTGTGGTGCGTCGCCCATTGTTCCGTTGGGTGAATGAACTAACCTCGGGGGCGTCAGGGCACCATGCGTCAAGGCTGAGCGTGTGATACAGCAAAACACGACTAATTTCTGGTGCATATTTCAAATATAAATATTTTAAAATAACATATGCCAATGAGATGTGTGCTACTGCATATTTTTGCCTAAAATACGTACAGCAATGAGTACTAATGAGGTAGTTGTTGTTTGATGTCCATCTAATTAAGCGCCACGAGCATTAAGCTATGGACGATGAAGTTGGATGGGTGCATGTCTTTTCACACAGTGGGTCCAGGTACTGCCGACACACTTTTAAAATATATCACAGCCTTCATTGGTGCAGAACAGTTGGCACAAATGAAGCACATGGTTTCGGTGCTGCAATGAAGTCAGATTAACTCATCGTCTGGTCAGAGGTCCTTCTCAGTCACCATGCCGTCAGTGCCTTTCCAATGCAAATAGACTTGTCTTGTTCGTGTCAAGCAGATGCTTGTACTCCTCCACGTGGACTCGCTTACACTGAAATGTAGTTACACTTTGCTATGTTAGTGCATTTTATCATGTTAGTGTGCTTGGGTGAACTTTGTTAACCGTAGAAACTTCTAGAATCTCTGAGGCTGCTCAAGCTTTAAAATGAAGAGATACGCACGTCTGGACTGCTGGCAATGCCAAAGTGGTTTGTAAATATACCATGAAGAAGAACGGCCAAATAGGCATCTAGTAAATGCTAAAAGTCGCGGTTTTTAGTTCCCGTGCATGTCGTAAAGTTAGCTCGACAAGGATCCGCTAGCACAGCAAGGCGGTTGATTGTTCTGCTAGCACCAATCCTCATGTACTCTCTTTATGGAACCAAAAAAATTTCAAGTCATCAGTGCGACCCATGTGATCGAACCGACAACTGGGTTGTGTTAGATTGAGTGCAGAAAAGAAGGAGAATCATAAAATTTAAGCCCTACTTAATGGAACACATGTAAACAGTTGTACGCCACATGCGGCTTATAGCATGATTGCCACTGGCAGCAGTGTTGCGCAGGTCAAAACAAACGCCGAGATGATGGCATAACAGGAGATCTACTGTTTGGGCTTAAGCAATCCAACAACCATGCCTAAATTAATAAAAGGAATGCATGCATATGATGCTGCTAGAGAAAGGTGGATAAAATGCTACCGGTGGTGAGGATGGAAATAGTGACACCTGATGTGACTGACATAACAAGCACTGCGAGATTGGAGTCCCATCTGCCACGACCGAACCACATCTCGATGCTGCAGGAAGAATAGGCACGTACACGCCATTTAGAGTTAAAGAATGGGTGGATTGTCATTGCTTTTTAATGCATTTGATTGTTTTAGAATTGATCTACAAGTCCAGTCATTCTCAATATTATGCATCTTCTTCATGAGATTCTCTCATGAAGGAGGCCTAGTCACCAACTACGTAGACCGCCTTACCTCTTACGAGAATACTCATGTCCAAGCGCTAAGCCGTATCACTTCTCCACGTTATTGTAGGATAGAGATTTGAGCTATGTCGGCTGTGTCGGTCATGGATTGCTTCCGAAATGGAACAGATAATGAAGAAGCAATAATTTGAGAGCGGTAGCAGCGATTCTTGCCTGTGCAGCAGTCCTCACCTCGACCCAGACTAAATGAATCCGACAAAGCGTTACAAGTAAGAAAACACGCGCATTCATGAAGCACAGCCCTTAATCCGCCCCGTTATTACTGCCAGTAAACCATGCACAACAGATCTAGCAAGCATTTTCGCCAGGTTACTTCAACTGGCCGTATCGTTAGCCAACGTAACGGAGCTACACAGTAAAATCCGCAATTTGGGCGCAAACCTTCAGTGTTTGTAGTTCTTTATTTTGCTGTTCTGACCAACACAGCGCCCCTGCCAATCTCTGCGATCATTGACGCTCACCCGAGTGCACCCACACGATTGAAGGTGTATGTCGGTCTGCAGGCCTGATTAATTCTACGCACGAGCATGTGATACTGGAGCGAGAGAACTGGTAAAACAGCTTAGCTTGGTTTTATATCAAAGCAGTTTTATGGTGGTTTGGTAATTTTCTCAGCTTTGAAACGGATTGCGGACTGTCCGCAATCTGAGACTAAACCACGCCAAAGTGTAGAAGACCCGCACTAGCTGCATGTCTACTCTTCATTGCGGTCCCTCTGAGAACTACCTGCAATGCACACCACCCAATGCGCTAGTCTAGCGTGGTAGCAATTCAAGTGAATTGCATTCTCCCTCAAAGTGGAGTGCTCAGGCGCAGAGTGTTCTGCGAGACAAGGTAGCAGACGAAACGGTTTGCATCAGACGGGGAATGCACAGTGTAGTCATAATGGCATCGCAAATTTCTGGTGCTCGTTAGTCTAGACGCAAAGGGTCAGGAAACGGTCCTGGTTTATCAGCAATCTTAAAAGAAGCGACCTCATCTCTACAACGTATTATTTGCAAACCCACGAAATAGATTTGAACATTTAATCTGCTAAAATGAATAAATTGGGAAAGCAAATTAGAAACTTCTAAAGTTTACCTTTTTTGTGTGCAAAGTAAGCGAATGTCACCATGGTACAACAAAAGACACAATCCGAGTTAAGCTTGCAGTAGTCCGAAAATTCCAGGACAAAGAATGAATTGCCATGAGCTGCTGAAAATTACTTGATAAAAGGTAGAGCAATGTGGCACAATCGAACCCATCCAACAGATTTCGCCCAGGTGTACAGCTGGAGTCCAAATTCTACTTATCGCTAGACAGTTTCCCTACTCAAGTTTATCCACACTCACAATCGCGTGTCGAACTCAACCTCACCTTGAACAATTCACCCTCACATAAGCACCTATGTAAAACAGGATGTCTATGTGTGAATTCCACCCATTTCTGCAGTCAAATGACGACAGCACTTTTAGTAGAACAATTTCATCCAGTGCTCAGTGGTGGACTCCAATACGCAAGATCGCACTGATTTCTTATCCCGCGGTGAATGAAATTAATACCTCAGAAAATGGTGAAACATGTGATGGTGTCAGCTAGTGAGCAGTGGTGATGATGCATAGAGACCACGAATGAAATTGCTAGAATAGAGTAGAATGCACCCGTGTGCATTGAACCTGACGTTGACTGGAGTGTGCCCTTGCTGCTACTACCTTCTACATTTAGCCACAATGTTGGTGCCAATTGCCAGTGCCGCTCGTCTCTAGTGGTATTGGAAATGTGAAGTTATTTGTATGGGTACAATGCAATTCCAAACTCTCATTTCACGAATTAAAGGACCTGCGCTAAGCGCCGTTGATGCTATGGGGCCTATGCTAGTTGATGTCTGTGAGGTCACGCAGTCTCGCTCAAAATGCCTAAGATGAGACAAAAGTTTAAATTGTTCAAGATGACAGCCGCTCCTTGAAAGGCAACACTAATCAACTCATTATATCTACTCCTCTGTGTCGCAAAATACCAGCACTTAAATGTTTGAATTTGAGTCGGTTTGACGCGCTGGAGGGCACGAGTGCGAAGTAGGCTTGGGCTGGATAATTGGGCAAGGTGGTGGTGTAGGTGATTGTAATCCACCACATGCTCACAAATATTTCACCATTGAATCTGAGGCCAAGTGCCATATTCGTTGGGAGGAGGATGAGGTGGTTAATGACGTACTGTCTGAAACTGCTCAAGCATTGTTTGCTTTCATTCGAAATGAATGCGGTGTCTGCTAGTCATGAAGAATGGTGCACGCATTGTTTGATGGTAGCATATTTCAACACCCCTCAAAGTAACGAGAGTTAAATTAATCAATTTCGCTGACTTATCTCTCACCTAGGTGCCTTTGATGCATGCGGCAATTTCTGTGTTAGCTAAACTCTTTCTCCAAGGGTGAATGAGGTGACACTAGCCTCACACCCATCCAAGCCGCCTTTGTACCACAGAGGTGCTCTTTGAAGATGAATTTGTTTTGGTCATGGGCGTCAACCAGAAAGTAGGTCAAATTGTCATTTTGTCTTCGTGCGGTGGCTTTGAAGCACAAGCCGCACACAGTGCGATGCAATTTAAATTGACAGAGATGACCTCCGCTCAAAGCGAATCGCTCAACTGCACATCGCTATGTGGGTCGCAGGCTGAGAAATACACAAGAGGCTTTTCATGGGGCATGAGAAATGGTAGACGTGTTAACGCAAATCGTTAGTTTGGGTATTATGATTGCATTCAATAAAATGATTGGCGCCTGTAAAGACCCAATCTGGGCATATTCACTTGCTTTTTCACATGGTAAGAAGGGCCACCACTTTGTTTTTATGTGTGCTCGAAGGTGCTGCAGCCGACGAGAAGGATGGAATACCTTTCAGTACCACATTCTACCGGGTTCCTCTCCGTCATCAAACCAGTGTACGTGGTTTTAGAATTTGTAGCATGCAAAAACCTCAACTCGTTAACGCATAACCCATCCTCCCCTCAGGGATCCACCCTCATTCACAATGTCCAAGGTTGAGACATTTGCCTACATCCATCCTACTAATAGATTCACATAATCGTGTATCGTCAAACTGATAAGCAGGCTTTCTTGTGAGCCATGCACGCAAGCATCCGCTAGATATGCTGAGGTGAAGAAGAAAGGGGCGCAGACGTATTTACAAAACCGAGTCATTGGATTACTGGCATAGAATGCAATGGATATTATGGATGGTTATAAAAGCGCGAGCAATGTGCAAGCATCTAAGATGCGCATTTCCCCATGTTCTTATCAAAGCCATCTATTAGTGAAAGCGGTGTCACCAAATGCATTTCTAACAGACTACACGTCACAAGTAACAATTTTGTAGCTTGTATCTTAAGCGAAACAGTCGAAAATGCTCACGAAACCTCAACGTTTACACGCAACTCAGATTCACGCACCCTTGGTGCGGCACAACAGTCACAAGATCAACAGTGATGAACCACCCACCACACGCTCGGCTCACACACCAATCGCCGCTCTGTGACTCCATTTCCTACTATATAACTGCGTACAGGCAACCTCGCTGATCATCATTAACAAGTGGGATGAAGAGTATCATTGCCATTCTTATTTTCGCTGCCTGCTGCTCAGGTATGTGTTCAGTTTTTGATTCCCACTGTCTACTTAGTTTGGCACTAAATACGATAGTTTCATGCATGCTATAGCGCTATTAATAAAGCATTTCACTAAGCATAATTGAGCAAGTTAATGTTCCTCGAAATGCGTTCATGAGGGTGGCCATGGAGGCTCACCACCTCCATGCCTACAAAATGGTCAGTTTGACACGAAATTGCTAGCAGGCACTTAAAGCCAACTCTTTATCTCAACACATCTGACGACTCAGCATAACAAGATGAAAACACGCTCTTTCTTCTCAAGCTACAAGCTCTCCTACGTATGGGGATCACGCGTTGTTGGAAAGCCCTCGGGACAATCGGACACCATGCACTACGAGTGCAAGGGCAAATTTGTAAGTTCAACAATGTGATTGAATGAGCATGCGCCAAATTTGGAGGAGCAGCCTTTAAATGAGGTGGCCATTTGCTAGCTCATTTCTTGTGACGAGTGCCAAGCAAATTACTTTAGTAGCCAAGAAATCCTTGTCACATTTTGCTGGTTGTGTAGGCACATTTACTAGTGCAAACTTCCTTTCTAGAGGACATTTGTCGAACGTGCTTCGCAAATCAGAGATTTGACAATTAAGGACGGCAAGTGTTTCCTAGACGGAACGCAGGAATGGGGCAGCCCTTGTAGCAAGGGTATAGGTATGTCAATTCATTCTAGCATTAGTTTATTAATTTCATTATTAGCCCAGGTAGTTGACATCCGACCAGTGAATCTGGTCTTGATTATCAGTAGGTAGTATCACTCCGCAGCATCACTAGCCAACAGCTCAGTATCGGTCCTTCCCGCTATGTCTAATGCGAGCCGCTTTGTCTACTACGGTGGATCACAGAACAATGTGTCCTAAGGCATTTTTTACCACGCTAGGCTAAAGCATTAAGCAGTGTGTAATCCAAGTAGTTCTCGGCGAAACCGCAGTGAAAAAGAGGCAGGCAACTAATAGGAGACTTTCGTACCTTAGACAAAGCTAACATCACCTTGAACAACGTGCTGGACCAAAAGATCTTGATACTGCTCGATGATTTCTTCAAACGAAGAATATCTTCAATGACATTCTTCGTTCCGGGATGCAAGTTTGCACGGCCCGCTGCAGGTAGCTTTGTCCATTTATGATTTCCCATAACATTGCCTGTTTCATAAAAGGAAAGGAAATGATGTAAATAGCGCAGGGTTTGAAAATGACCATCACAATCCTGCTTCAATTGTGACCCACACCTTGCAGTAAAGCAAGAAAGCCTATTTATCGCCCTAAGAGCAAATGCCTTGTTCACCTAGTCATTCGTTTACCAGTGCCCTTGCCATACTTATCCCATAGTCAAATCACTTTCTTTTCATTTTCGTATTTGCGGTGTTTTCCATTATTTCAACGGCAATTATTGACACTGGGAATGGCTGTTGTATCGTTTGCTGCCTGACAGGTGAAGTAGACGTGGGGACTTCGTTTCCTCTCTCGCGGTTTGTTCGAGGCATGGATTCGTTTAGTGTTGACTTTGCCGTTGGAGGAGCGAACGTGGAAACATGGGTAATTCTAGGTTATCCATCCAGTCCTCAGATCTAACACTAATAATCTGCATTGAACTCAAGTGAACCATTGCTTTACCACTCTTTAATGCAAGGCCTTGCCCATTGTTTTCAAATGTACGCCTCTATCAAATTATGGCACGTCCTTGGTATCCGTCGGTATGCATTTTACGCACTGCGCACTACCACTATATATGCATTCAAAATAGGTCACCTTCGACATCGACGGAGGGGTTCGTTGCACCTGGTTGGGAACTAAATATAAAAGTGGACTCCGCAGCTTTTGTGGTGAGTCAAATAACCCTCGCAACACAAAATATAATGATTTATACGCCCTGAACCTGTATCCGGAAACCAGCCAGCTGATCGGAATACCATCATGCATCAGGCTTCCCTTCAGCTTCTCTGAGTGTTTTGGCCCCTAGCGTCACTGCGGGTGGTAACACCCAAAGACCATCTAAATTGGGCCCCGCAATCTATCCATATCGCTTACTCCACGTAGATTGATTAGCTCCAGCCGATACTTTTGTTTCTGCACTCATTTTAGGCGATCTGGAGAAGGATTTGCAGAAGGATTTGCGAGTATTTCATGGTAAATTCTCAACGAAAACCAGAGCTAAACGCGAAACTTTCGCTATTCATGGCTATAGCACACATTTGGTTGTATCCGTCGACTATTCACAAAGTGGTACGTGTGGCAGATTTGGTCTTTTAAACTATTTATTCCTCCTGCTGTTTGTGATGGCTCAGTTTCCTTTTTAAGAGTAGCATGCGATTGTAGTCTCTATGTCCGTGAGTAAAGACAACAAATATTTCCAACACGATGCGTGTGTATCACTGATTCCATATCTGCCTTTAGGGGAATCTCCGGAAGAGGCAGAGTGCAGAAGTGAGTTCATTCATTATCCCTCCAACACAGTCGACTAATAGCTCGATTCCTTGACACATTGCTTGCACTACTCTGTCGAATCTGTGGTGGTACGGATTGAATAATGCACTTCCAGCACAGTGATGAGAGTGGCTGTCCTTGAATCATTCATTTGATTTGATGCAAAGCACTACTCTTGAATATAACACTCTGCTTCATTGTCCCAAGTAGGATTTGGCTGACTTTCCTGATTGAGCTATTTCCATTTGCAGAATATGCCGCGGCCGTGCAACCAACAGTAAGACTCCTGTTTGATGTTGTGCCTCTACTAATATAAGGCGATTGATCAACCACTTGTACCTCGTGTTCTACTCAAATCTCGTTTATTTTGCAGATGTGAACTTGCCTCAACGGCCTGCTGACTTGAGCACAAGTAGTTTGCCTTAGAACCTACTTTGCCATACATTGCAGTGACCAAGCTTTTTCCTGTGTGATTCCTTCCCTCTGCATCGAACACTTTCATTTTTCTTTCTAAAATAAATGCAGAATATCTCTAAGGTCATTAAATCCCTAGTCTTTTAATGCCTCTGCAGCAGTGTCTTTGGGTTACGGTAAGCCTACTCAGTGTACAGGCTTCTAATAGGCGCGTTCTTCCAATTAGCCAGGCAGATGCCTCTGCTGATTTCGGAGCCAATTGCCTGTTTTGCCGAGTCAAACTTAACAAGAAAATCAGGAACGCACAAGCCTTACATGATCGTCTGCATTTTGGTGTAGGCTAGTCAGCCTTCAACAATGCAGGCATCTCACTGGCGCAGTGAACATGAAGACGAAAATTCGTAGGCGCCTAGTGGATGTGGGGTTGCTGCTAGCCCAATCTCGCCACCAGATACACCAGCAAACAATGGTCTCCCATGCAATCAGTAAAAAGGAGAGGTAGACAGCAGCAATTTTTGGTAATAACTTAGGAAAAATACAGACAGACAATTGGCTCAGCAGGGCCTATATCGGTTGCAATAACTTGAGATCCAGAGGGCATTGCTTGATTGTCACTCAAGTGTGGTTGAAAATCAACTCTGCAGCGATGAAACAGGAGGTATGTAAGTGCCGTTGAGGATTGCCACCCTAACAGAAGATCGCATGCTGTCGCGTCCAGTAATTGCAACGAACTCTATTACGGAAGAACTGCCAGAAATTTAAACTCCGTTTGAACAACACCAGTGACAGGGAGGGAATGGGAACAATGCTAGAGGAGCATAGGTAAATCCTGACGGTGTTTGCGCTTGTCCTGATTGTGTACAGTGTGTTGGGGCCAGAGCATCCTCGAAATTTTACAATATGTGTACAATTTTTCGCTTCTATAGCATGACGAAAGTCAGTACTGTCAAGGCGCATTGGGTTTAAGCACGCATAGATAAAATGCGGTAACTTGCACACTAATGATGCGCAGTCCTACTGGGCGGGAACTTACTCGATGTGTGCACAAGTTGTAGGCCGAAGATGCGATTGAACGAGGCTAGTCCAGTCCTTAGGGAAAATTTGCCCCTTCCAACTTCGAAATAAATGTGCCAAATGGCTTCTTCGACATTAGGATACATTGTTCACCTCAAAAAGTGTTGTCGGTTGATTCGACACCTCTGAAAACTACAAATTCCTCCCACCAACTCATGCCATCATGCAAAAGACAACACTCCTCACCTCCTCCATTCCCCTCCATCCGTATGCAAGTAATCACTTACCTATGCACTTCCACTCAATGCCTGTGCTTTGCGATGTGAATTGCGGCCGACGTGTTGTGCTTTCGCAACTTTTGACAAATTCTGACAGGTGACTGCGATATGCTCTACAAACCACTGATTCCGTACAAGTGTTGGGAGAGCCATCGTCTTCTGTCCCAGTCTTAACACATGACCAGATGAGTGCATATCCGCTCTAGTTCTCTTATCTTCACGCTGCAACTACATGCCTCAGTGCTTTGAAGTCCAGTACAAGGTTATCGCTTGTGAAGCCATTAGCAAACCGCAGCTTTGAGATCTTGCATATCTGCGCAGCATTACATCTATCCCATTAATTAAAGAACCATTCTTACATGCTAAGCCTCGCCTCCGATTAGTGCAATCTAGAGCTTAGTAAAAGAAGAGGAACATGCCTTCGCACTCTTACTGACTGCCATTTCCAACTACCGTAGCCAGCATCTGCTCCTGCGAAGCCTAATTCAATGCTAATACCAAATTGCCACATCCAATTCGTTCCACTTCAACGGTCCAATTGCCATGGTCTCTTGCGAACTCGTAGAGTCGATTTGATGAGTTAAGTGCTTATGTCTCTTAAAACGCAATCATCCTCCTCTACAAGTTCTGCGTTTTGTTTAGGCCCTCGCATTCACCTAAAATCGCCTGAGGTCGCACACAAACTTTAGTACCGTTCTGTGGCTTCGAAATACAAAGGGATGTCCGAGACAAGTCTCACAACTTGTGGAAATGGAAATTAATGCTGCATGGTGCCACACCAGGCAACCTCGTCACTCTAGCATCCATCCCAGTGGCATAGTGTGAATGACCACGAGCAGAGTTGGTCTCTGGCAGCAATACTGTGGCCAGGTGCAGAAAGCAGCACACCTGACCGCAGCACCACACCTCAATCAATGTCATGGTCAGTGCACACAGGTGAAGCCAACTTTGTTCTAGCAGCTTGTCTTGTGGTCTGTGTGTATCATGCTTGAGCACCATACGATATCCCCTCGTGCTTCATCTTCTGGCAAGGTGCTGGTTTTATTCACCGGGGCAGCAATCTATTGTGTTTTGATTCTACAACGCCAATAATACGGAAGATGGTCAGAGAGACGACGAGTAGCACACCCCGGAAAGAATTGTTGATGTCAGTGGCGTTTTTTGTGGGGTGTCAGTTCAAATGACTAGACTTTGTGACGTGGAATCTAGAGGAAGACCGATTTTATAAATTACTGTGGAGACTCAGGAGAATGCACTGAATTTAAGACCGATTTGCAGTGTATGATAGCAATTAAATCACATTGTGTTACCAATACCAGCAGATTCCCTGTAAGTGAATTGGTCTCAGCTGTTATTGCATGCCAATGGAGGAGGATAGGGCCGAGGATATAAACCGCACTTGCTGTTTTCCGATCCGTGTGAGTTAACTCATTATAGTGAGATGTGAATGCCATGAGCCACACTGTCATTTTGGCAATTTTTAACAAATCTGCTACATGTTTTGGTTTAACATACCTTAGGCATTCGTGCGGCGTGTTGGTACATCAATGTTTGCATGCTTTGCCAAGCAGTGATCCTAGCGCACCCTAACGCCAACAACTTTCTTCTACAGCTTCGTAGAAATGAACGCTGAGGAATGGAGGGTAAAGGAAGGGGATGAGAAGGCACATGGAGTGTCAAATGAAATAAGCCGGTCCGATACCTCGTTGGACATTGAATGCTTAAATGATAAGCCTGCTGGTAGATTAGAGGTATGCTCCGTAGCACAATACTTACGCTATGCGAGGCATCAGAAGCCTTTCTGCCACGAGAAAATCACAATTCGGAGTTGCATGAAAATCAGCTAAATGTGCGCAGCACAGAGTAAAAGTGGGGGTTACACTAGTCTACGCCTTTATACATGAAGACGTCGAAGAGTAGAGTCCAGAAATTAATCGCTTCATGCAGTATTGGCTGGTCTGCATGACATTACGTGCAATCCTAACGGCACCGTTTGGCACCAATCGACTGCTACTGCTCGTTTGACACCAATCGGTCGCTACTACTCAGCACACTCTTAGTAGTGTGAAGGCCTCTCTTGACGGTGTTCAAAGCCTCATCTCTTCTTCCGTAGGATTTCCAGAACTGCCATGCACACTAATACAATCACGTAGACATGAAGCCAAAGTTGCGTTATCTGCTGAAGGTGCACTTTCGGAGGTAAGGGCGAATCCATCACCGGAAATGATGCGTTGCTAGTCGATTCGCCTGCGAAGTCAGAATATTGTGTACAAGTGCAGATTACCTGTGAAGCTTAAACTGAAAATGTCTCGTTAGCAGTTAAGTTGACACCTGAAATTGCTGCTTTTGAGGATGAAATGGTGGTTTGAAGGATTGGTAGTCGAAAAATATTAGGGCGAAAAAGACAAACAAATTGTTGAAAGCGCAGTTGAACAGCCTGTATTCAAGTAGACTTCAAGTCATTAATTGTTGTAAATTCCATACTGGTCGGACATGTTCTGCACAACCACGATATCGCCAATTGCATGCTTACACTTGACGCCCCCATCCTACATTCTTTGCAGTTCGCTCGTGGTTCTTGAGCTAATATTTTGTCCGCCAATGAGAATGTGATGTCTAGTTGCCAAGTCCTTGCCCGACGCAACATCTACCCAGACCTAATAGATAGATAGATAGATAGATAGATAGATAGATAGATAGGATAGGTAGATAGATAGATAGATAGATAGATAGATAGATAGATAGATAGATAGATAGATAGATAGATAGATAGATAGATAGATAGATAGATAGATAGATAGATAGATAGATAGATAGATAGGTAGATAGATAGATAGATAGGTAGATAGATAGATAGATAGATAGATAGATAGATAGATAGATAGATAGATAGATAGATAGATAGATAGATAGATAGATAGATAGATAGATAGATAGATAGATAGATAGATAGATAGATAGATAGATAGATAGGTAGATAGCTAGATAGGTAGATAGATAGATCGATAGATAGATAGATAGATAGATAGATAGATAGATAGATAGATAGATAGATAGATAGATAGATAGGTAGATAGATAGATAGATAGATAGGTAGATAGATAGATAGATAGATAGATAGATAGATAGATAGATAGATAGATAGATAGATAGATAGATAGTAGATAGATAGGTAGATAGATAGATAGATAGATAGATAGATAGATAGATAGATAGATAGATAGATAGATAGATAGATAGATAGATAGATAGATAGATAGATAGATAGATAGATAGATAGATAGATAGATAGATAGATAGGTAGATAGATAGATAGATAGGTAGATAGATAGATAGATAGATAGATAGATAGATAGATAGATAGATAGATAGATAGGTAGATAGCTAGATAGATAGATAGATAGATAGATAGATAGATAGATAGATAGATAGATAGATAGATAGGTAGATAGATAGATAGATAGGATAGATAGATAGATAGATAGATAGATAGATAGATAGATAGATAGATAGATAGATAGATAGATAGATAGATAGATAGATAGATAGATAGATAGATAGATAGAGAGATAGATAGATAGATAGATAGATAGATAGATAGATAGATAGATAGATAGATAGATAGGTAGATAGATAGATAGATAGTAGATAGATAGATAGATAGATAGATAGATAGATAGATAGATAGATAGATAGATAGATAGATAGATAGATAGATAGATAGATAGATAGATAGATAGATAGATAGATAGATAGATAGATAGATAGATAGATAGATAGATAGATAGATAGATAGATAGATAGATAGATAGATAGATAGATAGATAGATAGATAGATAGATAGAGGGATTTCCAACTATGGAAAGATCCTTCCCAAAAGGACTGTGGACAAAGGTTAAACTGAATGGATGAGGTGATTTATTTGAAGATGCTGCCCCTTTATGCCATTGTCATAGGCGATCTGCCTCAGCTCCACTATCTTAAGGGCCTCGATGAGGGGGACTAGGTGACTAGATTCAAGCTAGTAATGAGCGGTAGCGCTTAGTTCAAACATGATAACTGAGGTGATACCATTGATTTAGCAATGCAAACTAGCGACTTAATAGGACAAAGCCGTGTTTTCATCTTGACAAGAGAATGGGCATCCTGACGCCACCTGCAGCAACAATAGCAGCTGAAAGTCTAATGTCACTATGAGTGAGTTGTGCTGCTTACGCGATGCATGCTCGACAAGTTTATTTACAAATAGTATTTTTAAATGGCATTGCATCAAAAGAAAATGACGAGGCTATGTAAGCTATTATTCCACTACCCTAACCAAAGCGTCTGGAGATGATAGTTCATCACATGCCCATCTGCAACGCCAGGACCTCATCTTGGGGCCAGAAAGGAATGGACAAATTTGCAATGCACAAATCTGAAGCAGGGATGAATTGACGCCCATTTCCGATTCCCTCACTTATCCAAGCCAAGATTTACATTCGCCCTTTTCCGCATTGCCTTTTATCTTCCATGCGACGCTTCCATTCTTGCATAATCATTCATTGACATCTTTGCTACTTGCGTGATTCTCGCCATCTTAGTGCCGAGCGATCGCACTCACCCATGCTTTTGTGCAGGGGAGAATCGGCCACTCTCATTGAGACTTTGTTTGCAACACGTTACACCACCTGGTCTGCTTGGCATTTCATGTAATCCTAGAGTGTGGACCGTCTCTAATTGGCTGCTCCGCAATGGAAAGTGCTTTCGCAGATCCATTTCCTCGCAGGTATTTTGCATCTCAGATGCGCTGTGACATCGTTGGGTAGACATCCAGCTTGAAGCCAAATCGTCTGCTGCAGGCGCCTGACTGAAACACACCAGCAATAAATGAGGTATTGCTGATCGTCTTGCCTCAGTGTCGAAATGCTGAGTGTGGGCGAGTAGGTTTTGTATGAAGTGAAACATGTAAGAATGCATTGGTAGCTATTTAGACAGTGCTCGAATTTACTACCTCTAAGGTTGGGTGGACATGTGCTACACAATGATGGTAGCATCTAATGGAGTTGGCGAAATTGTAGGACGCATTACTAACCACAAACGTAAAATTGACGCTTGAACTCCTTTAATTAGTGCGGTTAGCCCATGCTTGGTTAGCACCGCGTTTTGTCTACCAGTAGAGCGACGAGACGCACAACTCAGCAGTGTCATAAATCACGACGAGGTGATTAAGTGATTGCCGTATCACACTACCTGTTACTAACGTGATGGCGTAGTAGGGCGTGAGTCAGGTCGAATAACGCTACTAGCAAATGCTACTGCTAGACGTCAGCAGACGCAGAAATGACACTCCCTAAAAGTACTAGACTACAAGTTTAAATGCAACGTGATGACAGTTTGCAAGGTATACTTCTCGACGACTGCGACAGTCTGTGAACCTTGTGATGGTCTGAGCTATATAGGCTGCGAAACCGAGGACTATCTCGTGGCATCGCGTCAAAGCAGATCTACTTCATCATCAATAGTAATGTGAAGCACTGCTGCAATATTCTTATGCCAAAAGGTTACCTTACCGCATTTTACTTCCCTTTAAATTGTTGGACCTGATTAAATCTACTTCGCACCGTAGACGCTCATGAGACGCAATCGATAGCGGTAAACATTTGGAACCTTAAGCGAAGGCGTAGATGTGGACCAACGCGTCCTTCAATGCCTTGCACTGCACGATGTTCGTGAGGTCCCATCGTCTGGCAGCAAAACATTGTAATAAATGCATTCAATGATACGCCAACTCCCTTGCAGTGCAAATCATGATTTAGAGAACAGAATGGCCTACATTCGCTATTACCTCCCCTCTGCACAATCAATTTCAGTGGCCTGGTAGAAAGGCAGTTCAGTGAAATTCTATGATCCATTTGACAGGTAGTCATTTTCGAGGTGTTGGGCTTTGGTTGCTCATGCTCATGACCTCAGCAACAGCTGGGACCCCTGGAAGTTGGCAACGAACGTGACTGACAGGCTGGCCCCTGCTGGAACAAAACACACATTTGTCTTAGGCTCGCTGACTAACGTGCACAATCAGCCGCCCAGCAAGCCACAGAACTTGTCGTCTAATTTAAATGCAATGCAGGCTTACATCTTTTATTTTAGAACCATCTGCTTTTGAAAGGGTCATGTTGATAAATGATGGCAATTATTGGAAGAGTGCGTTAATGGAGAGCAAAATACTGGGCTACTGAAGCGAAGTGGATTGAAAAAAATGGTGGCAATGGCAAAATTTAGTTATGGCCAAGTGCTAGATTGTTTGCTTGTGAACGTGCCGGCCCATTTCCGATTGTGAGCACACTCATCATGTGTGGAGAGGACTTTAGTTTCACTTAAGTATTTAAAGCAACGTTTGCACCATCACCTCCTGCTTTGAGGGTGAGACCACCCATTGCACACAAATAAAGCATAGCTGATTGGCTAGGGAAAATTCATGTGTAGAATGAAGTGCTTCTATTTAAATGATTAGTTGGGATGTAAGTCGGCGTCCGGCAAAATATTTGATTGCTAAGTCGGAGAGAATCGCGAGTATTCTAGTTCCATTAGCGAAATTAAGATGCGACTATTCAAATTTTAGAGAATGCTGCCTTCATTTGAAGTCTTCTTGTTGCAGCTTGTGTAATTTTCATCAGTGAAGGCGGTACCAGTGGACATCCAAGGTATCATCACGGTGTTTTTTATCACTGGTGATAGCAATGTGTAACATTCAATTACTTCTTCTGTGACTGTAGTGGGTGATGCAGCGACTCCTTGAAGCAGTAATTCTAATTGCTGTTTCTCGAATCGCAGTAGTTGACTGCTCTCTGAACTACACTCAGTTTGAGAACTGAGGGCGTTCTCTGAGAAAGTGAATGGAGATCCTTTGATAACGGAATACTGTTGCATCCACTTTCCTGGTAGCCACGTAGTAATGCCTGTCTTCCTGCTTCGGAAACATGCACTGCCTTTACGGTCAGGCGATTGAGAAGCAAAATGGGTTCTGTTGCAGTGGTGAGTCCCTGTTGATTTTAGCAATGGAACTGCATGAAATCAGCAACGAGTTTCTACTTCTAACTGTTCGAATAAAATGAGTGCTTCTTTCAGACAACCGATTTTCCAACCCACCATCTTCAGTGACTCCTCCGATTCACCTATTTATTCGCAAAAGCATAGGTGAAGCAGCAATCGACCGATTGCTGACAATCCAGATCATGGAAGCTTGAGAGGATCCTAGTTGGTTTGCAGCTGCCAGATCTAGACGTAAGATCGCTCACACTGTGTTAACGGTACACGCGCCGTCAGTGCTGCACATTCAACCGATAACGGCGAACCATCAAACGGTTGACAACGAAGGCGTAAGGGTAGATATTGATTCGCAGGATGGTCACTGACACAATCGAGTCCATGCAGGTGTTCGTCAATGACAATGATATGCTGGGCCCATTCCTGGAACGATAGCAGTGGAAGAGACGCATTAGCAGCTGTGAGAAATAAGGAGGTCCAAAAGGCAACAGCAATAATCCAACAAGAAAACGTGTTGATCGGAGCAACCGCAGTCATGAGTGAGTCGTAAGCAGTCTGCAGCATCATAACCAACATTCATTGCATCACTCATCTCGTGCAGTCCTGCATTCTGCCTTGTACTAATTGCTGTTCTTGGTTGACAACATCTGCTCCATCATCTTCTTCTCACTCATACCTGCTTGCCCTGAGTTTCTCCCACCGCCGGAGTTGACGCATTCTGACCACCCTAAGTGGAAGTAGACAAGAGTTAGGGATCACGAAGGTAGGCGGAATGGCTTGAATTCACGGCGCATGAGACCCGACCTCTCTGCTAGCACATCCGCATGAAAGCGCAGCTCTGCATTGCCAAAGGAAGTGGTCGTAAGCACACAGCATCAACTTCCGCAGCTTTTCCCATTCTCAGTCCATCTTCTCCCTTCAATCCTACCCTACCACCTTCTCACCTCTCTGATTTCTCCGCATTCTCAGACCCGACTCTATGTGAATATATGCTGTCCCACTTCGGACAGATGCCTTACTGCAACCGCATATTCACAATAGTCCCTTTTTTAAAGCGAACCAATTAAGCTGCTTCATAAACATAAATGCAAAATACCAATTTGAGCATTTCTAACGGTTAACCTCTTGCCCAAACACTCGGTAAACTGGTCCTCTAGCTTTATCTTAGTGCGATCGCAACCTCCTTTCCTTTTTGCTTGTCGAGTTTCTTGACAAGCATATGTTGATCAAATCTGAGACTGCGCCGACTACAAAGCCCATGAATCTCAAACTACACCATGTTTTCCCATCCTGCCTACCCAAAATAAATGCTCATCATTCCTGCATTCCTAATCAGAACACAAAAATCTCGCTGAGCATCGGGAGTCGAGACGTCAATGCAATGATTAGACAACAGCTGGGTGGGCAATCACGCAGGGTCCACATAGTCACGCTCGAGGAGGAGACTTAGGTCACGGACTGTGGGGGCGATAATGGCAAGACCTTGTATTAAATGCACTGACTCCCCCTATCCTCAATGGCGTACTTTCTAGAAGATGGCCAAATGGCATAAGGACATGAATGCAAGGGTGATTAGCTCTGTCAGCCCAAAACCAAAGGACAGAATAGTGCCTCTGTTGTAAACAGAAGGGAAAGAAGTGATCATCCTTGTTGCTCAATCTAAGAGTTAGAGCAGCATTTAAGCGTTTCAAGAGTAGTAAATATTATTATTTACTCGACTGCCATAAAGCATGACAATTAGAAGCGATATGGTCGCATATCTGAATAAAAGGAACTGAACGGAGGATCAAACTGGCTGAGTTCTGATTCCGCGAATGCCACAAAGCTTTATCTGTCCGATTCGCCTAACGCCGATAATACAATCCAGGCGTTAATCGCATTTAGCTTGCTTAAGTCTCTCCACTCTACCATGCAATTGGCTCGCATTTTACTTCCAGTTATCTTTAACCCATTGCAAGTCCAATCACCTATCAGCACAGAACTTCGTGTTTTCGACCACTTGTTGAATGGAGGAAAGCATGAAGTGAGGAACGCCTTGACGCGCATTGTGCATCTGTGGTGTGACAATCATGAATGGAAGAAGAATATAATTCGCAAGTAAGTGACCGAATAGCTTTATTTAGAACTGGAATAAAAAGCGCTACTACATTCAACACATTGACGTACCATTAATTGGTTAGGAAAGAGCGGCTCAAAGTGCGGAGACATAATAAGTCCAATGCGCCGATTAACGAGGTCAACTTAGTTTACTTTGGCTTGATTGGCAAATCGACGCAATTCCTCACGAAAAGCCTTAGAAACTGGGAACGGGAGAGGAATAGGTGGCGGGCTTTGGCGTTTGGGATGGGTGGACAGTGGTTTCTTCTTCTAGATGAAGGCATCACGAATTGGTATTGCGTCTGCAAAAGAAGGGAGAGATAGTGGCAGGACTTACAGCGAGACTGGTGGAGGCAAGTATTTCCTCCCTGGACATATGCAGCACGTCAGGCGGAGTGTGTGGTGCGTCGCCCATTGTTCCGTTGGGTGAATGAACTAACCTCGGGGCGTCAGGGCACCATGCGTCAAGGCTGAGCGTGTGATACAGCAAAACACGACTAATTTCTCGTGCATAATTCAAATATAAATATTTTAAAATACATGTGCCAATGAGATGTGTGCTACTACATATTTTTGCCTAAAATACGTACAGCAATGAGTACTAATGAAGCAGTTGTTGTTTGATGTCCATCTAATTAAGCGCCACGAGCATTAAGCTATGGACGATGAAGTTGGATGGGTGCATGCTTTTCACACAGTGGGTCCAGGTACTGCCGACACACTTTTAAAATATATCACAGCCTTCATTGGTGCAGAACAGTTGGCACAAATGAAGTACATGGTTTCGGTGCTGCAATGAAGTCAGATTAACTCATCGTCTGGTCAGAGGTCCCTCTCAGTCACCATACCGTCAGTGCCTTTCCAATGCAAATAGACTTGTCTTGTTCGTGTCAAGCAGATGCTTGTACTCCTCCCACGTGGACTCGCTTACACGGAAATGTAGTTACACTTTGCTATGTTAGTGCATTTTATCATGTTAGTGTGCTTGGGTGCACTTTGTTAACCGTAGAATCTTCTAGAATCTCTGAGGCTGCTCAAGCTTTAAAATGAAGAGATACGCACGTCTGGACTGCTGGCAATGCCAAAGTGGTTTGTAAATATACCATGAAGAAGAACGGCCAAATAGGCATCTAGTAAATGCTAAAAGTCGCGGTTTTAGTTCCCGTGCATGTCGTAAAGTTAGCTCGACAAGGATCCGCTAGCACAGCAGGGCAGTTGATTGTTCTGCTAGCACCAATCCTCATGTACTCTCTTTATGGAACCAAAAAAATTTTAAGTCGTCAGTGTGACCCATGTGATCGAACCGACAACTGGGTTGTGTTAGATTGAGTGCAGAAAAGAAGGAGAATCATAAAATTTAAGCCCTACTTAATGGACACATGTAAACAGTTGTACGCCACATGCGACTTATAGCATGATTGCCACTGCAGCAGTGTTGCGCAGGTCAAAACAAACGCCGAGATGATGGCATAACAACAGATCTACTATTTGGGCTTAAGCAATCCAACAACCATGCTAAATTAATAAAAGGAATGCATGCATATGATGCTGCTAGAGAAAGGTGGATAAAATGCCACTGGTGGTGAGGATGGAAAATGACACCTGATGTGACTGACCATAACAAGCACTGCGAGATTGAGTCCCATCTGCCACGACCGAACCACATCTCGATGCTGCAGGAAGAATAGGCACGTACACGCCATTTAGAGTTAAAGAATGGGTGGATTGTCATTGCTTTTCAATGCATTTGATTGTTTTAGAATTGATCTACAAGTCCAGTCATTCTCAATATTATGCATCTTCTTCATGAGATTCTCTCATGAAGGAGGCCTAGTCACCAACTACGTAGACCGCCTTACCTCTTACGAGAATACTCATGTCCAAGCGCTAAGCCGTATCACTTCTCCACGTTATTGTAGGATAGAGATTTGAGCTATGTCGGCTGTGTCGGTCATGGATTGCTTCCGAAATGGAACAGATAATGAAGAAGCAATAATTTGAGAGCGGTAGCAGCGATTCTTGCCTGTGCAGCAGTCCTCACCTCGACCCAGACTAAATGAATCCGACAAAGCGTTACAAGTAAGAAAACACGCGTATTCATGAAGCACAGCCCTTAATCCGCCCCGTTATTACTGCCAGTAAACCATGCACAACAGATCTAGCAAGCATTTTCGCCAGGTTACTTCAACTGGCCGTATCGTTAGCCAACGTAACGGAGCTACACAGTAAAATCCGCAATTTGGGCGCAAACCTTCTAGTGTTTGTAGTTCTTTATTTTGCTGTTCTGACCAACACAGCGCCCCTGCCAATCTCTGCGATCATTGACGCTCACCCGAGTGCACCCACACGATTGAAGGTGTATGTCAGTCTGCAGGCCTGATTAATTCTACGCACGAGCATGTGACACCGGAGCGAGAGGACTGGTAAAACAGCTCAGCTTGGTTTATATCAAAGTAGTTCTACGGTGGTTCGGTAATATTCTCACTTTGAAATGGATTGCGAACTCTACGCAATCTGAGACCAAACCGCGCCAAAGTGTAGAAGACCCGCACTAGCTGCGTGTCTACTCTTCATTGCGGTCCCTCCGAGAACTACTTGCAATGCACACCACCCAATGCGCTAGTCTAGCGTGGTAGCAATTCAAGTGAATTGCATTCTCCCTCAAAGTGGAGTGCTCAGGCGCAGAGTGTTCTGCGAGCCAAGGTAGCAGACGAAACGGTTTGCATCAGACGGGGAATGCACAGTGTAGTCATAATGGCATCGCAAATTTCTGGTGCTCGTTAGTCTAGACGTGAAGGGTCAGGAAACGGTCCGTGGTTTATCAGCAATCTTAAAAGAAGCGACCGTTGTCTATCCAGAAATTATTTGCAAACACATGAAATAGATCTGAGCATTAAATCTGCTAGAAATGAATAAATTGGGAAAGCAAATTAGAAACTTCTAAAGTTTACCTTTTTATGTGCAAAGTAAGCGAATGTCACCATGGTACAACAAAAGCACAATCCGAGTTAAACTGGCAGCAGTCCGAAAATTCCAGGACAAAGAATGAATTGCCATGAGCTGCTGAAAATTACTTGATAAAAGGTAGAGCAATGTGGCACAATCGAACCCATCCAACAGATTTCGCCCAGGTGTACAGCTGGAGGCCGAATTCTACTTATCGCTAGACAGTTTCCCTACTCAAGTTTATGCGCACTCACAATCGCGTGTCGAACTCAACCTCATCATAAACAATTCACCCTCACATAAGCACCTATGTAAAACAGGATGTCTATGTGTGAATTCCACCCATGTCTGCAGTCAAATGACGACAGCACTTTTAGTAGAACAATTTCATCCAGTGCTCAGTGGTGGACTCCAATACGCAAGATCGCACTGATTTCTTATCCCGCGGTGAATGAAATTAATACATCAGAAAATGGTGAAACATGTGATGGTGTCAGCTAGTGAGCAGTGGTGATGATGCTAGAGACCACGAATCGAATTGCTAGGATGGAGTAGAATGCACCCGTGTGCATTGAACCTGACGTTGACTGGAGTGTGCCCTTGCTGCTACTACCTTCTACGTTTAGCCACACTGTTGGTGCCGATTGCCAGTGCTGCTCGTCTCTAGTGGTGTTGGAAATGTGAAGTTATTTGTATGGGTACAATGCAATTCCAACCTCTCATTTTACGAATTAAAGAACCTGCGCTAATCGCCGTTGATGCTATGGGGCCTACGCTAGGTGATGTCTGCGAGGTCACGCAGTCTCGCTCAAAATGCCTAAGATGAGACAAAAGTTTAAATTGTTGAAGATGACAGCCGCTCCTTGAAAGGCAACACTAATCAACTCATTATATCTACTCCTCTGTGTCGCAAAATACCAGCACTTAAATGTTTGAAGTTGAGTCGGTTTTACGCGCTGGGGGGCACGAGTGTCGAAGTAGGCTTGGGCTGGATAATTGGGCAAGGTGGTGGTGTAGGTGATTGTAATCCACCACATGCTCACAAATATTTCACCATTGAATCTGAGGCCAAGTGCCATATTCGTTGGGAGGAGGATGAGGTGGTTAATGACGTACTGTCCGAAACTGCTCAAGTATTGTTTGCTTTCATTCGAAATGAATTGCGGTGTCTGCTAGTCATGAAGAATGCTCCACGCATTGTTTGATGGTAGCATATTTCAACACCCCTCAAAGTATAAAAGTTACATTAATCAATTTCGCTGACTTATCTTTCACGTAGGTGTCTTTGATGCATGCGGCAATTTCTGTGTTAGCTAAACTCTTTCTCCAAGGGTGAATGAGGTGACACTAGCCTCACACCCATCCAAGCCGCCTTTGTACCACAGAGGTGCTCTTTGAAGATGAATTTGTTTTGGTCATGGGCGTCAACTAGAAAGTAGGTCAAATTGTCATTTTGTCTTCGTGCGGTGGCTTTGAAGCACAAGCCGCACACGGTGCGATGCAATTTGAATTGACAGAGATGACCTCCGCTCAAAGCGAATCGCTCAACTGCACATCGCTCTATGGGTCGCAGGCTGAGAAATACACAAGAGGCTTTTCATGGGGCATGAGAAATGGTAGACGTGTTAACGCAAATCGTTAGTTTGGGTATTATGATTGCATTCAATAAAATGATTGGCGCCTGTAAAGACCCAATCTGGGCATATTCACTTGCTTTTTCACATGGTAAGAAGGGCCACCACTTTGTTTTTATGTGTGCTCGAAGGTGCTGCAGCCGACGAGAAGGATGGAATACCTTTCAGTACCACATTCTACCGGGTTCCTCTCCGTCATCAAACCAGTGTACGTGGTTTTAGAATTTGTAGCATACAAAAACCTAAAATTGTTAACGCATAACCCATCCTCCCCTCAGGGATCCACCCTCATTCACAATGTCCAAGGTTGAGACATTTGCCTACATCCATCCTACTAATAGATTCACATAATCGTGTATCGTCAAACTGATAAGCAGGCTTTCTTGTGAGCCATGCACGCAAGCATCCGCTAGATATGCTGAGGTGAAGAAGAAAGGGGCGCAGACGTATTTACAAAACCGAGTCATTGGATTACTGGCATAGAATGCAATGGATATTATGGATGGTTATAAAAGTGTAAGCAATGCGCAAGCATCTAAGATGCGCCATTTCCCCATGTTCTCATTCAAAGCCATCTGTTAGTGAAAGCGGTGTCAATAAATGCATTTCTAACAGACTGTCCTAAGCGAAACAGTCGAAAATGCTCACGAAACCTCAACGTTTACACGCACCCTTGGTGCAGGCACAACAATCACAAGATCAACAGTGATGAACCACCCACCACACGCTCAGCTCACACACCAATCGCCGCTCTGTGACTCCATTTCCTACTATATAACTGCGTACAGGCAACCTCGCTGATCATCATTAACAAGTGGGATGAAGAGTATCATTGCCATTCTTATTTTCGCTGCCTGCTGCTCAGGTACGTGTTCATTTCTTCCATTCCCACTGCCCAATTAGATTGGCACTAAATACGGTAGTTTCATGCATGCTATAGCGCTATTAATAAAGCATTTCACTCACCATAATTGAGCAAGTTGATGTTCCTCGAAATGCGTTCATGAGGGGTGGCCATGGAGGCTCACCACCTCCATGCCTACAAAATGGTCAGTTTGACACGAATGCTAGCAGGCACTTAAAGCCAACTCCTTTATCTCACACATCTGACGACTCAGCATACAAAGATGAAAACACGCTCTTTCTTCTCAAGCTACAAGCTCTCCTACGTATGGGGATCACGCGTGTGTTGGAAAGCCCTCGGGACAATCGGACACCATGCACTACGAGTGCAAGGGCAAATTTGTAAGTTCAACAATGTGATTGAATGAGCACGCGCCAAATTTGGAGGAGCAGCCTTTAATGAGGTGGCCATTTGCTAGTTCATTTCTTGACGAGTGCCAAGCAAATTACTTTAGTAGCCAAGAAATCCTTGTCACATTTTGCTGGTTGTGTAGGCACATTTACTATTGCAAACTTCCTTTCTAGAGGCACATTTGTCGAACGTGCTTCGCAAATCAGAGATTGACAATTAAGGACGGCAAGTGTCCGAACGGAACGCAGGAAGGGGCAGCCCTTGTAGCAAGGGTATAGGTATGTCAATTCATTCTAGCATTAGTTTATTAATTTCATTATTAGCCCAGGTAGTTGACATCCTACCAGTGAATCTGGTCTTGATTATCAGTAGGTAGTATCACTTCGCAGCATCACTAGCCAACAGCTCAGTATCGGTCCTTCCCGCTATGTCTAATGCGAGCCGCATTGTCTACTACCGTGGATCACAGAACAATGTGTCCTAAGGCATTTTTTACCACGCTAGGCTAATGCATTAAGCAGTGGTACTCCAAGTAGTTCTCGGCGAAACCGCAGTGAAAAAGAGGCAGGCAACTAATAGGAGACTTTCGTACCTTAGACAAAGCTAACATCACCTTGAACAACGTGCTGGACCAAAAGATCTTGATACTGCTCGATGATTTCTTCAAACGAAGAATATCTTCAATGACATTCTTTGTTCCGGGATGCAACTTTGCACGGCCCGCTGCAGGTAGCTTTGTCCATTTATGATTTCCCATAACATTGCCTGTTTCATAAAACGAAAGCAAATGGCGTAAATAGCGCAGGGTTTGAAAATGATCATCACAATCTTGCTTCAATTGTGACCCACACCTTGCAGTAAAGCAAGAAAGCCTATTTATCGCCCTAAGAGCAAATGCCTTGTTCACCTAGTCATTCGTTTACCAGTGCCCTTGCATTACTTATCCCATGGTCAAATCACTTTCTTTTCATTTTCGCATTTGCGGTGTTTTCCATTATTTTAACGGCAATTATTGACACTGGGAATGGCTGCTGTACCGTTTGCTGCCTGACAGGTGAAGTAGACGTGGGGACTTCGTTTCCTCTCTCGCGGTTTGTTCGAGGCATGGATTCGTTTAGTGTTGACTTTGCCGTTGGAGGAGCGAACGTGGAAACATGGGTAATTCTAGGTTATCCATCCAGTCCTCAGATCTAACACTAATAATCTGCATTGAACTCAAGTGAACCATTGCCTTACCACTCTTTAATGCAAGGCCTTGCCCATTGTTTTCAAATGTACGCCTCCTTAAATTATGGCACGTCCTTGGTATCCGTCGGTATGCATTTTACGCACTGCGACTACCACTATATATGCATTCAAAATAGGTCACCTTCGACATCGACGGAGGGGTTCGTTGCACCTGGTTGGAACTAAATATAAAAGTGGACTCTTCAGCTTTTGTGGTGAGTCAAATGACCTCGCAACACAAAATATAATATTTCTACGCCCTGAGCCTGTGTCCGAAAACCAGCCAGCTGATCGGAATACCATCATGCATCAGGCTTCCCTTCAGCTTCTCTGAGTGTTTGGCCCCTAACGTCACTGCGGATGGTAACACCCAAAGACCATCTAAATTGTGCCCCCAATCTATCCATATCGCTTACTCCACGTAGATTGATTAGCTCCAGCCGATACTTTTATTTCTGCACTCATTTTAGGCGATCTGGAGAAGGATTTGCAGAAGGATTTGCGAGTATTTCATGGTAAATTCTCAACGAGAACCAGAGCTAAACGCGAAACTTTCGCTATTCATGGCTATAGCACACATTTGGTTGTATCCGTCGACTATTCACAAAGTGGTACGTGTGGCAGATTTGGTCTTTTAAACAATTTATTCCTCCTGCTGTTTGTGATGGCTCAGTTTCCTTTTTAAGAGTAGCATGCGATTGTAGTCTCTATGTCCGTGAGTAAAGACAACAAATATTTCCAACACGATGCATGTGTATCACTGATTCCATATCTGCCTTTAGGGGAATCTCCGGAAGAGGCAGAGTGTAGAAGTGAGTTCATTCATTATCCCTCCAACACAGTCGACTAATAGCTCGACTCCTTGACACATTGCTTGCACTACTCTGTCGAATCTGTGGTGGTACGGATTGAATAATGCACTTCCAGCACAGTGATGAGAGTGGCTGTCCTTGAATCATTCATTTGATTTGATGCAAAGCACTACTCTTGAATCTAACACTCTGCTTCATTGTCCCAAGTAGGATTTGGCTGACTTTCCTGATTGAGCTATTTCCATTTGCAGAATATGCCGCGGCCGTGCAACCAACAGTAAGACTCCTGTTTGATGTTGTGCCTCTACTAATATAAGGCGATTGATCAACCACTTGTACCTCGTGTTCTACTCAAATCTCGTTTATTTTGCAGATGTGAACTTGCCTCAACGGCCTGCTGACTTGAGCACAAGTAGTTTGCCTTAGAACCTACTTTGCCATACATTGCAGTGACCAAGCTTTTTCCTGTGTGATTCCTTCCCTCTGCATCGAACACTTTCATTTTTCTTTCTAAAATAAATACAGAATATCTCTAAGGTCATTAAATCCCTAGTCTTTTAATGCCTCTGCAGCAGTGTCTTTGGGTTACGGTAAGCCTACTCAGTGTACAGGCTTCTAATAGGCGCGTTCTTCCAATTAGCCAGGCAGATGCCTCTGCTGATTTCGGAGCCAATTGCCTGTTTTGCCGAGTCAAACTTAACAAGAAAATCAGGAACGCACAAGCCTTACATGATCGTCTGCATTTTGGTGTAGGCTAGTCAGCCTTCAACAATGCAGGCATCTCACTGGCGCAGTGAACATGAAGACGAAAATTCGTAGGCGCCTAGTGGATGTGGGGTTGCTGCTAGCCCAATCTCGCCACCAGATACACCAGCAAACAATGGTCTCCCATGCAATCAGTAAAAAGGAGAGGTAGACAGCAGCAATTTTTGGTAATAACTTAGGAAAAATACAGACAGACAATTGGCTCAGCAGGGCCTATATCGGTTGCAATAACTTGAGATCCAGAGGGCATTGCTTGATTGTCACTCAAGTGTGGTTGAAAATCAACTCTGCAGCGATGAAACAGGAGGTATGTAAGTGCCGTTGAGGATTGCCACCCTAACAGAAGATCGCATGCTGTCGCGTCCAGTAATTGCAACGAACTCTATTACGGAAGAACTGCCAGAAATTTAAACTCCGTTTGAACAACACCAGTGACAGGGAGGGAATGGGAACAATGCTAGAGGAGCATAGGTAAATCCTGACGGTGTTTGCGCTTGTCCTGATTGTGTACAGTGTGTTGGGGCCAGAGCATCCTCGAAATTTTACAATATGTGTACAATTTTTCGCTTCTATAGCATGACGAAAGTCAGTACTGTCAAGGCGCATTGGGTTTAAGCACGCATAGATAAAATGCGGTAACTTGCACACTAATGATGCGCAGTCCTACTGGGCGGGAACTTACTCGATGTGTGCACAAGTTGTAGGCCGAAGATGCGATTGAACGAGGCTAGTCCAGTCCTTAGGGAAAATTTGCCCCTTCCAACTTCGAAATAAATGTGCCAAATGGCTTCTTCGACATTAGGATACATTGTTCACCTCAAAAAGTGTTGTCGGTTGATTCGACACCTCTGAAAACTACAAATTCCTCCCACCAACTCATGCCATCATGCAAAAGACAACACTCCTCACCTCCTCCATTCCCCTCCATCCGTATGCAAGTAATCACTTACCTATGCACTTCCACTCAATGCCTGTGCTTTGCGATGTGAATTGCGGCCGACGTGTTGTGCTTTCGCAACTTTTGACAAATTCTGACAGGTGGCTGCGATATGTTCTACAAACCACTGATTCCGTACAAGTGTTGGGAGAGCCATCGTCTTCTGTCCCAGTCCTAACACATGACCAGATGAGTGCATATCCGCTCTAGTTCTCTTATCTTCACGCTGCAACTACATGCCTCAGTGCTTTGAAGTCCAGTACAAGGTTATCGCTTGTGAAGCCATTAGCAAACCGCAGCTTTTGAGATCTTGCATATCTGCGCAGCATTACATCTATCCCATTAATTAAAGAACCATTCTTACATGCTAAGCCTCGCCTCCGATTAGTGCAATCTAGAGCTTAGTAAAAGAAGAGGAACATGCCTTCGCACTCTTACTGACTGCCATTTCCAACTACCGCAGCCAGCATCTGCTCCTGCGAAGCCTAATTCAATGCTAATACCAAATTGCCACATCCAATTCGTTCCACTTCAACGGTCCAATTGCCATGGTCTCTTGCGAACTCGTAGAGTCGATTTGATGAGTTAAGTGCTTATGTCTCTTAAAACGCAATCATCCTCCTCTACAAGTTCTGCGTTTTGTTTAGGCCCTCGCATTCACCTAAAATCGCCTGAGGTCGCACACAAACTTTAGTACCGTTCTGTGGCTTCGAAATACAAAGGGATGTCCGAGACAAGTCTCACAACTTGTGGAAATGGAAATTAATGCTGCATGGTGCCACACCAGGCAACCTCGTCACTCTAGCATCCATCCCAGTGGCATGGTGTGGATGACCACGAGCAGAGTTGGTCTCTGGCAGCAATACTGTGGCCAGGTGCAGAAAGCAGCACACCTGACCGCAGCACCACACCTCAATCAATGTCATGGTCAGTGCACACAGGTGAAGCCAACTTTGTTCTAGCAGCCTGTCTTGTGGTCTGTGTGTATCATGCTTGAGCACCATACGATATCCCCTCGTGCTTCATCTTCTGGCAAGGTGTTGGTTTTATTCACCGGGGCAGCAATCTATTGTGTTTTGATCCTACAACGCCAATAATACGGAAGATGGTCAGAGAGACGACGAGTAGCACACCCCGGAAAGAATTGTTGATGTCAGTGGCGTTTATTGCAGGGTGTCAGTTCAAATGTCTGGACTTTGTGACGTGAAGCCTAGAGGAAGACCGATTTTATAAATTACTGTGGAGACTCAGAAGAATGCACTGGATTTAAGACCGATTTGCAGTGTGTGATAGCAATTATTTCACATTGTGTTACCAATACCAGCAGATTCCCTGTAAGTGAATTGGTCTCAGCTGTTATTGCATGCCAATGGAGGAGGATAGGGCCGAGGATATAAACCGCACTTGCTGTTTTCCGATTCGTGTGAGTTAACTCATTATAGTGAGATGTGAATGCCATGAGCCACACTGTCATTTTGGCAATTTTTAACAAACCTGCTCCTTACTTTGGTTTAACATACCTTAGGTATTCGTGCGGCGTGTTGGTACATCAATGTTTGCATGCTTTGCCAAGCAGTGATCCTAGCGCACCCTAACGCCAACAACTTTCTTCTACAGCTTCGTAGAAATGAACGCTGAGGAATGGAGGGTAAAGGAAGGGGATGAGAAGGCACATGGAGTGTCAAATGAAATAAGCCGGTCCGATACCTCGTTGGACATTGAATGCTTAAATGATAAGCCTGCTGGTAGATTAGAGGTATGCTCCGTAGCACAATACTTACGCTATGCGAGGCATCAGAAGCCTTTCTGCCACGAGAAAATCACAATTCGGAGTTGCATGAAAATCAGCTAAATGTGCGCAGCACAGAGTAAAAGTGGGGGTTACACTAGTCTGCGCCTTTATACATGAAGACGTCGAAGAGTAGAGTCCAGAAATTAATCGCTTCATGCAGTACTGGCTGGTCTGCATGACATTACGTGCAATCCTAACGGCACCGTTTGGCACCAATCGACTGCTACTGCTCGTTTGACACCAATCGGTCGCTACTACTCAGCACACTCTCAGTAGTGTGAAGGCCTCTCTTGACGGTGTTCAAAGCCTCATCTCTTCTTCCGTAGGATTTCCAGAACTGCCATGCACACTAATACAATCACGTAGACATGAAGCCAAAGTTGCGTTATCTGCTGAAGGTGCACTTTCGGAGGTAAGGGCGAATCCATCACCGGAAATGATGCGTTGCTAGTCGATTCGCCTGCGAAGTCAGAATATTGTGTACAAGTGCAGATTACCTGTGAAGCTTAAACTGAAAATGTCTCGTTAGCAGTTAAGTTGACACCTGAAATTGCTGCTTTTGAGGATGAAATGGTGGTTTGAAGGATTGGTAGTCGAAAAATATTAGGGCGAAAAAGACAAATAAATTGTTGAAAGCGCAGTTGAACAGCCTGTATTCAAGTAGACTTCAAGTCATTAATTGTTGTAAATTCCATACTGGTCGGACATGTTCTGCACAACCACGATATCGCCAATTGCATGCTTACACTTGACGCCCCCATCCTACATTCTTTGCAGTTCGCTCGTGGTTCTTGAGCTAATGTTTTGTCCGCCAATGAGAATGTGATGTCTAGTTGCCAAGTCCTTGCCCGACGCAACCTCTACCCAGACCTAATAGATAGATAGATAGATAGATAGATAGATAGATAGATAGATAGATAGATAGATAGATAGATAGATAGATAGATAGATAGAGGGATTTCCAGCCATGGAAAGATCCTTCCCAAAAGGGTCATGGATAAAGGTTAAACTGAATGGATGAGGTGATTTATTTGAAGATGCTGCCCCTTTATGCCATTGTCATAGGCGATCTGCCTCAGCTCCACTATCTTAAGGGCCTCGATGAGGGGGACTAGGTGACTAGATTCAAGCTAGTAATGAGCGGTAGCGCTTAGTTCAAACATGATAACTGAGGTGATACCATTGATTTAGCAATGCAAACTAGCGACTTAATAGGACGAAGCCGTGTTATCATCTTGACAAGTGAGTGGACATCCTGACGCCACCTGCAGCAGCAATAGCAGCTGAAAGTCTAATGTCACTGGGAGTGAGTTTGTGCTGCTTACGCGATGCATGCTCGACAAGTTTATTTACAAATGGTATTTTTAAATGGCATTGCCTCAAAAGAAAATGACGAGGCTATGTAAGCTATTATTCTACTACCCTAACCAAAGCGTCTGGAGATGATAGTTCATCACATGCCCATCTGCAACGGCAGGGCCTCATCTTGAGGCCAAAAAGAAATGGACAAACTCACAATGCACAAATCTGAAGCAGGGATGAATTGACGCCCATTTCCGATTCCCTCACTTATCCAAGCCAAGATTTACATTCGCCCTTTTCCACATTGCCTTTTATCTTCCATGCGACGCTTCCATTCTTGCATAATCATTCATTGACATCTTTGCTACTTGCGTGATTCTCGCCATCTTAGTGCCGAGCGATCGCACTCACCCATGCTTTTGTGCAGGGAAGAATCGGCCACTCTCATTGAGACTTTGTTTGCAACACGTTACACCACCTGGTCTGCTTGGCATTCCATGTAATCCTACAGTGTGGACCGTCTCTAATTGGCTGCTCCGCAATGGAAAGTGCTTTCGCAGATCCATTTCCTCGCAGGTATTTTGCATCTCAGATGCGCTGTGACATCGTTGGGTAGACATCCAGCTTGAAGCCAAATCGTCTGCTGTAGGCGCCTGACTGAAACACACCAGCAATAAATGAGGTATTGCTGATCGTCTTGCCTCAGTGTCGAAATGCTGAGTGTGGGCGAGTAGGTTTTGTATGAAGTGAAACATGTAAGAATGCATTAATAGCTATTTAGACAGTGCTCGAATTTACTACCTCTAAGGTTGGGTGGAAATGTGCTACACAATGATGGTAGCATCTAATGGAGTTGGCGAAATTGTAGGACGCATTACTAACCACAAACGTAAAATTGACGCTTGAACTCCTTTAATTAGTGCGGTTAGCCCATACTTGGTTAGCATCGCGTTTTGTCTATCAGTAGAGCGACGAGACGCACAACCCAGCAGTGTCATAAATCACGACGAGGTGATTAAGTGATTGCCGTATCACACTACCTGTTACTAACGTGGTGGCGTAGTAAGGCGTGAGTCAGGTCGAATAACGCTGCTAGCAAATGCTACTGCTAGACGTCAGCAGACGCAAAAATGACACTCCCCAAGAGCACTAGACACCAAGATCAAATTCATCGCGATGACTCTTTGCAAAGTATACTTCTCGACGACTGCGACAGTCTGTGAACCTTGTGATGGTCTGAGCTATATAGGCTGCGAAACCGAGGACTATCTCGTGGCATCGCGTCAAAGCAGATCTACTTCATCATCAATAGTAATGTGAAGCACTGCTGCAATATTCTTAGGCCAAAAGGTTATCTTACCGCATTTTCCTTTTGTTTAAGTTGGTGGGCCTGATTAAATCTACTTCGCACCGTAGAGGCTCATGAGACGCAATCGATAGCGGTAAACATTTGGAACCTTGAGCGAAGGCGTAGATGTGGACTAACGCGTCCTTCAATGCCTTGCACTGCACGATGTTGATGAGATCCCATCGTCTGGCAGCAAAACATTGTAATAAATGCATTCAATGATACGCTAACTCCCTTAGAGTGCAAATCATGATTTAGAGAACAGAATGGCCTATATTCGCTATTACCTCCCCTCTGTGCAATCAGTTTCAGTGGCCTGGTAGAAAGGCAGTTTAGTAAAATTCTATGGCACATTTGGCAGGTAGTTATTTTTGAGGTGTTGGGCTTTGGTTGCTCATGCTCATGACCTCAGCAACAGCTGGGACCCCTGGAAGTTGGCAACGAACGTGACTGACAGGCTGGCCCCTGCTGGAACAAAACACACATTTGTCTTAGGCTCGCTGACTAACGTGCACAATCAGCCGCCCAGCAAGCCACAGAACTTGTCGTCTAATTTAAATGCAATGCAGGCTTACATCTTTTATTTTAGAACCATCTGCTTTTGAAAGGGTCATGTTGATAAATGATGGCAATTATTGGAAGAGTGCGTTAATGGAGAGCAAAATACTGGGCTACTGAAGCGAAGTGGATTGGGGAAAGTTGATGTCAATGGCAAAATTTAGTTATGGCCAAGTGCTAGATTGTTTGCTTGTGAACGTGCCGGCCCATTTCCGATTGTGAGCACACTCATCATGTGTGGAGAGGACTTTAGTTTCACTTAAGTATTTGAAGCAACGTTTGCACCATCACCTCCTGCTTTGAGGGTGAGACCACCCATTGCACACAAATAAAGCATAGCTGATTGGCTAGGGAAAATTCATGTGTAGAATGAAGTGCTTCTATTTAAATGATTAGTTGGGAAGTAAGTCGGCGTCCGGCAAAATATTTGATTGCTAAGTCGGAGAAAATCGCGAGTATTCTAGTTCCATTAGCGAAATTAAAATGTGACTATTCAAATTGTAGAGAATGCTGCCTTCATTTGAAGTCTTCTTGTTGCAGCTTGTGCAATTTTCATCAGTGAATTCGGTACCAGTGGACCTCCAAGTTATCATCACGGTCTATTTTATCACTGGTGATAGCAATGGGTAACATTCAATTACTTCTTCTGTGACTGTGGTGGGTGCTGCAGCGACTCCTTGAAGCAGTAATTCTAATTGCTGTTTCTCGATTCGCAGTAGTTGACTGCTCTCTGAACTACACCCACTTTGAGAACTGAGGGCGTCCTCAGAGAAAGTGAATGGAGATCCTTTGATAACGGAAGACTATTGCATCCACTTTCCTGATAGCCACTTAGTAATGCTTGTCTTTCTGCTTCGGAGACATGCACTGCCTCTACGGTCAGGCGATTGAGAAGCGAAATGGGTTCTGTTGCAGTGGTGAGTCCCTGTTGATTTTAGCAATGGAACTGCGTGAAATCAGCAACGAGTTTCTACTCTAACTGTTCGAATAAAATGAGTGCTTGTTGCAGACAACCGATTCCTAACCCACCATCTTCAGTGACTAATCCGATTCACTTAATCATTCGTAAAAAGCATGACTGAAACATAAGTCGCACCATTTTCTGACGATCCAGATCATGGAAGCTTGAGAGGATGCCAGGTGGTTTGAAGCTGCCAGATCTAGACTTGATATCCCTCACACTGTGCTAACGGTACTCGTGCAGGCAGGATGTTCACTGACACAATCGAGTCCATGCAGGTGCTCATCAATGACAATGATATGCTGGGCTTATTCCTGGAACGATAGCAGTGGAAGAGACGCATTAGCAGATGTGAGAAATAAGGAGGCCCAAAAGGCAACAGCAAAAATCCAACAAGAAAACGTGTTGATCGGAGCAACCGCAGTCATGAGTGAGTCGTAAGCAGTCTGCAGCATCATAACCAACATCCATTGCATCACTCATCTCGTGCAGTCCTGCATTCTGCCTTGTACTAATTGCTGTTCTTGGTTGAAAACATCTGCTCCATCATCTTCTTCTCATTCCAACCTGTTTGCCCTGAGTTTCTCGCACCGCCGGAGTTGACGCATTCTGACCACCCTAAGTGGAAGTAGACAAGAGTTAGGGATCACGAAGACAGGCGAAATGGCTTGAACTCACAGCGCATGAGACCTGATATCTCTGCTAACACATCCGCATGAAAGAGCAGCTCTGCACTGCCAAAGGAAGTGGTCGTAAGCACACAGCATCAACTTCCGCAGCTTTTCCCATTCTCAGTCCATCTTCTCCCTTCAATCCTACCCTACCACCTTCTCACCTCTCTGATTTCTCCGCATTCTCAGACCGGACTCTATGTGAATATATGCTGTCCCACTTCGGACAGATGCCCTACTGCAACCGTGTGTTCACAATGTTCCCTTTTTCAAAGTGAACCAATTTAGCTGCACCATAAACGTGAACGCAAAGTAACAATTTGAGCATTTCTAACGGTTAACCTCTTGCCCAAACACTCGGCAAACTAGTCCTCTAGCTTTATCTTAGTGCAATCGCAACCTCCTTTCCTTTTTGCATGTCGAGTTTCTTGACAATCATATGTTGATCATATCTGAGACTGCGCCGACTACAAAGCCCATGAATCTCAAACTACACCATGTTTTCCCATCCTGCCTACCCAAAATAAATGCGCATCATTCCTGCATTCCTAATCAGACCACAAAAATCTCGCTGAACATCGGGGGTCGAGACTTCAACGCAATGATTAGACAACAGCTTGGTGGGCAATCACGCAGGGTCCACATAGTCACGCTCGAGGAGGAGACTTAGGTCACGGACTGTGGGGGCGATAATGTAAGACCTTGTATTAAATGCACTGACTCCCCCTATCCTCAATGGCGTACTTTCTAGAAGATGGCCAAATGGCATAAGGACATGAATGCAAGGGTGATTAGCTCTGTCAGCCCAAAACCAAAGGACAGAATAGTGCCTCTGTTGTAAACAGAAGGGAAAGAAGTGATCATCCTTGTTGCTCAATCTAAGAGTTAGAGCAGTGCTTAAGTTTTCTAAGAGCAGTAAATGTTATTATTTACTCGACTGCCACAAAGCATGACAAATAACAGCGCTATGGTCGCATGTCTGAATAAAAGGAACTGAACGGAGGATCAAACTGGCTGAGTTCTGATTCCGCGAATGCCACAAAGCTTTATCTGTCCGATTCGCCTAACGCGATAATACAATCCAGGCGTTAATCGCATTTAGCTTGCTTAAGTCTCTCCATTCTACCATGCAGTTGGCTCGCATTTTACTTCCTGCTATCTACAACTTATTGTAATTCCACTCATCTATCTGCACAGAACTTCGTGTTTTCGACCACTTGTTGAATGGAGGAAAGCATGAATTGAGGAACGCCTTCACGCGCATTGTGCATCTATGTGGTGATAATAATATAAACTGGAAGAAGAATATAATTCGCAATTAGGTGACCGAATAGATTTATTTAGAACTGGAATAAAAGGCGCTACTACATTCAACACATTGACGTACCATTAATTGGTTAGGAAAGAGCGGTTCAAAGTGTGGAGACATAATAATTCCAATGCGCCGATTAACGAGGTCAACTTAGTTTACTTTGGCTTGATTGGCAAATCGACGCAGTTCTTCACGAAAATCCTTAGAAACTGGGAATGGAAGAGGAATGGGTGGCGGGCTTTGACGTTTGGGGTGGGTGGACAGTGGTTTCTTCGTCTAAATGAAGGCATCACGAATTGGTATTGCGTCTGCAAAAGAAGGGAGAAAATAGTGGCAGGACTTACAGCGAGACTGGTGGAGGCAAGTATTTCCTCCCTGGACATATGCAGCACGTCAGGCGGAGTGTGTGGTGCGTCGCCCATTGTTTCGTTGGGTGAATGAACTAACCTCGGAGGCGTCAGGGCACCATGCGTCAAGGCTGAACGTGTGATACAGCAAAACACGACTAATTTCTCGTGCATAATTCAAATATAAATATTTTAAAATAACATGTGCCAATGAGATGTGTGCTACTACATATTTTTGCCTAAAATACGTACAGCAATGAGTACTAATGAAGCAGTTGTTGTTTGATGTCCATCTAATTAAGCGCCACGAGCATTAAGCTATGGACGATGAAGTTGGATGGGTGCATGCCTTTTCACACAGTGGGTCCAGGTACTGCCGACACACTTTTAAAATATATCACAGCCTTCATTGGTGCAGAACAGTTGGCAGAAATGAAGTACATGGTTTCGGTGCTGCAATGAAGTCAGATTAACTCATCGTCTGGTCAGAGGTCCCTCTCAGTCACCATACCGTCAGTGCCTTTCCAATGCAAATAGACTTGTCTTGTTCGTGTCAAGCAGATGCTTGTACTCCCCCACGTGGACTCGCTTACACGGAAATGTAGTTACACTTTGCTATGTTAGTGCATTTTATCATGTTAGTGTGCTTGGGTGCACTTTGTTAACCGTAGAATCTTCTAGAATCTCTGAGGCTGCTCAAGCTTTAAAATGAAGAGATACGCATGTCTGGACTGCTGGCAATGCCAAAGTGGTTTGTAAATATACCATGAAGAAGAACGGCCAAATAGGCATCTAGTAAATGCTAAAAGTCGCGGTTTTTAGTTCCCGTGCATGTCGTAAAGTTAGCTCGACAAGGATGCGCTAGCACAGCAGGGCAGTTGATTGTTCTGCTAGCACCAATCCTCATGTACTCTCTTTATGGAACCAAAAAAATTTCAAGTCGTCAGTGCGACCCATGTGATCGAACCGACAACTGGGTTGTGTTAGATTGAGTGCAGAAAAGAAGGAGAATCATAAAATTTAAGCCCTACTTAATGGACCACATGTAAACAGTTGTATGCCACATGCGGCTTATAGCATGATTGCCACTGGCAGCAGTGTTGCGCAGGTCAAAACAAACGCCGAGATGATGGCATAACAGGAGATCTACTGTTTGGGCTTAAGCAATCCAACAACCATGCCTAAATTAATAAAAGGAATGCATGCATATGATGCTGCTAGAGAAAGGTGGATAAAATGCTACCGGTGGTGAGGATGGAAATAGTGACACCTGATGTGACTGACCATAACAAGCACTGCGAGATTGGAGTCCCATCTGCCACGACCGAACCACATCTCGATGCTGCAGGAAGAATAGGCACGTACACGCCATTTAGAGTTAAAGAATGGGTGGATTGTCATTGCTTTTCAATGCATTTGATTGTTTTAGAATTGATCTACAAGTCCAGTCATTCTCAATATTATGCATCTTCTTCATGAGATTCTCTCATGAAGGAGGCCTAGTCACCAACTACGTAGACCGCCTTACCTCTTACGATTATGCCCATGTCCAAGCGCTAGGTCGTATCACTTTTCCACGCTATTGTATGATCGAGATTTGAGCTATGTCGGCTGTGTCGGTCATGGATTGCTTCCGAAATGGAACAGATAATGAAGAAGCAATAATTTGAGAGCGGTAGCAGCGATTCTTGCCTGTGCAGCAGTCCTCACCTCGACCCAGACTAAATGAAACCGACAAAGCGTTACAAGTAAGAAAACACGCGCATTCATGAAGCACAGCCCTTAATCCGCCCCGTTATTACTGCCAGTAAACCATGCACAACAGATCTAGCAAGCATTTTCATCAGCATAATTCAACTGGCCGTATCGTTAGCCAACGGAACGGAGCTACACAGTAAAATCCGCAATTTGGGCGCAAACCTTCTAGTGTTTGTAGTTCTTTATTTTGCTGTTCTGACCAACACAGCGCCTCTGCCAATCTCTGCGATCATTGACGCTCACCCGAGTGCACCCACACGATTGAAGGTGTATGTCAGTCTGCAGGCCTGATTAATTCTACGCACGAGCATGTGACACCGGAGCGAGAGGACTGGTAAAACAGCTCAGCTTGGTTTTATATCAAAGCAGTTTTATGGTGGTTTGGTAATTTTCTCAGCTTTGAAACGGATTGCGAACTCTACGCAATCTGAGACCAAACCGCGCCAAAGTGTAGAAGACCTGCACTAGCTGCATGTTTACTCTTCATTGCGGTCCATCCGAGAACTACTTGCAATGCACACCACCCAATGCGCTAGTCTAGCGTGGTAGCAATTCAAGTGAATTGCATTCTCCCTCAAAGTGGAGTGCTCAGGCGCAGAGTGTTCTGCGAGTCAAGGTAGCAGACGAAACGGTTTGCATCAGACGGGGATTGCACAGAGTAGTCATAATGGCATCGCAAAGTTCTGGTGCTCGTTAGTCTAGACGTGAAGGGTCAGGAAACGGTCCTTAGTTTATCAGCAATCTTAAAAGAAGCGACCTTCATCTCTACAACATATATTTGCAAACACATGAAATAGATCTGAGCATTAAATCTGCTAGAAATGAATAAATTGGGAAAGCAAATTAGAAACTTCTAAAGTTTACCTTTTTTATGTGCAAAGTAAGCGAATGTCACCATGGTACAACAAAAGACACAATCCGAGTTAAACTAGCAGCAGTCCGAAAATTCCAGGACAAAGAATGAATTGCCATGAGCTGCTGAAAATTACTTGATAAAAGGTAGAGCAATGTGGCACAATCGAACCCATCTAACAGGTTTCGCCCAGGTGTACAGCTGGAGGCCGAATTCTAATTGTCGCTAGACAGTTTCCCTACTCAAGTTTATCCACACTCACAATCGCGTGTCGAACTCAACCTCATCATAAACAATTCACCCTCACATAAGCACCTATGTAAAACAGGATGTCTATGTGTGAATTCCACCCATGTCTGCAGTCAAATGACGACAGCACTTTTAGTAGAACAATTTCATCCAGTGCTCAGTGGTGGACTCCAATACGCAAGATCGCACTGATTTCTTATCCCGCGGTGAATGAGATTAATACCTCAGAAAATGGTAAAACATGTGATGGTGTCAGCTAGTGAGCAGTGGTGATGATGCATAGAGACCACGAACCGAATTGCTAGGATGGAGTAGAATGCACCCGTGTGCATTGAACCTGACGTTGACTGGAGTGTGCCCTTGCTGCTACTACCTTCTACGTTTACCCACACTGTTGGTGCCAATTGCCAGTGCTGCTCGTCTCTAGTGGTATTGGAAATGTGAAGTTATTTGTTGGGTACAATGCAATTCCAACCTCTCATTTTACGAATTAAAGGACCTGCGCTAATCGCCGTTGATGCTATGGGCCTGTGCTAGGTGATGTATGTGAGGTCGCGCAATCTCGCTCAAAATGCCTAAGATGAGACAAAAGTTTAAAGTGTTGAAGATGACAGCCGCTCCTTGAAAGGCAACACTAATCAACTCATTATATCTACTCCTCTGTGTCGCAAAATACCAGCACTTAAATGTTTGAAGTTGAGTCGGTTTTACGCGCTGGAGGGCACGAGTGTCGAAGTAGGCTTGGGCTGGATAATTGGGCAAGGTGGTGGTGTAGGTGATTGTAATCCACCACATGCTCACAAATATTTCACCATTGAATCTGAGGCCAAGTGCCATATTCGTTGGGAGGAGGATGAGGTGGTTAATGACGTACTGTCCGAAACTGCTCAAGCATTGTTTGCTTTCATTCGAAATGAATTGCGGTGTCTGCTAGTCATGAAGAATGCTGCACGCATTGTTTGATGGTAGCATATTTCAACACCCCTCAAAGTAACAAAAGTTACATTAATCAATTTCGCTGACTTATCTCTCACCTAGGTGCCTTTGATGCATGCGGCAATTTCTGTGTTAGCTAAACTCTTTCTCCAAGAGTGAATGAGGTGACACTAGCCTCACACCCATCCAAGCCGCCTTTGTACCACAGAGGTGCTCTTTGAAGATGAATTTGTTTTGGTCATGGGCGTCAACCAGAAAGTAGGTCAAATTGTCATTTTGTCTTCGTGCGGTGGCTTTGAAGCACAAGCCGCACACAGTGCGATGCAATTTAAATTGACAGAGATGACCTCCGCTCAAAGCGAATCGCTCAACTGCACATCGCTATGTGGGTCGCAGGCTGAGAAATACACAAGAGGCTTTTCATGGGGCATGAGAAATGGTAGACGCGTTCACACAAACCGTTAGTTTGGGTATTATGATTGCATTCAACAAAAGGAAATGCGCCTGTAGGGACCCAATCTGGGCATATTCACTTGCTCAAAAGCTCCAAGGAATATGCGTCATTAGTCGTGGACGCCGTCACATGGTTTGTCACGGTAAGAAGGGCCTCCACTTTGTTTTTATGTGCTCGAAGGTGCTGCAGCCGACGAGAAGGATGGAATACCTTTCAGTACCACATTCTACCGGGTTCCTCTCCGTCATCAAACCAGTGTACGTGGTTTTAGAATTTGTAGCATGCAAAAACCTAAACTCGTTAACGCATAACCCATCCTCCCCTCGGAGATCCACCCTCATTCACAATGTCCAAGGTTGAGACATTTGCCTACATCCATCCTACTAATAGATTCACAAATCCATGTATCGTCAAACTGATAAGCAGGCTTTCTTGTGAGCCATGCACGCAAGCATCCGCTAGATATGCTGAGGTGAAGAAGAAAGGGGCGCAGACGTATTTACAAAACCGAGTCATTGGATTACTGGCATAGAATGCAATGAATATTATGAATGGTCATAAAAGTGCAAGCAATGTGCAAGCATCTAAGATGCGCCATTTCCCCATGTTTTCATTCAAAGCCATCTGTTAGTGAAAGCGGGTGTCACTAAATGCATTTCTAACAGACTACACGTCACAAGTAACAATTTTGTAGCTTGTACCTTAAGCAAAACAGTCGAAAATGCTTACGAAACCTCAACGTTTACACGCAACTCAAATTCACGCACCCTTGGTGCAGGCACAACAGTCACAAGATCAACAGTGATGAACCACCCACCACACGCTCGGCTCACACACCAATCGCCGCTCTGTGACTCCATTTCCTACTATATAACTGCGTACAGGCAACCTCGCTGATCATCATTAACAAGTGGGATGAAGAGTATCATTGCCATTCTTATTTTCGCTGCCTGCTGCTCAGGTATGTGTTCATTTTTGATTCCCACTGTACTTAGTTTGGCACTAAATACGATAGTTTCATGCATGCTATAGCGCTATTAATAAAGCATTTTACTAAGCATAATTGAGCAAGTTAATGTTACTCGAAATGCGTTCATGAAGGTGGCCATGGAGGCTCACCACCTCCATGCCTACAAAATGGTCAGTTTGACAGGAAATTGCTAGCAGGCACTTAAAGCCAACCCTTTATCTAAACACGTCTGATGACTCAGCATAACAAGATGAAAACACGCTCTTTCTTCTCAAGCTACAAGCTCTCCTACGCTATGGGGATCACGCGTTGTTGGAAAGCCCTCGGGACAATCGGACACCATGCACTACGAGTGCAAGGGCAAATTTGTAAGTTCAACAATGTGATTGAATGAGCATGCGCCAAATTTGGAGGAGCAGATTTAAATGAGGTGGCCATTTGCTAGCTCATTTCTTGTGACGAGTGCCAAGCAAATTACTTTAGTAGCCAAGAAATCCTTGTCACATTTTGCTGGTTGTGTAGGCACATTTACTATTGCAAACTTCCTTTCTAGAGGGCAATGATCGAACGTGATTCACAAATCAGAGAGTTGACATTTAAGGACGGCAAGTGTCACCTGGACGGAGGGCAGGAATGGGGCAGCCCTTGTAGCAAGGGTATAGGTATGTCAAATCATTCCAGCATTAGTTTATTTGATTTCATGATTAGCCCAGGCAGTTGACATCGGACCAGAGAATCTGGTCCCAATTATCAGTAGTTAACATCACTTCGCAGCATTACTAGTCAACAGCTCAGTATCGGTCCTTCCCTCTATGTCTAATGCGAGCCGCTTTGTCTACTACCGTGGATCACAGAACAATGTGTCCGAAGGCATTTTTTACCACGCTAGGCTAATGCATTAAGCAGTGGTACTCCAAGTAGTTCTCGGCGAAACCGCAGTGAAAAAGAGGCAGGCAACTAATAGGAGACTTTCGTACCTTAGACAAAGCTAACATCACCTTGAACAACGTGCTGGACCAAGAGAACTTGATATTGCTCCATGATTTCCCCAAACCAAGAATCGATTCAACGACATTCTTCGTTCCGGGATGCAAGTTTGCACGGCCCGCTGCAGGTAGCTTTGTCCATTTATGATTTCCCATAACATTGCCTGTTTCATAAAACGAAAGCAAATGGCGTAAATAGCGCAGGGTTTGAAAATGATCATCACAATCTTGCTTCAATTGTGACCCACACCTTGCAGTAAAGCAAGAAAGCCTATTTATCGCCCTAAGAGCAAATGCCTTGTTCACCTAGTCATTCGTTTACCAGTGCCCTTGCATTACTTATCCCATGGTCAAATCACTTTCTTTTCATTTTCGCATTTGCGGTGTTTTCCATTATTTTAACGACAATCATTGACACTGGGAATGGCTGCTGTATCGTTTGCTGCCTGACAGGTGAAGTAGACGTGGGGACTTCGTTTCCTCTCTCGCGGTTTGTTCGAGGCATGGATTCGTTTAGTGTTGACTTTGCTGTTGGAGGAGCGAACGTGGAAACATGGGTAATTCTAGGTTATCCATCCAGTCCTCAGATCTAACACTAATAATCTACATTGAACTCAAGTGAACCATTGCTTTACCACTTTTTAATGCAAGGCCTTGCCCATTGTTTTCAAATGTACGCCTCCATTAAATTATGGCACGTCCTTGGTATCCGTCGGTATGCATTTTACGCACTGCGCACTACCACTATATATGCATTCAAAATAGGTCACCTTCGAGATCGACGGAGGGGTTCATTGCACCTGGTTGGGAACTAAATATAAAAGTGGACTCTTCAGCTTTTGTGGTGAGTCAAATAACCCTCGCAACACAAAATATAATGATTTATACGCCCTGAGCCTGTATCCGGAAACCAGCCAGCTGATCGGAATACCATCATGCATCAGGCTTCCCTTCAGCTTCTCTGAGTGTTTTGGCCCCTAGCGTCACTGCGGGTGGTAACACCCAAAGTCTATCGAAATTGGGCCCCACAATCTATCCATATTGCTTACTCCACGTAGATTGATTAGCTCCAGCCGATACTTTTGTTTCTACATTCATTTTAGGCAATCTGGAGAAGGATTTGCAGAAGGATTTGCGAGTATTTCATGGTAAATTCTCAACGAGAACCAGAGCTAAACGCGAAACTTTCGCTATTCATGGCTATAGCACACATTTGGTTGTATCCGTCGACTATTCACAAAGTGGTACGTGTGGCAGATTTGGTCTTTTAAACAATTTATTCCTCCTGCTGTTTGTGATGGTTTAGTTTCCTTTTTAAGAGTAGCATGCGATTGTAGTCTCTAAGTCCGTGGGTAAAGACAACAAATGTTTCCAACACGATGCGTGTGTATCACTGATTCCATATCTGCCTTTAGGGGAATCTCCGGAAGAGGCAGAGTGCAAAAGTGAGTTCATTCATTATCCCTCCAACACAGTCGACTAATAGCTCGATTCCTTGACACATTGCTTGCACTACTCTGTCGAATCTGTGGTGGTACGGATTGAATAATGCACTTCCAGCACAGTGATGAGAGTGGCTGTCCTTGAATCATTCATTTGATTTGATACAAAGCACTGTTGTTCAATCTAAAGAGCAAAGTGTTATTCTAGTAGTTGGTGAATTGACCAGTTTTCGGAACCCATAACACTCTGCTTCATTGTCCCAAGTAGGATTTGGCTGACTTTCCTGATTGAGCTATTTCCATTTGCAGAATATGCAGCGGCCGTGCAGCCAACAGTAAGACTCCTGTTTGATGTTGTGCCTCTACTAATATAAGGCCATTGATCATCCACTCGTACCTCGTGTTCCACTCAAATCTCATTTATTTTGCAGATGTGAACTTGCCTCAACGGCCTGCTGACTTGAGCATAAGTAGTTTGCCTTAGAACCTACTTTGCCATACATTGCAGTGACCAAGCTTTTTCCTGTGTGATTCCTTCCCTCTGCATCGAACACTTTCATTTTTCTCTCTAAAATAAATACAGAATATCTCTAAGGTCATTAAATCCTAAGTCTTTTAATGCCTCTGCAGCAGTGTCTTTGGGTTACGGTAAGCCTACTCAGTGTACAGGCTTCTAATAGGCGCGTTCTTCCAATTAGCCAGGCAGATGCTTTTGCTGATTTCGGAGCCAACTGCCTATTCTGTCGAGTCAAACTTAACGAGAAAATCAGGAACGCGCAAGCCTTACATGATCGTCTGCATTTTGGTGTAGGCTAGTCAGCCTTCAACAATGTAGGCATCTCACTGGCGCAGTGAACATGAAGACGAAAATTTGTAGGCGCCTAGTGGATGTGGGGTTGCTGCTAGCCCAATCTCGCCACCAGATACACCAGCAAACAATGGTCTCGCATGCAAGCGGTAAAAATGGAGGGTAGACAGCAGCAGTTTTGGTAATAACTGTCTTGTGGTCTGTGTGTATCATGCTTGAGCACCATACGATATCTCCTCGTGCTTCATCTTCTGGCAAGGTGTTGGTTTTATTCACCGGGACAGAAATTTAGAGTGTTTTGTGTTTACAACGCCAATAATAAGAAGGATGGTCTGAGAGACGACGAGTAGCACACCCCAGAAAGAATTGTTGATGTCAGTGGCGTTTATTGCGGGCTGTCAGTTCAAATGACTGGACTTTGTGACGTGGAGCCTAGAGGAAGACCGATTTTATAAATTACTGTGGAGACTCAGGAGAATGCACTGGATTTAAGACCGATTTGCAGTGTGTGATAGCATTCTAAACGGTTTTCCTGCCAGAGTGATCGCATGCTGTCGTGTCCAGTAATTGCAACGAACTCTATTACGGAAAGACTGCCAGAAGGTTAAACTTCGTTTGAACGACACCAGTGACAGGGAGGGAATGGGAACAATGCTAGAGGAGCATAGGTATATCCTGACGGTGTTTGCGCTTGTCCTGATTGCGTACAGTGTGTTGGAGCCAGAGCACCCTCTAATTTTCATAATATGTGTACAAGTTTTCGCTTCTATAGCATGACGAAAGTCAATATTGTCAAGGCGCATTGCGTTTAAGCACGCATAGATTGACTTTCCACATGTTCTGCTATGCCATGCAATGAGTCGCGTGGCTCCGTGTGATTGACTTCTCCTACATTTAAACCCAATGAAATTCTCGACAATCAAGGCATCCTCCAATAGCTCTTCCCTTTTACATGAAGCTTACACGCGGACACAACGAGAACATGCTCTACCAAATCATTAGATGGGTGGCATTAGGTTGAGTGGGTAGAAGTGAGCAGTGGGCGGGCAAAGTGGTTTGTGGAAGCAAACGGATGAGGTGAAGGACCTCCTCAGCAGTCAAAATCTGCACCACGACATCTGTGTTGCTTGGAAGTCCTGATATATTAGTTAGAAAGCGGCAACTTGCACACTAATGATGCGCAGTCCTAATAGGCAGGAACTAACTCAATGTGTGCACAAGTCGTGGGTCGAAGATGCGATTGAACGAGGCTAGTCCAGTCCTTAGGGAAAGTGTGCCTTATCCAACTTTGAAAGAAATGTGCCAAGTTGCTTCTTTGACATTAGGATGCAGTGTTCACCTCCAAAAGTGTTGTTATTTGATTTGACACTGTTGAAAACTACAAATTCCTCCCACCACCTCATGCCATCATGCAAAAGCCAACACTCCTCACCTCCTCCATTCCTCTCCATTCATATGCAGGTGAACACTTAACTATGCACTTCCACGAAATGCCTGTGCTTTGCGATGTGGATTGCTTCCCCCTTTCTGTCCTTTCGCAACTTCTGACAAATTCTGACAGGTGGCTGCGATATGCTCTGCAAACCACTGATTCCGTACAAGTGTTGGGAGAGCCCTCGTCTTCTGTCCCAGTCCTAACACATGACCAGATGAGTGCATGTCTGCTCGAGTTCTCTTGTCTCCACGCTGCCACTACATGTCTCAGTGCTTTGAAGTCCAGTACAAGGTCATCGCTTGCGATCTTATTCGCACACGGCAGGTTTTGAGATCTTTGCAAATCTGCGCAGCATTATATCCATCCCATTAATTAGAGACCCACTTTTACATGCTAAGCCTCGCCTCCGATTAGTGAAATTTAGTGCTCAGTAAAAGAATAGGAGCATGCCTATCCATCCTTATTGACTGCCATTTTTAACTATCGCAGCCATCATCTGCTCCGACGAAGCCTAATTTGTTCCACTTCAACGGCCTGATTGCCATGGCCTTTTGCGAACCCATAGAGTCAATTTGATGAGTTAAGTGCTTATATCTTTTAAAACGCAATTATCCTCCTCTACAAGTTCAGCGTTTTGTTTAGGCCCTCGCATTCACCTGAAATAACCTGAGGTCGCACATAAACTTCAGTACCATTCTATGGCTTCGAAATACATAGGGATGTCCAAGACAAGTGCCACAACTTGTGGAAATGGAAATGAATGTTGCATGGTGCCACACCAGGCGACCTCGTCACTCTAGCATCCATCCCAGTGGCATGGTGTAGATGACCACGAGCAGAGTTGGTCTCTGGCAGCAATACTGTGATCAGGTGCAGAAAGCAGCACACCTGACCGCAGCACCACACCTCAATCAATGTCATGGTCAGTGCACACAGCTGAAGCCAACTTTGTTCTAGCAGCTTGTCTTGTGGTCTGTGTGTATCATGCTTGAGCACCATACGATATCTCCTCGTGCTTCATCTTCTGGCAAGGTGTTGGTTTTATTTACCGGGACAGAAATTTATAGTGTTTTGTTTTTATAACGCCAATAATAAGAAGGATGGTCTGAGAGACGACGAGTAGCACACCCCGGAAAGAATTGTTGATGTCAGTGGCGTTTATTGCGGGCTGTCAGTTCAAATGACTGGACTTTGTGACGTGGAGCCTAGAGGAAGACCGATTTTATAAATCACTGTGGAGACTCAGGAGAATGCACTGGATTTAAGACCGATTTGCAGTGTGTGATAGCATTCTAAACGGTTTTCCTGCCAGAGTGATCGCATGCTGTCGTGTCCAGTAATTGCAACGAACTCTATTACGGAAAGACTGCCAGAAGGTTAAACTTCGTTTGAACGACACCAGTGACAGGGAGGGAATGGGAACAATGCTAGAGGAGCATAGGTATATCCTGACGGTGTTTGCGCTTGTCCTGATTGCGTACAGTGTGTTGGAGCCAGAGCACCCTCTAATTTTCATAATATGTGTACAAGTTTTCGCTTCTATAGCATGACGAAAGTCAATATTGTCAAGGCGCATTGCGTTTAAGCACGCATAGATTGACTTTCCACATGTTCTGCTATGCCATGCAATGAGTCGCGTGGCTCCGTGTGATTGACTTCTCCTACATTTAAACCCAATGAAATTCTCGACAATCAAGGCATCCTCCAATAGCTCTTCCCTTTTACATGAAGCTTACACGCGGACACAACGAGAACATGCTCTACCAAATCATTAGATGGGTGGCATTAGGTTGAGTGGGTAGAAGTGAGCAGTGGGCGGGCAAAGTGGTTTGTGGAAGCAAACGGATGAGGTGAAGGACCTCCTCAGCAGTCAAAATCTGCACCACGACATCTGTGTTGCTTGGAAGTCCTGATATATTAGTTAGAAAGCGGCAACTTGCACACTAATGATGCGCAGTCCTAATAGGCAGGAACTAACTCAATGTGTGCACAAGTCGTGGGTCGAAGATGCGATTGAACGAGGCTAGTCCAGTCCTTAGGGAAAGTGTGCCTTATCCAACTTTGAAAGAAATGTGCCAAGTTGCTTCTTTGACATTAGGATGCAGTGTTCACCTCCAAAAGTGTTGTTATTTGATTTGACACTGTTGAAAACTACAAATTCCTCCCACCACCTCATGCCATCATGCAAAAGCCAACACTCCTCACCTCCTCCATTCCTCTCCATTCATATGCAGGTGAACACTTAACTATGCACTTCCACGAAATGCCTGTGCTTTGCGATGTGGATTGCTTCCCCCTTTCTGTCCTTTCGCAACTTCTGACAAATTCTGACAGGTGGCTGCGATATGCTCTGCAAACCACTGATTCCGTACAAGTGTTGGGAGAGCCCTCGTCTTCTGTCCCAGTCCTAACACATGACCAGATGAGTGCATGTCTGCTCGAGTTCTCTTGTCTCCACGCTGCCACTACATGTCTCAGTGCTTTGAAGTCCAGTACAAGGTCATCGCTTGCGATCTTATTCGCACACGGCAGGTTTTGAGATCTTTGCAAATCTGCGCAGCATTATATCCATCCCATTAATTAGAGACCCACTTTTACATGCTAAGCCTCGCCTCCGATTAGTGAAATTTAGTGCTCAGTAAAAGAATAGGAGCATGCCTATCCATCCTTATTGACTGCCATTTTTAACTATCGCAGCCATCATCTGCTCCGACGAAGCCTAATTTGTTCCACTTCAACGGCCTGATTGCCATGGCCTTTTGCGAACCCATAGAGTCAATTTGATGAGTTAAGTGCTTATATCTTTTAAAACGCAATTATCCTCCTCTACAAGTTCAGCGTTTTGTTTAGGCCCTCGCATTCACCTGAAATAACCTGAGGTCGCACATAAACTTCAGTACCATTCTATGGCTTCGAAATACATAGGGATGTCCAAGACAAGTGCCACAACTTGTGGAAATGGAAATGAATGTTGCATGGTGCCACACCAGGCGACCTCGTCACTCTAGCATCCATCCCAGTGGCATGGTGTAGATGACCACGAGCAGAGTTGGTCTCTGGCAGCAATACTGTGATCAGGTGCAGAAAGCAGCACACCTGACCGCAGCACCACACCTCAATCAATGTCATGGTCAGTGCACACAGCTGAAGCCAACTTTGTTCTAGCAGCTTGTCTTGTGGTCTGTGTGTATCATGCTTGAGCACCATACGATATCTCCTCGTGCTTCATCTTCTGGCAAGGTGTTGGTTTTATTTACCGGGACAGAAATTTATAGTGTTTTGTTTTTATAACGCCAATAATAAGAAGGATGGTCTGAGAGACGACGAGTAGCACACCCCGGAAAGAATTGTTGATGTCAGTGGCGTTTATTGCGGGCTGTCAGTTCAAATGACTGGACTTTGTGACGTGGAGCCTAGAGGAAGACCGATTTTATAAATCACTGTGGAGACTCAGGAGAATGCACTGGATTTAAGACCGATTTGCAGTGTGTGATAGCAATTATTTCACATTGTGTTACCAATACCAGCAGATTCCCTGTAAATGAATTGGTCTCAGCTGTTATTGCATGCCAATGGAGGAGGATAGGGCCGAAGACATAAACCGCACTTACTGTTTTCCGATGGGTGTGATTTACCTCATTACAGTGAGATGTGAATGCCATGAGCCACACTGTCATTTTGGCAATTTTTAACAAACCTGCTACATGTTTTGGTTTAACATACCTTAGGCATTCGTGCGGCGTGTTAATACATCACTGTTTGCATGCTTCGACAAGCAGCGATCCTAACGTACCCCAACGACAACAACCTTCTTCTACAGCTTCGTAGAAATGAACGCTGAGGAATGGAGGGTAAAGGAAGGGGATGAGAAGGCACATGGAGTGTCAAATGAAATAAGCTGGTCAGATACCTCGTTGGACATTGAATGCTTCAATGATAAACTTGCTGGTAGATTAGAGGTATGCTCCGTAGCACAATACCTACGCTATACGAGGCATTGGAAGCCTTTAAGCCACGAAGAAATCACAATTCAGAGTGCACGAAAATCAACAAATATGCACAGCACAGAGTAAAGTGGGGGTTACACTAGTCTACGCCTTTATACAAGAAGACGTCGACAAGTAGAATTAGGAATTTAATCGCTTCATGCAGTACTGGCTGGTCTGCATGACATTACATGCAATCCTAACGGCACCGTTTGGCACCAATCGACTGCTACTGCTCGTTTGACACCAGTCGTTCGCTCCTACTCAGTACACTCTCAGTAGTGTGAAGGCCTCTCCCGACGGTGTTCAAAGCCTCATCTCTTCTTCCGTAGGATTTCCAGAACTGCCATGCACACTAATACAATTATGTAGACATGAATCCAAAGTTATGCTGTCTGCTGAAGGTGCTAGTCGATTGGCCTGCGAAGTCAGAATATTGTGTACAAGTGCAGATTACCTGTGAAGCTTAAACTGAGAATGTCTTGCTAGCAGTTTTGTTGACACCTGAAATTGCCGCTTTTGAGGACGAAATGGTGGTTTGATGGATTAGTGCTCGAAACATATTAGGGCGTGAGAGACAAATAAATAGTTGGAAGCGCAGTTGGACAGCCTATATTCAAGTAGACCCCAAGTCACTAATTGTTATGAATCCCATGCTGGGCGGACATGCTCTGCACAACCACGATATCGTCAATTACATGCTTACGCTTGACGCCTGCAATCCCTCATTTCTTGCAGTCCGCTTGTGGTTCTTAAGCTAATATTTTGTCTGCTAATGAGGATATGATGTCTAGTTGCCAAGTCCTTGCCCGACGCAACCTCTACCCACACCTAATAGATAGATAGATAGATAGAGAGATTTCCAGCCATGGAAAGATCCTTCCCAAAAGGGTCATGGATAAAGGTTAAACTGAATGGATGAGGTGATTTATTTGAAGATGCTGCCCCTTTATGCCATTGTCATAGGCGATCTGCCTCTGCTCCCCTATCTTAAAGGCCTCGATGAAGAGGACTAGGTGACTAGATTCAAACTGGTGGTGAGCGGTAGCGCTCAGCTCGAACCGGATAACTGAGGTGATACCATTGATTTAGCAATACGCTGCATCGGCAAACTAGCGACTTAATAGGACGAAGCTGTGTTATCATCTTGACAAGAGAGTGGGCATCCTGACGCCACCTGCAGCAACAATAGCAGCTGAAAGTCTAATGTCACTGGGAGTGAGTTTGTGCTGCTTACACGATGCATGGTCGACAAGTTTATTTACAAATGGTATTTTTAAATGGCATTGCCTCAAAAGAAAATGACGAGGCTATGTAAGCTGTTATACTACTACCCTAACCAAAGCGTCTGGAGATGATAGTTCATCACATGCCCATCTGCAACGGCAGGACCTCATCTTGAGGCCAAAAAGAAATGGACAAACTCACAATGCACAAATCTGAAGCAGGGATGAATTGACGCCCATTTCCGATTCCCTCACTTATCCAAGCCAAGATTTACATTCGCCCTTTTCCACATTGCCTTTTATCTTCCATGCGACGCTTCCATTCTTGCACAATCATTGATAGACATCTTTGCTACTTGCGTAATTCTCGCCATCTTAGTGCCGAGCGATCGCACTCACCCATGCTTTGGTGCAGGGGAGAATCAACCGCTCTCATTGAGACTTTGTTTGCAACACGTTACACCACCTGGTCTGCTTGGCATTCCATGTAATCCTAGAGTATGAACTGCCTCTAATTGGCTGCTCCGCAATGGAAAGTGCTTTCGCAGATCCATTTCCTCGCAGGTATTTTGCATCTCAGATGCGCTGTGACATCGTTGGGTAGACATCCAGCTTGAAGCCAAATCGTCTGCTGTAGGCGCCTGACTGAAACACACCAGCAATAAATGAGGTATTGCTGATCGTCTTGCCTCAGTGTCGAAATGCTGAGTGTGGGCGAGTAGGTTTTGTATGAAGTGAAACATGTAAGAATGCATTGGTAGCTATTTAGACAGTGCTCGAATTTACTACCTCTAAGGTTGGGTGGACATGTGCTACACAATGATGGTAGCATCTAATGGAGTTGGCGAAATTGTAGGACGCATTACTAACCACAAACGTTAAATTGACGCTTGAACTCCTTTAATTAGTGCGGTTAGCCCATGCTTAATTAGCATCGCGTTTTGTCTATCAGTAGAGCGACGAGACGCACAACTCAGCAGTGTCATAAATCACGACGAGGTGATTAAGTGATTGCCGTATCACACTACCTGTTACTAACGTGGTGGCGTAGTAAGGCGTGAGTCAGGTCGAATAACGCTACTAGCAAATGCTACTGCTAGACGTCAGCAGACGCAAAAATGACACTCCCTTAGAGCACTAGACACCAAGACCAAATTCATCGCGATGACTCTTTGCAAGGTATACTTCTCGACGACTGCGACAGTCTGTGAACCTTGTGATGGTCTGAGCTATATAGGCTGCGAAACCGAGGACTATCTCGTGGCATCGCGTCAAAGCAGATCTACTTCATCATCAATAGTAATGTGAAGTACCGCTGCAATGTTTTTATGCCAAAAGGTTATCTTACCTCATTTTACTTCCCTTTAAATTGTTGGGCCTGATTGAATCTACTTCGCACCGTAGACGCTTATGAGACGCAATCGATAGCGGTAAACATTTGGAACCTTGAGCGAAGGCGTAGATGTGGACTAACGCGTCCTTCAATGCCTTGCACTGCACGATGTTCGTGAGGTCCCATCGTCTGGCAGCAAAACATTGCAATAAATGCATTGAAAGAAACGCTAACTCCCTTACAGTGCAAATCATGATTTAGAGAACAGAATGGCCTACATCCGCTATTCCCTCCCCTCTGTGCAATCAGTTTCAGTGGCCTGGTAGAAAGGCAGTTCAGTGAAATTCTATGGCACATTTGGCAGGTAGTTATTTTTGAGGTGTTGGGCTTTGGTTGCTCATGCTCATGACCTCAGCAACAGCTGGGACCCCTGGAAGTTGGCAACGAACGTGACTGACAGGCTGACCCCTACTGGAACAAAACAGACATTTGTCTTAGGCTCGCTGACTAACGTGCACAATCAGCCGCCCAGCAAGCCACAGAACTTGTCGTCTAATTTAAATGCAATGCAGGCTTACATCTTTTATTTTAGAACCATCTGCTTTTGAAAGGGTCATGTTGATAAATGATGGCAATTATTGGAAGAGTGCGTTAATGGAGAGCAAAATACTGGGCTACTGAAGCGAAGTGGATTGGGGAAAGTTGATGTCAATGGCAAAATTTAGTTATGGCCAAGTGCTAGATTGTTTGCTTGTGAACGTGCCGGCCCATTTCCGATTGCGAGCACACTCATCATGTGTGGAGAGGACTTTAGTTTCACTTAAGTATTTAAAGCAACGTTTGCACCATCACCTCCTGCTTTGAGGGTGAGACCACCCATTGCACACAAATAAAGCATAGCTGATTGGCTAGGGAAAATTCATGTGTAGAATGAAGTGCTTCTATTTAAATGATTAGTTGGGAAGTAAGTCGGCGGCCGGCAAAATATTTGATTGCTAAGTCGGAGAAAATCGCGAGTATTCTAGTTCCATTAGCGAAATTAAGATGCGACTATTCAAATTTTAGAGAATGATGCCTTCACTTGAAGTCTTCTTGTTGCAGCTTGTGCAATTTTCATCAGTGAATGCGGTACCAGTGGACCTCCAAGTTATCATCACGGTGTTTGTTATCACTGGTGATAGCAATGTGTAACATTCAATTACTTCTTCTGTGACTGTGGTGGGTGCTGCAGCGACTCCTTGAAGCAGTAATTCTAATTGCTGTTTCTCGATTCGCAGTAGTTGACTGCTCTCTGAACTACACCCACTTTGAGAACTGAGGGCGTCCTCAGAGAAAGTGAATGGAGATCCTTTGATAACGGAAGACTATTGCATCCACTTTCCTGATAGCCACTTAGTAATGCTTGTCTTTCTGCTTCGGAGACATGCACTGCCTCTACGGTCAGGCGATTGAGAAGCGAAATGGGTTCTGTTGCAGTGGTGAGTCCCTGTTGATTTTAGCAATGGAACTGCGTGAAATCAGCAACGAGTTTCTACCTCTAACTGTTCGAATAAAATGAGTGCTTGTTGCAGACAACCGATTCCTAACCCACCATCTTCAGTGACTAATCCGATTCACTTAATCATTCGTAAAAAGCATGACTGAAACATAAGTCGCACCATTTTCTGACGATCCAGATCATGGAAGCTTGAGAGGATGCCAGGTGGTTTGAAGCTGCCAGATCTAGACTTGATATCCCTCACACTGTGCTAACGGTACTCGTGCAGGCAGGATGTTCACTGACACAATCGAGTCCATGCAGGTGCTCATCAATGACAATGATATGCTGGGCTTATTCCTGGAACGATAGCAGTGGAAGAGACGCATTAGCAGATGTGAGAAATAAGGAGGCCCAAAAGGCAACAGCAAAAATCCAACAAGAAAACGTGTTGATCGGAGCAACCGCAGTCATGAGTGAGTCGTAAGCAGTCTGCAGCATCATAACCAACATCCATTGCATCACTCATCTCGTGCAGTCCTGCATTCTGCCTTGTACTAATTGCTGTTCTTGGTTGAAAACATCTGCTCCATCATCTTCTTCTCATTCCAACCTGTTTGCCCTGAGTTTCTCGCACCGCCGGAGTTGACGCATTCTGACCACCCTAAGTGGAAGTAGACAAGAGTTAGGGATCACGAAGACAGGCGAAATGGCTTGAACTCACAGCGCATGAGACCTGATATCTCTGCTAACACATCCGCATGAAAGAGCAGCTCTGCACTGCCAAAGGAAGTGGTCGTAAGCACACAGCATCAACTTCCGCAGCTTTTCCCATTCTCAGTCCATCTTCTCCCTTCAATCCTACCCTACCACCTTCTCACCTCTCTGATTTCTCCGCATTCTCAGACCGGACTCTATGTGAATATATGCTGTCCCACTTCGGACAGATGCCCTACTGCAACCGTGTGTTCACAATGTTCCCTTTTTCAAAGTGAACCAATTTAGCTGCACCATAAACGTGAACGCAAAGTAACAATTTGAGCATTTCTAACGGTTAACCTCTTGCCCAAACACTCGGCAAACTAGTCCTCTAGCTTTATCTTAGTGCAATCGCAACCTCCTTTCCTTTTTGCATGTCGAGTTTCTTGACAATCATATGTTGATCATATCTGAGACTGCGCCGACTACAAAGCCCATGAATCTCAAACTACACCATGTTTTCCCATCCTGCCTACCCAAAATAAATGCGCATCATTCCTGCATTCCTAATCAGACCACAAAAATCTCGCTGAACATCGGGGGTCGAGACTTCAACGCAATGATTAGACAACAGCTTGGTGGGCAATCACGCAGGGTCCACATAGTCACGCTCGAGGAGGAGACTTAGGTCACGGACTGTGGGGGCGATAATGTAAGACCTTGTATTAAATGCACTGACTCCCCCTATCCTCAATGGCGTACTTTCTAGAAGATGGCCAAATGGCATAAGGACATGAATGCAAGGGTGATTAGCTCTGTCAGCCCAAAACCAAAGGACAGAATAGTGCCTCTGTTGTAAACAGAAGGGAAAGAAGTGATCATCCTTGTTGCTCAATCTAAGAGTTAGAGCAGTGCTTAAGTTTTCTAAGAGCAGTAAATGTTATTATTTACTCGACTGCCACAAAGCATGACAAATAACAGCGCTATGGTCGCATGTCTGAATAAAAGGAACTGAACGGAGGATCAAACTGGCTGAGTTCTGATTCCGCGAATGCCACAAAGCTTTATCTGTCCGATTCGCCTAACGCGGATAATACAATCCAGGCGTTAATCGCATTTAGCTTGCTTAAGTCTCTCCATTCTACCATGCAGTTGGCTCGCATTTTACTTCCTGCTATCTACAACTTATTGTAATTCCACTCATCTATCTGCACAGAACTTCGTGTTTTCGACCACTTGTTGAATGGAGGAAAGCATGAATTGAGGAACGCCTTCACGCGCATTGTGCATCTATGTGGTGATAATAATATAAACTGGAAGAAGAATATAATTCGCAATTAGGTGACCGAATAGATTTATTTAGAACTGGAATAAAAGGCGCTACTACATTCAACACATTGACGTACCATTAATTGGTTAGGAAAGAGCGGTTCAAAGTGTGGAGACATAATAATTCCAATGCGCCGATTAACGAGGTCAACTTAGTTTACTTTGGCTTGATTGGCAAATCGACGCAGTTCTTCACGAAAATCCTTAGAAACTGGGAATGGAAGAGGAATGGGTGGCGGGCTTTGACGTTTGGGGTGGGTGGACAGTGGTTTCTTCGTCTAAATGAAGGCATCACGAATTGGTATTGCGTCTGCAAAAGAAGGGAGAAAATAGTGGCAGGACTTACAGCGAGACTGGTGGAGGCAAGTATTTCCTCCCTGGACATATGCAGCACGTCAGGCGGAGTGTGTGGTGCGTCGCCCATTGTTTCGTTGGGTGAATGAACTAACCTCGGAGGCGTCAGGGCACCATGCGTCAAGGCTGAACGTGTGATACAGCAAAACACGACTAATTTCTCGTGCATAATTCAAATATAAATATTTTAAAATAACATGTGCCAATGAGATGTGTGCTACTACATATTTTTGCCTAAAATACGTACAGCAATGAGTACTAATGAAGCAGTTGTTGTTTGATGTCCATCTAATTAAGCGCCACGAGCATTAAGCTATGGACGATGAAGTTGGATGGGTGCATGCCTTTTCACACAGTGGGTCCAGGTACTGCCGACACACTTTTAAAATATATCACAGCCTTCATTGGTGCAGAACAGTTGGCAGAAATGAAGTACATGGTTTCGGTGCTGCAATGAAGTCAGATTAACTCATCGTCTGGTCAGAGGTCCCTCTCAGTCACCATACCGTCAGTGCCTTTCCAATGCAAATAGACTTGTCTTGTTCGTGTCAAGCAGATGCTTGTACTCCCCCACGTGGACTCGCTTACACGGAAATGTAGTTACACTTTGCTATGTTAGTGCATTTTATCATGTTAGTGTGCTTGGGTGCACTTTGTTAACCGTAGAATCTTCTAGAATCTCTGAGGCTGCTCAAGCTTTAAAATGAAGAGATACGCATGTCTGGACTGCTGGCAATGCCAAAGTGGTTTGTAAATATACCATGAAGAAGAACGGCCAAATAGGCATCTAGTAAATGCTAAAAGTCGCGGTTTTAGTTCCCGTGCATGTCGTAAAGTTAGCTCGACAAGGATCCGCTAGCACAGCAGGGCAGTTGATTGTTCTGCTAGCACCAATCCTCATGTACTCTCTTTATGGAACCAAAAAAATTTCAAGTCGTCAGTGCGACCCATGTGATCGAACTGACAACTGGGTTGTGTTAGATTGAGTGCAGAAAAGAAGGAGAATCATAAAATTTAAGCCCTACTTAATGGACCACATGTAAACAGTTGTATGCCACATGCGGCTTATAGCATGATTGCCACTGGCAGCAGTGTTGCGCAGGTCAAAACAAACGCCGAGATGATGGCATAACAGGAGATCTACTGTTTGGGCTTAAGCAATCCAACAACCATGCCTAAATTAATAAAAGGAATGCATGCATATGATGCTGCTAGAGAAAGGTGGATAAAATGCTACCGGTGGTGAGGATGGAAATAGTGACACCTGATGTGACTGACCATAACAAGCACTGCGAGATTGGAGTCCCATCTGCCACGACCGAACCACATCTCGATGCTGCAGGAAGAATAGGCACGTACACGCCATTTAGAGTTAAAGAATGGGTGGATTGACATTGCTTTTTAATGCATTTGATTGTTTTAGAATTGATCTACAAGTCCAGTCATTCTCAATATTATGCATCTTCTTCATGAGATTCTCTCATGAAGGAGGCCTAGTCACCAACTACGTAGACTGCCTTACCTCTTGCGAGCATACTCATGTCCAAGCGCTAAGCCGTATCACTTCTCCACGTTATTGTAGGATAGAGATTTGAGCTATGTCGGCTGTGTCGGTCATGGATTGCTTCCGAAATGGAACAGATAATGAAGAAGCAATAATTTGAGAGCGGTAGCAGTGATTCTTGCCTGTGCAGCAGTCCTCACCTCGACCCAGACTAAATGAAACCGACAAAGCGTTACAAGTAAGAAAACACGCGCATTCATGAAGCACAGCCCTTAATCCGCCCCGTTATTACTGCCAGTAAACCATGCACAACAGATCTAGCAAGCATTTTGATCAGCATAATTCAACTGGCCGTATCGTTAGCCAACGGAACGGAGCTACACAGTAAAATCCGCAATTTGGGCGCAAACCTTCTAGTGTTTGTAGTTCTTTATTTTGCTGTTCTGACCAACACAGCGCCCCTGCCAATCTCTGCGATCATTGACGCTCACCCGAGTGCACCCACACGATTGAAGGTGTATGTCAGTCTGCAGGCCTGATTAATTCTACGCAAGAGCATGTGATACTGGAGCGAGAGGACTGGTAAAACAGCTCAGCTTGGTTTTATATCAAAGCAGTTTTATGGTGGTTTGGTAATTTTCTCAGCTTTGAAACGGATTGCGAACTCTACGCAATCTGAGACCAAACCGCGCCAAAGTGTAGAAGACCCGCACTAGCTGCGTGTCTACTCTTCATTGCGGTCCCTCCGAGAACTACTTGCAATGCACACCACCCAATGCGCTAGTCTAGCGTGGTAGCAATTCAAGTGAATTGCATTCTCCCTCAAAGTGGAGTGCTCAGGCGCAGAGTGTTCTGCGAGACAAGGTAGCAGACGAAACGGTTTGCATCAGACGGGGAATGCACAGTGTAGTCATAATGGCATCGCAAAGTTCTGGTGCTCGTTAGTCTAGACGTGAAGGGTCAGGAAACGGTCCTTAGTTTATCAGCAATCTTAAAAGAAGCGACCTTCATCTCTACAACATATATTTGCAAACACATGAAATAGATCTGAGCATTAAATCTGCTAGAAATGAATAAATTGGGAAAGCAAATTAGAAACTTCTAAAGTTTACCTTTTTTATGTGCAAAGTAAGCGAATGTCACCATGGTACAACAAAAGACACAATCCGAGTTAAACTAGCAGCAGTCCGAAAATTCCAGGACAAAGAATGAATTGCCATGAGCTGCTGAAAATTACTTGATGAAAGGTAGAGCAATGTGGCACAATCGAACCCGTCCAACAGATTTCGCCCAGGTGTACAGCTGGAGGCCGAATTCAAATTGTCGCTAGACAGTTTCCCTACTCAGGTTTATGCGCACTCACAATCGCGTGTCGAAATCAACCTCACCTTAAACAATTCACCCTCACATAAGCACCTATGTAAAACAGGATGTCTATGTGTGAATTCCACCCATGTCTGCAGTCAAATGACGACAGCACTTTTAGTAGAACAATTTCATCCAGTGCTCAGTGGTGGACTCCAATACGCAAGATCGCACTGATTTCTTATCCCGCGGTGAATGAAATTAATACCTCAGAAAATGGTGAAACATGTGATGGTGTCAGCTAGTGAGCAGTGGTGATGATGCATAGAGACCACGAACCGAATTGCTAGGATGGAGTAGAATGCACCCGTGTGCATTGAACCTGACGTTGACTGGAGTGTGCCCTTGCTGCTACTACCTTCTACATTTAGCCACACTGTTGGTGCCAATTGCCAGTGCCGCTCGTCTCTAGTGGTATTGGAAATGTGAAGTTATTTGTATGGGTACAATGCAATTCCAAACTCTCATTTTACGAATTAAAGGACCTGCGCTAAGCGCCGTTGATGCTATGGGCCTGTGCTAGGTGATGCATGTGAGGTCGCGCAATCTCGCTCAAAATGCCTAAGATGAGACAAAAGTTTAAAGTGTTGAAGATGACAGCCGCTCCTTGAAAGGCAACACTAATCAACTCATTATATCTACTCCTCTGTGTCGCAAAATACCAGCACTTAAATGTTTGAAGTTGAGTCGGTTTTACGCGCTGGAGGGCACGAGTGTCGAAGTAGGCTTGGGCTGGATAATTGGGCAAGGTGGTGGTGTAGGTGATTGTAATCCACCACATGCTCACAAATATTTCACCATTGAATCTGAGGCCAAGTGCCATATTCGTTGGGAGGAGGATGAGGTGGTTAATGACGTACTGTCCGAAACTGCTCAAGCATTGTTTGCTTTCATTCGAAATGAAATGCGGTGTCTGATAGTCATGAAGAATGGTGCACGCATTGTTTGATGGTAGCATATTTCAATAACCCTCAAAGTAACAAAAGTTACATTAATCAATTTCGCTGACTTATCTTTCACGTAGGTGTCTTTGATGCATGCGGCAATTTCTGTGTTAGCTAAACTCTTTCTCCAAGGGTGAATGAGGTGACACTAGCCTCACACCCATCCAAGCCGCCTTTGTACCACAGAGGTGCTCTTTGAAGATGAATTTGTTTTGGTCATGGGCGTCAACCAGAAAGTAGGTCAAATTGTCATTTTGTCTTCGTGCGGTGGCTTTGAAGCACAAGCCGCACACAGTGCGATGCAATTTAAATTGACAGAGATGACCTCCGCTCAAAGCCAATCGCTCAACTGCACATCGCTATGTGGGTCGCAGGCTGAGAAATACACAAGAGGCTTTTCATGGGGCATGAGAAATGGTAGACGCGTTCACACAAACCGTTAGTTTGGGTAGTATGATTGCATTCAACAAAAGGAAATGCGCCTGTAGGGACCCAATCTGGGCATATTCACTTGCTTTTTCACATGGTAAGAAGGGCCACCACTTTGTTTTTATGTGTGCTCGAAGGTGCTGCAGCCGACGAGAAGGATGGAATACCTTTCAGTACCACATTCTACCGGGTTCCTCTCCGTCATCAAACCAGTGCACGTGGTTTTAGAATTTGTAGCATGCAAAAACCTCAACTCGTTAACGCATAACCCATCCTCCCCTCAGGGATCCACCCTCATTCACAATGTCCAAGGTTGAGACATTTGCCTACATCCATCCTACTAATAGATTCACAAATCCATGTATCGTCAAACTGATAAGCAGGCTTTCTTGTGAGCCATGCACGCAAGCATCCGCTAGATATGCTGAGGTGAAGAAGAAAGGGGCGCAGAAGTATTTACAAAACCGAGTCATTGGATTACTGGCATAGAATGCAATGGATATTATGAATGGTCATAAAAGTGCAAGCAATGTGCAAGCATCTAAGATGCGCCATTTCCCCATGTTCTCATTCAAAGCCATCTGTTAGTGAAAGCGGTGTCACTAAATGCATTTCTAACAGACTACACGTCACAAGTAACAATTTTGTAGCTTGTATCTTAAGCGAAACAGTCGAAAATGCTCACGAAACCTCAACGTTTACACGCAACTCAAATTCACGCACCCTTGGTGCAGGCACAGCAGTCACAAGATCAACAGTGATGAACCACCCACCACATGCTCGGCTCACACACCAATCGCCGCTCTGTGACTCCATTTCCTACTATATAACTGCGTACAGGCAACCTCGCTGATCATCATTAACAAGTGGGATGAAGAGTATCATTGCCATTCTTATTTTCGCTGCCTGCTGCTCAGGTACGTGTTCATTTCTTCCATTCCCACTGCCCAATTAGATTGGCACTAAATACGGTAGTTTCATGCATGCTATAGCGCTATTAATAAAGCATTTCACTAAGCATAATTGAGCAAGTTAATGTTCCTCGAAATGCGTTCATGAGGGTGGCCATGGAGGCTCACCACCTCCATGCCTACAAAATGGTCAGTTTGACACGAAATTGCTAGCAGGCACTTAAAGCCAACTCTTTATCTCAACACATCTGACGACTCAGCATAACAAGATGAAAACACGCTCTTTCTTCTCAAGCTACAAGCTCTCCTACGCTATGGGGATCACGCGTTGTTGGAAAGCCCTCGGGACAATCGGACACCATGCACTACGAGTGCAAGGGCAAATTTGTAAGTTTAACAATGTGATTGAATGAGCATGCGCCAAATTTGGAGGAGCAGCCTTTAAATGAGGTGGCCATTTGCTAGCTCATTTCTTGTGACGAGTGCCAAGCAAATTACTTTAGTAGCCAAGAAATCCTTGTCACATTTTGCTGCTTGTGTAGGCACATTTACTAGTGCAAACTTCCTTTCTAGAGGACATTTGTCGAACGTGCTTCGCAAATCAGAGATTTGACAATTAAGGACGGCAAGTGTTTCCTGGACGGAACGCAGGAATGGGGCAGCCCTTGTAGCAAGGGTATAGGTATGTCAATTCATTCTAGCATTAGTTTATTAATTTCATGATTAGCCCAGGTAGTTGACATCCGACCAGTGAATCTGGTCTTAATTATCAGTAGGTAGTGTCACTCCGCAGCATCACTAGCCAACAGCTCAGTATCGGTCCTTCCCGCTATGTCTAATGCGAGCCGCTTTGTCTACTACCGTGGATCACAGAACAATGTGTCCTAAGGCATTTTTTACCACGCTAGGCTAAAGCATTAAGCAGTGTTTAGTCCAAGTAATTATTGGCGAAACCGCAGTGAAAAAGAGGCAGGCAACTAATAGGAGACTTTCGTACCTTAGACAAAGCTAACATCACCTTGAACAACGTGCTGGACCAAAAGATCTTGATACTGCTCGATGATTTCTTCAAACGAAGAATATCTTCAATGACATTCTTCGTTCCGGGATGCAAGTTTGCACGGCCCGCTGCAGGTAGCTTTGTCCATTTATGATTTCCCATAACATTGCCTGTTTCATAAAAGGAAAGGAAATGATGTAAATAGCGCAGGGTTTGAAAATGATCATCACAATCTTGCTTCAATTGTGACCCACACCTTGCAGTAAAGCAAGAAAGCCTATTTATCGCCCTAAGAGCAAATGCCTTGTTCACCTAGTCATTCGCTTACCAGTGCCCTTGCCATACTTATCCCATAGTCAAATCACTTTCTTTTCATTTTCGCATTTGCGGTGTTTTCCATTATTTTAACGACAATTATTGACACTGGGAATGGCTGTTGTATCGTTTGCTGCCTGACAGGTGAAGTAGACGTGGGGACTTCGTTTCCTCTCTCGCGGTTTGTTCGAGGCATGGATTCGTTTAGTGTTGACTTTGCCGTTGGAGGAGCGAACGTGGAAACATGGGTAATTCTAGGTTATCCATCCAGTCCTCAGAGCTAACACTAATAATCTGCATTGAACTCAAGTGAACCATTGCTTTACCACTTTTTAATGCAAGGCCTTGCCCATTGTTTTCATATGTACGCCTCTATCAAATTATGGCACGTCCTTGATATCCGTCGGTATGCATTTTACGCACTGCACACTACCACTATATATGCATTCAAAATAGGTCACCTTCGACATCGACGGAGGGGTTCGTTGCACCTGGTTGGGAACTAAATATAAAAGTGGACTCTTCAGCTTTTGTGGTGAGTCAAATAACCCTCGCAACACAAAATATAATGATTTCTACGCCCTGAGCCTGTATCCGAAAACCAGCCAGCTGATCGGAATACCATCATGCATCAGGCTTCCCTTCAGCTTCTCTGAGTGTTTTGGCCCCTAACGTCACTGCGGATGGTAACACCCAAAGACCATCTAAATTGTGCCCCGCAATCTATCCATATCGCTTACTCCACGTAGATTGATTAGCTCCAGCCGATACTTTTGTTTCTGCACTCATTTTAGGCGATCTGGAGAAGGATTTGCAGAAGGATTTGCGAGTATTTCATGGTAAATTCTCAACGAGAACCAGAGCTAAACGCGAAACTTTCGCTATTCATGGCTATAGCACACATTTGGTTGTATCCGTCGACTATTCACAAAGTGGTACGTGTGGCAGATTTGGTCTTTTAAACAATTTATTCCTCCTGCTGTTTGTGATGGCTCAGTTTCCTTTTTAAGAGTAGCATGCGATTGTAGTCTCTATGTCCGTGAGTAAAGACAACAAATATTTCCAACACGATGCATGTGTATCACTGATTCCATATCTGCCTTTAGGGGAATCTCCGGAAGAGGCAGAGTGTAGAAGTGAGTTCATTCATTATCCCTCCAACACAGTCGACTAATAGCTCGACTCCTTGACACATTGCTTGCACTACTCTGTCGAATCTGTGGTGGTACGGATTGAATAATGCACTTCCAGCACAGTGATGAGAGTGGCTGTCCTTGAATCATTCATTTGATTTGATGCAAAGCACTACTCTTGAATCTAACACTCTGCTTCATTGTCCCAAGTAGGATTTGGCTGACTTTCCTGATTGAGCTATTTCCATTTGCAGAATATGCCGCGGCCGTGCAACCAACAGTAAGACTCCTGTTTGATGTTGTGCCTCTACTAATATAAGGCCATTGATCATCCACTCGTACCTCGTGTTCCACTCAAATCTCGTTTATTTTGCAGATGTGAACTTGCCTCAACGGCCTGCTGACTTGAGCATAAGTAGTTTGCCTCAGAACCTACTTTGCCATACATTGCAGTGACCAAGCTTTTTCCTGTGTGATTCCTTCCCTCTGCATCGAACACTTTCATTTTTCTTTCTAAAATAAATACAGAATATCTCTAAGGTCATTAAATCCCTAGTCTTTTAATGCCTCTGCAGCAGTGTCTTTGGGTTACGGTAAGCCTACTCAGTGTACAGGCTTCTAATAGGCGCGTTCTTCCAATTAGCCAGGCAGATGCCTCTGCTGATTTCGGAGCCAATTGCCTGTTTTGCCGAGTCAAACTTAACAAGAAAATCAGGAACGCACAAGCCTTACATGATCGTCTGCATTTTGGTGTAGGCTAGTCAGCCTTCAACAATGCAGGCATCTCACTGGCGCAGTGAACATGAAGACGAAAATTCGTAGGCGCCTAGTGGATGTGGGGTTGCTGCTAGCCCAATCTCGCCACCAGATACACCAGCAAACAATGGTCTCCCATGCAATCAGTAAAAAGGAGAGGTAGACAGCAGCAATTTTTGGTAATAACTTAGGAAAAATACAGACAGACAATTGGCTCAGCAGGGCCTATATCGGTTGCAATAACTTGAGATCCAGAGGGCATTGCTTGATTGTCACTCAAGTGTGGTTGAAAATCAACTCTGCAGCGATGAAACAGGAGGTATGTAAGTGCCGTTGAGGATTGCCACCCTAACAGAAGATCGCATGCTGTCGCGTCCAGTAATTGCAACGAACTCTATTACGGAAGAACTGCCAGAAATTTAAACTCCGTTTGAACAACACCAGTGACAGGGAGGGAATGGGAACAATGCTAGAGGAGCATAGGTAAATCCTGACGGTGTTTGCGCTTGTCCTGATTGTGTACAGTGTGTTGGGGCCAGAGCATCCTCGAAATTTTACAATATGTGTACAATTTTTCGCTTCTATAGCATGACGAAAGTCAGTACTGTCAAGGCGCATTGGGTTTAAGCACGCATAGATAAAATGCGGTAACTTGCACACTAATGATGCGCAGTCCTACTGGGCGGGAACTTACTCGATGTGTGCACAAGTTGTAGGCCGAAGATGCGATAGAACGAGGCTAGTCCAGTCCTTAGGGAAAATTTGCCCCTTCCAACTTCGAAATAAATGTGCCAAATGGCTTCTTCGACATTAGGATACATTGTTCACCTCAAAAAGTGTTGTCGGTTGATTCGACACCTCTGAAAACTACAAATTCCTCCCACCGACTCATGCCATCATGCAAAAGACAACACTCCTCACCTCCTCCATTCCCCTCCATCCGTATGCAAGTAATCACTTACCTATGCACTTCCACTCAATGCCTGTGCTTTGCGATGTGAATTGCGGCCGACGTGTTGTGCTTTCGCAACTTTTGACAAATTCTGACAGGTGGCTGCGATATGTTCTACAAACCACTGATTCCGTACAAGTGTTGGGAGAGCCATCGTCTTCTGTCCCAGTCCTAACACATGACCAGATGAGTGCATATCCGCTCTAGTTCTCTTATCTTCACGCTGCAACTACATGCCTCAGTGCTTTGAAGTCCAGTACAAGGTTATCGCTTGTGAAGCCATTAGCAAACCGCAGCTTTTGAGATCTTGCATATCTGCGCAGCATTACATCTATCCCATTAATTAAAGAACCATTCTTACATGCTAAGCCTCGCCTCCGATTAGTGCAATCTAGAGCTTAGTAAAAGAAGAGGAACATGCCTTCGCACTCTTACTGACTGCCATTTCCAACTACCGCAGCCAGCATCTGCTCCTGCGAAGCCTAATTCAATGCTAATACCAAATTGCCACATCCAATTCGTTCCACTTCAACGGTCCAATTGCCATGGTCTCTTGCGAACTCGTAGAGTCGATTTGATGAGTTAAGTGCTTATGTCTCTTAAAACGCAATCATCCTCCTCTACAAGTTCTGCGTTTTGTTTAGGCCCTCGTATTCACCTAAAATCGTCTGAGGTCGCACACAAACTTTAGTACCGTTCTGTGGCTTCGAAATACAAAGGGATGTCCGAGACAAGTCTCACAACTTGTGGAAATGGAAATTAATGCTGCATGGTGCCACACCAGGCAACCTCGTCACTCTAGCATCCATCCCAGTGGCATGGTGTGGATGACCACGAGCAGAGTTGGTCTCTGGCAGCAATACTGTGGCCAGGTGCAGAAAGCAGCACACCTGACCGCAGCACCACACCTCAATCAATGTCATGGTCAGTGCACACAGGTGAAGCCAACTTTGTTCTAGCAGCCTGTCTTGTGGTCTGTGTGTATCATGCTTGAGCACCATACGATATCCCCTCGTGCTTCATCTTCTGGCAAGGTGTTGGTTTTATTCACCGGGGCAGCAATCTATTGTGTTTTGATCCTACAACGCCAATAATACGGAAGATGGTCAGAGAGACGACGAGTAGCACACCCCGGAAAGAATTGTTGATGTCAGTGGCGTTTATTGCAGGGTGTCAGTTCAAATGTCTGGACTTTGTGACGTGAAGCCTAGAGGAAGACCGATTTTATAAATTACTGTGGAGACTCAGAAGAATGCACTGGATTTAAGACCGATTTGCAGTGTGTGATAGCAATTATTTCACATTGTGTTACCAATACCAGCAGATTCCCTGTAAGTGAATTGGTCTCAGCTGTTATTGCATGCCAATGGAGGAGGATAGGGCCGAGGATATAAACCGCACTTGCTGTTTTCCGATTCGTGTGAGTTAACTCATTATAGTGAGATGTGAATGCCATGAGCCACACTGTCATTTTGGCAATTTTTAACAAACCTGCTCCTTACTTTGGTTTAACATACCTTAGGTATTCGTGCGGCGTGTTGGTACATCAATGTTTGCATGCTTTGCCAAGCAGTGATCCTAGCGCACCCTAACGCCAACAACTTTCTTCTACAGCTTCGTAGAAATGAACGCTGAGGAATGGAGGGTAAAGGAAGGGGATGAGAAGGCACATGGAGTGTCAAATGAAATAAGCCGGTCCGATACCTCGTTGGACATTGAATGCTTAAATGATAAGCCTGCTGGTAGATTAGAGGTATGCTCCGTAGCACAATACTTACGCTATGCGAGGCATCAGAAGCCTTTCTGCCACGAGAAAATCACAATTCGGAGTTGCATGAAAATCAGCTAAATGTGCGCAGCACAGAGTAAAAGTGGGGGTTACACTAGTCTGCGCCTTTATACATGAAGACGTCGAAGAGTAGAGTCCAGAAATTAATCGCTTCATGCAGTACTGGCTGGTCTGCATGACATTACGTGCAATCCTAACGGCACCGTTTGGCACCAATCGACTGCTACTGCTCGTTTGACACCAATCGGTCGCTACTACTCAGCACACTCTCAGTAGTGTGAAGGCCTCTCTTGACGGTGTTCAAAGCCTCATCTCTTCTTCCGTAGGATTTCCAGAACTGCCATGCACACTAATACAATCACGTAGACATGAAGCCAAAGTTGCGTTATCTGCTGAAGGTGCACTTTCGGAGGTAAGGGCGAATCCATCACCGGAAATGATGCGTTGCTAGTCGATTCGCCTGCGAAGTCAGAATATTGTGTACAAGTGCAGATTACCTGTGAAGCTTAAACTGAAAATGTCTCGTTAGCAGTTAAGTTGACACCTGAAATTGCTGCTTTTGAGGATGAAATGGTGGTTTGAAGGATTGGTAGTCGAAAAATATTAGGGCGAAAAAGACAAATAAATTGTTGAAAGCGCAGTTGAACAGCCTGTATTCAAGTAGACTTCAAGTCATTAATTGTTGTAAATTCCATACTGGTCGGACATGTTCTGCACAACCACGATATCGCCAATTGCATGCTTACACTTGACGCCCCCATCCTACATTCTTTGCAGTTCGCTCGTGGTTCTTGAGCTAATGTTTTGTCCGCCAATGAGAATGTGATGTCTAGTTGCCAAGTCCTTGCCCGACGCAACCTCTACCCAGACCTAATAGATAGATAGATAGATAGATAGATAGATAGATAGGTAGATAGATAGATAGATAGATAGAGGGATTTCCAGCCATGGAAAGATCCTTCCCAAAAGGGTCATGGATAAAGGTTAAACTGAATGGATGAGGTGATTTATTTGAAGATGCTGCCCCTTTATGCCATTGTCATAGGCGATCTGCCTCAGCTCCACTATCTTAAGGGCCTCGATGAGGGGGACTAGGTGACTAGATTCAAGCTAGTAATGAGCGGTAGCGCTTAGTTCAAACATGATAACTGAGGTGATACCATTGATTTAGCAATGCAAACTAGCGACTTAATAGGACGAAGCCGTGTTATCATCTTGACAAGTGAGTGGACATCCTGACGCCACCTGCAGCAGCAATAGCAGCTGAAAGTCTAATGTCACTGGGAGTGAGTTTGTGCTGCTTACACGATGCATGCTCGACAAGTTTATTTACAAATGGTATTTTTAAATGGCATTGCCTCAAAAGAAAATGACGAGGCTATGTAAGCTATTATTCTACTACCCTAACCAAAGCGTCTGGAGATGATAGTTCATCACATGCCCATCTGCAACGGCAGGGCCTCATCTTGAGGCCAAAAAGAAATGGACAAACTCACAATGCACAAATCTGAAGCAGGGATGAATTGACGCCCATTTCCGATTCCCTCACTCATCCCGGCCAAGATTTATGCTCGCCTTTATCCGCATTGCCTTTTATCTTCCATGCGACGCTTCCATTCTTGCATAATCATTCATTGACATCTTTGCTACTTGCGTGATTCTCGCCATCTTAGTGCCGAGCGATCGCACTCACCCATGCTTTTGTGCAGGGAAGAATCGGCCACTCTCATTGAGACTTTGTTTGCAACACGTTACACCACCTGGTCTGCTTGGCATTCCATGTAATCCTACAGTGTGGACCGTCTCTAATTGGCTGCTCCGCAATGGAAAGTGCTTTCGCAGATCCATTTCCTCGCAGGTATTTTGCATCTCAGATGCGCTGTGACATCGTTGGGTAGACATCCAGCTTGAAGCCAAATCGTCTGCTGTAGGCGCCTGACTGAAACACACCAGCAATAAATGAGGTATTGCTGATCGTCTTGCCTCAGTGTCGAAATGCTGAGTGTGGGCGAGTAGGTTTTGTATGAAGTGAAACATGTAAGAATGCATTAATAGCTATTTAGACAGTGCTCGAATTTACTACCTCTAAGGTTGGGTGGAAATGTGCTACACAATGATGGTAGCATCTAATGGAGTTGGCGAAATTGTAGGACGCATTACTAACCACAAACGTAAAATTGACGCTTGAACTCCTTTAATTAGTGCGGTTAGCCCATACTTGGTTAGCATCGCGTTTTGTCTATCAGTAGAGCGACGAGACGCACAACTCAGCAGTGTCATAAATCACGACGAGGTGATTAAGTGATTGCCCTATCACACTACCTGTTACTAACGTGGTGGCGTAGTAAGGCGTGAGTCAGGTCGAATAACGCTGCTAGCAAATGCTACTGCTAGACGTCAGCAGACGCAAAAATGACACTCCCCAAGAGCACTAGACACCAAGATCAAATTCATCGCGATGACTCTTTGCAAAGTATACTTCTCGACGACTGCGACAGTCTGTGAACCTTGTGATGGTCTGAGCTATATAGGCAGCGAAACCGAGGACTATCTCGTGGCATCGCGTCAAAGCAGATCTACTTCATCATCAATAGTAATGTGAAGCACTGCTGCAATATTCTTAGGCCAAAAGGTTATCTTACCGCATTTTCCTTTTGTTTAAGTTGGTGGGCCTGATTAAATCTACTTCGCACCGTAGAGGCTCATGAGACGCAATCGATAGCGGTAAACATTTGGAACCTTGAGCGAAGGCGTAGATGTGGACTAACGCGTCCTTCAATGCCTTGCACTGCACGATGTTGATGAGATCCCATCGTCTGGCAGCAAAACATTGTAATAAATGCATTCAATGATACGCTAACTCCCTTAGAGTGCAAATCATGATTTAGAGAACAGAATGGCCTATATTCGCTATTACCTCCCCTCTGTGCAATCAGTTTCAGTGGCCTGGTAGAAAGGCAGTTTAGTAAAATTCTATGGCACATTTGGCAGGTAGTTATTTTTGAGGTGTTGGGCTTTGGTTGCTCATGCTCATGACCTCAGCAACAGCTGGGACCCCTGGAAGTTGGCAACGAACGTGACTGACAGGCTGACCCCTACTGGAACAAAACAGACATTTGTCTTAGGCTCGCTGACTAACGTGCACAATCAGCCGCCCAGCAAGCCACAGAACTTGTCGTCTAATTTAAATGCAATGCAGGCTTACATCTTTTATTTTAGAACCATCTGCTTTTGAAAGGGTCATGTTGATAAATGATGGCAATTATTGGAAGAGTGCGTTAATGGAGAGCAAAATACTGGGCTACTGAAGCGAAGTGGATTGGGGAAAGTTGATGTCAATGGCAAAATTTAGTTATGGCCAAGTGCTAGATTGTTTGCTTGTGAACGTGCCGGCCCATTTCCGACTGCGAGCACACTCATCATGTGTGGAGAGGACTTTAGTTTCACTTAAGTATTTGAAGCAACGTTTGCACCATCACCTCCTGCTTTGAGGGTGAGACCACCCATTGCACACAAATAAAGCATAGCTGATTGGCTAGGGAAAATTCATGTGTAGAATGAAGTGCTTCTATTTAAATGATTAGTTGGGAAGTAAGTCGGCGGCCGGCAAAATATTTGATTGCTAAGTCGGAGAAAATCGCGAGTATTCTAGTTCCATTAGCGAAATTAAGATGCGACTATTCAAATTTTAGAGAATGATGCCTTCACTTGAAGTCTTCTTGTTGCAGCTTGTGCAATTTTCATCAGTGAATGCGGTACCAGTGGACCTCCAAGTTATCATCACGGTGTTTGTTATCACTGGTGATAGCAATGTGTAACATTCAATTACTTCTTCTGTGACTGTGGTGGGTGCTGCAGCGACTCCTTGAAGCAGTAATTCTAATTGCTGTTTCTCGATTCGCAGTAGTTGACTGCTCTCTGAACTACACCCACTTTGAGAACTGAGGGCGTCCTCAGAGAAAGTGAATGGAGATCCTTTGATAACGGAAGACTATTGCATCCACTTTCCTGATAGCCACTTAGTAATGCTTGTCTTTCTGCTTCGGAGACATGCACTGCCTCTACGGTCAGGCGATTGAGAAGCGAAATGGGTTCTGTTGCAGTGGTGAGTCCCTGTTGATTTTAGCAATGGAACTGCGTGAAATCAGCAACGAGTTTCTACCTCTAACTGTTCGAATAAAATGAGTGCTTGTTGCAGACAACCGATTCCTAACCCACCATCTTCAGTGACTAATCCGATTCACTTAATCATTCGTAAAAAGCATGACTGAAACATAAGTCGCACCATTTTCTGACGATCCAGATCATGGAAGCTTGAGAGGATGCCAGGTGGTTTGAAGCTGCCAGATCTAGACTTGATATCCCTCACACTGTGCTAACGGTACTCGTGCAGGCAGGATGTTCACTGACACAATCGAGTCCATGCAGGTGCTCATCAATGACAATGATATGCTGGGCTTATTCCTGGAACGATAGCAGTGGAAGAGACGCATTAGCAGATGTGAGAAATAAGGAGGCCCAAAAGGCAACAGCAAAAATCCAACAAGAAAACGTGTTGATCGGAGCAACCGCAGTCATGAGTGAGTCGTAAGCAGTCTGCAGCATCATAACCAACATCCATTGCATCACTCATCTCGTGCAGTCCTGCATTCTGCCTTGTACTAATTGCTGTTCTTGGTTGAAAACATCTGCTCCATCATCTTCTTCTCATTCCAACCTGTTTGCCCTGAGTTTCTCGCACCGCCGGAGTTGACGCATTCTGACCACCCTAAGTGGAAGTAGACAAGAGTTAGGGATCACGAAGACAGGCGAAATGGCTTGAACTCACAGCGCATGAGACCTGATATCTCTGCTAACACATCCGCATGAAAGAGCAGCTCTGCACTGCCAAAGGAAGTGGTCGTAAGCACACAGCATCAACTTCCGCAGCTTTTCCCATTCTCAGTCCATCTTCTCCCTTCAATCCTACCCTACCACCTTCTCACCTCTCTGATTTCTCCGCATTCTCAGACCGGACTCTATGTGAATATATGCTGTCCCACTTCGGACAGATGCCCTACTGCAACCGTGTGTTCACAATGTTCCCTTTTTCAAAGTGAACCAATTTAGCTGCACCATAAACGTGAACGCAAAGTAACAATTTGAGCATTTCTAACGGTTAACCTCTTGCCCAAACACTCGGCAAACTAGTCCTCTAGCTTTATCTTAGTGCAATCGCAACCTCCTTTCCTTTTTGCATGTCGAGTTTCTTGACAATCATATGTTGATCATATCTGAGACTGCGCCGACTACAAAGCCCATGAATCTCAAACTACACCATGTTTTCCCATCCTGCCTACCCAAAATAAATGCGCATCATTCCTGCATTCCTAATCAGACCACAAAAATCTCGCTGAACATCGGGGGTCGAGACTTCAACGCAATGATTAGACAACAGCTTGGTGGGCAATCACGCAGGGTCCACATAGTCACGCTCGAGGAGGAGACTTAGGTCACGGACTGTGGGGGCGATAATGTAAGACCTTGTATTAAATGCACTGACTCCCCCTATCCTCAATGGCGTACTTTCTAGAAGATGGCCAAATGGCATAAGGACATGAATGCAAGGGTGATTAGCTCTGTCAGCCCAAAACCAAAGGACAGAATAGTGCCTCTGTTGTAAACAGAAGGGAAAGAAGTGATCATCCTTGTTGCTCAATCTAAGAGTTAGAGCAGTGCTTAAGTTTTCTAAGAGCAGTAAATGTTATTATTTACTCGACTGCCACAAAGCATGACAAATAACAGCGCTATGGTCGCATGTCTGAATAAAAGGAACTGAACGGAGGATCAAACTGGCTGAGTTCTGATTCCGCGAATGCCACAAAGCTTTATCTGTCCGATTCGCCTAACGCGGATAATACAATCCAGGCGTTAATCGCATTTAGCTTGCTTAAGTCTCTCCATTCTACCATGCAGTTGGCTCGCATTTTACTTCCTGCTATCTACAACTTATTGTAATTCCACTCATCTATCTGCACAGAACTTCGTGTTTTCGACCACTTGTTGAATGGAGGAAAGCATGAATTGAGGAACGCCTTCACGCGCATTGTGCATCTATGTGGTGATAATAATATAAACTGGAAGAAGAATATAATTCGCAATTAGGTGACCGAATAGATTTATTTAGAACTGGAATAAAAGGCGCTACTACATTCAACACATTGACGTACCATTAATTGGTTAGGAAAGAGCGGTTCAAAGTGTGGAGACATAATAATTCCAATGCGCCGATTAACGAGGTCAACTTAGTTTACTTTGGCTTGATTGGCAAATCGACGCAGTTCTTCACGAAAATCCTTAGAAACTGGGAATGGAAGAGGAATGGGTGGCGGGCTTTGACGTTTGGGGTGGGTGGACAGTGGTTTCTTCGTCTAAATGAAGGCATCACGAATTGGTATTGCGTCTGCAAAAGAAGGGAGAAAATAGTGGCAGGACTTACAGCGAGACTGGTGGAGGCAAGTATTTCCTCCCTGGACATATGCAGCACGTCAGGCGGAGTGTGTGGTGCGTCGCCCATTGTTTCGTTGGGTGAATGAACTAACCTCGGAGGCGTCAGGGCACCATGCGTCAAGGCTGAACGTGTGATACAGCAAAACACGACTAATTTCTCGTGCATAATTCAAATATAAATATTTTAAAATAACATGTGCCAATGAGATGTGTGCTACTACATATTTTTGCCTAAAATACGTACAGCAATGAGTACTAATGAAGCAGTTGTTGTTTGATGTCCATCTAATTAAGCGCCACGAGCATTAAGCTATGGACGATGAAGTTGGATGGGTGCATGCCTTTTCACACAGTGGGTCCAGGTACTGCCGACACACTTTTAAAATATATCACAGCCTTCATTGGTGCAGAACAGTTGGCAGAAATGAAGTACATGGTTTCGGTGCTGCAATGAAGTCAGATTAACTCATCGTCTGGTCAGAGGTCCCTCTCAGTCACCATGTTGTCAGTGCCTTTCCAATGCAAATAGACTTGTCTTGTTCGTGTCAAGCAGATGCTTGTACTCCTCCACGTGGACTCGCTTACACGGAAATGTAGTTACACTTTGCTATGTTAGTGCATTTTATCATGTTAGTGTGCTTGGGTGAACTTTGTTAACCGTAGAATCTTCTAGAATCTCTGAGGCTGCTCAAGCTTTAAAATGAAGAGATACGCACGTCTGGACTGCTGGCAATGCCAAAGTGGTTTGTAAATATACCATGAAGAAGAACGGCCAAATAGGCATCTAGTAAATGCTAAAAGTCGCGGTTTTTAGTTGCCGTGTATGTCGTAAAGTTAGCTCGACAAGGATCCGCTAGCACAGCAGGGCAGTTGATTGTTCTGCTAGCACCAATCCTCATGTACTCTCTTTATGGAACCAAAAAAATTTAAGTCGTCAGTGACCCATGTGATCGAACCGACAACTGGGTTGTGTTAGATTGAGTGCAGAAAAGAAGGAGAATCATAAAATTTAAGCCCTACTTAATGGACCACATGTAAACAGTTGTACGCCACATGCGGCTTATAGCATGATTGCCACTGGCAGCAGTGTTGCGCAGGTCAAAACAAACGCCGAGATGATGGCATAACAGGAGATCTACTGTTTGGGCTTAAGCAATCCAACAACCATGCCTAAATTAATAAAAGGAATGCATGCATATGATGCTGCTAGAGAAAGGTGGATAAAATGCTACCGGTGGTGAGGATGGAAATAGTGACACCTGATGTGACTGACCATAACAAGCACTGCGAGATTGGAGTCCCATCTGCCACGACCGAACCACATCTCGATGCTGCAGGAAGAATAGGCACGTACACGCCATTTAGAGTTAAAGAATGGGTGGATTGACATTGCTTTGCTGCATTGCTTGTTTAGAATTGATCTACAAGTCCAGTCATTCTCAATATTATGCATCTTCTTCATGAGATTCTCTCATGAAGGAGGCCTAGTCACCAACTACGTAGACCGCCTTACCTCTTACGAGATACTCATGTCCAAGCGCTAAGCCGTATCACTTCTCCACGTTATTGTAGGATAGAGATTTGAGCTATGTCGGCTGTGTCGGTCATGGATTGCTTCCGAAACGGAACAGATAATGAAGAAGCAATAATTTGAGAGCGGTAGCAGCGATTCTTGCCTGTGCAGCAGTCCTCACCTCGACCCAGACTAAATGAATCCGACAAAGCGTTACAAGTAAGAAAACACGCGTATTCATGAAGCACAGCCCTTAATCCGCCCCGTTATTACTGCCAGTAAACCATGCACAACAGATCTAGCAAGCATTTTCGCCAGGTTACTTCAACTGGCCGTATCGTTAGCCAACGGAACGGAGCTACACAGTAAAATCCGCAATTTGGGCGCAAACCTTCTAGTGTTTGTAGTTCTTTATTTTGCTGTTCTGACCAACACAGCGCCCCTGCCAATCTCTGCGATCATTGACGCTCACCCGAGTGCACCCACACGATTGAAGGTGTATGTCAGTCTGCAGGCCTGATTAATTCTACGCAAGAGCATGTGATACTGGAGCGAGAGGACTGGTAAAACAGCTCAGCTTGGTTTTATATCAAAGCAGTTTTATGGTGGTTTGGTAATTTTCTCAGCTTTGAAACGGATTGCGAACTCTACGCAATCTGAGACCAAACCGCGCCAAAGTGTAGAATACCTGCACTAGCTGCATGTTTACTCTTCATTGCGGTCCCTCCGAGAACTACTTGCAATGCACACCACCCAATGCGCTAGTCTAGCGTGGTAGCAATTCAAGTGAATTGCATTCTCCCTCAAAGTGGAGTGCTCAGGCGCAGAGTGTTCTGCGAGTCAAGGTAGCAGACGAAACGGTTTGCATCAGACGGGGATTGCACAGAGTAGTCATAATGGCATCGCAAAGTTCTGGTGCTCGTTAGTCTAGACGTGAAGGGTCAGGAAACGGTCCGTGGTTTATCAGCAATCTTAAAAGAAGCGACCTTCATCTCTACAACATATATTTGCAAACACATGAAATAGATCTGAGCATTAAATCTGCTAGAAATGAATAAATTGGGAAAGCAAATTAGAAACTTCTAAAGTTTACCTTTTTTATGTGCAAAGTAAGCGAATGTCACCATGGTACAACAAAAGACACAATCCGAGTTAAACTAGCAGCAGTCCGAAAATTCCAGGACAAAGAATGAATTGCCATGAGCTGCTGAAAATTACTTGATGAAAGGTAGAGCAATGTGGCACAATCGAACCCATCCAACAGATTTCGCCCAGGTGTACAGCTGGAGGCCGAATTCAAATTGTCGCAGACAGTTTCCCTACTCAGGTTTATGCGCACTCACAATCGCGTGTCGAAATCAACCTCACCTTAAACAATTCACCCTCACATAAGCACCTATGTAAAACAGGATGTCTATGTGTGAATTCCACCCATGTCTGCAGTCAAATGACGACAGCACTTTTAGTAGAACAATTTCATCCAGTGCTCAGTGGTGGACTCCAATACGCAAGATCGCACTGATTTCTTATCCCGCGGTGAATGAAATTAATACATCAGAAAATGGTGAAACATGTGATGGTGTCAGCTAGTGAGCAGTGGTGATGATGCATAGAGACCACGAACCGAATTGCTAGGATGGAGTAGAATGCACCCGTTGCATTGAACCTGACGTTGACTGGAGTGTGCCCTTGCTGCTACTACCTTCTACGTTTAGCCACACTGTTGGTGCCAATTGCCAGTGCCGCTCGTCTCTAGTGGTATTGGAAATGTGAAGTTATTTGTTGGGTACAATGCAATTCCAACCTCTCATTTTACGAATTAAAGAACCTGCGCTAAGCGCCGTTGATGCTATGGGGCCTATGCTAGTTGATGTCTGTGAGGTCACGCAGTCTCGCTCAAAATGCCTAAGATGAGACAAAAGTTTAAAGTGTTGAAGATGACAGCCGCTCCTTGAAAGGCAACACTAATTAACTCATTATATCTACTCCTCTGTGTCGCAAAATACCAGCACTTAAATGTTTGAAGTTGAGTCGGTTTTACGCGCTGGAGGGCACGAGTGTCGAAGTAGGCTTGAGCTGGATAATTGGGCAAGGTGGTGGTGTAGGTGATTGTAATCCACCACATGCTCACAAATATTTCACCATTGAATCTGAGGCCAAGTGCCATATTCGTTGGGAGGAGGATGAGGTGGTTAATGACGTACTGTCTGAAACTGCTCAAACATTGTTTGCTTTCATTCGAAATGAAATGCGGTGTCTGCTAGTCATGAAGAATGGTGCACGCATTGTTTGATGGTAGCATATTTCAATAACCCTCAAAGTAACAAAAGTTACATTAATCAATTTCGCTGACTTATCTTTCACGTAGGTGTCTTTGATGCATGCGGCAATTTCTGTGTTAGCTAAACTCTTTCTCCAAGGGTGAATGAGGTGACACTAGCCTCACACCCATCCAAGCCGCCTTTGTACCACAGAGGTGCTCTTTGAAGATGAATTTGTTTTGGTCATGGGCGTCAACCAGAAAGTAGGTCAAATTGTCATTTTGTCTTCGTGCGGTGGCTTTGAAGCACAAGCTGCACACAGTGCGGTGCAATTTAAATTGACAGAGATGGCCTCCGCTCAAAGCGAATCGCTCAACTGCACATCGCTATGTGGGTCGCAGGCTGAGAAATACACAAGAGGCTTTTCATGGGGCATGAGAAATGGTAGACGCGTTCACACAAACCGTTATGTTGGGTATTATGATTGCATTCAACAAAAGGAAATGCGCCTGTAAAGACCCAATCTGGGCATATTCGCTTGCTTATTCACATGGTAAGAAGGGCCACCACTTTGTTTTATGTGCTCGAAGGTGCTGCATCCGACGAGAAGGATGGAATGCCTTTCAGTACCACATTCTACCGGGTTCCTCTCCGTCATCAAACCAGTGTACGTGGTTTTAGAATTTGTAGCATGCAAAAACCTCAACTCGTTAACGCATAACCCATCCTCCCCTCGGAGATCCACCCTCATTTACAATGTCCAAGGTTGAGACATTTGCCTACATCCATCCTACTAATAGATTCACATAATCATGTATCGTCAAACTGATGAGCAGGCTTTCTTGTGAGCCATGCACGCAAGCATCCGCTAGATATGCTGAGGTGAAGAAGAAAGGGGCGCAGACGTATTTACAAAACCGAGTCATTGGATTACTGGCATAGAATGCAATGGATATTATGGATGGTTATAAAAGTGCAAGCAATGTGCAAGCATCTAAGATGCGCCATTTCCCCATGTTCTCATTCAAAGCCATCTGTTAGTGAAAGCGGGTGTCACTAAATGCATTTTTAACAGACTACACGTCACAAGTAACAATTTTGTAGCTTGTATCTTAAGCGAAACAGTCAAAAATGCTCACGAAACCTCAACGTTTACACGCAACTCAAATTCACGCACCCTTGGTGCAGGCACAACAGTCACAAGATCAACAGTGATGAACCACCCACCACACACTCGGCTCACACACCAATCGCCGCTCTGTGACTCCATTTCCTACTATATAACTGCGTAGAGGCAACCTCGCTGATCATCATTAACAAGTGGGATGAAGAGTATCATTGCCATTCTTATTTTCGCTGCCTGCTGCTCAGGTACGTGTTCATTTCTTCCATTCCCACTGCCCAATTAGATTGGCACTAAATACGATAGTTTCATGCATGCTATAGCGCTATTAATAAAGCATTTCACTCACCATAATTGAGCAAGTTGATGTTCCTCGAAATGCGTTCATGAGGGTGGCCATTGAGGCGCCTCACCCCATACCTGCAAAATGGTCAGTTTGACAGGAAATTGCTAGCAGGCACTTAAAGCCAACCTTTATCTCAACACGTCTGACGACTCAGCATAACAAGATGAAAACACGCTCTTTCTTCTCAAGCGACAAGCTCTCCTACGCTATGGGGATCACGCGTTGTTGGAAAGCCCTCGGACAATCGGACACCATGCACTACGAGTGCAAGGGCAAATTTGTAAGTTCAACAATGTGATTGAATGAGCATGCGCCAAATTTGGAGGAGCAGCTTTAAATGAGGTGGCCATTTGCTAGCTCATTTCTTGTGACGAGTGCCAAGCAAATTACTTTAGTAGCCAAGAAATCCTTGTCACATTTTGCTGGTTGTGTAGGCACATTTACTAGTGCAAACTTCCTTTCTAGAGGACATTTGTCGAACGTGCTTCGCAAATCAGAGATTTGACAATTAAGGACGGCAAGTGTTTCCTGACGGAACGCAGGAATGGGGCAGCCCTTGTAGCAAGGGTATAGGTATGTCAATTCATTCTAGCATTAGTTTATTAATTTCATTATTAGCCCAGGTAGTTGACATCCGACCAGTGAATCTGGTCTTGATTATCAGTAGGTAGTATCACTCCGCAGCATCACTAGCCAACAGCTCAGTATCGGTCCTTCCCGCTATGTCTAATGCGAGCCGCTTTGTCTACTACGGTGGATCACAGAACAATGTGTCCTAAGGCATTTTTTACCACGCTAGGCTAAAGCATTAAGCAGTGTTTACTCCAAGTAATTCTCGGCGAAACCGCAGTGAAAAAGAGGCAGGCAACTAATAGGAGACTTTCGTACCTTAGACAAAGCTAACATCACCTTGAACAACGTGCTGGACCAAAAGATCTTGATACTGCTCGATGATTTCTTCAAACGAAGAATATCTTCAATGACATTCTTCGTTCCGGGATGCAAGTTTGCACGGCCCGCTGCAGGTAGCTTTGTCCATTTATGATTTCCCATAACATTGCCTGTTTCATAAAAGGAAAGGAAATGATGTAAATAGCGCAGGGTTTGAAAATGACCATCACAATCCTGCTTCAATTGTGACCCACACCTTGCAGTAAAGCAAGAAAGCCTATTTATCGCCCTAAGAGCAAATGCCTTGTTCACCTAGTCATTCGTTTACCAGTGCCCTTGCCATACTTATCCCATGGTCAAATCACTTTCTTTTCATTTTCGCATTTGCGGTGTTTTCCATTATTTCAACGGCAATCATTGACACTGGGAATGGCTGTTGTATCGTTTGCTGCCTGACAGGTGAAGTAGACGTGGGGACTTCGTTTCCTCTCTCGCGGTTTGTTCGAGGCATGGATTCGTTTAGTGTTGACTTTGCTGTTGGAGGAGCGAACGTGGAAACATGGGTAATTCTAGGTTATCCATCCAGTCCTCAGATCTAACACTAATAATCTACATTGAACTCAAGTGAACCATTGCTTTACCACTTTTTAATGCAAGGCCTTGCCCATTGTTTTCAAATGTACGCCTCTATCAAATTATGGCACGTCCTTGGTATCCGTCGGTATGCATTTTACGCACTGCGCACTACCACTATATATGCATTCAAAATAGGTCACCTTCGAGATCGACGGAGGGGTTCATTGCACCTGGTTGGGAACTAAATATAAAAGTGGACTCTTCAGCTTTTGTGGTGAGTCAAATAACCCTCGCAACACAAAATATAATGATTTATACGCCCTGAGCCTGTATCCGGAAACCAGCCAGCTGATCGGAATACCATCATGCATCAGGCTTCCCTTCAGCTTCTCTGAGTGTTTTGGCCCCTAGCGTCACTGCGGGTGGTAACACCCAAAGTCTATCGAAATTGGGCCCCACAATCTATCCATATTGCTTACTCCACGTAGATTGATTAGCTCCAGCCGATACTTTTGTTTCTGCACTCATTTTAGGCGATCTGGAGAAGGATTTGCAGAAGGATTTGCGAGTATTTCATGGTAAATTCTCAACGAAAACCAGAGCTAAACGCGAAACTTTCGCTATTCATGGCTATAGCACACATTTGGTTGTATCCGTCGACTATTCACAAAGTGGTACGTGTGGCAGATTTGGTCTTTTAAACTATTTATTCCTCCTGCTGTTTGTGATGGTTTAGTTTCCTTTTTAAGAGTAGCATGCGATTGTAGTCTCTAAGTCCGTGGTAAAGACAACAAATGTTTCCAACACGATGCATGTGTATCACTGATTCCATATCTGCCTTTAGGGGAATCACCGGAAGAGGCAGAGTGCAGAAGTGAGTTCATTCATTATCCCTCCAACACAGTCGACTAATAGCTCGATTCCTTGACACATTGCTTGCACTACTCTGTCGAATCTGTGGTGGTACGGATTGAATAATGCACTTCCAGCACAGTGATGAGAGTGGCTGTCCTTGAATCATTCATTTGATTTGATACAAAGCATGCTGTTCAATCTAAAGAGCAAAGTGTTATTCTAGTAGTTGGTGAATTGACCAGTTTTCGGAACCCATAACACTCTGCTTCATTGTCCCAAGTAGGATTTGGCTGACTTTCCTGATTGAGCTATTTCCATTTGCAGAATATGCAGCGGCCGTGCAGCCAACAGTAAGACTCTGTTTGATGTTGTGCCCTACTAATATAAGGCCATTGATCATCCACTCGTACCTCGTGTTCCACTCAAATCTCATTTATTTTGCAGATGTGAACTTGCCTCAACGGCCTGCTGACTTCAGCACAAGTAGTTCACCTTACAACCTACCTTGCCATACATTGCAGTGATCTTGCTTTTTTCCGTGTGATTCCTTCCTTCTGCATCAATCATTTTCATTTTTCTTTTCAAAATGAATAAAAAATATCTCTAAGGTCATTAAGTCCCTAGTATTTTAATGCCTTTGCAGCAGTGTCTTTGGGTTACGGGAAGCCTACTCAGTGTACAGGCTTCTAATAGGCGCGTTCTTCCAATTAGCCAGGCAGATGCTTTTGCTGATTTCGGAGCCAACTGCCTATTCTGTCGAGTCAAACTTAACGAGAAAATCAGGAACGCGCAAGCCTTACATGATCGTCTGCATTTTGGTGTAGGCTAGTCAGCCTTCAACAATGCAGGCATCTCACTGGCGCAGTGAACATGAAGACGAAAATTTGTAGGCGCCTAGTGGATGTGGGGTTGCTGCTAGCCCAATCTCGCCACCAGATACACCAGCAAACAATGGTCTCGCATGCAAGCGGTAAAAATGGAGGGTAGACAGCAGCAGTTTTGGTAATAACAGTCTTGTGGTCTGTGTGTATCATGCTTGAGCACCATACGATATCTCCTCGTGCTTCATCTTCTGGCAAGGTGTTGGTTTTATTCACCGGGACAGAAATTTAGAGTGTTTTGTGTTTACAACGCCAATAATAAGAAGGATGGTCTGAGAGACGACGAGTAGCACACCCCAGAAAGAATTGTTGATGTCAGTGGCGTTTATTGCGGGCTGTCAGTTCAAATGACTGGACTTTGTGACGTGGAGCCTAGAGGAAGACCGATTTTATAAATCACTGTGGAGACTCAGGAGAATGCACTGGATTTAAGACCGATTTGCAGTGTGTGATAGCATTCTAAACGGTTTTCCTGCCAGAGTGATCGCATGCTGTCGTGTCCAGTAATTGCAACGAACTCTATTACGGAAGGACTGCCAGAAGGTTAAACTTCGTTTGAACGACACCAGTGACAGGGAGGGAATGGGAACAATGCTAGAGGAGCATAGGTATATCCTGACGGTGTTTGCGCTTGTCCTGATTGCGTACAGTGTGTTGGAGCCAGAGCACCCTCTAATTTTCATAATATGTGTACAAGTTTTCGCTTCTATAGCATGACGAAAGTCAATATTGTCAAGGCGCATTGCGTTTAAGCACGCATAGATTGACTTTCCACATGTTCTGCTATGCCATGCAATGAGTCGCGTGGCTCCGTGTGATTGACTTCTCCTACATTTAAACCCAATGAAATTCTCGACAATCAAGCCATCCTCCAATAGCTCTTCCCTTTTACATGAAGCTTACACGCGGACACAACGAGAACATGCTCTACCAAATCATTAGATGGGTGGCATTAGGTTGAGTGGGTAGAAGTGAGCAGTGGGCGGGCAAAGTGGTTTGTGGAAGCAAACGGATGAGGTGAAGGACCTCCTCAGCAGTCAAAATCTGCACCACGACATCTGTGTTGCTTGGAAGTCCTGATATATTAGTTAGAAAGCGGCAACTTGCACACTAATGATGCGCAGTCCTAATAGGCAGGAACTAACTCAATGTGTGCACAAGTCGTGGGCCGAAGATGCGATTGAACGAGGCTAGTCCAGTCCTTAGGGAAAGTGTGCCTTATCCAACTTTGAAAGAAATGTGCCAAGTTGCTTCTTTGACATTAGGATGCAGTGTTCACCTCCAAAAGTGTTGTTATTTGATTTGACACTGTTGAAAACTACAAATTCCTCCCACCACCTCATGCCATCATGCAAAAGCCAACACTCCTCACCTCCTCCATTCCTCTCCATTCATATGCAGGTGAACACTTAACTATGCACTTCCACGAAATGCCTGTGCTTTGCGATGTGGATTGCTTCCCCCTTTCTGTCCTTTCGCAACTTCTGACAAATTCTGATAGGTGGCTGCGATATGCTCTACAAACCACTGATTCCGTACAAGTGTTGGGAGAGCCCTCGTCTTCTGTCCCAGTCCTAACACATGACCAGATGAGTGCATGTCTGCTCGAGTTCTCTTGTCTCCACGCTGCCACTACATGTCTCAGTGCTTTGAAGTCCAGTGCAAGGTTATCGCTTGCGATCTTATTCGCACACGGCAGGTTTTGAGATCTTTGCAAATCTGCGCAGCATTATATCCATCCCATTAATTAGAGACCCACTTTTACATGCTAAGCCTCGCCTCCGATTAGTGAAATTTAGTGCTCAGTAAAAGAATAGGAGCATGCCTATCCATCCTTATTGACTGCCAGTTTTAACTATCGCAGCCATCATCTGCTCCGACGAAGCCTAATTTGTTCCACTTCAACGGCCTGATTGCCATGGCCTTTTGCGAACCCATAGAGTCAATTTGATGAGTTAAGTGCTTATATCTTTTAAAACGCAATTATCCTCCTCTACAAGTTCAGCGTTTTGTTTAGGCCCTCGCATTCACCTGAAATAACCTGAGATCGCACATAAACTTTAGTACCATTCTATGGCTTCGAAATACATAGGGATGTCCGAGACAAGTCTCACAACTTGTGGAAATGGAAATGAATGTTGCATGGTGCCACACCAGGCAACCTCGTCAATCTAGCATCCATCCCAGTGGCATGGTGTAGATGACCACGAGCAGAGTTGGTCTCTAGCAGCAATACTGTGATCAGGTGCAGAAAGCAGCACACCTGACCGCAGCACCACACCTCAATCAATGTCATGGTCAGTGCACACAGCTGAAGCCAACTTTGTTCTAGCAGCCTGTCTTGTGGTCTGTGTGTATCATGCTTGAGCACCATACGATATCTCCTCGTGCTTCATCTTCTGGCAAGGTGTTGGTTTTATTTACCGGGACAGAAATTTATAGTGTTTTGTTTTTATAACGCCAATAATAAGAAGGATGGTCTGAGAGACGACGAGTAGCACACCCCGGAAAGAATTGTTGATGTCAGTGGCGTTTATTGCGGGCTGTCAGTTCAAATGACTGGACTTTGTGACGTGGAGCCTAGAGGAAGACCGATTTTATAAATCACTGTGGAGACTCAGGAGAATGCACTGGATTTAAGACCGATTTGCAGTGTGTGATAGCAATTATTTCACATTGTGTTACCAATACCAGCAGATTCCCTGTAAATGAATTGGTCTCAGCTGTTATTGCATGCCAATGGAGGAGGATAGGGCCGAAGACATAAACCGCACTTACTGTTTTCCGATGGGTGTGATTTACCTCATTACAGTGAGATGTGAATGCCATGAGCCACACTGTCATTTTGGCAATTTTTAACAAACCTGCTACATGTTTTGGTTTAACATACCTTAGGCATTCGTGCGGCGTGTTAATACATCACTGTTTGCATGCTTCGACAAGCAGCGATCCTAACGTACCCCAACGACAACAACCTTCTTCTACAGCTTCGTAGAAATGAACGCTGAGGAATGGAGGGTAAAGGAAGGGGATGAGAAGGCACATGGAGTGTCAAATGAAATAAGCTGGTCAGATACCTCGTTGGACATTGAATGCTTCAATGATAAACTTGCTGGTAGATTAGAGGTATGCTCCGTAGCACAATACCTACGCTATACGAGGCATTGGAAGCCTTTAAGCCACGAAGAAATCACAATTCAGAGTGCACGAAAATCAACAAATATGCACAGCACAGAGTAAAGGGGGGTTACACTAGTCTACGCCTTTATACAAGAAGACGTCGACAAGTAGAATTAGGAATTTAATCGCTTCATGCAGTACTGGCTGGTCTGCATGACATTACATGCAATCCTAACGGCACCGTTTGGCACCAATCGACTGCTACTGCTCGTTTGACACCAATCGTTCGCTACTACTCAGTACACTCTCAGTAGTGTGAAGGCCTCTCCCGACGGTGTTCAAAGCCTCATCTCTTCTTCCGTAGGATTTCCAGAACTGCCATGCACACTAATACAATTATGTAGACATGAATCCAAAGTTATGCTGTCTGCTGAAGGTGCTAGTCGATTGGCCTGCGAAGTCAGAATATTGTGTACAAGTGCAGATTACCTGTGAAGCTTAAACTGAGAATGTCTTGCTAGCAGTTTTGTTGACACCTGAAATTGCCGCTTTTGAGGACGAAATGGTGGTTTGATGGATTAGTGCTCGAAACATATTAGGGCGTGAGAGACAAATAAATAGTTGGAAGCGCAGTTGGACAGCCTGTATTCAAGTTGACCCCAAGTCACAAATTGTGATGAATCCCATGCTGGGCGGACATGCTCTGCACAACCACGATATCGTCAATTACATGCTTACGCTTGACGCCTGCAATCCCTCATTTCTTGCAGTCCGCTTTGGTTCTTAAGCTAATATTTTGTCTGCTAATGAGGATATGATGTCTAGTTGCTAAGTGCTTGCCCGACGCAACCTCTACCCAGACCTAATAGATAGATAGATAGATAGAGAGATTTCCAGCCATGGAAAGATCCTTCCCAAAAGGATCATGGATAAAGGTTAAACTGAATGGATGAGGTGATTTATTTGAAGATGCTGCCCTTTATGCCATTGTCATAGGCGATCTGCTCTGCTCCCCTATCTTAAAGGCCTCGATGAAGAGGACTAGGTGACTAGATTCAAACTGGTGGTGAGCGGTAGCGCTCAGCTCGAACCGGATAACTGAGGTGATACCATTGATTTAGCAATACGCTGCATCGGCAAACTAGCGACTTAATAGGACGAAGCTGTGTTATCATCTTGACAAGAGAGTGGGCATCCTGACGCCACCTGCAGCAGCAATAGCAGTTGAAAGTCTAATGTCACTGGGAGTGAGTTTGTGCTGCTTACACGATGCATGCTCGACAAGTTTATTTACAAATAGTATTTTTAAATGGCATTGCATCAAAAGAAAATGACGAGGCTATGTAAGCTGTTATACTACTACCCTAACCAAAGCGTCTGGAGATGATAGTTCATCACATGCCCATCTGCAACGGCAGGACCTCATCTTGAGGCCAAAAAGAAATGGACAAACTCACAATGCACAAATCTGAAGCAGGGATGAATTGACGCCCATTTCCGATTCCCTCACTTATCCCAGCCAAGATTTATACTCGCCTTTATCCGCATTGCCTTTTATCTTCCATGCGACGCTTCCATTCTTGCACAATCATTGATAGACATCTTTGCTACTTGCGTAATTCTCGCCATCTTAGTGCCGAGCGATCGCACTCACCCATGCTTTGGTGCAGGGGAGAATCAACCGCTCTTGAGACTTTGTTTGCAACACGTTACACCACCTGGTCTGCTTGGCATTCCATGTAATCCTAGAGTGTGGACCGTCTCTAATTGGCTGCTCCGCAATGGAAAGTGCTTTCGCAGATCCATTTCCTCGCAGGTATTTTGCATCTAAGATGCGCTGTGACATCGTTGGGTAGACATCCAGCCTAAAGCCAAATCGTCTGCTGTAGGCGCCTGACTGAAACACACCAGCAATAAATGAGGTATTGCTGATCGTCTTGCCTCAGTGTCGAAATGCTGAGTGTGGGCGAGTAGGTTTTGTATGAAGTGAAACATGTAAGAATGCATTGGTAGCTATTTAGACAGTGCTCGAATTTACTACCTCTAAGGTTGGGTGGAAATGTGCTACACAATGATGGTAGCATCTAATGGAGTTGGCGAAATTGTAGGACGCATTACTAACCACAAACGTTAAATTGACGCTTGAACTCCTTTAATTAGTGCGGTTTGGCCATGCTTGGTTAGCACCGCGTTTTGTCTACCAGTAGAGCGACGAGACGCACAACTCAGCAGTGTCATAAATCACGACGAGGTGATTAAGTGATTGCCGTATCACACTACCTGTTACTAACGTGGTGGCGTAGTAAGGCGTGAGTCAGGTCGAATAACGCTACTAGCAAATGCTACTGCTAGACGTCAGCAGACGCAAAAATGACACTCCCCAAGAGCACTAGACACCAAGACCAAATTCATCGCGATGACTCTTTGCAAAGTATACTTCTCGACGACTGCGACAGTCTGTGAACCTTGTGATGGTCTGAGCTATATAGGCTGCGAAACCGAGGACTATCTCGTGGCATCGCGTCAAAGCAGATCTACTTCATCATCAATAGTAATGTGAAGTACCGCTGCAATGTTTTTATGCCAAAAGGTTATCTTACCTCATTTTCCTTCCCTTTGAATTGTTGGCCTGATTAAATCTACTTCGCACCGTAGACGCTCATGAGGCATCGATAGCGGTAAACATTTGGAACCTTAAGCGAAGGCGTAGATGTGGACTAACGCGTCCTTCAATGCCTTGCACTGCACGATGTGATGAGCTCCCATCGTCTGGCAGCAAAACATTGTAATAAATGCATTCAATGATACGCTAACTCCCTTAGAGTGCAAATCACAATTTAGAGAACAGAATGGCCTACATTCGCTTCCTCCCTCTGTACAATCAATTTCAGTGGCCTGGTAGAAAGGCAGTTCAGTAAAATTCTATGGTACATTTGACAAGTAGTTATTTTTGAGGTGTTGGGCTTTGGTTGCTCATGCTCATGACCTCAGCAACAGCTGGGACCCCTGGAAGTTGGCAACGAACGTGACTGACAGGCTGACCCCTACTGGAACAAAACAGACATTTGTCTTAGGCTCGCTGACTAACGTGCACAATCAGCCGCCCAGCAAGCCACAGAACTTGTCGTCTAATTTAAATGCAATGCAGGCTTACATCTTTTATTTTAGAACCATCTGCTTTTGAAAGGGTCATGTTGATAAATGATGGCAATTATTGGAAGAGTGCGTTAATGGAGAGCAAAATACTGGGCTACTGAAGCGAAGTGGATTGAAAAAAATGGTGGCAATGGCAAAATTTAGTTATGGCTAAGTGCCAGATTGTTTGCTTGTGAACGTGCCGGCCCATTCCGATTGTGAGCACACTCATCATGTGTGGAGAGGACTTTAGTTTCACTTAAGGATTTAAAGCAACGTTTGCACCATCACCTCCTGATTTGAGGGTGAGACCACTTATTGCACACAAATAAATTATAGCTGATTGGCCAGAAATAAATTCATGTGTAGAATGAAGTGCTTCTATTTAAGTGATTAGTTGGGAAGTTAGTCAATGACGGCAAAATATATGATTGCTAAGTCGGAGAGAATCGCGAGTATCCTAGTTCCATTAGCGAAATTAAGATGCGACTATTAAATTTTAGAGAATGCTGCCTTCATTTGAAGCCTACTTGTTGCAGCTTGTGCAATTTTCATCAGGGCGGAAGGGTACCAGTGACATCCAAGTTATCATCACGG
>CM010312.1:26855694-27235922 GCA_001923025.3 Taenia multiceps | reverse complement strand
AACACGCTGCTCTTCCTTTTGTGCCCTCATCAAGAACAAGCTATTGCATGCTCTACGTTGCGGTGCTGCCGACCACCAGAATTCAAACCTACTCCTTCCTATAATATAAATGGAAAAGCGTACAGACCTAAGCTGCCTTCTTGATTCTATCCTCCTCATCCTCCTACGTGTACTCTTCCCTACCCCTTAGCGTTCGCTCCACTTTCCTCTTCAACTAACCACCCCTGCATTCGATGATGGTGACGTTGCTCTCTCTCCTCGTTCACCTCAACGTCCCCACGGCCGGCACATGCACGATGCAGGGGCATTGGTGCACTGTCGGTAAAAGGCGTTCTGAGGTTGATTCAATTTCCCATTTTCACATCGAGCCACCCTCTCCATCCACCGCGGGCGATGCAGCGTAATGCTTCTACCTACACATAATTCATGGTGTTTAGGTTATGAAGGCATTTTAAGCAGCTATAGAAACTTTGTATGCGCAGTGCTATGGCTGACCACAATTAGCCCCTAAGCAGCCAATAATATTATCAGACTACAATAATGCTTCCTTTTTTAGTGATGATAGTAAAGTATTGTTAGAATTAGTGGTTGCTGTCACTCAAATGAGCAATCACTCCACTGTGTCACACACGTGTGTGACACTATTCACTATTCACTATTTTGTCCTGCAGACGTAATTATTTCAACCATTGTAGACGAATGAAAACGTGATCATTTTTTGGACTGATGGCAGCAACCTGAACATATTACACGGTTTGTCACATGTGGAGTGGTCACTAGGAGTCACAATTTCCTATTCCAATGCGAGATCATCAAATTTACTTCAAATTGCATATTTGTCTTTGGGACAACTGAAAGACGAGGCCAGTACTACCAGTCACCTTCTCTATGTCTCAAAGCAACAAGTCGTGAACTTTGCAGCGTCTCTGCAGAAGGAGTGGGTAAACGACGAGCGACGCTGGGCGAGGTGTCGCACTGCCGTCTACTTTCCCCATCAGCACAGCTATGATTAAATAAAATTAATTTAACTTAATGCATGTCGTAAGCAGTTTTAAATGCTCTACTTGCGTCTCTATGAGTTCCAATTTGAAGGAGTAGTTACCAAATGGACGCGTGAGTGTGGTGGCATGGGAATAATGTGCTGTAATTAAGACAGATGCATACAATCCTAGCCCCAAAGGTGAAGCACACCATATGTGCTGTAGAAATCTTTCAAACCATTAAGGCTTACACCTTTCAAAGGCCACACACAAACAAGACATCCTAAGTACATTATCCAAAAGCTCCTATCACAACCGACCTAACAAGCGTGCATTGATGTGCCAATCTAACGATCCCTGACAGCCTCTTAGTCTACCATTTAAGTCGGTTGGAGGAAAGCGCCAAGTCAATAAAGAGGCGGTGAGTGGAGGAAGGAAGCCGACCACTCCATTGGCATATGATAGGCAACTAGGAAGTCAGCAGCACCCCGTTTTGAAGTGGTTTTTTTACTAAGGAAGAAGAAACCTAAATTATTCTTGCGTTTTATTTCAAATTTACACAATTTCACCCAAACCAAAATTTTGCGATTGGTGTCAGCCCACTCGATTTCATGCGTCACGCATGTGTGACATGCGGCATTTATCAGAATTTGATGACCGGCATTGGTGCTGCTATGCTCATAAGCATTACATAAGACTGTAATCTTTTTAACTACCCGCTACTGTACTCCGGAAAGAATTATGGCAGTGGCCATGACCCTACGCTTATGAGTGACATCATTCCTCGCTACCATCATTCTGTGCAGCCACAGCCCTAATAGCAAATGCTTTTCCTTCGGTTTGCACTTTGCATCCACCTGTTTGGAGACCTCGACCCCTAAGCATGCCAAGCCAATACCAAATAGTGATGGCAGTTGATGCAGTACCTCATTATTTGCTTGCCTTGAGGAAGCCACAGTGAATAGGCGGTTACGCGTCCCATATGGATGCACATGCATTTCAGTCAATGCCTGCAGACCAGCTAAGCAGCAAAGATACCCAGCCAACATGGCGTTGGATTGCTGAGAGTAGGTAGTACAACTAGAATTGAGCCTGTGCATAGCTGCACGGGCACATCAGCCAAAGTGTCAACAACGCCGCAAAGACAATGTCCTACCGCCTTCTGTAAACTGTTTGCAGAGCATTATGCAGCAATGTGTAATCGTGTTTCAACAAAATTCTTGGCACAGCAACATTAGCTCCGCCTCATCACGCTCTACCCTGCTGCATGGCGGAAACCCTTTCCATGCGCATCCAATGTAACAATGCAAGCATTTGCAATGCCTTCCAGTTACTTCTTAAATAGCCTTTTCAAGGCCTTGGTTAGCAGCAGTTATTAGCAGCTGAGAGTTCTGGACCACTTCTAACAAACACATCAAGCATTGTGAAGAAACCCAGCCAATCTAGACTCCAACACGCCAGCATATTTGCCCTGAAGTTTATGTGGAGCAGCAAAAGGACGACTGCGAGAGCAAAGCATTCGCTTCTTCCGGGGTGGAGGAGTCGTCTCTAGACCTCCTTGAGGACAAAGAATTGGGGAGATTATAAGCGCAGATAAGGCAGTGGGGTTGTGGGTGGACAGTCTGACCATGCATAGATGAGTGGCTGTGGACGATTTGAAGTTGCTGAAATTGAGCCACATTTGCCGCATGCAAAGTTGGAGGAAGATGAGATGGCGACGATGACAATGCGTAAAATGTGGATTCCGACGAAGGATACATTTGGCATGTGTAGCGATGAAGACAATCAAACGGATGCGGACTGGTATGTATTTATAAGAGGAAGCGTGCGATGATTTGTGATGACTGCGTTTTAAGTGAGGTCGGTCTGTACTGTACTGTACCTCACCAACGTCACGACGTGTGCTTGGGGTTGAGTTGACCTTCGAAATTGACAGATGATCATCTTCCATGTGCCAGCAGTGGAGACGTTGACGAGAAAAGAGATTTACCTTACTATGCCCAGGTACGGGAGTTGTTAACTCAGTAAGAAGAAGACAAAGTGGAAGCTGAAGGATGCAAACAAGCAAATGCAGAATGATTTGAAGGATAGAGATGCAAGACGGCAGCGAAGTTATTCTATTGGGATGTTAAATGCGACGCCTCGAACCAGGAGCTAGGCGTCCTGTTTGAAGCACCACCTCTAACCGATTATAGTCATAGCGACCTATTTTCACTGCGTTTCGCAACATAGAACTAGCCCGCCTCACCTTCAGTACGCTCCACAAAGCCCGCAGTCAGAAAACGCAGAAATGTATTTACTCGAGGACGAGATTGTGGTTGTTTATTTGCACCCACATTACCTCCGTCACCTGCTCGCGCACTATCGCAGCTCCGCAAATGCCTCACGCCGTGACCTATCCACACATAAAGCAGTGACGATCCAAAGAGTCCGGAAGTGGGAGCCTTAGCTTTGGCGAATTGTTTATAGAGCACTTCACTTTTTCACTGTTTAAACGTTCTTGAAGGTGTCAGTGGTGGCGATTGGATGTCGCCTTAATTCCTGCCTATCTCTTAGATCATGCGTTTACATTAGCCATGGCACCGACGCGACGCTAACCACCTCTTCCACACCAAATTGACGTCTTTCCAACAAGCTTGCGCCGTGATGCTGTTTTCTGCCTAACGTATGATTCCAAGTGACTTTCGAGGCTGCTCCTTCAATTTGATCATAAAGACTTAAAAACATCCTGGACAACTTTTACTAAGAATCAACACGTCATAATTATTATTTTGTACAACGACTTCGTCATCACTTGGGTTCACTATTACAGGATTCTACCCATTCACTGAAGGAATTGCAGTGAGTCCACATCCTCAGCACGCCTCTTTTGGATGAGTGGTAAGTAAAATTGCACTTACAACCCCACAGATTGTAACTGCACCTCAACGACTGTCAGAAACCACTTATGTCAGGTTGATTAAGTGCTGACTAAAAATCTATGAATTCAGAGTAGAGAAGTAGGATCCCGTCATCTACCTATACATCCCTTCAGTTGATTGACAACTGCCCCGTTTTCCATGGCCCTATATGGTCCGCTCCATTCAGCCGTCTACGCTTGCAAGTATCATAAAACTTGTATAACCGAAGCATCTTTAGAAATGTCTTTTCAAACGTCTATTAAATCCGTGCTCCCTTTCCCGTCTGTAAAACTAAAGGAATGAATGAGGTGGACCGAAGTGAATGCGAACTCTGCAATGTACAAGTAAAAAAACAACAAAAGTGCACCGTACACGGCATGTGAAATACACAGGAATGTGTTGATGGTGGGTGGAAGAGGACAATAACTGGGAAGCACGCTAACTCACCATTGGATGATGTTCGAGTCTACGTTATTGCTCACCTCAATCCACGACTCCTACCCTCTTGCTAACAAACCGTACTTCTTCCTTCTCGTAATAAGTCTACACGCACACTCAAACATTCGGTGCGTTTGTTTGCAGTCCTCAATCCCACCAAGTTGGATGGCACACTTACAATTACTGGTATGTATGGTGACAGACAAAAGGCCAGGTGCATTCATGTGGACATTAAATGATGGTGCTGACATCACTTAGGTGTAAGCTTTCAATAGGTCAACCTCAATACGATCATCGTCCAAATTATCTCTAAATTTAATGCCCACCAACAGCGTAGGTGGCAGCCCTCAGAATGCTGGGTTGTGGCATCAAGTCAATTCTTTGTATTCAGAAGCATCAGCTCCATTGGCCGTCCTAAGCTAATGACGCGATCCGTTGCTGAATTATATGCCAGTCCCAAACCACTAAAGCATAAAATAAAATTAATGCCAATGTGTTCTTTACAACTTCGTAAGCGTGTGCTAAGCTCTAAATGAAGCAATGAGGTCGTGCGTTTATGTGGTTGTGGAAGAGTGGAAGGCAGGCGAATTGGATCAAAAAAGGCTTTTATTAATTCTTACTGACTATCCAGCAATTACAATTTACAATAGCTTAGTACTGAGTAATCACATCTACATAATCAGGTGTTCAGATTTCTCCTTCTTCGTGCTTTGCAGGGTGGAAGTGGGGGAGGATCGTATAGTTTTCACAGAGATCCATTTTGCTCTTTGAATCCATGCTCACAAATCGAGATTCGTCAGTCCCATAACAAGACCACACTCGCTGCCAAGCTGTTTCTGCATTTGCTCGCAGGCCTCCTTTGTGGCCTCCTTATTGGTGTCCATCCACCTAATTGCAGTGCAGTGAAGGAGTAAACGTGACTAGGCATTGCAGGCTAAGGAGGAGGAGGAGAATTGCAAGTCTTCTCAATGGAAAGTAGACATCGCTACTCCCCAGCCATCGGCGTCAATAGTCAGTGCGAACGCACAACACAAAGACTCGGCGGCAACCGCGGTCATCTACTTAACGTTTACTTCAACAATTATATCCATGCATGGGGAGGTAGAGAGGGGAGCAGACATATGGATGCACACATACGTACACACATACGTACGTACGTACGTCACATAAATGCCAAGCACATGGTGGGGCTGCAGGTCGTCTCAACGACATCACGTCCCAATACCAACTAACTATTGGCAAGAAAATAGCGATTGGGCACCAAGCACTCGGTAAAGCGAAAACACTTCTCAGCTAAATTCAGTATTTTAGTAAAAACAAGACTAAGTTGCCTACATTACATTAAAAAAATTTTGAGTAAAATAAAATAGGTGTAGGGACTGCAACAGGTCGAATTGTACACAAGAAAATATTAGGATACAAACAAACAAACAAAGTGGAAACTTCCCCAAGAGGAGAATGTGAGCGAATTATGCAAGTATAAAAATAAATAAAAAAGAGAGAAAGAAAGAAAGAAAGCCCCAACGTGGCTGATGATGAAGGCCAACACACCATCGAGAATTGCACTTCCAACCGCCACAACAATCCCAACTAACCGACCCAAGTCTTCCACACCACCAGCGTAAAGGTGCATGGAAGAGAAACGGATAAACAAGCATCCACAAATAGAACAGGCACTTAGTAGTGAGGAGGTAAGGAATGAACGAAGAGGGAGTACTTCGCGTGGGTGAAAATTCCCACGTTAAAAGTTAGGCGGCGGCCTCATCGGTCAAAACTACTCCCCATTAAAATGGCAAACCACTTAGCAGGAGCCAAAACAAACAATCTCCATCACTCGCTACGACTGCTGTGCGGTGAAAACGTCAACGCGATTAGGCAGCGCACTTGGAAGACAGCAGCAAGCCTTCACAGTGAATGCACCAACTTTTCCGACATTTACTCCAGCAGGGAAACAGACAGGCGGACATATAGTTGCATTTATGCACACAAAAGGGGGGATATCGTAAGAAAATTTCAAATAAATAGGCAAATGACCACCACGTAGGAAGGCTAGAAATCTTCGCAACCAAATTACGTCTCACTAGCCAAAGTCCATCATCCTTCGTTAAAAGAATTAATCACATCTACGACTACCAAAACAATCACAACCCATAGCCTCAAGTGGTGTGGCTATAAAAGAGGGGACGTGGGTAGGCAGCATAGCTGGAAACCAAAACGTACAGACCACTGCCACACTAGAAGTCCTTGGCCTACTCCACTCCATAAGGTGAGCGTTTAAACATCAAGTACACGCTGTACACCACCCACCCACCCACCCACCGCCACCAGTGGCACGGTAAGTCCGCAGTGTCCGAAAAGACGGAAAGTAAAAAAAAAAATAACAATGAACAGCACGATGTGCAAATGTCTTACGCGCTACGAGACTAACGCCCGCAGACACAACCACCGAGAAAAGACAGAGACGCCTCAACAAACCAACACTCAGATTGGCTACAGGGCACAGTCCACGCAGTGACCTACGCAAACACCTCCCCACCCCCCTTCCGGGTTCACCTCAGTCACTCACTCACTCACACACACCAACCAACACCGTCAAAGCTGAGGCCCTACACAAAACCTCCCGCAATGAACACACCAGCACAAATAATAGCAATAACCGTCCCCCCAAGCCGATGGGCACAGCAATTACTAAGTTTCCCACGCCTCGTCCACTCCCTCCACGGCTATCACAGCAAGGAAACTGACACACCTTCCACACACACACACACACACACACACACACACACACGCAAAGTGCGAAAAAACGCCCTACCTACGGATAAGTGCTAAACACATTCCCCACCTAAAATCACAATACACACCGGATGCACTGTTACGTAGGAAAGACAACAACAGCAACAACAACTTACTTACAGCAAGCCAATCTTAACCGAAGAACGCGCGAAGTGAAGGCGAGGCCAGACAATGTCGCCCTTCTTGGCAAAAGAGGGAGACGAAGACGAGGACCGAAGGCGAAGAAGGCGGAGGAGAAGAAGAAGGCAGAGAGGAAGAAGAAGAAGTCCCCACGAGAACCGCACCTACCTACCTCTTCAGCCTCTATTCTACCATCTAAACATAAAAAGAAAATAAAAGAAATAAAAATGATAACAATAATGAGACATCGAAATGCGAGGAATACTTACTGGCAAAAAAATTGCGATTAGGCACCAAGCACCCAATACGGTTAGAACGTGTCCTAACGATATTAAATCCTACCAACACAAATGCACCGTTCAAAGGGCTAACAAAGTGATTGACGAATTGCCAAAATAGTCGCCATTTCTCGCCCCAACCATTATACGGTGGGAAAACAAAACCTCCCAACGGTCACATAGTGTAGGTGGCCTTCGCCCCTACACCAGCATGTGGGCGTAGAAAAGAAGCCAGTCGACATTTAGGGGACATAGTGACAACAACAGTAACTATAAACCGCAACTGGCACACCTTACGCCACGAAAAAATGCGCAAAGACCTGCTCACCAATGCTGAAAACATCTTTCCACCCATAAAGAAACCCACATCGAACCTATCGCTGCGCAGAGAAGACACCAACAACTCACTAATTGCGATTTAATCTTACCTGGCAAATATGCCAAGCCATTGCGAAGGCGAGATTCGCACCAAGCGCCGCCTCCTCATAATGCCTCCATTCCCGCTCACAAAACACAAACATTCTGAAGGAGCTGGAGCTCTGCCTCCTCCTCCACCTCCACCTCCTTCAATGCCTCATCTAGCGATTACGTAGACAAAGAAAATGCGTAATAAGGCATGTAATGAATAACTATTAGCGAAAATAATACACAGGCGCTAAGCACTTGGTACAGTTAAAACTCTCCTCCACAAAATAAATGCTCATTAATCAGAGTCCGTCGTCAATAAAAGGCTAAATAATTAATCAACTGTCACAATAACCATACCTCATCGCCCAAAGTATCGAACACCAACAAATGAACGCGATTAGACCCAACATCTGCAAAACAAGATGTCTCAACAGTCACATTCTGAAGCATTTGCCTGTATCGTGGCGATTAGGCGTATGAAGGGGGCACGCCGACACCTAAATGATTCAAAAGCAACCAATTAACTAACACCCATAAGAAAGCACCAAACAATTACGTGAATAGGTAGTATAGTGGGAAAGCGAGCGCCTTAAGCCGCATTATGAAGCCTCTGCGTCTAATCGAGAATGTGAGCATATAAAGAGAAACAATCTACTCTTAAATGATCCAAAAGCAGCTAAGAACCTAAAACTAACAACAAAATTGCTTAATACTTGCCGGTTCTCCGAGTTGTTACAGCAAATAATGCACCAGCAATCGATACCAAGAGCCCCAAAATGCACACCAATTACCAGTCCGCCGACCAGTTTTGCGCGACAAAACAAACGCACTTTTGATTTTTGCTTATTTTTTATACAGTCTAAGTTACTGCAAACACTACACTTTTTGTAACAAGCATCAATTTTAAGGCGTAAATTTGCAAATGAAATAAATTACTTAGTAGGTGTAAGTGAGGAAATCAGCTATGAATTTCAGGGATATAAAAGCGCCTAAAACTTATATTTTAGTAAGTGGTAATACAAACCACGTGCGAATCAAATAATTTTGCAAAGGTCTACTGCACAGTTAATTTGTATGTCGCACTTATTTTCCAATTTGATGGTTGTGGCAAAGCTGATATATGGGGACTATTGAAAGGTAATTTGGCCCACGTTTTAGTGTAGCCTTGCTTTACTCTTGGGGGTTTTCTATGATTTTTCTTGATTGTCCTTCTGCCTTGGCCAAGTTATGTCAATTATGACCCTAAGGCCATGTGAGAATTTGTGTTCGGTGTGTCCTACTGTGCGAGTAGCTGTTTCTATTCTGCTAATTAACTTGGCTAGTTCTACTGGCTGTTAGGGACCAATAATGGGCAAAAAGTGGGTGCCTTTTCTTTCCTTCCCCACTCAAGATAGCAATGAAGGCTGGTGTTTCTGACGTCTACGCACGTTCGTAGTCTAGTGGGTGGATGGATGAATGTGGAAGAAAACAGTCGACTGGATGTCACCGCAGTAAAAGACGCTAAACATGTCAACTGAGAGGTGGACTGGCATTGTACGTATATAGTTGCGGTGGTGTGGGATGGGGTGGGGTGGGACAAGACTTCATTTCACGCCTCACCCTGCCAATTTTTACGTTTAGACTTTAGGGTGGAATGTTGATACTACTGAAATGGTGTTCGGTAGTGAGTGTTTTGTCAACTGGGCGGGCTCACATGTTACTCGTTTTCAGTCGCAGCAGCAGCAGCAGCAGTGGTGGTGGTGGTGGTGGTGGTGGTAGGGCCACGGGCCTTAGGCTGATTTCTAGCGGTGGCGTTGGCGGCAGCGAGGCAGCAAAGAAGTAGGTCAAGTAGAGGAGGAGTAGTCGGAGCGCCTATGTAACGCTGGTGGCGAAATTGATAAGGCAGGAGGGCACACTCATCACTTCACAACATGTTGAGTGTAATGGGAAGGGAATGAGGTTTGGAGGCCTCACAAAAACAACAAAAACAACAACAACTGCGCATTGAAAAGCACCTACTCCCGAAAGAGAAGGAACATGTATACGCCTCCAGTGCAGGAAAGCACCATACAACTATCAAAAATAGATTCACAAGATTACAACTATATACGTACAATGCCAGTCCACCTCTCAGTTGACATGTTTAGCGTCTTTTACTGCGGTGACATCCAGTCGACTGTTTTCTTCCACATTCATCCATCCACCCACTAGACTACGAACGTGCGTAGACGTCAGAAACACCAGCCTTCATTGCTATCTTGAGTGGGGAAGGAAAGAAAAGGCACCCACTTTTTGCCCATTATTGGTCCCTAACAGCCAGTAGAACTAGCCAAGTTAATTAGCAGAATAGAAACAGCTACTCGCACAGTAGGACACACCGAACACAAATTCTCACATGGCCTTAGGGTCATAATTGACACAACTTGGCCAAGGCAGAAGGACAATCAAGAAAAATCATAGAAAACCCCCAAGAGTAAAGCAAGGCTACACTAAAACGTGGGCCAAATTACCTTTCAATAGTCCCCATATATCAGCTTTGCCACAACCATCAAATTGGAAAATAAGTGCGACATACAAATTAACTGTGCAGTAGACCTTTGCAAAATTATTTGATTCGCACGTGGTTTGTATTACCACTTACTAAAATATAAGTTTTAGGCGCTTTTATATCCCTGAAATTCATAGCTGATTTCCTCACTTACACCTACTAAGTAATTTATTTCATTTGCAAATTTACGCCTTAAAATTGATGCTTGTTACAAAAAGTGTAGTGTTTGCAGTAACTTAGACTGTATAAAAATAAGCAGAAATCAAAAGTTCGCTTGTTTTGTCGCGCAAAACTGGTCGGCGGACTGGTAATTGGTGTGCATTTTGGGGCTATTGATATCGATTGCTGGTGCATTATTTGCTGTAACAACTCGGAGAACCGGCAAGTATTAAGCAATTTTGTTGTTAGTTTTAGGTTCTTAGCTGCTTTTGGATCATTTAAGAGTAGATTGTTTCTCTTTATATGCTCACATTCTCGATTAGACGCAGAGGCTTCATAATGCGGCTTAAGGCGCTCGCTTTCCCACTATACTACCTATTCACGTAATTGTTTGGTGCTTTCTTATGGGTGTTAGTTAATTGGTTGCTTTTGAATCATTTAGGTGTCGGCGTGCCCCCTTCATACGCCTAATCGCCACGATACAGGCAAATGCTTCAGAATGTGACTGTTGAGACATCTTGTTTTGCAGATGTTGGGTCTAATCGCGTTCATTTGTTGGTGTTCGATACTTTGGGCGATGAGGTATGGTTATTGTGACAGTTGATTAATTATTTAGCCTTTTATTGACGACGGACTCTGATTAATGAGCATTTATTTTGTGGAGGAGAGTTTTAACTGTACCAAGTGCTTAGCGCCTGTGTATTATTTTCGCTAATAGTTATTCATTACATGCCTTATTACGCATTTTCTTTGTCTACGTAATCGCTAGATGAGGCATTGAAGGAGGTGGAGGTGGAGGAGGAGGCAGAGCTCCAGCTCCTTCAGAATGTTTGTGTTTTGTGAGCGGGAATGGAGGCATTATGAGGAGGCGGCGCTTGGTGCGAATCTCGCCTTCGCAATGGCTTGGCATATTTGCCAGGTAAGATTAAATCGCAATTAGTGAGTTGTTGGTGTCTTCTCTGCGCAGCGATAGGTTCGATGTGGGTTTCTTTATGGGTGGAAAGATGTTTTCAGCATTGGTGAGCAGGTCTTTGCGCATTTTTTCGTGGCGTAAGGTGTGCCAGTTGCGGTTTATAGTTACTGTTGTTGTCACTATGTCCCCTAAATGTCGACTGGCTTCTTTTCTACGCCCACATGCTGGTGTAGGGGCGAAGGCCACCTACACTATGTGACCGTTGGGAGGTTTTGTTTTCCCACCGTATAATGGTTGGGGCGAGAAATGGCGACTATTTTGGCAATTCGTCAATCACTTTGTTAGCCCTTTGAACGGTGCATTTGTGTTGGTAGGATTTAATATCGTTAGGACACGTTCTAACCGTATTGGGTGCTTGGTGCCTAATCGCAATTTTTTTGCCAGTAAGTATTCCTCGCATTTCGATGTCTCATTATTGTTATCATTTTTATTTCTTTTATTTTCTTTTTATGTTTAGATGGTAGAATAGAGGCTGAAGAGGTAGGTAGGTGCGGTTCTCGTGGGGACTTCTTCTTCTTCCTCTCTGCCTTCTTCTTCTCCTCCGCCTTCTTCGCCTTCGGTCCTCGTCTTCGTCTCCCTCTTTTGCCAAGAAGGGCGACATTGTCTGGCCTCGCCTTCACTTCGCGCGTTCTTCGGTTAAGATTGGCTTGCTGTAAGTAAGTTGTTGTTGCTGTTGTTGTCTTTCCTACGTAACAGTGCATCCGGTGTGTATTGTGATTTTAGGTGGGGAATGTGTTTAGCACTTATCCGTAGGTAGGGCGTTTTTTCGCACTTTGCGTGTGTGTGTGTGTGTGTGTGTGTGTGTGTGTGTGTGTGTGTGTGTGGAAGGTGTGTCAGTTTCCTTGCTGTGATAGCCGTGGAGGGAGTGGACGAGGCGTGGGAAACTTAGTAATTGCTGTGCCCATCGGCTCGGGGGGACGGTTATTGCTATTATTTGTGCTGGTGTGTTCATTGCGGGAGGTTTTGTGTAGGGCCTCAGCTTTGACGGTGTTGGTTGGTGTGTGTGAGTGAGTGAGTGACTGAGGTGAACCCGGAAGGGGGGTGGGGAGGTGTTTGCGTAGGTCACTGCGTGGACTGTGCCCTGTAGCCAATCTGAGTGTTGGTTTGTTGAGGCGTCTCTGTCTTTTCTCGGTGGTTGTGTCTGCGGGCGTTAGTCTCGTAGCGCGTAAGACATTTGCACATCGTGCTGTTCATTGTTATTTTTTTTTTACTTTCCGTCTTTTCGGACACTGCGGACTTACCGTGCCACTGGTGGCGGTGGGTGGGTGGGTGGGTGGTGTACAGCGTGTACTTGATGTTTAAACGCTCACCTTATGGAGTGGAGTAGGCCAAGGACTTCTAGTGTGGCAGTGGTCTGTACGTTTTGGTTTCCAGCTATGCTGCCTACCCACGTCCCCTCTTTTATAGCCACACCACTTGAGGCTATGGGTTGTGATTGTTTTGGTAGTCGTAGATGTGATTAATTCTTTTAACGAAGGATGATGGACTTTGGCTAGTGAGACGTAATTTGGTTGCGAAGATTTCTAGCCTTCCTACGTGGTGGTCATTTGCCTATTTATTTGAAATTTTCTTACGATATCCCCCCTTTTGTGTGCATAAATGCAACTATATGTCCGCCTGTCTGTTTCCCTGCTGGAGTAAATGTCGGAAAAGTTGGTGCATTCACTGTGAAGGCTTGCTGCTGTCTTCCAAGTGCGCTGCCTAATCGCGTTGACGTTTTCACCGCACAGCAGTCGTAGCGAGTGATGGAGATTGTTTGTTTTGGCTCCTGCTAAGTGGTTTGCCATTTTAATGGGGAGTAGTTTTGACCGATGAGGCCGCCGCCTAACTTTTAACGTGGGAATTTTCACCCACGCGAAGTACTCCCTCTTCGTTCATTCCTTACCTCCTCACTACTAAGTGCCTGTTCTATTTGTGGATGCTTGTTTATCCGTTTCTCTTCCATGCACCTTTACGCTGGTGGTGTGGAAGACTTGGGTCGGTTAGTTGGGATTGTTGTGGCGGTTGGAAGTGCAATTCTCGATGGTGTGTTGGCCTTCATCATCAGCCACGTTGGGGCTTTCTTTCTTTCTTTCTCTCTTTTTTATTTATTTTTATACTTGCATAATTCGCTCACATTCTCCTCTTGGGGAAGTTTCCACTTTGTTTGTTTGTTTGTATCCTAATATTTTCTTGTGTACAATTCGACCTGTTGCAGTCCCTACACCTATTTTATTTTACTCAAAATTTTTTTAATGTAATGTAGGCAACTTAGTCTTGTTTTTACTAAAATACTGAATTTAGCTGAGAAGTGTTTTCGCTTTACCGAGTGCTTGGTGCCCAATCGCTATTTTCTTGCCAATAGTTAGTTGGTATTGGGACGTGATGTCGTTGAGACGACCTGCAGCTCCACCATGTGCTTGGCATTTATGTGACGTACGTACGTACGTATGTGTGTACGTATGTGTGCATCCATATGTCTGCTCCCCTCTCTACCTCCCCATGCATGGATATAATTGTTGAAGTAAACGTTAAGTAGATGACCGCGGTTGCCGCCGAGTCTTTGTGTTGTGCGTTCGCACTGACTATTGACGCCGATGGCTGGGGAGTAGCGATGTCTACTTTCCATTGAGAAGACTTGCAATTCTCCTCCTCCTCCTTAGCCTGCGATGCCTAGTCGCGTTTACTCCTTCACTGCACTATATGTACCCGTGGAGATTGATTGACGGAGACTTGGTTGGTTTGCGAGTTGGCAAATGCTTGCTCCTTCCTGTTTTCCTTGATTTTCTCATTTCTTAAACGATGCATTTTCATTTAGGTCCAATGCATTACGAGGAGGAGGAGGAGGAGGACCGCCTTTGACGTAGCTGAGTATTTGGTTGTCCTCTCCTTTCTACTTGCATGCCTGAGGGTTTCTCTTGCACCGCCGACTGCATTGTGGTGATGGACGCTGGAGGTTGACGACCAAGGGGATGGCCGAGGGGTACTCTTGAGCCCGTTCGTTTTACCCCTTGTCGTTGTTGTTGTTGTTGTGGGTACGAAAAGACTGGGAGCTGCACCACTGTACTTGGGCTGGACGACGACGCGACCTCCTGACTGTGACAGTGGCTTCCCTTGCCAGCAGCTCTCCTTCTCTATGTCACCAGTACAATTTCTGTGTGAAATAGACGTGTCTTCTGCCGCATCACTGCTACCATGTCTCCTGCCTGTCGTCTTCCCCTCGTGGGCTAAACAAATGGGCTTACCTTACAAGTGCGTATGCGACCGCACCTCTTTTTGCTGCTATCAATGTTCAAAAGTTGGCAGAGATGTTAAGTAATGCTAGCTATGTAGGAGTGTGTCATCTAAGCGGTTTGCACAGTTTTGCAGTTTATTTGAGAAACAAATAAATAGAAGTCAGTAAATATGGCAACACTTCATTTCATTTCACTTTTGTTGCTATTCTTTGCATTGCGTGCCACATTTCTTCGTTTCTCGTGACTGCAGTTTCCACGTAGTAGTCCTGCATTCTAAGAAGCCAACACATAGAGTTGGAGGAGCTATTCCAACCTCTAGGGCACCTCAAACACTTTATGATGTGGACCGCTAACTGAATGGACCTAATTCTTACCAATGTGTTGCACACGTTTGGCATCCCAATAATAGTTCCATTCGAACAAACTCAGCTAAAGCCGCTCTTGGACACCTTTGATGATTCTCTCGCAGTGCATAGACGTCGACCTCGCAGCTTCAGGTCACTGAGACGTCATTCCCTAGCCTTGGGTAGAAATGAGGCACCAATGTTATGTCAAGACGACTGGACCCGCAAGTACACAGAATCGGCTACAATGTGAGGTGGGCCGAGATTGACAATGCCACAAATGATTGGCATTTTATCTTAGCTGGTGCTTTTTTGCGGAGTTGGTGTGAGGCAGCTCTGCTGTAAAAGTAGGGCTTTTTCAAGACCACCACGGAGAGTGGCGAACCCACTTCCTTGATGGGAGAGAGAATGGATGGTACTGCTGCAATTCTGACCAATAAGTGGCACAGCGACATCGACAGGGCGAGCTTCCACAAGTGGCAATAGCAAGACAGATCTCTCCTCTTGCTTGCTCTTTTAGGCTACCCAAAGTCTTCAGACTTTGTTTTTCTGTCAAGAGGTTGGGGGCAGAGGGGGGGGGGGGGGAGAGGGGCATTTAGCGCAACAAATCTAGTGTTGCATGGGTTGAATCATTCCTACGGCACCATCGCCTATGCCAGTTGACCATCGTTGCCAGTGATTTTGTTATAAAATGTCAGGTCCACTTGACTGATGATTAGTAGCACTTTCTCAGCAAGATTGGTACGCCAGTTGGCGCTTTTAGAAGTAGGCGTTGGCGGTGCCACCACGAAAGGAGGTGGAGGATGAGGAGGAGGAGGAGGAGGAGGCGTGGGCGGAGGAGGAGAAGACGCCTGTCAGAAACACTTGCAGCAAAGTGGTAGGGGAGAGCAACTCTGTAAGTTAGTAGTGGTTCGAACCGGTAGTGTGCATAAGTAGAGGCTACATCGCAGCACATAAGCAATTCCTTTACCAAAATTGCCAGTTAAGCAGACAGCCAACGTAGCGTAATGTCAGTTTAGTGACGACTTCTAGCAGTATGCATCCCCTCCTTAAATTAACACATTCCGGGGGGTGGTGGTGGTGGTGGTGGGAAGGGAGTGAGATTTATTGGTAGTCTTCCTAGGGGAGTGGGGGTGGGGGCGGTGATGTAAAGTGATTTGGTGGATTGGCAACGGGTGACAGCATGCTTTATTGACCACCTTGCTCTTTGCCACCTCCATTTCATTCATTCATTTATGATTCGGTACACAGTAATTAACTAAACAGCCGATTCCTCGAGCGCAAGTGGAATAAAAGAGGAGATCAGTGGTGTTACCCACCCCATGGCACATCCTAATTGCCCATCACAACCCTTGCAACGTCATCTGACCTTCAACTCCACGTGGATTGATATCCAGGCCCGCTGTTTAGCCTTGGAGTTGACGTTGACCCCGTCTGGCAACCCTGGTGACGTCATCTGACCTTCAACTCCACGTGCATCGATATCCAGGCCTGCTGGGTGGCCTTGGGGTCGACGTTTTCCCTTGCTATTTCACGATAAGTAGGGTTTCAGATTAGAAGCAGGGGAGTGAGGCATCGTTTCATCAGCCAGGTTGGAGCTTTCTTTGTAGAACCGCGCGGTCTGGGGTCGCTTCGCTTCGCGGCCCCAGGCGCGCGCACCCGTCTTAACTTACTCTATTCCCCCTATATGCCGCATTGGGCTTGCTGGGCACATTTCTTTTCCTTTTGTGTTGTGTTTGCTTTTGGCTCCTGCTACACTTTTACGCATTTGCTCCCTCCCTCCCTCCCTCCCTCCCTCCCTCCCTCCATAACTCTCTCTCTCTCCCTCTCTCTCAATATTTTACCACTTTTAACCCCCTCCGTGTGGGGCATTTTTAGTTTCTATCGCTTCTTTCTGCTGTTGTTGCTGCTGCTGCTGCTGCTGCTAGCAGCCCCCTAGAAGTTAGAGTTTGTCATTCCTGATGTGGGAAAGGCAAGGTGGAACTTGCTCGTGCCTGTTCCTCTTTTCTTTTCCTTTCTTTCCTCTCATTATTTTCAGCTCCTCTTCTGAATACACACACACACACACACACAGAATCACCAATTTTTGGACCTAATTAACATTCCCTCCCTACCTCCCTCCCTCCATCCCTCCCTCCCCCCAACCTACAGACAATCAACTCCACCCTCGGTGCTCCTCACAGAGGGGAGGGGAGGGGAGGGGAGGGAGTGGAGGGGAGGGAGGGGAGGGGAGGGGAGGGAAGGGTAATGCAGACGGCCTGACAGGAAGATAGGGGAGGAGTTGAGTTTGCATGGGTAAAAATACTTCCAGCGTCCGCATAGTAGGCCCAATTGGTTAGTGCTCTCTCTAGGGTTGTCCCCCTCCTCTTCCTCCTCGTCCTCCTTCAGCCCCTTTACTGGACAACTTGACATTGATGTCCGCCACTCAATACTACGTCTGGACATTGTGGAAACCCCTTTTTTAATTTTGCCCTCCAGTCACATGATGGCGATGGGGTGGAGGCGGTGGAGGTTGTCTCTATGGCTTTTTTGTACGCTCTGTGGTCTGATCTAGTCACTGGGTAGGAACAGTAGTGCAATGGGCTGTAAATAAACACAGTCACTCACCAAGCGTACGAGGCATCTTAGTTTCTATGCTTTAAAACAGTCTCCATATCCGTATAGTAGGTTAAAATGTTGTGGTCGTTGCCTCCCCTCTCCCTTCACGCCATCCGCCGCTTGCTAGGATTTCTGGACAGGACAATGAGGCAAATTCTTTTTTTGTCTCAACGATCTTTGCGTACGCTTTGTGACTTCTTTTCCCTCCACCGATCCCACGCTCTTTTTGAGGCAATAGGTGAGTGGGTGAGTGGGTGGGTGGGTCGTGGAGATGAGGACGTAAAAATGGACACAGGCACTCGCCTAGCTTGTATTTCCTGCTGCTATTTTGTGCATCGTTTCTCCACTCGTCTCGAGGCGACCACAGGAAAGCCCTGTCGTTGTTGTTGTTGTTGCTGTTGTTGTTGATGATGATGATGCCTAGCAATCTAACCCTACTAGCAGTAACATTATTGTTACTATGATTTCATGAGGAGGAGGAGGAGGAGGAGGAGGAGTAGGAGGCGAGAAAGGATAGACGAGAGGGTTAGCTAGTGGGATTTGTGCTGGGCTCTCAAATCTCCCCCTTCTTTACTCTCTTTCATTTTTCCTCCAGCCAAGTGTAGGAAGAGGGCACATGTGTCGTTGTGATTGTGTGTGTGTGTGTGCGTGTGTGTGTGTGTGAGATTGTTTCTTTTCTCGGTCAGTAAGTAGGTGGGCAGGTAGGCAGGCAGGCAGGCAGGCGGGCAAGCAGAGATGACTAATACACACAACGCAGGCACAGCAGCAATCGGTGGTATCATCGATCCGTTGAGATTCATCGACCCATTGACTCATCGACCGACCGACCGACCGACCGACCGACCGACCGACCGACCGACCGACCGACCGACCGACCGACCGACCGACCGACCGACCGACCGACCGACCGACCGACCGACCGACCGACCGACCGACCGACGACCGACCGACCGACCGACCGACCGACCGACCGACCGACCGACCGACCGACCGACCGACCGACCGACCGACCGACCGACCGACCGACCGACCGACGGACCAACCAAACGATTGCTCAGTGTGGATGAGTCAGTAATGAGGCCTAAATCTAGGCCCCGCCCCACCCCACCCCACCCCACACCGCCCCAGTCTGCCTACTTCTTTCTCCTCCTCACAGGCAACCGACAATTTGACACAAGACAGGGCTGCACTCAACAACTTCCCTTCAAATCCACTCCCAGCCCATTTGTTTGTTTGTTTGCGCACACTCCACCAAGTACCCATGACCACCAGGCCTCATCGCTAGTAGCCCAGCAAACAGGACCCAAATAACACCAAATTCCTACTGCAGTCAGCGCCTACCTGAGCGAACTAGACAGTGTCCTTTCAACGGAAAAAATCATCATCACCGCACCATTGCAGATTGTTTCGCCTAAATAATCACGCTGGCTGACCGCAGTTACTTGATGTGACGAGTCAACCTCCCCTCAGAAACCAGAACACACAACCGCCTCTCATTACTTTTATTGCATTGAATACAAACGACAGGCCTGGCATCAATGATATGGTCATGTGGAACACACGCCACGAATATACGTGCCACCAGATGACGAAGAGAGAAGGAAGAAGTCCAACTAACTCGTAGAAACCGTATTTTCAGCAGGCTCAATCAATTCCCACAAATGCCAACGCGTCCACCACCACCACCACCACCACATACCACCTAAAGGAGAACGCATCATTTCATTCTTCCACCACATTAAAAGCACCACGCCTACATCTATGTCGAAAATAGATGCATAAAATACCAAGAACATATACATGCTCCCAACTTGCCTGCCTTATAATTTGATTCCTTTTCAACTTCCACTGCAGTAGCCTCCAATCGACCGTCCTTCCCACGCATTCATGCATACACACATTTGTCGGCTGCAACTCAACTCCTATTAACTTCCACCGACACTGTAACCATTCATTTTCCTCACTATCCCACGCAGCGAGGTGAGAAGACACTCACTCTTCACAAGCACCGGCCCTCCATTCGAATGAGACCAAACGCATTGAAAAGCACCTACTCCCGAAAGAGAAGGAACACGTATACGCCTCCAGTGCAGGAAAGCACCATACAACTATCGAAAATGGGTTCACAAGATTACAACTATATACATACAATGCCAACTCACCTCTCAGTTGACCGTTTTCTCCCACATTCATCCATCCAACCACGAGACCACGAAGGTGCGTAGACGTCGGAACCACCAGCCTTCATTGCTATCTGGAGTGGGGAAGGAAAGAAAAGGCACTCACTTTTTGCTCATTATTGGCCCTAACCGCCAGTAGAACTAGCCAAGTTAATTAGCAGAATAGAAACAGCTACTTGCGCAGTAGGACACACCGAAAACAAATTCTCACATGGCCTTAGGGTCATAATTGACACAACTTGGCCAAGGCAGAAGGATAATCAAAAAAAATCATAGAAAACCCCCAAGAGTAAAGCAGGGCTACACTAAAACGTGGGCCAAATTACCCTTCAATGTTCCCCATATATCAACTTTGCCACAACCATCAAATTGGAGAATAAGTGCGACATACAAATTAACTGTGCAGTAGACCTTTGCAAAATTATTTGATTTGCATATGGTTTGCATTACCGATTACTAAAATATAAGATTTAGGAGCTTTTATTTCCCCGAAATTCATCGCTGGTTTCCTCACTTACGCCCACTAAGCAATTTATTTTGTTTGCAAATTTACGCCTTAAAATTGATGCTTGTAATAAAAATTGCAGCGTTTGCAGTTGCTTAGACTGTATAAAAATAAGCAGAAATCAAAAGTTCGCTTGTTTTGTCGCGCAAAACTGGTCGGCGGACTGGTAATTGGTGTGCATTTTGGGGCTATTGATATCGATTGCTGGTGCATTATTTGCTGTAACAACTCGGAGAACCGGCAAGTATTAAGCAATTTTGTTGTTAGTTTTAGGTTCCTAGCTGCTTTTGGATCATTTAAGAGTAGATTATTTCTCTTTATATGCTCCCGTTCTCGATTAGACACAGAGTCTTCATAATGCGGCTTAAGGTGCTTGCTTTCCCAAAATACTGCCTATTCACGTAATTGTTTGGTGCTTTCTTATGGGTGTTAGTTAATTGGTTGCTTTTAAATCCCTTAGGTGTCGGTGGGCTCCTCTTATACGCCTAATCGCCACGATACAGGCAAATGCTTCAGAATGTGACTGTTGAGACGTCTTGTTTTGCAGACGTTTGGGTCTAATCGCGTTCATTTGTTGGTGTTCGATACTTTAAGCGATGAGGTATGGTCATTGTGACAGTTGATTAATTATTTGGCCTTTTATTGACGACGGACTCTGATTAATGAGCATTTATCTTGTGGAGGAGAGTTTTAACTGTACCAAGTGCTTAGCGCCTGCGTACTATTTTCGCCAATAGTTATTCATTATATGCCTTAATACGTATTTTCTTTGTCTACGTAATCGCTAGATGAGGCATTGAAGGAGGTGGAGGTGGAGGAGGAGGCAGAGTTTCAGCTCCTTCGGAATGTTTGTGTTTTGTGAGCGAGAATGGAGGCATTATGAGGAGGCGGCGCTTGGTGCGAATTTCGCCCTCGCTATGGCTTGGCATATTTGCCAGGTAAGATTGGATCGCAATTAGTGAGTTGTTGGTGTCTTCTCTGCGCAGCGATAGATAGATTCGATGAGGGTTTCTTTATGAGTGGAAACATGTTTTCAGCATTGGTGCGCAGGTCTTTGCGCATTTTTTCGTGGCGTAAGGTGCGCCAGTTGCGGTTTATAGTTACTGTTGTTGTCACTATGTCCCCTAAATGTCGACTGGTGGGTGGGTGGTGTACAGCGTGTACTTGATGTTTAAACGCTCACCTTATGGAGTGGAGTAGGCCAAGGACTTCTAGTGTGGCAGTGGTCTGTACGTTTTGGTTTCCAGCTATGCTGTCTACCCACGTCCCCTCTTTTATGGCCACACCACTTGAGGCTATGGATTGTGATTGTTTTGGTAGATGTAGATGTGATTAATTCTTTTAACGAAGGATGATGAACTTCGACTAGTGAGACGTAATTTGGTTACGAAGATTTCTAGCCTTCCTACGTGGTGGTCATTTGCCTATTTATTTGAAATTTTCTTACGATATCCCCCCTTTTGTGTGCATAAATGCAACTATATGTCCGCCTGTCTGTTTCCCTGCTGGAGTAAATGTCGAAAAAGTTGGTGCATTCACTGTGAAGGCTTGCTGTCTTCTAAGTGCACTGCCTAAACGCGTTGACGTTTTCACTGCACAGCAGTCGTAGCGAGTGATGAAGATTGTTTGTTTTGGCTCCTGCTAAATGGTTTGCTATTGTAATGGGGAGTAGTTTTGACCGATGAGGCCGCCGCCTAACTTTTAACGTGGGAATTTTCACCCACGCGAAGTACTCCCTCTTCGTTCATTCCTTACCTCCTCACTACTAAGTGCCTGTTCTATTTGTGGATGCTTGTTTATCCGTTTCTCTTCCATGCACTTTTACGCTGGTGGTGTGGAAGACTTGGGTCGGTTAGTTGGGATTGTTGTGGCGGTTGGAAGTGCAATTGTCGATGGTGTGTTGGCCTTCCTCCCAGCGTAGCAGCATATGTATGAGGCGAGGTCTGACCGCAGCGACTGCGCGAACGTGGGCGCAGTTTCGGCGTGTGTTGGTGTTTGTTAGTTTGCTCAGCCGAGAGGCAAAGGAGTGGCCACTGGGGAGACTCGGAAGTGTTTTGGGGGAAGGCTGTAGTGGTAGTGGTGGACTTCTGCGGGATCACGACTGCCAATGGAGGAGGTGAGAAGGTTTTGTTTTCCGACTGCAAGGCCCCTACTCGCGTTCACTTTCCACTGCTTGTATAATGCTTGAGGGGAGAAGCGGCGACTGTTTTGATAATTCGTCAATTGGTTTGCTTGCCCTTTCGACGGTGCATTTGGATTAGTAGGAGTGAATTTTGCTGAGAGGTGTTTCCACTTTACCGAGAGCTTGGTGCCCATTGGACGTGGATCGGTGTCCATGCCTGCCTAGTGGCCAGCGGCAGACTTGGCTTCGATGCTAATCCTCGCTATTTTATGGCAAGCATGGTTTCCGATTAGAACCAGGGGAGTTAGCCATCGTTTCATCAGCCACGTTGGAGCTTTCTTTCTTTCTTTTTATGTATTTTTGCACTTGCATAATTCGCTCACATTCTCCTCTTGGGGAAGTTTCCACTTTGTTTGTTTGTTTGTCTCTTAATATTTTCTTGTGCACAATTCGACCTGTTGCAGCCCTTACACCTATTTTATTTTACTTAGAATTTTTTTTGATGTAATGTAGGCAACTTAGTCTTGTTTTTACTGAAATACTGAATTTAGCTGAGAAGTGTTTTCGCTTTACCGAGTGCTTGGTGCCCAATCGCTATTTTCTTGCCAATAGTTAGTTGGTATTGGGACGTGATGTCGTTGAGACGACCTGCAGCCCCACCGTGTGCTTGGCATTTATGTGACGTACGTACGTATGTGTGTACGTATGTGTGCATCCATATGTCTGCTCCCCTCTCTACCTCCCCATGCATGGATATAATTGTTGAAGTAAACGTTAAGTAGATGACCGCAGTTGCCGTCGAGTCTTTGTGTTGTGTGTTCGCACTGACTATTGACGCCGATGGCTGGGGAGTAGCGATGTCTACTTTCCATTGAGAAGACTTTCCATTCTACAGCCCCACTTACTGGGATGTCGTCATTGCTTTGCTTCCATTTGGGGCCGAGGTGGGCGTGAAGGATGAATGGAAAGACGATTGTGCGGAGGAGAAGGAGGAGGAGGAGGAGGACGTGCTCTCCTCCTCCTTAGCGTGCGATGCCTAGTCGCGTTTACTTCTTCACTGCACTATATGTGCCCGTAGAGATTGATTGAGGGAGACTTGGTTGTTATGCGAGTTGGTAAATGCTTGCTTCTTACTGTTTTCCTTTTTTCTCATTTTTTAAACGATGCATTCTCATTTAGGTCCAATGCATTACGAGGAGGAGGAGGAGGAGGACCGCCTTTGACGTAGCTGAGTAGTTGGTTGTCCTCTCCTTCCTACTTGCATGCCTGAGGGTTTCTCTTGCACCGTCGACTGCATTGTGGTGATGGACGCTGGAGGTTGACGGCCAAGGGGATCGCCGAGGGGTACTCTTGAGTCCGTTCGTTTTACCCCTTGTCGTCGTTGTTATTGTTGTTGTGGGTACGAAAAGACTGGGAGCTGCACCACTGTACTTGGGCTGGACGACGACGCGACCTCCTGACTGTGACAGTGGCTTCCCTTGCCAGCAGCTCTCCTTCTCTATGTCACCAGTACAATTTCTGTGTGAAATAGACGTGTCTTCTGCCGCATCACTGCTACCATGTCTCCTGCCTGTCGTCTTCCCCTCGTGGGCTAAACAAATGGGCTTACCTTACAAGTGCGTATGCGACCGCACCTCTTTTTGCTGCTATCAATGTTCAAAAGTTGGTAGAGATGTTAAGTAGTGCTAGCTATGTAGGAGTGTGTCATCTAAGCGGTATGCACAGTTTTGCTGTTTATTTGGGAAATAAATAAATAGAAGTCAGTAAATATGGCAACACTTCATTTCATTTCATGTTTGTTGCTATTCTTTGCATTGCGTGCCACATTTCTTCGTTTCTCGTGACTGCAGTTTCCACGTAGTAGTCCTGCATTCTAAGAAGCCAACACATAGAGTTGGAGGAGCTATTCCAACCTCTAGGGCACCTCAAACACTTTATGATGTGGACCGCTAACTGAATGGACCTAATTCTTACCAATGTGTTGCACACGTTTGGCATCCCAATAATAGTTCCATTCGAACAAACTCAGCTAAAGCCGCTCTTGGACACCTTTGATGATTCTCTCGCAGTGCATAGACGTCGACCTCGCAGCTTCAGGTCACTGAGACGTCATTCCCTAGCCTTGGGTAGAAATGAGGCACCAATGTTATGTCAAGACGACTGGACCCGCAAGTACACAGAATCGGCTACAATGTGAGGTGGGCCGAGATTGACAATGCCACAAATGATTGGCATTTTATCTTAGCTGGTGCTTTTTTGCGGAGTTGGTGTGAGGCAGCTCTGCTGTAAAAGTAGGGCTTTTTCAAGACCACCACGGAGAGTGGCGAACCCACTTCCTTGATGGGAGAGAGAATGGATGGTACTGCTGCAATTCTGACCAATAAGTGGCACAGCGACATCGACAGGGCGAGCTTCCACAAGTGGCAATAGCAAGACAGATCTCTCCTCTTGCTTGCTCTTTTAGGCTACCCAAAGTCTTCAGACTTTGTTTTTCTGTCAAGAGGTTGGGGGCAGAGGGGGGGGGAGGGGAGAGGGGCATTTAGCGCAACAAATCTAGTGTTGCATGGGTTGAATCATTCCTACGGCACCATCGCCTATGCCAGTTGACCATCGTTGCCAGTGATTTTGTTATAAAATGTCAGGTCCACTTGACTGATGATTAGTAGCACTTTCCCAGCAAGATTGGTACGTCAGTTGGCGCTTTTAGAAGTAGGCGTTGGCGGTGCCACCACGAAAGGAGGTGGAGGATGAGGAGGAGGAGGAGGAGGAGGCGTGGGCGGAGGAGGAGAAGACGCCTGTCAGAAACACTTGCAGCAAAGTGGTAGGGGAGAGCAACTCTGTAAGTTAGTAGTGGTTCGAACCGGTAGTGTGCATAAGTAGAGGCTACATCGCAGCACATAAGCAATTCCTTTACCAAAATTGCCAGTTAAGCAGACAGCCAACGTAGCGTAATGTCAGTTTAGTGACGACTTCTAGCAGTATGCATCCCCTCCTTAAATTAACACATTCCGGGGGGTGGTGGTGGTGGTGGTGGGAAGGGAGTGAGATTTATTGGTAGTCTTCCTAGGGGAGTGGGGGTGGGGGCGGTGATGTAAAGTGATTTGGTGGATTGGCAACGGGTGACAGCATGCTTTATTGACCACCTTGCTCTTTGCCACCTCCATTTCATTCATTCATTTATGATTCGGTACACAGTAATTAACTAAACAGCCGATTCCTCGAGCGCAAGTGAGAATAAAAGAGGAGATCAGTGGTGTTACCCACCCCATGGCACGTCCTAATTGCCCATCACAACCCTTGCAACGTCATCTGACCTTCAACTCCACGTGCGTCGATATCCAGGCCCGCTGTTTAGCCTTGGAGTTGACGTTGACCCCGTCTGGCAACCCTGGTGACGTCATCTGACCTTCAACTCCACGTGCATCGATATCCAGGCCTGCTGGGTGGCCTTGGGGTCGACGTTTTCCCTTGCTATTTCACGATAAGTAGGGTTTCAGATTAGAAGCAGGGGAGTGAGGCATCGTTTCATCAGCCAGGTTGGAGCTTTCTTTGTAGAACCGCGCGGTCTGGGGTCGCTTCGCTTCGCGGCCCCAGGCGCGCGCACCCGTCTTAACTTACTCTATTCCCCCTATATGCCGCATTGGGCTTGCTGGGCACATTTCTTTTCCTTTTGTGTTGTGTTTGCTTTTGGCTCCTGCTACACTTTTACGCATTTGCTCCCTCCCTCCCTCCCTCCCTCCCTCCCTCCATAACTCTCTCTCTCTCCCTCTCTCTCAATATTTTACCACTTTTAACCCCCTCCGTGTGGGGCATTTTTAGTTTCTATCGCTTCTTTCTGCTGTTGTTGCTGCTGCTGCTGCTGCTGCTAGCAGCCCCCTAGAAGTTAGAGTTTGTCATTCCTGATGTGGGAAAGGCAAGGTGGAACTTGCTCGTGCCTGTTCCTCTTTTCTTTTCCTTTCTTTCCTCTCATTATTTTCAGCTCCTCTTCTGAATACACACACACACACACACACAGAATCACCAATTTTTGGACCTAATTAACATTCCCTCCCTACCTCCCTCCCTCCATCCCTCCCTCCCCCCAACCTACAGACAATCAACTCCACCCTCGGTGCTCCTCACAGAGGGGAGGGGAGGGGAGGGGAGGGAGTGGAGGGGAGGGAGGGGAGGGGAGGGGAGGGAAGGGTAATGCAGACGGCCTGACAGGAAGATAGGGGAGGAGTTGAGTTTGCATGGGTAAAAATACTTCCAGCGTCCGCATAGTAGGCCCAATTGGTTAGTGCTCTCTCTAGGGTTGTCCCCCTCCTCTTCCTCCTCGTCCTCCTTCAGCCCCTTTACTGGACAACTTGACATTGATGTCCGCCACTCAATACTACGTCTGGACATTGTGGAAACCCCTTTTTTAATTTTGCCCTCCAGTCACATGATGGCGATGGGGTGGAGGCGGTGGAGGTTGTCTCTATGGCTTTTTTGTACGCTCTGTGGTCTGATCTAGTCACTGGGTAGGAACAGTAGTGCAATGGGCTGTAAATAAACACAGTCACTCACCAAGCGTACGAGGCATCTTAGTTTCTATGCTTTAAAACAGTCTCCATATCCGTATAGTAGGTTAAAATGTTGTGGTCGTTGCCTCCCCTCTCCCTTCACGCCATCCGCCGCTTGCTAGGATTTCTGGACAGGACAATGAGGCAAATTCTTTTTTTGTCTCAACGATCTTTGCGTACGCTTTGTGACTTCTTTTCCCTCCACCGATCCCACGCTCTTTTTGAGGCAATAGGTGAGTGGGTGAGTGGGTGGGTGGGTCGTGGAGATGAGGACGTAAAAATGGACACAGGCACTCGCCTAGCTTGTATTTCCTGCTGCTATTTTGTGCATCGTTTCTCCACTCGTCTCGAGGCGACCACAGGAAAGCCCTGTCGTTGTTGTTGTTGTTGCTGTTGTTGTTGATGATGATGATGCCTAGCAATCTAACCCTACTAGCAGTAACATTATTGTTACTATGATTTCATGAGGAGGAGGAGGAGGAGGAGGAGGAGTAGGAGGCGAGAAAGGATAGACGAGAGGGTTAGCTAGTGGGATTTGTGCTGGGCTCTCAAATCTCCCCCTTCTTTACTCTCTTTCATTTTTCCTCCAGCCAAGTGTAGGAAGAGGGCACATGTGTCGTTGTGATTGTGTGTGTGTGTGTGCGTGTGTGTGTGTGTGAGATTGTTTCTTTTCTCGGTCAGTAAGTAGGTGGGCAGGTAGGCAGGCAGGCAGGCAGGCGGGCAAGCAGAGATGACTAATACACACAACGCAGGCACAGCAGCAATCGGTGGTATCATCGATCCGTTGAGATTCATCGACCCATTGACTCATCGACCGACCGACCGACCGACCGACCGACCGACCGACCGACCGACCGACCGACCGACCGACCGACCGACCGACCGACCGACCGACCGACCGACCGACCGACCGACCGACCGACCGACCGACCGACCGACCGACCGACCGACGGACCAACCAAACGATTGCTCAGTGTGGATGAGTCAGTAATGAGGCCTAAATCTAGGCCCCGCCCCACCCCACCCCACCCCACACCGCCCCAGTCTGCCTACTTCTTTCTCCTCCTCACAGGCAACCGACAATTTGACACAAGACAGGGCTGCACTCAACAACTTCCCTTCAAATCCACTCCCAGCCCATTTGTTTGTTTGTTTGCGCACACTCCACCAAGTACCCATGACCACCAGGCCTCATCGCTAGTAGCCCAGCAAACAGGACCCAAATAACACCAAATTCCTACTGCAGTCAGCGCCTACCTGAGCGAACTAGACAGTGTCCTTTCAACGGAAAAAATCATCATCACCGCACCATTGCAGATTGTTTCGCCTAAATAATCACGCTGGCTGACCGCAGTTACTTGATGTGACGAGTCAACCTCCCCTCAGAAACCAGAACACACAACCGCCTCTCATTACTTTTATTGCATTGAATACAAACGACAGGCCTGGCATCAATGATATGGTCATGTGGAACACACGCCACGAATATACGTGCCACCAGATGACGAAGAGAGAAGGAAGAAGTCCAACTAACTCGTAGAAACCGTATTTTCAGCAGGCTCAATCAATTCCCACAAATGCCAACGCGTCCACCACCACCACCACCACCACATACCACCTAAAGGAGAACGCATCATTTCATTCTTCCACCACATTAAAAGCACCACGCCTACATCTATGTCGAAAATAGATGCATAAAATACCAAGAACATATACATGCTCCCAACTTGCCTGCCTTATAATTTGATTCCTTTTCAACTTCCACTGCAGTAGCCTCCAATCGACCGTCCTTCCCACGCATTCATGCATACACACATTTGTCGGCTGCAACTCAACTCCTATTAACTTCCACCGACACTGTAACCATTCATTTTCCTCACTATCCCACGCAGCGAGGTGAGAAGACACTCACTCTTCACAAGCACCGGCCCTCCATTCGAATGAGACCAAACGCATTGAAAAGCACCTACTCCCGAAAGAGAAGGAACACGTATACGCCTCCAGTGCAGGAAAGCACCATACAACTATCGAAAATGGGTTCACAAGATTACAACTATATACATACAATGCCAACTCACCTCTCAGTTGACCGTTTTCTCCCACATTCATCCATCCAACCACGAGACCACGAAGGTGCGTAGACGTCGGAACCACCAGCCTTCATTGCTATCTGGAGTGGGGAAGGAAAGAAAAGGCACTCACTTTTTGCTCATTATTGGCCCTAACCGCCAGTAGAACTAGCCAAGTTAATTAGCAGAATAGAAACAGCTACTTGCGCAGTAGGACACACCGAAAACAAATTCTCACATGGCCTTAGGGTCATAATTGACACAACTTGGCCAAGGCAGAAGGATAATCAAAAAAAATCATAGAAAACCCCCAAGAGTAAAGCAGGGCTACACTAAAACGTGGGCCAAATTACCCTTCAATGTTCCCCATATATCAACTTTGCCACAACCATCAAATTGGAGAATAAGTGCGACATACAAATTAACTGTGCAGTAGACCTTTGCAAAATTATTTGATTTGCATATGGTTTGCATTACCGATTACTAAAATATAAGATTTAGGAGCTTTTATTTCCCCGAAATTCATCGCTGGTTTCCTCACTTACGCCCACTAAGCAATTTATTTTGTTTGCAAATTTACGCCTTAAAATTGATGCTTGTAATAAAAATTGCAGCGTTTGCAGTTGCTTAGACTGTATAAAAATAAGCAGAAATCAAAAGTTCGCTTGTTTTGTCGCGCAAAACTGGTCGGCGGACTGGTAATTGGTGTGCATTTTGGGGCTATTGATATCGATTGCTGGTGCATTATTTGCTGTAACAACTCGGAGAACCGGCAAGTATTAAGCAATTTTGTTGTTAGTTTTAGGTTCCTAGCTGCTTTTGGATCATTTAAGAGTAGATTATTTCTCTTTATATGCTCCCGTTCTCGATTAGACACAGAGTCTTCATAATGCGGCTTAAGGTGCTTGCTTTCCCAAAATACTGCCTATTCACGTAATTGTTTGGTGCTTTCTTATGGGTGTTAGTTAATTGGTTGCTTTTAAATCCCTTAGGTGTCGGTGGGCTCCTCTTATACGCCTAATCGCCACGATACAGGCAAATGCTTCAGAATGTGACTGTTGAGACGTCTTGTTTTGCAGACGTTTGGGTCTAATCGCGTTCATTTGTTGGTGTTCGATACTTTAAGCGATGAGGTATGGTCATTGTGACAGTTGATTAATTATTTGGCCTTTTATTGACGACGGACTCTGATTAATGAGCATTTATCTTGTGGAGGAGAGTTTTAACTGTACCAAGTGCTTAGCGCCTGCGTACTATTTTCGCCAATAGTTATTCATTATATGCCTTAATACGTATTTTCTTTGTCTACGTAATCGCTAGATGAGGCATTGAAGGAGGTGGAGGTGGAGGAGGAGGCAGAGTTTCAGCTCCTTCGGAATGTTTGTGTTTTGTGAGCGAGAATGGAGGCATTATGAGGAGGCGGCGCTTGGTGCGAATTTCGCCCTCGCTATGGCTTGGCATATTTGCCAGGTAAGATTGGATCGCAATTAGTGAGTTGTTGGTGTCTTCTCTGCGCAGCGATAGATAGATTCGATGAGGGTTTCTTTATGAGTGGAAACATGTTTTCAGCATTGGTGCGCAGGTCTTTGCGCATTTTTTCGTGGCGTAAGGTGCGCCAGTTGCGGTTTATAGTTACTGTTGTTGTCACTATGTCCCCTAAATGTCGACTGGTGGGTGGGTGGTGTACAGCGTGTACTTGATGTTTAAACGCTCACCTTATGGAGTGGAGTAGGCCAAGGACTTCTAGTGTGGCAGTGGTCTGTACGTTTTGGTTTCCAGCTATGCTGTCTACCCACGTCCCCTCTTTTATGGCCACACCACTTGAGGCTATGGATTGTGATTGTTTTGGTAGATGTAGATGTGATTAATTCTTTTAACGAAGGATGATGAACTTCGACTAGTGAGACGTAATTTGGTTACGAAGATTTCTAGCCTTCCTACGTGGTGGTCATTTGCCTATTTATTTGAAATTTTCTTACGATATCCCCCCTTTTGTGTGCATAAATGCAACTATATGTCCGCCTGTCTGTTTCCCTGCTGGAGTAAATGTCGAAAAAGTTGGTGCATTCACTGTGAAGGCTTGCTGTCTTCTAAGTGCACTGCCTAAACGCGTTGACGTTTTCACTGCACAGCAGTCGTAGCGAGTGATGAAGATTGTTTGTTTTGGCTCCTGCTAAATGGTTTGCTATTGTAATGGGGAGTAGTTTTGACCGATGAGGCCGCCGCCTAACTTTTAACGTGGGAATTTTCACCCACGCGAAGTACTCCCTCTTCGTTCATTCCTTACCTCCTCACTACTAAGTGCCTGTTCTATTTGTGGATGCTTGTTTATCCGTTTCTCTTCCATGCACTTTTACGCTGGTGGTGTGGAAGACTTGGGTCGGTTAGTTGGGATTGTTGTGGCGGTTGGAAGTGCAATTGTCGATGGTGTGTTGGCCTTCCTCCCAGCGTAGCAGCATATGTATGAGGCGAGGTCTGACCGCAGCGACTGCGCGAACGTGGGCGCAGTTTCGGCGTGTGTTGGTGTTTGTTAGTTTGCTCAGCCGAGAGGCAAAGGAGTGGCCACTGGGGAGACTCGGAAGTGTTTTGGGGGAAGGCTGTAGTGGTAGTGGTGGACTTCTGCGGGATCACGACTGCCAATGGAGGAGGTGAGAAGGTTTTGTTTTCCGACTGCAAGGCCCCTACTCGCGTTCACTTTCCACTGCTTGTATAATGCTTGAGGGGAGAAGCGGCGACTGTTTTGATAATTCGTCAATTGGTTTGCTTGCCCTTTCGACGGTGCATTTGGATTAGTAGGAGTGAATTTTGCTGAGAGGTGTTTCCACTTTACCGAGAGCTTGGTGCCCATTGGACGTGGATCGGTGTCCATGCCTGCCTAGTGGCCAGCGGCAGACTTGGCTTCGATGCTAATCCTCGCTATTTTATGGCAAGCATGGTTTCCGATTAGAACCAGGGGAGTTAGCCATCGTTTCATCAGCCACGTTGGAGCTTTCTTTCTTTCTTTTTATGTATTTTTGCACTTGCATAATTCGCTCACATTCTCCTCTTGGGGAAGTTTCCACTTTGTTTGTTTGTTTGTCTCTTAATATTTTCTTGTGCACAATTCGACCTGTTGCAGCCCTTACACCTATTTTATTTTACTTAGAATTTTTTTTGATGTAATGTAGGCAACTTAGTCTTGTTTTTACTGAAATACTGAATTTAGCTGAGAAGTGTTTTCGCTTTACCGAGTGCTTGGTGCCCAATCGCTATTTTCTTGCCAATAGTTAGTTGGTATTGGGACGTGATGTCGTTGAGACGACCTGCAGCCCCACCGTGTGCTTGGCATTTATGTGACGTACGTACGTATGTGTGTACGTATGTGTGCATCCATATGTCTGCTCCCCTCTCTACCTCCCCATGCATGGATATAATTGTTGAAGTAAACGTTAAGTAGATGACCGCAGTTGCCGTCGAGTCTTTGTGTTGTGTGTTCGCACTGACTATTGACGCCGATGGCTGGGGAGTAGCGATGTCTACTTTCCATTGAGAAGACTTTCCATTCTACAGCCCCACTTACTGGGATGTCGTCATTGCTTTGCTTCCATTTGGGGCCGAGGTGGGCGTGAAGGATGAATGGAAAGACGATTGTGCGGAGGAGAAGGAGGAGGAGGAGGAGGACGTGCTCTCCTCCTCCTTAGCGTGCGATGCCTAGTCGCGTTTACTTCTTCACTGCACTATATGTGCCCGTAGAGATTGATTGAGGGAGACTTGGTTGTTATGCGAGTTGGTAAATGCTTGCTTCTTACTGTTTTCCTTTTTTCTCATTTTTTAAACGATGCATTCTCATTTAGGTCCAATGCATTACGAGGAGGAGGAGGAGGAGGACCGCCTTTGACGTAGCTGAGTAGTTGGTTGTCCTCTCCTTCCTACTTGCATGCCTGAGGGTTTCTCTTGCACCGTCGACTGCATTGTGGTGATGGACGCTGGAGGTTGACGGCCAAGGGGATCGCCGAGGGGTACTCTTGAGTCCGTTCGTTTTACCCCTTGTCGTCGTTGTTATTGTTGTTGTGGGTACGAAAAGACTGGGAGCTGCACCACTGTACTTGGGCTGGACGACGACGCGACCTCCTGACTGTGACAGTGGCTTCCCTTGCCAGCAGCTCTCCTTCTCTATGTCACCAGTACAATTTCTGTGTGAAATAGACGTGTCTTCTGCCGCATCACTGCTACCATGTCTCCTGCCTGTCGTCTTCCCCTCGTGGGCTAAACAAATGGGCTTACCTTACAAGTGCGTATGCGACCGCACCTCTTTTTGCTGCTATCAATGTTCAAAAGTTGGTAGAGATGTTAAGTAGTGCTAGCTATGTAGGAGTGTGTCATCTAAGCGGTATGCACAGTTTTGCTGTTTATTTGGGAAATAAATAAATAGAAGTCAGTAAATATGGCAACACTTCATTTCATTTCATGTTTGTTGCTATTCTTTGCATTGCGTGCCACATTTCTTCGTTTCTCGTGACTGCAGTTTCCACGTAGTAGTCCTGCATTCTAAGAAGCCAACACATAGAGTTGGAGGAGCTATTCCAACCTCTAGGGCACCTCAAACACTTTATGATGTGGACCGCTAACTGAATGGACCTAATTCTTACCAATGTGTTGCACACGTTTGGCATCCCAATAATAGTTCCATTCGAACAAACTCAGCTAAAGCCGCTCTTGGACACCTTTGATGATTCTCTCGCAGTGCATAGACGTCGACCTCGCAGCTTCAGGTCACTGAGACGTCATTCCCTAGCCTTGGGTAGAAATGAGGCACCAATGTTATGTCAAGACGACTGGACCCGCAAGTACACAGAATCGGCTACAATGTGAGGTGGGCCGAGATTGACAATGCCACAAATGATTGGCATTTTATCTTAGCTGGTGCTTTTTTGCGGAGTTGGTGTGAGGCAGCTCTGCTGTAAAAGTAGGGCTTTTTCAAGACCACCACGGAGAGTGGCGAACCCACTTCCTTGATGGGAGAGAGAATGGATGGTACTGCTGCAATTCTGACCAATAAGTGGCACAGCGACATCGACAGGGCGAGCTTCCACAAGTGGCAATAGCAAGACAGATCTCTCCTCTTGCTTGCTCTTTTAGGCTACCCAAAGTCTTCAGACTTTGTTTTTCTGTCAAGAGGTTGGGGGCAGGGGGGGGGGAGGGGAGAGGGGCATTTAGCGCAACAAATCTAGTGTTGCATGGGTTGAATCATTCCTACGGCACCATCGCCTATGCCAGTTGACCATCGTTGCCAGTGATTTTGTTATAAAATGTCAGGTCCACTTGACTGATGATTAGTAGCACTTTCCCAGCAAGATTGGTACGTCAGTTGGCGCTTTTAGAAGTAGGCGTTGGCGGTGCCACCACGAAAGGAGGTGGAGGATGAGGAGGAGGAGGAGGAGGAGGCGTGGGCGGAGGAGGAGAAGACGCCTGTCAGAAACACTTGCAGCAAAGTGGTAGGGGAGAGCAACTCTGTAAGTTAGTAGTGGTTCGAACCGGTAGTGTGCATAAGTAGAGGCTACATCGCAGCACATAAGCAATTCCTTTACCAAAATTGCCAGTTAAGCAGACAGCCAACGTAGCGTAATGTCAGTTTAGTGACGACTTCTAGCAGTATGCATCCCCTCCTTAAATTAACACATTCCGGGGGGTGGTGGTGGTGGTGGTGGGAAGGGAGTGAGATTTATTGGTAGTCTTCCTAGGGGAGTGGGGGTGGGGGCGGTGATGTAAAGTGATTTGGTGGATTGGCAACGGGTGACAGCATGCTTTATTGACCACCTTGCTCTTTGCCACCTCCATTTCATTCATTCATTTATGATTCGGTACACAGTAATTAACTAAACAGCCGATTCCTCGAGCGCAAGTGAGAATAAAAGAGGAGATCAGTGGTGTTACCCACCCCATGGCACGTCCTAATTGCCCATCACAACCCTTGCAACGTCATCTGACCTTCAACTCCACGTGCGTCGATATCCAGGCCCGCTGTTTAGCCTTGGAGTTGACGTTGACCCCGTCTGGCAACCCTGGTGACGTCATCTGACCTTCAACTCCACGTGCATCGATATCCAGGCCTGCTGGGTGGCCTTGGGGTCGACGTTTTCCCTTGCTATTTCACGATAAGTAGGGTTTCAGATTAGAAGCAGGGGAGTGAGGCATCGTTTCATCAGCCAGGTTGGAGCTTTCTTTGTAGAACCGCGCGGTCTGGGGTCGCTTCGCTTCGCGGCCCCAGGCGCGCGCACCCGTCTTAACTTACTCTATTCCCCCTATATGCCGCATTGGGCTTGCTGGGCACATTTCTTTTCCTTTTGTGTTGTGTTTGCTTTTGGCTCCTGCTACACTTTTACGCATTTGCTCCCTCCCTCCCTCCCTCCCTCCCTCCCTCCATAACTCTCTCTCTCTCCCTCTCTCTCAATATTTTACCACTTTTAACCCCCTCCGTGTGGGGCATTTTTAGTTTCTATCGCTTCTTTCTGCTGTTGTTGCTGCTGCTGCTGCTGCTGCTAGCAGCCCCCTAGAAGTTAGAGTTTGTCATTCCTGATGTGGGAAAGGCAAGGTGGAACTTGCTCGTGCCTGTTCCTCTTTTCTTTTCCTTTCTTTCCTCTCATTATTTTCAGCTCCTCTTCTGAATACACACACACACACACACACACAGAATCACCAATTTTTGGACCTAATTAACATTCCCTCCCTACCTCCCTCCCTCCATCCCTCCCTCCCCCCAACCTACAGACAATCAACTCCACCCTCGGTGCTCCTCACAGAGGGGAGGGGAGGGGAGGGGAGGGAGTGGAGGGGAGGGAGGGGAGGGGAGGGGAGGGAAGGGTAATGCAGACGGCCTGACAGGAAGATAGGGGAGGAGTTGAGTTTGCATGGGTAAAAATACTTCCAGCGTCCGCATAGTAGGCCCAATTGGTTAGTGCTCTCTCTAGGGTTGTCCCCCTCCTCTTCCTCCTCGTCCTCCTTCAGCCCCTTTACTGGACAACTTGACATTGATGTCCGCCACTCAATACTACGTCTGGACATTGTGGAAACCCCTTTTTTAATTTTGCCCTCCAGTCACATGATGGCGATGGGGTGGAGGCGGTGGAGGTTGTCTCTATGGCTTTTTTGTACGCTCTGTGGTCTGATCTAGTCACTGGGTAGGAACAGTAGTGCAATGGGCTGTAAATAAACACAGTCACTCACCAAGCGTACGAGGCATCTTAGTTTCTATGCTTTAAAACAGTCTCCATATCCGTATAGTAGGTTAAAATGTTGTGGTCGTTGCCTCCCCTCTCCCTTCACGCCATCCGCCGCTTGCTAGGATTTCTGGACAGGACAATGAGGCAAATTCTTTTTTTGTCTCAACGATCTTTGCGTACGCTTTGTGACTTCTTTTCCCTCCACCGATCCCACGCTCTTTTTGAGGCAATAGGTGAGTGGGTGAGTGGGTGGGTGGGTCGTGGAGATGAGGACGTAAAAATGGACACAGGCACTCGCCTAGCTTGTATTTCCTGCTGCTATTTTGTGCATCGTTTCTCCACTCGTCTCGAGGCGACCACAGGAAAGCCCTGTCGTTGTTGTTGTTGTTGCTGTTGTTGTTGATGATGATGATGCCTAGCAATCTAACCCTACTAGCAGTAACATTATTGTTACTATGATTTCATGAGGAGAGGAGGAGGAGGAGGAGGAGTAGGAGGCGAGAAAGGATAGACGAGAGGGTTAGCTAGTGGGATTTGTGCTGGGCTCTCAAATCTCCCCCTTCTTTACTCTCTTTCATTTTTCCTCCAGCCAAGTGTAGGAAGAGGGCACATGTGTCGTTGTGATTGTGTGTGTGTGTGTGCGTGTGTGTGTGTGTGAGATTGTTTCTTTTCTCGGTCAGTAAGTAGGTGGGCAGGTAGGCAGGCAGGCAGGCAGGCGGGCAAGCAGAGATGACTAATACACACAACGCAGGCACAGCAGCAATCGGTGGTATCATCGATCCGTTGAGATTCATCGACCCATTGACTCATCGACCGACCGACCGACCGACCGACCGACCGACCGACCGACCGACCGACCGACCGACCGACCGACCGACCGACCGACCGACCGACCGACCGACCGACCGACCGACCGACCGACCGACCGACCGACCGACCGACCGACCGACCGACCGACCGACCGACCGACCGACCGACCGACCGACCGACCGACCGACCGACCGACCGACCGACCGACCGACCGACCGACCGACCGACCGACCGACCGACCGACGACCGACCGACCGACCGACCGACCGACGACCAACCAAACGATTGCTCAGTGTGGATGAGTCAGTAATGAGGCCTAAATCTAGGCCCCGCCCCACCCCACCCCACCCCACACCGCCCCAGTCTGCCTACTTCTTTCTCCTCCTCACAGGCAACCGACAATTTGACACAAGACAGGGCTGCACTCAACAACTTCCCTTCAAATCCACTCCCAGCCCATTTGTTTGTTTGTTTGCGCACACTCCACCAAGTACCCATGACCACCAGGCCTCATCGCTAGTAGCCCAGCAAACAGGACCCAAATAACACCAAATTCCTACTGCAGTCAGCGCCTACCTGAGCGAACTAGACAGTGTCCTTTCAACGGAAAAAATCATCATCACCGCACCATTGCAGATTGTTTCGCCTAAATAATCACGCTGGCTGACCGCAGTTACTTGATGTGACGAGTCAACCTCCCCTCAGAAACCAGAACACACAACCGCCTCTCATTACTTTTATTGCATTGAATACAAACGACAGGCCTGGCATCAATGATATGGTCATGTGGAACACACGCCACGAATATACGTGCCACCAGATGACGAAGAGAGAAGGAAGAAGTCCAACTAACTCGTAGAAACCGTATTTTCAGCAGGCTCAATCAATTCCCACAAATGCCAACGCGTCCACCACCACCACCACCACCACATACCACCTAAAGGAGAACGCATCATTTCATTCTTCCACCACATTAAAAGCACCACGCCTACATCTATGTCGAAAATAGATGCATAAAATACCAAGAACATATACATGCTCCCAACTTGCCTGCCTTATAATTTGATTCCTTTTCAACTTCCACTGCAGTAGCCTCCAATCGACCGTCCTTCCCACGCATTCATGCATACACACATTTGTCGGCTGCAACTCAACTCCTATTAACTTCCACCGACACTGTAACCATTCATTTTCCTCACTATCCCACGCAGCGAGGTGAGAAGACACTCACTCTTCACAAGCACCGGCCCTCCATTCGAATGAGACCAAACGCATTGAAAAGCACCTACTCCCGAAAGAGAAGGAACACGTATACGCCTCCAGTGCAGGAAAGCACCATACAACTATCGAAAATGGGTTCACAAGATTACAACTATATACATACAATGCCAACTCACCTCTCAGTTGACCGTTTTCTCCCACATTCATCCATCCAACCACGAGACCACGAAGGTGCGTAGACGTCGGAACCACCAGCCTTCATTGCTATCTGGAGTGGGGAAGGAAAGAAAAGGCACTCACTTTTTGCTCATTATTGGCCCTAACCGCCAGTAGAACTAGCCAAGTTAATTAGCAGAATAGAAACAGCTACTTGCGCAGTAGGACACACCGAAAACAAATTCTCACATGGCCTTAGGGTCATAATTGACACAACTTGGCCAAGGCAGAAGGATAATCAAAAAAAATCATAGAAAACCCCCAAGAGTAAAGCAGGGCTACACTAAAACGTGGGCCAAATTACCCTTCAATGTTCCCCATATATCAACTTTGCCACAACCATCAAATTGGAGAATAAGTGCGACATACAAATTAACTGTGCAGTAGACCTTTGCAAAATTATTTGATTTGCATATGGTTTGCATTACCGATTACTAAAATATAAGATTTAGGAGCTTTTATTTCCCCGAAATTCATCGCTGGTTTCCTCACTTACGCCCACTAAGCAATTTATTTTGTTTGCAAATTTACGCCTTAAAATTGATGCTTGTAATAAAAATTGCAGCGTTTGCAGTTGCTTAGACTGTATAAAAATAAGCAGAAATCAAAAGTTCGCTTGTTTTGTCGCGCAAAACTGGTCGGCGGACTGGTAATTGGTGTGCATTTTGGGGCTATTGATATCGATTGCTGGTGCATTATTTGCTGTAACAACTCGGAGAACCGGCAAGTATTAAGCAATTTTGTTGTTAGTTTTAGGTTCCTAGCTGCTTTTGGATCATTTAAGAGTAGATTATTTCTCTTTATATGCTCCCGTTCTCGATTAGACACAGAGTCTTCATAATGCGGCTTAAGGTGCTTGCTTTCCCAAAATACTGCCTATTCACGTAATTGTTTGGTGCTTTCTTATGGGTGTTAGTTAATTGGTTGCTTTTAAATCCCTTAGGTGTCGGTGGGCTCCTCTTATACGCCTAATCGCCACGATACAGGCAAATGCTTCAGAATGTGACTGTTGAGACGTCTTGTTTTGCAGACGTTTGGGTCTAATCGCGTTCATTTGTTGGTGTTCGATACTTTAAGCGATGAGGTATGGTCATTGTGACAGTTGATTAATTATTTGGCCTTTTATTGACGACGGACTCTGATTAATGAGCATTTATCTTGTGGAGGAGAGTTTTAACTGTACCAAGTGCTTAGCGCCTGCGTACTATTTTCGCCAATAGTTATTCATTATATGCCTTAATACGTATTTTCTTTGTCTACGTAATCGCTAGATGAGGCATTGAAGGAGGTGGAGGTGGAGGAGGAGGCAGAGTTTCAGCTCCTTCGGAATGTTTGTGTTTTGTGAGCGAGAATGGAGGCATTATGAGGAGGCGGCGCTTGGTGCGAATTTCGCCCTCGCTATGGCTTGGCATATTTGCCAGGTAAGATTGGATCGCAATTAGTGAGTTGTTGGTGTCTTCTCTGCGCAGCGATAGATAGATTCGATGAGGGTTTCTTTATGAGTGGAAACATGTTTTCAGCATTGGTGCGCAGGTCTTTGCGCATTTTTTCGTGGCGTAAGGTGCGCCAGTTGCGGTTTATAGTTACTGTTGTTGTCACTATGTCCCCTAAATGTCGACTGGTGGGTGGGTGGTGTACAGCGTGTACTTGATGTTTAAACGCTCACCTTATGGAGTGGAGTAGGCCAAGGACTTCTAGTGTGGCAGTGGTCTGTACGTTTTGGTTTCCAGCTATGCTGTCTACCCACGTCCCCTCTTTTATGGCCACACCACTTGAGGCTATGGATTGTGATTGTTTTGGTAGATGTAGATGTGATTAATTCTTTTAACGAAGGATGATGAACTTCGACTAGTGAGACGTAATTTGGTTACGAAGATTTCTAGCCTTCCTACGTGGTGGTCATTTGCCTATTTATTTGAAATTTTCTTACGATATCCCCCCTTTTGTGTGCATAAATGCAACTATATGTCCGCCTGTCTGTTTCCCTGCTGGAGTAAATGTCGAAAAAGTTGGTGCATTCACTGTGAAGGCTTGCTGTCTTCTAAGTGCACTGCCTAAACGCGTTGACGTTTTCACTGCACAGCAGTCGTAGCGAGTGATGAAGATTGTTTGTTTTGGCTCCTGCTAAATGGTTTGCTATTGTAATGGGGAGTAGTTTTGACCGATGAGGCCGCCGCCTAACTTTTAACGTGGGAATTTTCACCCACGCGAAGTACTCCCTCTTCGTTCATTCCTTACCTCCTCACTACTAAGTGCCTGTTCTATTTGTGGATGCTTGTTTATCCGTTTCTCTTCCATGCACTTTTACGCTGGTGGTGTGGAAGACTTGGGTCGGTTAGTTGGGATTGTTGTGGCGGTTGGAAGTGCAATTGTCGATGGTGTGTTGGCCTTCCTCCCAGCGTAGCAGCATATGTATGAGGCGAGGTCTGACCGCAGCGACTGCGCGAACGTGGGCGCAGTTTCGGCGTGTGTTGGTGTTTGTTAGTTTGCTCAGCCGAGAGGCAAAGGAGTGGCCACTGGGGAGACTCGGAAGTGTTTTGGGGGAAGGCTGTAGTGGTAGTGGTGGACTTCTGCGGGATCACGACTGCCAATGGAGGAGGTGAGAAGGTTTTGTTTTCCGACTGCAAGGCCCCTACTCGCGTTCACTTTCCACTGCTTGTATAATGCTTGAGGGGAGAAGCGGCGACTGTTTTGATAATTCGTCAATTGGTTTGCTTGCCCTTTCGACGGTGCATTTGGATTAGTAGGAGTGAATTTTGCTGAGAGGTGTTTCCACTTTACCGAGAGCTTGGTGCCCATTGGACGTGGATCGGTGTCCATGCCTGCCTAGTGGCCAGCGGCAGACTTGGCTTCGATGCTAATCCTCGCTATTTTATGGCAAGCATGGTTTCCGATTAGAACCAGGGGAGTTAGCCATCGTTTCATCAGCCACGTTGGAGCTTTCTTTCTTTCTTTTTATGTATTTTTGCACTTGCATAATTCGCTCACATTCTCCTCTTGGGGAAGTTTCCACTTTGTTTGTTTGTTTGTCTCTTAATATTTTCTTGTGCACAATTCGACCTGTTGCAGCCCTTACACCTATTTTATTTTACTTAGAATTTTTTTTGATGTAATGTAGGCAACTTAGTCTTGTTTTTACTGAAATACTGAATTTAGCTGAGAAGTGTTTTCGCTTTACCGAGTGCTTGGTGCCCAATCGCTATTTTCTTGCCAATAGTTAGTTGGTATTGGGACGTGATGTCGTTGAGACGACCTGCAGCCCCACCGTGTGCTTGGCATTTATGTGACGTACGTACGTATGTGTGTACGTATGTGTGCATCCATATGTCTGCTCCCCTCTCTACCTCCCCATGCATGGATATAATTGTTGAAGTAAACGTTAAGTAGATGACCGCAGTTGCCGTCGAGTCTTTGTGTTGTGTGTTCGCACTGACTATTGACGCCGATGGCTGGGGAGTAGCGATGTCTACTTTCCATTGAGAAGACTTTCCATTCTACAGCCCCACTTACTGGGATGTCGTCATTGCTTTGCTTCCATTTGGGGCCGAGGTGGGCGTGAAGGATGAATGGAAAGACGATTGTGCGGAGGAGAAGGAGGAGGAGGAGGAGGACGTGCTCTCCTCCTCCTTAGCGTGCGATGCCTAGTCGCGTTTACTTCTTCACTGCACTATATGTGCCCGTAGAGATTGATTGAGGGAGACTTGGTTGTTATGCGAGTTGGTAAATGCTTGCTTCTTACTGTTTTCCTTTTTTCTCATTTTTTAAACGATGCATTCTCATTTAGGTCCAATGCATTACGAGGAGGAGGAGGAGGAGGACCGCCTTTGACGTAGCTGAGTAGTTGGTTGTCCTCTCCTTCCTACTTGCATGCCTGAGGGTTTCTCTTGCACCGTCGACTGCATTGTGGTGATGGACGCTGGAGGTTGACGGCCAAGGGGATCGCCGAGGGGTACTCTTGAGTCCGTTCGTTTTACCCCTTGTCGTCGTTGTTATTGTTGTTGTGGGTACGAAAAGACTGGGAGCTGCACCACTGTACTTGGGCTGGACGACGACGCGACCTCCTGACTGTGACAGTGGCTTCCCTTGCCAGCAGCTCTCCTTCTCTATGTCACCAGTACAATTTCTGTGTGAAATAGACGTGTCTTCTGCCGCATCACTGCTACCATGTCTCCTGCCTGTCGTCTTCCCCTCGTGGGCTAAACAAATGGGCTTACCTTACAAGTGCGTATGCGACCGCACCTCTTTTTGCTGCTATCAATGTTCAAAAGTTGGTAGAGATGTTAAGTAGTGCTAGCTATGTAGGAGTGTGTCATCTAAGCGGTATGCACAGTTTTGCTGTTTATTTGGGAAATAAATAAATAGAAGTCAGTAAATATGGCAACACTTCATTTCATTTCATGTTTGTTGCTATTCTTTGCATTGCGTGCCACATTTCTTCGTTTCTCGTGACTGCAGTTTCCACGTAGTAGTCCTGCATTCTAAGAAGCCAACACATAGAGTTGGAGGAGCTATTCCAACCTCTAGGGCACCTCAAACACTTTATGATGTGGACCGCTAACTGAATGGACCTAATTCTTACCAATGTGTTGCACACGTTTGGCATCCCAATAATAGTTCCATTCGAACAAACTCAGCTAAAGCCGCTCTTGGACACCTTTGATGATTCTCTCGCAGTGCATAGACGTCGACCTCGCAGCTTCAGGTCACTGAGACGTCATTCCCTAGCCTTGGGTAGAAATGAGGCACCAATGTTATGTCAAGACGACTGGACCCGCAAGTACACAGAATCGGCTACAATGTGAGGTGGGCCGAGATTGACAATGCCACAAATGATTGGCATTTTATCTTAGCTGGTGCTTTTTTGCGGAGTTGGTGTGAGGCAGCTCTGCTGTAAAAGTAGGGCTTTTTCAAGACCACCACGGAGAGTGGCGAACCCACTTCCTTGATGGGAGAGAGAATGGATGGTACTGCTGCAATTCTGACCAATAAGTGGCACAGCGACATCGACAGGGCGAGCTTCCACAAGTGGCAATAGCAAGACAGATCTCTCCTCTTGCTTGCTCTTTTAGGCTACCCAAAGTCTTCAGACTTTGTTTTTCTGTCAAGAGGTTGGGGGCAGAGGGGGGGGGAGGGGAGAGGGGCATTTAGCGCAACAAATCTAGTGTTGCATGGGTTGAATCATTCCTACGGCACCATCGCCTATGCCAGTTGACCATCGTTGCCAGTGATTTTGTTATAAAATGTCAGGTCCACTTGACTGATGATTAGTAGCACTTTCCCAGCAAGATTGGTACGTCAGTTGGCGCTTTTAGAAGTAGGCGTTGGCGGTGCCACCACGAAAGGAGGTGGAGGATGAGGAGGAGGAGGAGGAGGAGGCGTGGGCGGAGGAGGAGAAGACGCCTGTCAGAAACACTTGCAGCAAAGTGGTAGGGGAGAGCAACTCTGTAAGTTAGTAGTGGTTCGAACCGGTAGTGTGCATAAGTAGAGGCTACATCGCAGCACATAAGCAATTCCTTTACCAAAATTGCCAGTTAAGCAGACAGCCAACGTAGCGTAATGTCAGTTTAGTGACGACTTCTAGCAGTATGCATCCCCTCCTTAAATTAACACATTCCGGGGGGTGGTGGTGGTGGTGGTGGGAAGGGAGTGAGATTTATTGGTAGTCTTCCTAGGGGAGTGGGGGTGGGGGCGGTGATGTAAAGTGATTTGGTGGATTGGCAACGGGTGACAGCATGCTTTATTGACCACCTTGCTCTTTGCCACCTCCATTTCATTCATTCATTTATGATTCGGTACACAGTAATTAACTAAACAGCCGATTCCTCGAGCGCAAGTGAGAATAAAAGAGGAGATCAGTGGTGTTACCCACCCCATGGCACGTCCTAATTGCCCATCACAACCCTTGCAACGTCATCTGACCTTCAACTCCACGTGCGTCGATATCCAGGCCCGCTGTTTAGCCTTGGAGTTGACGTTGACCCCGTCTGGCAACCCTGGTGACGTCATCTGACCTTCAACTCCACGTGCATCGATATCCAGGCCTGCTGGGTGGCCTTGGGGTCGACGTTTTCCCTTGCTATTTCACGATAAGTAGGGTTTCAGATTAGAAGCAGGGGAGTGAGGCATCGTTTCATCAGCCAGGTTGGAGCTTTCTTTGTAGAACCGCGCGGTCTGGGGTCGCTTCGCTTCGCGGCCCCAGGCGCGCGCACCCGTCTTAACTTACTCTATTCCCCCTATATGCCGCATTGGGCTTGCTGGGCACATTTCTTTTCCTTTTGTGTTGTGTTTGCTTTTGGCTCCTGCTACACTTTTACGCATTTGCTCCCTCCCTCCCTCCCTCCCTCCCTCCCTCCCTCCATAACTCTCTCTCTCTCCCTCTCTCTCAATATTTTACCACTTTTAACCCCCTCCGTGTGGGGCATTTTTAGTTTCTATCGCTTCTTTCTGCTGTTGTTGCTGCTGCTGCTGCTGCTGCTAGCAGCCCCCTAGAAGTTAGAGTTTGTCATTCCTGATGTGGGAAAGGCAAGGTGGAACTTGCTCGTGCCTGTTCCTCTTTTCTTTTCCTTTCTTTCCTCTCATTATTTTCAGCTCCTCTTCTGAATACACACACACACACACACACACAGAATCACCAATTTTTGGACCTAATTAACATTCCCTCCCTACCTCCCTCCCTCCATCCCTCCCTCCCCCCAACCTACAGACAATCAACTCCACCCTCGGTGCTCCTCACAGAGGGGAGGGGAGGGGAGGGGAGGGAGTGGAGGGGAGGGAGGGGAGGGGAGGGGAGGGAAGGGTAATGCAGACGGCCTGACAGGAAGATAGGGGAGGAGTTGAGTTTGCATGGGTAAAAATACTTCCAGCGTCCGCATAGTAGGCCCAATTGGTTAGTGCTCTCTCTAGGGTTGTCCCCCTCCTCTTCCTCCTCGTCCTCCTTCAGCCCCTTTACTGGACAACTTGACATTGATGTCCGCCACTCAATACTACGTCTGGACATTGTGGAAACCCCTTTTTTAATTTTGCCCTCCAGTCACATGATGGCGATGGGGTGGAGGCGGTGGAGGTTGTCTCTATGGCTTTTTTGTACGCTCTGTGGTCTGATCTAGTCACTGGGTAGGAACAGTAGTGCAATGGGCTGTAAATAAACACAGTCACTCACCAAGCGTACGAGGCATCTTAGTTTCTATGCTTTAAAACAGTCTCCATATCCGTATAGTAGGTTAAAATGTTGTGGTCGTTGCCTCCCCTCTCCCTTCACGCCATCCGCCGCTTGCTAGGATTTCTGGACAGGACAATGAGGCAAATTCTTTTTTTGTCTCAACGATCTTTGCGTACGCTTTGTGACTTCTTTTCCCTCCACCGATCCCACGCTCTTTTTGAGGCAATAGGTGAGTGGGTGAGTGGGTGGGTGGGTCGTGGAGATGAGGACGTAAAAATGGACACAGGCACTCGCCTAGCTTGTATTTCCTGCTGCTATTTTGTGCATCGTTTCTCCACTCGTCTCGAGGCGACCACAGGAAAGCCCTGTCGTTGTTGTTGTTGTTGCTGTTGTTGTTGATGATGATGATGCCTAGCAATCTAACCCTACTAGCAGTGACATTACTGTTACTATGATTTCATGAGGAGGAGGAGGAGAAGAAACACAAGCATGGAGGGAGGGAGGGAGGGCGCGCACCCGTTCCTTTTATTTGGCTGGCCGCACCACAACCTTCTGCATGGCAACGCGCACCACCATGTGCAGGCTGGGCGTTGCGGCTTTTGCTTTTGGTGCCCCAGGGCAGCTGCGCGTGCGTTTCTCGCGGTCACTACGAGGAAACCGCGCAGCATAATGGGTGCAGCCGAAGATGGGGCTGCCCGCCGCACTCCCTGGCGCCAGGGACCATTGAAAGGTAATTTGGCCCACGTTTTAGTGTAGCCTTGCTTTACTCTTGGGGGTTTTCTATGATTTTTCTTGATTGTCCTTCTGCCTTGGCCAAGTTGTGTCAATTATGACCCTAAGGCCATGTGAGAATTTGTTTTCGGTGTGTCCTACTGGGCAAGTAGCTGTTTCTATTCTGCTAATTAACTTGGCTAGTTCTACTGGCTGTTAGGGACCAATAATGGGCAAAAAGTGGGTGCCTTTTCTTTCCTTCCCCACTCAAGATAGCAATGAAGGCTGGTGTTTCTGACGTCTACGCACGTTCGTAGTCTAGTGGGTGGATGGATGAATGTGGAAGAAAACTGTCAACTGAGAGGTGAGTTGGCATTGTATGTATATAGTTGTAATCTTGTAAACCCATTTTTGATAGTTGTATGGTGCTTTCCTGCACTGGAGGCGCATACACATTCCTTCTCTCTCGGGAGTAGGTGCTTTTCAATGCGTTTGTTCTCATTCAAATGGAGGGTGAAGAGTGAGTGTCTTCTCACCTCGCTGCGTGGGATAGTGAGGAAAATGAATGGTTACAGTGTCGGTGGAAGTTAATAGGAGTTGAGTTGAGTTGCAGCCGACAAATGTGTGTATGCATGAATGCGTGGGAAGGACGGTCGATTGGAGGCTACTGCAGTGGAAGTTGAAAAGGAATCAAATTATAAGGCAGGCAAGTTGGGAGCATGTAGATGTTCTTGGTATTTTATGTACATATTTTCGATACAGATGTAGGCGTGGTGCTTTCATGTGGTGAAAGAATGAGGGAGGGAGGGAGAGAGAAGTAGAGCCAAGTGAGGGACATCTAATTGTAAAGCTCTAGCCACAGGGAAGGAGGTTTAATAATAACAATAATAATGATAATATTATAATAATAATAGCAAAAAAATGTCATACTTCTTCTCGTCATCACTTCCTCCTCAAGTTACATTGAGGGAGAGGGAGAGAGAGGTAGAGAGAGAAAAAGAGTTGGAAAGGGAGGGAGGGAGAGAGAATGGTAGCAACAGAATGTCAATCAAACAATCAATCTATCAATCCCAGACACTACCACCACTACTGCCATAATTACTACTAAAAAAGACACCACCACCAAAGCCCACAAACATGCGAACCCACATCTCGTCCCCTGCCCCTACTCCATCCAACTGCCCAGGACGAGAGCAGGGCAAATCCAGGTAGTTAGTTGGTTGATGATAAACAAAGGCTAATCAATCACTTCCTCTCCAACAAAAAATTATAACACCTACTGGTAGCAGTGTGGGTTGCTCCAAACACAAATGGGCTGCCACAATCAGCGGCATGAGCAGACGAAGACACCTAGACGATCAGAGCGATGATCAACGGGGGCGGTTAAACAACTGCCCTATTAGTTTCCCAATACAAATACATCTATTTAAATAATTTCAGTAGAGCAACTGTTGACAAAATAAATAAAAAATCGTACCATAATTAGGCGTCTTCAGCGAATTTTTCGCTTTCATCGATACAATTTGATTGAGCATCATCTTTTGCAGCACTAATACTTGAAACACTTCTGCGTACGTTTCGTTACTGCTACTATCTACGTCATCGCCTTCCACCAGAAGGTCACCAATTAGTGGAAAGGCGTAGGTTGGGTGTGGGCAAGCGAAATTTGTTTAGATGAGAGATGGCGATGCAGTGCCAGAGCATGGGGAATAGATGGGTGAAGTAAATTCAACTGATCTAACCTGTAAATTATAAAACATGTTGATTTAATAAACTACCTAGTCATCACTATATGCATCCGCCAGCTCCGTTTGACTTTGTTCATCCTGTACCCATCCAATCATCCTTCCATTCTTCCATCCACGTCGTGCTCACCTGTCTGTCCATCTTTTCGTTGACTTACTTATCCATTCACCCATCTTTCCTGTATCCCAGCAACCAATCCTTGGATCCATCCACCCTGTATCCACCCGTCCGTCCGTCCGTCCGTCCATCCACCTATTTTTCCGTCCATCTAGACCCTTCGGCTGTATCCACCCAACTATCCATTACCATTTAATCCATGCGACCAGTATCCACCCATTCATCCAAATGCCCAACTAGTGGCCCCACTTCTTTGTCGCTCGGTCGGTTTCCTTAATCGCCGGCTCACCATCTAACCGTCTTGAGAATTCAATAAAGAAAACCAGGATAATTAAAAATTGTGAGCGTTGTTAGCACATGAGTAAACCCTTCATCCTCTGGATGCCTTAGTAGATGGGTAAAAGATTTTCTCCGATAAATGCTAATGATGAAAGAGCTACATTATTTGGCTTTTACACAAGCAGTCCTCTGAAGAACCTTTACCATCTCGTGGTGAGTTTGCTTAGTGATTCAAGTCTAATCACTCATAACTTCCTATTGATGACATCTGAAAAGTCATAGTGACCAAAATGCCTTTAAAAAGACCAGATTGTAAGCTGAACCGACTTAGGTGTTGAAATGCGTGCACAATTTTTCAATTATGAGTTAAACTTTCGTTATTCATTGCATGGATCCTTAACAAAGCTCCATTATTAAGACTGCCCGAGTATGAGACTAACTCTACCCGATAAGATGTATCCAATAAAGGTTTAAACACGTGAGAGTCAAGGTACCCCAGGATGGACAAAGTCAAGACAATGAATGGCTCTTTGTAAGATTATTCACTAGTATTAGTTAGTTGATGGGATGTATCAGGGCAAGCATTGATCCTTGTGGGGATTAATAAAACAGCTACTTATAAGATAAAAGTAGAACATTAAAAAGGACCAAATAAGCATTTACATTCGATGGATTTCCTGGTGCAGATTTTAGACGCGCCAGCCTGCGTCTCCGATTCTTTCTTCGGCGTCTACACTTTCGATGCTTGCGACGTCGCCTTTTGCGCTTCACCACGGGGGCAGAGTTTTCCCTTACATCCATATTGTGCGTCTCCTCCAAAATGAACTCACTTTCGTGGATGGAGCTGGCATCAGAAGCACTGCTACTATCTACCTCATCGCCCTCCACCAGAAGGTCACCATATTCATTAAAGACATTTGCAAAATCATCCACTGAGCCTATATTGTTTTCAAGGTGCCCGTTGAGTTCCAACTGCCCTATTAGTTTCCCAATACAAGTACATCTATTTAAATAGTTTCGATAGAGCAACTGTTGACAAAATAAATAAATAAATCGTACCATTATTAGGCGTCCTCAGCGAGTTTTTCGCTTTCATCGATACAATTCGGTTGAGCATCATCTCCTGCAGCATTGTTTTGCCCATTTCAATCAGTGTTTCGGTAAACTTACTATTAAAAAGTACTGGTAATTGTGAGCACTTCTGCCTACGTTTCGTCACTGCGGATTTTGTGGAATTCCAAAAGAGCTAGGGCTACGCTCTGGCCAAGTGTCTGGAGGTCTCCGCAATCAAAGTAGCGAAGGCTGGTGCTATGGTCAAGGGAGGATTCGAATTAGGCTTGAAGAATGGAAAGAACATACCCAGGTTCTAAATTGGTGCCAAAAAGTGAGGTTTCCATCGTAAAGCAATGGGTTAAGTTAAACTTCCGCCATAGAGTTATTCGAGCACATCCCTCGCGCCAGGGCTGCAATGAAAACCGGCAACTCCGGAAGGAAAATCGACGTGGATCCTGCGATCAAAAAATGAATTCTATTAAACAAACTGGGTGGTAATTCCTATCACCAACTGAGGACATTCCCTTGAATGTATATTTGACAAATTCAGTAGACTAGTCTACGGTTCACATAAGCAATTTCAATTGTCATCTATTTACATGTTTACTAATTAGAAATGGAATCATTCTGTCCACCAAATATTGTTTTGGGTTTCTAAGATAGGTTTTGGGTGGTTCTATTACGCCTCCGATGCTGGCAGATCGGTATCCGGAGTCTGTTCCATAGATGAATGCGTTGAAAGCTTGGCTGTGCCCATGAAAATCGCAGAATATTACATCCTGTGAAAGATTATTAATGTGGTCAAAATGACCCTCCTTGTTTGTGAAGGAGAATTACCTTGCAGGTTTCCCGGCAATTTTCTACAAGTTTCCTCGTATAATGCACTTCTGGTATCCGATCTGGTCCATAGATTGTGTACGTCCTATTGACATCTCTGCCAACAAGCGAACATCTAAAGTACCTCATTACATAGATTGGAACTCCATTCCCACCTATAATTTCCCACTATGACCCCATCGGCATTCAACATTGGCACCAACTTGAAAACATATCGCCGCCTCAATTCCTTGGCTTTATCATTACGCGGATGCGTCAATAATTCCATCAAACCCTTCATATTCCACGAACCGACTGTTTCGCCGGGATGGACGCGTGCGGTGAGAACCGCAGCCCATTTCTCACTGTCTGGAATAGCTAATAAAGTAACAAGACTACTTACTTATTTATCAGTAGATGATATTTCGAGTGCTAATTTGCATGAAAATTGAGCGGAAGGAAAAGAAATTTTAGTGATTTCAAAGCTTCATTCCATGTAAAAGTCGCGTGATTTATTGGGTGGGTTGGCGATTCCACTAAGGGACAATGTTTTGGGAAGCTACACCTTCGTTGACTACTTGTAGCGTACATGGTAGAATTGATTGACACCGGTGGGTTATTGCGAACCAAAATGATGGCCTGTTCAGTTAACTTAAGTACCCATCTATCTTGTAAGGCATTCTGCCAACCTGATCGGGTTCGTTCTTCCTTTATCGGCTTTCCTATCTATACATTTATGTAACTACCCATCATCTTGCGCATTGGTCCTTTTCAGATCTGAACCATTCGAATGACAACACTCCAGATGGTATTTAGATAAAGTGCATCAATTTCACTAAGACCAAATTCAATAAACACCTGATCTTGTGTAAAAGAATTGAAGATTAGCAGTCTAGATCGGTCAGTTTTTGCGCCTGCCAATGAGATGGACCTTGTATCAATGAATTCACAAGGGTGTCATTTAGTAAACGCCTCACAACTTCATATCTTCACAAGAAGCCGCCAAAATAATGCCGTCATTACTTGAGGCGAATCTCTGTGAATGGTGGGTAGCTAAGTTGTCTTACTCTCTGGATGCGGGTGCAGAGTAGCTGGCCGGAATGCTCCCATCCTCTAAACTGAACGCTTGGAAAATGAATGGGGTATGCTCTTATCCCCTTTGCCATCAGGCAACCCACTCAAGCATGACTTTTTTGAGGAAATCAAAGCCACAATACCGGTAGGTGCTCAAGTCTTCATACGATGTAGTCTATGGACTCAAGAAGGATGATATTCTGGTTCAAATGAGCAAAGTGTGCATAAGATGATGGAAACCCACCAGGATCAGTTATGGTTATGAGAAAGCAGGTATTTCCGGCAAAGGTGGAGCAGAGCTTCTCACATCTAACACTGCCAGGCGGTAACTTTCTAGCTCTTTGCATCATATCGTGAATGTCCGCCTTCAAATCGGTGTAGGTGTAGGGATAGCAGTGAGCGAAAACGCACACATCGTTATCGTATGGAAAAACCTAAAAGGTGAGGAAGTCGCATATGTATGCTTCAATATTTTGGTAGGGAAGAAAAAAAGTAGCAGAAAGCGCTTCAAATGATCCTTCGCCAGAGGTAAACGACCCTGCTCGACTCTGACCGCCTCCCCGACTGTTTCACTCCTACCTCTCGACTGTAATTAGACAGAAACAGGTGGAAATCTTGGCTTTCAGAAAGGAGAAGGCGACAAGGAAGGAAGCAAAAAGTATTTCTTTTTGCCTCTCGTCCATCTCCAGACCCCGACCCTTACATACGCAAAATTTTATCTGAGATATGTTGTGTTCTGTTATGCTCAGAGTATGGAGACTCGTTCGACTACTCCCTTGAATTTGTCGAAGCTCTGTGAACCTCCGCCATGCTGATGGGTCTTAGTCGCCCCGCGTCTTTCGACTTCCAGCAGACAAGCATTCATAATGACCAAATGCTTTCCCAAACGCGGTTTTCTATGAATGGAGTGGTAGGTGGCCTGCAAGTGTGGAGGTAAGCACGCGAAATAATGTACACGACGGCTTGGAGACTAGTGAGTGAGTCAGAAGGAGACAAAAATGAAGATCGAGAGATTATTTTACTGGATAACTGACGCCTACCTATGGAGTCATGGGAGTGAGCTTCTTTATAAAACCATCCAAGCTACCCCAGTCAACTTTTGTTCAAAAAGTGCAAGAAATTGGGCCACATACCATGCTCCACTTCAGTTCGTAGTAAGTAGTGCCCCTTTTCAAGATTGGATTTTTCTCTGCCTTCAAATTCCTACCGTAGCTGATTTATAACGAATGAAAAGTGTTGAGCACATCTTATATCAATTAAAAATTAAAAACTAGAAAATGTCTATGGATTAACAAGTGAAAAGTTAGAAATCTTTCAGTCCTTCACAAAAATGAACACTAAAATAATTCACTTAGTTCTCTCACACTTGAACTAGTAAAATTCAAATTAAAACAGTTCCATAAGCCTTTTCAGATTGGTCACTTCGCCTTGGGACAGCATGACCAATTGTCCTAAAATTCAACTTCTACTAACAAATAATATTTTATCCCAGTTCATGTTTAAAAGGTCTAACAGCCCAAGAGCCCATGCTACTGATAGAAAATGAGTAGAAAGTCTTCACCTCGTATCTGTTCCAACACGCGTCCATCCACTGCCCGTTTTCTCGGCCAATTTCTTTGAATAAAATAGAACTTTTTCGCCTACAAAAAGGCAATGGCGAAATCAGGCTTAAACATACCGGTTTTTACCAGCCGTTTAGTTTTGAGCAGGTTTACGATGTGGAAAGTGTACTCCACTCCGCATTTGGCACCAGCCACTTGAAAGAAGAACCATTGGACATGCGATTCAGTCACTAGATCCGGTGTTAACACAAGTTCGTACTCGTAAGTGCCGCTGAAATACATGCGACTTATAGTTTTACGAACCTTTATTTTTTATCGTCTATCAAAGATTAACGCCGTTAAAAGCATAAGGTTCTTTTTCGAAATTTGGGTGGCGTTAACGCACTTTATTCTACAGTGCTGCAAAATAGTCCTCAGGGATATTTGCAGCAAGCATAATTTAGCAATATCCATTGTAAAATATTATTAACTTGCATTCTTCTAGCCTGCTTCAGATTACCCGACTCAAACCTTGACTCGAAAATCAATTCCCCTTCCTCTTTTAAAACCTCCACTCTTCTCATTCTCACTTCCATTGGCGGACTTGATTCCGTGTCGAACACAACGATTGGTCGCCTCAAGGTCACGCTCTCCTCCACTCCTCCTATTGGTCGCCTGACAAGGAGGTGTTCCAGCTTTGAAAGGACTCTGTCTCTCACCTGGCGTGCCCTTTCAAATCCCCACAATTCGATTCCATCTCGAAGATTTGGTGGCGGACCTAGAGGCCCTAAACCAAACGGCCAGAAGGGACCATCAATGTTCCTTCTTACACCCCATCTATCGGTAATGTCGAAGCAGACATTTTTGCGTTTGGCAGAAACGAGAAAGCCCAATTTTGAAGAACCAAAGTGAATTGTCTAAAGAGGTTTGAAGATGAGGAGCTTGGATGTAGGTTACCCTTTTTTGCAGGGGCGAGAGTTGGCAAAATGATTCAATTTCGTGCTTTTCCGGCTCGTCACATCTGAAGTTAGCCTCAATTTGTTTCCAAGAGATTTGACCTTCGAGCAGCAAATCAACAATTTCGTTGGTCATTCTCCAGGTGTGGAGAGAAGGCTCAGGCATCAGGGGACCACATGCGGCTTCTGTTTTTGTGTTCATAGCAACGTTTGGAGAATTCGTAGTTGAACTACGCCTCATGTAGGCCTCTACGGCTTGATGGATTGAGTTGGGTCTCCTGATTTCCGATCCATTAATAACTAATGAATCACAGGTTCTTCTTTCCTCCAACCGATATTCCTAAACCATCTTAAATCGACCGATTTCACAGCTTACCTCGTTTACCAACGGAATCAAAGGAGGCAGTTCAAAAAACCTACTTACAGGCAAAATTTCCTGCATTAAGACATTTTGCCTTTGTTTGCTAGCAGATTTGGACTTGATGTAAAAGGATTCAGGATTGAGACGGCCATCAATACCGTCTAGTAGGAGCGGTGGAGCCTTGCGAAGGCTACGAAGCCGATTGGGTGAAAAAAGGGGATTGCCCGATTGGTTGGAAAATTGTTGATACGCCTGGATATCGGGTGGCGTCAGGTGGCCGGGAAACGCCAACTCGTGAGGGATCATTCTGAATCTAAAAGGATTGGGGCATTTTACCTCTTTCTGTTGGACAACTGTTGCATTCTTCAACAGGTCCTCGGTTTTAGATTAAAGGCTGCGGCTACACCTTTGTTTGAAATAGCGGTCGTTCCTCGTAGCCGAGGTTGTGACTGGCTAGAAGATTAATTACCATGCAGTCGTCACGTGGTTATAAACAGAGAACTTAGTCCCTTCAGTAAGCAAGAAAAAGAAATGGAATTGATGCTGGATGGAATCACGGTGTGGCTTTAAGCTCGACTGCTAATTGGCTCTTTGTTTGACGAGATCCAATCATTGGTTGGAGGTCACATGTTTGTGTTTGGTGTTTGTGCCTTTGATATTGACGAGGTGGGAAGGGAGCCCTCATGAGGATCCGTCTGAACCATTCAAGCAGACGGATCATTGCCATAATTCTTTCTTTGTCCTCCTCTTCTCACAAGACCTTGTACAGCCGACTCAGGCTTCGAAGCAAGGAGGAGGAGGAGGAGGGGAAAAAGCGAGATACTACCTTGTCCTCGTCCTCGTCCTCACTCCCATCCTCCGCTCTTCGTGCCCTCCTCAGACCGCCCTAAGTGGATGCTGCCTTCCTTTGACACAACACAATCGCATGATCGCAGATGATACCAACTGGAAAGTCAAGAACTTGAAGCTGTCTTTGAGAATTTGCCAATAAAGGCTCAAATCGTTTCTCACTTGGAAAGGAATTAAGATTTCAAGATATCTGTAATTTCAAAAGCAATTTTAGTCTTAGGAATTTCTCCCAGTTTTCTTCTTTTTTTAGAACCTTTCTTTGTGATAGTTCGCTAGTGCCGTGGAAGCACTTCAAGTCGGTCGGTGTCCACAATAAGGCAGCGTCCAATCAGAATCCAGCGACTACGCGAAAATGAGACTTCCACGGTTAAGACCTCAGACAGGAAAGTTCCGCTGTTCTGGTTGTCCAGAAGTTGGTCGAATTAGCGATCCAGTTTCTGGACGTCTCAAATCTTGTCCTCTTCAAGGCGTCTGGGTCAACTCACATGGACAATAAGTCGGTAGGTCAAATCCCGATGTCCCATTGATGCTCTCAAATCGCATTCTCGTCACTAATTTTTTTTTACGAGAATAAAGCCACTCAACTTTTCTCTTTGGGTGTTATAGGCAATAGTGTTGAGGTCTTTAAAATTTGATCAAATAAAATAAATAAGAAAATTTTTAAGGGGAAAACTCTTGACACTTTGACAAAAGGGCGACTCAGACGATGGTTACAGCTATTTGCCAGCTCTTCACAACATATTTCAGTCGATGAAGGTTCCCGTCCCTACACTTGCACCTTTTCTGGATGGGAAGTGGTCAGCCTTCCATGATTCCAACTATTCACCTATTTGAGCCATTTGCCTTGAAGATGTCACTTTTCACAATTGTCACCGGTTTATGGTGATTTACTCCAGAAAAATTACCTTTTGACCTCTCCAGACACAGAATTTCGAGTTTCTCTTGCCGACATGTCGCACCTCTAGTTCGTTGGAGCCTCTCCACGCTTCTCCTAGACTGCGTTGAAGTGACGAAGTGATGTGAATTATCACTCTCACAAAGGGAAGGAGAACAGTGGAGTGTAGAGAGCACATCCACTTTAAAAACTACCTTAACATTACTTAGCATTGCACCAATCAAAAAGTGTGACCACAGAGAACGAAGAAGACGATGCGCAAAGGAAGGCTCTTCACCACTCCCCTAGACTTCCACCGTCTATAACCCTCACTGGCGGAGGGGCTTTTGGAAGGACCCAAATTTCAGGCATTTATCAACAAGAAAAGATTGTGATTCAGGTTGAAACAAAAGATGAGAGATGATTTACCCATTTTAGCATTAAAAGCGTTTAAAAAAGGGCATGTAAAAGCTACCTTAGATGCGAATCCTAGATGTGTGGTCGTTAAAGTTCCACTTGTACCATGCTGTATCGAGGGTGTGGAATAAATGGCGAGTGGTTAGCGCATCTCACCATGGTGATGAGTTGCATACAAGGATTGCCTCGTTTGTTTGCATTAGCAATCACATTTCAAGGTCGGTAATTGCATGCTCACAGGATAGCATTTACCCTCCTCTTCTTCACACTTTTTCCCCAATGGTTTTCACCTTCGGCCTCTCAAAATTTAGGTAAGCAAATTCGTACTTCCCATTCTTACATTTAAGAATGGTGAGATAAGTTAAAGATAAAGAGTAATGCTTTGAATGTTTGTTTGACTCAGGGACGAGTGGATGCTCCGCCATTGTAGTCTCTTCGGGTAGGCTGACCGCATGCTCGAGTACTGTGTCTGCTTTTGTCTTCAGCACAGGCTCAAAGTGATGCACTGGTGATGGCGAATAGCTAACCCAGTGAGGCGGGTGAAAGGGCTGTGGATGACTCCCTTAACAGATAGGTTGTAAATGTAGGAAAGTTGTCACCGACGAAACCATCTAAAAAAGTTTGGTAAGGAGCTATCCACGCTTCCAACGATACCCCCTTCGCTCCCCAACAGGTGGGATAGAAGTCGAAGAGACATGGCTGGACAGGTCTAAAGCATGGGCAAGGAGGAGTAAACAAGATATCTTATCTCCACGAGACAGATTTGCGCCCCATGCCCTGTTACGAGACCCTACCATTAGGTCGGTGCTCCCAAGACCAGTCATGAATGCGCGTAGTAGTTAGCCCATTCCACCATTCCCGTATTCGCTTCCCATACAGGATGAGACTCCGTGTCCAGTGGAAATGCCAGCAGGAATCGGTGATGTTTGGGTTAAGCATCGACTCCTTTCTTCCTTTCTGTGACACCAACGTGGGGAACGAATCGTGGGAGACTAAGCTAGGCCTGCAGAAGCCATTGTGCCTAACTGCACCGGCTAAATACTAAGTAATTTCACGAAAATTTTCCAGGCATCATCTTCATCTGCTATAAAACACATGTTACTTAATCCTATTTCAGTAGCTGATTTGTGAGTGTTCTCTTACAGCACGGGTTACGTTGTGACGGCTGATGCGGGAGGCTTACTAAAGGAAGCGCCGTGGAGGATGTTCGACTTGGTTTCGCGCGGACTTAAGACCCTGCAAGATGTCAGTACATCCTCAGATACAGTGTACATCAGCAATACATATTCTGCCCAAATATTAGGATTTCTTTTGCCTTCAGGGCCATCTTAGATCTGAGTAATGATTTGTGTGCTTTCTGATTGTTCCAGAGCTACCCCCATCTCGGCACAAACTTACATCGTGCAGTAACCTTTTCAACAGGTTCAACTGTAATGCTTTGTTTGTTCGAACTGCCGGTTCCGGTCACTTGGGTGGCCATATTGTACGAGCCGATCGGCCGGCCTTTGGGCTTTTCCAAGCAATTTTACCTCATGGGACAAAATTATTTAAAAGAATTGAACCACTCAGTGATGCTTGCATGTACAATTACTCGAAAAGCGTTAAGGAAGTCGAATCATATACTTACACCAAGAGTGTCCAAATCCGCTGTTACCTCGCCTCAGTGACAGCGTTGGATCTGTATCCCCATTCCAAAGGTCTTATAACGACCAGTCACGGAAAGTATTCAAAAAATGAGAAATAGAAATTAATTGAAAAACCTGTTCGAGTAAACAAAATCCTAGAGCCCGAGTACACGATGTCTTTTTTCCCATCCACACTAAATTTTCCTCCCACAGAAGATGCTTGAGCCCTTTCTTCATTTCTTGTCCCGAATTTTAAATAGGAAAAATTAAATAAACATTTGTAATTTTGTTGCCTAGCATAAATTTCGAAAATAAAAAGCGCTTTTTTTTCTAAAGAAGGAAGAAGAAGAAGAAGAAAAGAATTCGGTGTATGCTCTTGGGATGCCCTTCCACAAGATGCCATGTGGAAACGTGTCACACAAAATCGATAATCAATAGGCGTTTTCCACGCGTCTCTCGCGTGTTTGACATGACTTTGGCAAGGCCTTAGCTCCTTGCTTTCCAGAGGGTCAAAATTTGACCTAATAACGTCATTGCTATGGAGGAGTATGACATTGGTATTCCTTTAAGTTACGAAGTAAAAACTGGACCTTCAAAAATTGACAGTTTCTACCCCAATAGCAACATTTTTAAACTATGCAAACTTGACAACTCCTTTCCGGAGAATGAAGAGTCGGTGGAAATTAATCTCAATGAATCAGGAGAGAATTCTCTCTCAGATTCAGCTTTCCTATTGGAATGTTCACCCAATTTTAACAATGAAATTGATGGCAATTATGGATTGACATCCAGCAGTGTCATGGAGACGAGTGAGCACAATGCCAACAGAGATTATCACGGTTGTGATAATACATCACCACGAAGCGTGACCGCGTCTCCTGAGGAGGGATATCTCAAAGCTGTTCAAGGAAATAATGTCAGTGAGGTGACAAGTTGTTCTTGTCAACCTCTTCACCATGGAAACTTGACAGAGCGCAAAGATTCCAACCACAGCGTTAAATGGACTAGTCGTAAAGGTCGTGTGCCTCGAAAACCGCGTATTCTTTCTAAGAGAACCCTTGAAATCTCCATGGAACCTGAGAAACGTTGGAGTGTATCTCAGGACACCCTGTCGAAATTTCAAGAGTCATCCGAATCTCGTTCCAGCTCCTGTCACAAGAGTCAATCACCAAGTCCGTATTATGACACTATCAATGACGGTGAATGTTCAGATGGGTATTGCTCCTCTGTTCCTTCCTCAACCCCAAACACTTCTTCAAGACACTCTCCCACTTCGACTAATAGATCGTGCTCCTCGTGTAGATACCTTGTAAAGAGAAGATGCTCGGATAAGTCCTTAAAGGAGCCCTTCCTAATCAAAGTTGGTGACTGTGATGGTGGTTTCAAGATCAACTTTGAGCTTCCACCTCCTTTCACTGGTTCTCGTCGCAAAAGACGCTCGGAGGGTGAAATTTTGTGTCGCGAAAGAGGCACCGCTGAGACAACACACGAGTTGGAGAGTTCTGGCACCGACAGCGGATTTGGCTCAATTATGCGTCGAAGGGGTGGAAAACAAGCTCGACTTCGAGACGACTCCAAGAATTGTTTTGCTGGGACAAGTGACTCAGAGTGTCAAGTGGTTACACGCACCAAGTCTTGTACCGATGACTACAATTTTTGTTGTCGACCCTGTAAGGGAAGAGCTGGTACCAAATTAGGCCAAGGGGAACCGTGCTATCGACGATGCTCGTGTTCTCCGTCGGGTGGGTGTATCAGTACTTCAAATACGTGGTTTTGTAATAACTACGCCCCCAGAGTGAGAGACATTTGTGTTCAGACGTTTTCTGAATTAGATAAACGACATCAATGGGTACAATGTGTTGAAATGTCTTGTCAATCAACTGATCAGTGTTGTCAAACTCCAGTCTCCTCTTGCAGTGTGGAATTTGAGTGTCAGCCACAGGTGAAACAGAATCCTTGCAAAGGCTGTAGACCCTGTTCAAACTGTTTTATTCCACGCAACTGCTCTGCAGCTATTCCTCGATGGAGGTCTACCATCGCTGAAAAGGGATCACCCTATTATGATGATGATGCCTACTCCATGGAATCCTTGTATATTGTGCCTGAAAAGAAACCCAGCAGTGATGGAGTGAGTAGCCATTGTGGAAGTGCTGTGAGTCATTGTGAAGTTGATGTTGACATTGATCCCGAGGTGACACCAGTCTTCCCTGAGGACACAGACACGTCCACCATCTCTTCGAGCATAATGCGACTCGGTTTAGCTGCAGCGACTTCTCCACGATACATTACACGAGAGACACTGAAAAAAAAATGAAGTGAACAGCAATCTTTTTAATTTTCTTTTCTCTAAAAGCTTCTGTTTTTAAGTTTGGTTATTAATTTTACACGACTATCATCATCGTCATCATCATCTGCATTTGTTTTGATTTGTTTTTTTTGAAATGGGCGGCTCAGAGGGTAGCGCGAAGAACTCGGAATTGACTTAACTTTTGACATCCTGATTGGCGCGGAAATCGGATGAGATGAGATAAATAACCTCTTTCTCAGCAAGAGGCATTTATTGGTTCAAAATCCTTAACCCTAGGTCATGCGAGGCTTTAATATGATGGACAGGTCAGTGTTGGCATAATGGGCAGCTCAAAGAGAGGTCGATTGCTTCTTGTGGGGTGACGGATGACCTCTGTCTCCTCCATTTCACCGCCTTGATGCCATGAGTGTCTGATGGAAATCATTTGGGATTATATGGTTGCGTAATGCCAAGAGGTGCGAAGGGTGAGAGAGCACATGGGGGCGAGACACTTTCTCCCTGCTGGTGAGGAAGTACTGCCCTACTAGGCCCTTCTTCCCCTGGAAGAAAAAGACAAGCCTATAGCGCTCCTGATGAGGGCACCCTCACACACCGCCGAGGAGACCTCACTTGTGGTCGCATATCCACCCTTTTCTGCCTGCGAAACGTCACATAGAGGACCTCCTGGAAAGCATTTTTTGTCGAGGGTCGCTCTCAATGCCTTAAACTCACTTTCGCATTGTGGAGAGAAGGGAGGGCATTTCTGACAACGACATGCCTCCCTTTGAGTTCTTCATGCCACAAATCAGTTCTTCTCACTACCAAACAAAAAGGTGTCAGAAAAGTTGCGATGATTTTGGAACTGCACCACGACCACCTTCGTATCACATCTACGAGCACGAGGTCACAAAATCTCGAGGACTCGCTACTGGTTTCCTTACCAGACAGGCCACAACCGCGATTTGACTCGAAGACCCTTCTCAACCACCTGCACTATGGGGAGGTATCTCCATTTATTGCTATAAATCATTTCTTTTTCATTTCACTTCCGCGATAAAATACTTAACTCTGACATCCGTAAAACACAGGTCAGGGGTCACCTTTTGTGACTCTTTTACTAAATATCTAGTAGGTTGGACCTAAAGCTGTTGGTGCTTTCCGCAGTGGATCCAAGGGGCGGCATTCAAGCCTCTGGTAAATCTTGTAAGAGTCAAGAAGCTTGCAGACTCCTTTCGTGGCACCAACTTGGGGAACGAATCGTGGAAGACCAAGCTAGGCCTGCAGAAGCCATTATGCCTAACTGCACCGTCTGAATATTAAGTAATTTCACAGAAGTTTTCCAGGCATGATCTTCATCTGCTATAAAACGCATATTACTCAATCCTACTTCAGTAGCAGGATATCAACAATCTGTGGTTGAAATAGGAGCACATTGTTCAAATTAATAAACGCAAATAGTAGAACATGAGTACAGAGAGCAAATAAAGGAATAAAGCAAGAGATGAACTTAAAGTCTGCCAAATTATCCACTCTGCATAACCCTAACACCTTGGTCGTGGACACGGAGGCCTTTTTGGGCAGTAAGGACTCCCGGGACAGGGTGTGAAATGGCAGCTCCTACTTCCTCCAGATTCGCCACATAACGACAATGATCTTGTCATCGTAGGTTGACAGCAAGGAGGAGAAGGAGAAGGGTAACCACAGCCTCGGCACGAACCCACCGGAGAACAAGAAATTGATCTGACATAACAAACCGGTGGTGTTGGAGGATCCGAACAACATCTTTGCCGTGGATTCTGACAACAAGGCGGTTTTGGACGAATTGCCGAGGCTAGAATATTGGGGAACGGTGGCTTTGACGGCTGACAACATTTCGAAGGCGGAGGACACAGAGGACAGCAAACCGAAGATGATGATTTCGAACAACAAAAGGGCATTGGAGGTGAACAGCAGCTTTGGGGTTTGGGAGTAGATCGAATTTTTGGACATAAGCAGGTTAGAGAAGCCTTTGGAGGACATACTGGGCATGATGACATCCGAGGAGGACAACATGAACATTTCTGAGGTGGTGGGCAACTAGGTAATGGGCAAATGGGTGGACAAGCGGGTGGTGGACAGCTAGGTGGTGGGCAGCTAGGCGGTGGACAACTAGGTGGTGGGCAGCTGGGAGGTGGACAGCTAGGGAGTGGGCAACTAGGAGGCGGGCAACTAGGAGGTGGACAACTGGGAGGTGGGCAACTAGGTGGCGGGCAAACAGGTGGTTGTTTTGGACAACAGGGCTGGGATGGAGAAGGCGGAGGCGGACAGGATTTTGGACAACAGGAAGAAGATGGCTTCGTACAAGTGGTTGTTGAAACGTGACACTTCACGGTTGAACAACATTTTTTCTGGGACGGAGGAGCATTGGAACAGCAGGTCTGGGTTGGTGTTGAGCACCGTTTCTTTGCTGGCTCTTCCTGACACTTTTGTTGCTTTTTTTGACAGCAAATTAATTTCACAGAGCAAGAGGCAGTATTTCCCAGTGCTTGTGTTGGCTGTTGTGATTGAGTTGTTGACTGTGAAGAGGCATCCTTTGTTTGCCGACAAGCTCTTGAAAGGGTTTGGGATTGTTGCGAACACGTTTTACCATCCTCATTGAGTTTGGAAAAAGACGTCTGAGATCCTACTGATAGGTTTTGGTGGGAATCTTTTCCCGAGTCCCCCATAACTTTTGGCGTCCTAAAAATGAAAGGCCCTAAACAGTTGCATTGTGATAAAGAGACTTGGAAATCCTATCTTCCTTTTGTATCGTAAAAGAAAACTCACGCCATAAATGTAAAGAAATGAAGCATCTAACTTCCGCTAAGATCCTGATTAGGTAAATTTTAACCTGAACAAAATGGACATTATGACTGATTTGCATCGCGGTAAAAAATCTGAAAAGGCAACTTTGATGAGCTTACCACGGTTCAAATAGACGGTGCCCTCGCAAACCTCGGAAATGCGGCGTATGTCCAAGAGACGACGCGGGAACTATATTGATTTCGTGCCACGTGATTTTATGGCTAGATTGGTGAGAAAGTTCGGAACGGTCGCTGCAGTTTACCAAATAAATGTGCTACTGAAACATTAATAGTAACAACCGCAAAAAGTAAAGGGCGGCAAGTGTCATTAGTTAAGACGAAGGAAAACACAGTAACACACTATTTTATTTAAAAGAAATGCAGGTTTACATTGACTCAATGAAAACAGTCTTAAATCGCTAAGCATATTTGCCTAAGTGATCCATTCAAAACAAAACAAGACAAACAAACCTGTTCGTAAAAGTAGATCCTCTCTTTTGCTTCTGCTTCAATGTTGAAGACAAACTTTGAGGGATTGATGACTATTTTAATGTGGTACTAGCTATGTGAGCTCTGTTATTTGCGTTATACAGGGCTTCTACGACAGTATTACGTCCTGACAATCCCTTAGGTTGCACGGTTTTGTGGTAAATTAACAATCAGTTCTGCTCTGACAAATGCAAACAAAGTGAGACCAAGTTCCAACGAATCATAACCTGATATCACGGTAGCAATTTAATCCTACTGCTTCTAAGTGCATGTAATTAAGTTGAAAAATATGCTTACCGTGGGAACGACATCCCAACTTTATCAGGTAGAAACTCAATCGGTACATTTCGCTCCACAAAAGTCCCATTATTCAGCTAGTACCATCACTAGCAGGTAGTAGCTTTTATTCAACGGTTAATTGCAATGCAGTCTGGGACTCATTGGCCCTTTGACCCACTCGCTTTAATATCCAACTAGGTCCTAAAATTGACCTATAGTGATGTATGTGGTTCTAGTACGACTTCATTTGAGCCTGCAGTTGGCTTAGACTGGTATCCATGGTCCAAATGAATAAATAAAACATAAGAATTAAAAGAAACAATGGGAAGACAATCATAATCCGGTGGGGAAAATCGCTACTATCAAACGAATAAAGTAGTATGTGTTAAAGCAGTTTCTGGTTGGGTAGCCTGCTACAGTGGTACAGTAACACATTAAAGATTACTTGAAAAGCGCATCAGGGGCCTGTGCCACCCACAAGTTTACAGTTGCCGAAGCACTGGCGCGCATTGAGTGGGAGCTAGAGTCGACGAGAACCAAGAGCACTGCGTAAACAAAGCACACTCCTCCAGAGTCTTGATTGGTGGATTGCAATCACTGCGTGCATTAGTCATTCCCACCATGTTTATGCTTTTTATAAACACAAAGTTCCCCCAACTTATTTTATACGACTCGTCTAGCACACCGCGTTGCAACATTACATGTACGTGAATCCTGCTCTTGGTCAGTTCGAGACAAAGGACGTGTTAAATTTGCGCGCTAGAGGAATAACTAGTTGGAAAACGACGAAGCAGATGTTGAACGCTTTCCTGGAGCAAAAACGACTACGTCCTTCTTTCCTCTTTCGAGTAGCATTTGAATTGATCAAATCGAGAACTCTAGACCAGGCGTCATTTTTTAAAAAAAAACGGCATTAAGGTTGTGGTTGGTGATGGGCTTTGCAAAGTATTCGATCGCGGAACGCGCTAATGGGATGAGTGATAACGCCTACAGTTTTCAAACTGATTTGGGGTGAAAAAATTCCACGTCATTACCGAATGAAAAATGCAATGTTCCAAGTCTTTGGTAAAGTCGCAATAAATCCAGGTCGCATGGGAAAACGCACTACTTACTGTGGAAAAGAAGTCCCGGAAGGCTACCAGCATGACTTGAAGGTCGTGTCGTCAGGCAGGAGTACAACCTACAGAGACCGGAGGGCCCGCATAGTTAACCATAAGGTCTAACAAAATGATAAACTGCTATAAAGAAGAGTCGGATGTTAGAACAGTTATTTTTCTACACATTTCAGCGTCAAATAGAATAGCCCAAGTGACCAGAGGAGCCGAAAGTTGGTGGTTCAAATTCCTATTCAGCATCAGCGACGAAACAAGTCAAGAAGCTTTTAAATCGAATCAAGAGATTTAGCATTTCCCCACAACTAATTGCGCAATAAGAAAATCAAAAGGATTTCTGTTCAATTTCCCGCTCTGAGGACGCCTCCTGGCTCTGAAAAAAATGTTACTGTTTTGATTATCTAGACAATCCCATTGCCACCGCTAAGCCCCTCACATTCCACAAAGTCGCACCTCTGATTGGCCAACGTCAAGGTCAGCCGGTTGTTACAGCTGCGGATGGACAAAGTGGGGCCATGACTCATGTGTACCGCTCGCCAGACGTGTACAACGCCCACACCTTTGTTACTAATGCGCGCACATTGGTAAACAGTCACCCGCATCGACGTCCGCCACATCGATTTTCCGTCTCAGTGCCCCCAAGGGTCCAAGGTCGGTCAAAATGTCATCAATTTGTAACAACTCAGAACGCTGGAGGTATCTCCCTTCATGCAAAACGCGGAGACATGGAAAAAAAAAACAAATGAACCGTGTGTACCGTAATAATCGGCGGATTGAGGCGTTCGTCTCCACCACATCATAGCATAAAGGCGAGGAGGCATTGTCAATGTACAGCGGTACCCAATACACCTTCACGATGCATATCAGCACAAACTCACCAAAAGGACTTCAAAAATCAAAAATGAAATTCGTTTAATGAAAGCCAACGATGAAAGACACAAGAATTGAAAGATAATTCGTACAAACAGAACGCAAATGACTGCAGATGAAGGGGTAAGTGAATCAAACAAATTTGCTTCCGCAACGCGAAAGACGAAGACCCAGTGGAATACCTACAACGAGAAGCTTCAGACTTGACAGATCATAGAAAGAGCAGAAACTTGACTAAATTAAGAGTTAATTTGAGGGTAGGAGACGCGGCGCTCGAGCAAAGCCATTCGTCAAATCTTTATCCCCCTCCTTCACACACCGACCACTGGTGGAGCAGACGAAGCCCTTCGGACAGCAATGCAATCCGTCCGAGCAGCAGACGGCCTAAAGGGGGGAGGGGGAAATGGAGGAAGGAAAAGCAGTCAGTGCTCAACCTGGGAGAAGAAAAACAATCCTACATCTTCTATTGTGATAGCGCTGTGGACGCTCAGCTATCTATGCACGACCACGAGAATGGAAGGAGGAAGGCGTGGAAGTGGCAACGGTTGGAGAGGTGTACCAAGACTGAGGACTACATCAGCAAAGACGTCACATGTCCAACACTTCAAAGCATCGAAAGTAAAAAACAACCGGAAGCCCTTCAGTCACCGGGAAGCCAATCATGAATCGGACAGACTCAGGTGTTCAGGACCACTTCAACGCGTGTAGCAGTGAAGGAATTACTGAAAGACGACTACTCCATCTGATATTTGATGCCTAATAACTCAAATGACGTCTTTCAAAGGTATCAACACCCTCGCTCTAGTAGTGGAGGCCCATTGACAAAACCTGGAAGTTAGACTGGGGAATGAATGACAGCGGATCCAGTTGGACCTCAAAAAGCAATTCTCCCTATCGTGAGTTCGAAATTCTCCACAAAGCATCTCGCAACGCAAGCCAGGGCAATTCCGTTATCAGAGTCGTGGAGCGAAAAGATGTCCTGAGCATTTGATTCAACGTTAATTCAATCTATCCATCACTGACGCTGGAAACTTCTCAATGTCTGTCTTGTCGACGTCCCAAGTATGCCAGAGACAAAGGTCAGCAGGGACTAGTACCAAAGCTTACTCAGGCGGTACTATTCAATGGAAGGCACCTCAAAAGTGCAATCTAACATTTATCAACGTCGCAGACCTCAAGGTCTACGAAGTCCAGATAAAGAGGGGGAAACTAATAGAACTACTGAATACTTAAAGAGTTCACGACGACGCCTTTTGAATACTAGGGTTAGCGAAGTTGAAGTCGGCAAAATCGGTTTGAAACGAGGGCTTCAAGGAAAGAGATGCTATTGAGGACATTCAATGCATAAACTACATTTCTTAATGTCCTGACTCCCGTCCAAGCGTTTCTAAACAGACTTTCACAAAGCATTGTCCAGAGGACACCAAACGAACGTACATTTTCGAGGGAACAGCAAGCGACCCCACCATTGATGGGACAAGGTGTTGCACCAGGAGAGCAGCTCCCAAGATGCATGCTGTTCGAAGGTGGTAGGAATTTCGAGCCCATCGGGATAGCAGATGAGGCATCTCCGTTGAGAACACAGGTATTGTGAACGAGATCGCATTTATAATGGGACGGACAACAATGCTCACGGTCCAAGCAACACACGGCCTGGCGAAAAAAAAAAAACAGGGACACAGGTCATAGGGGTCAGCCCGGATGCCACGTTGGTGACACATCAAGATAGCAAGCATGATGGCACGATCAGTTGATCGCTACATCTCAACATGAAAGGAAGACACCCGCTATGGTAGCATCAGTGAATTGAAAAAGCTGACGAGGTCCTCAGTAGAACCCACTGCCATAACAAATAGAGGCCTCAACAAGCTAGCGGTCTTTGGCATGTTCTCCACCATGGTCACCAAACGTCCCCTCAACCTGAAGGCTGCAAGCCGTGCTTGTCCGCTTTGCTAACCAATTTTAAGTCGGCTTTTTGAGCACTAAGGCTTCTCGTCAAGCTTGAGATAGTGCTATAGCAAGCCGCGCCGCCCACTGATGATTTTAAATGCCTTTCCTGGGGTCCCAAAAGTTTCCACCTGGGCAACATCGATGCGGCAATGCAGTAGATCTGCAGAGCCCCCGTTGAACACTCGCTAGCCTTGGAATACCATCCAGTGTCCTAAGAAGCCGACGCCAAATCGACCGACTTTCGCTGCTGCCTTAAGCAGGACACACAAGACGTCAGACTTCAATCACCGCAATGGTCAAAGCGGTAGAAGACAGGAGGCCACAAGGAGCGTGAAGGAGATCGCTTCCAAGGAGAAAGGAAGCTCTCACTTAATGAAGAATTGGACGGATCTTTTCCTATTTTCCAGCTTTTCAATCCAAGCCACCAAACGGACACAGACATGCACACAGCCCATAAAATACCCTCAAGCCACAATATGTCGCCAATTCGGTAGACTCACATCAGGCCACGGACAGCATCCATAAGAGTTGTCATCAGTCAGACAGCAAGTCATGTTGCTCGGGCATATAGTTGTGCCATCGTCGCACGTGTTACTGCCGAAAATGACAACCTTTGCTGGTTCTTTGGACTTCCAAGGCGTCGTGAGTTCACCACTTGGGTCAGATTTGAGACACTCATTGAACGAACAGGAGTAGCCGTTGGGACAGCAGTGCTCAAGATCCAAGCAACAAGTGGCCTAGGAGACGAATGAAAATCTAACAATGGGATTTGTGGTGGAATGGATCGCTTCAGCAACTCTTTTGTCAACAATTTAGCCTTCTATCCGTCCCAACTATCAGCCATTTATCCAACTTACAAACACCCAGCGATTCATTGACCAATCATGTCAGCCCTCCACAATTCCAGAGGTTGAAAACAGTGAATCAGAAGAGTTGAACATTTCAACGTGGACTGGTGACCAAGTTCCTCTGGTCGATAGGTGTCATTCCATGAAAGGAATAAGTGATAAAATCTGACAACTGAACATGGGATACATCCCATAGATTGACAATGAAAGGAGGATTCTAGAGACAGATGTAGTAGGCGTTAATATCAGCTAGGTGAAATGAGGATTAGTTGAAGGAACCAACTCAACAAGATGAAGTCCGCCACCGCTCTCCTCTACCCACAGATTCCAGGAGAAATCTCTCAAAGAAACTCACATTCAAGAACGGACAACATCCCCAAGAGCCATCGGCTAACTTGCAGCAAGTGACATCGGGACCCTCGCAATAAGTTTCATCATTGCACATCACTCTTTCTTCGACAGAATCATTCCAAGCTTCCCCTGAAACAATGGTGATGAGTGAATTGGTGGATTGCGAGACGCAAGAACCACCGTTTCCAGGGTCGCAGACGTAGCCGTGGGGGCAGCAGTGCTCTCCATCGTTGCAACAAACGGCCTGAAAGGGAGGAGGATTATCTAAAGAAGCATTTCGAGTTCTAAAACTACTGCTGGTATTTATGATGTTAGAGGATGACACTCTCCTCCTCCCGCAAGCTAACTTTAAATATCAAGTCATCCGGGCAACTAGGAAGCCATCCATCCATTTACGCATGACCCATATGCTTTCCATTGAAAACTCAAGACCTCGCATCCCTCGGACTTCTTTAATGGGGACTGGTGAGCCAAAAGCCATCAAACCAAACGGTCTATCGCTGTCAAATACACTGAGTTTGCTAACACCTTCCAATCTTTAAGCAGGTATAAAAGTACTCAAATTTCTCGGCCCGACATCGAATACTACACGAAGCGCCTAAGCACACAACAACAATCCGAGAAAAGACATAAACTTGCATTCTCCAGAGGACAGCACGCAAAGGTGGCGTTAGATCCTGCAGCCTTGCAGCATGTAGAGCCTTTGTGACAGGCAGATTTTCCATCCAGACACTTGACACTATTTCGACCGATCAGGCGATTAGAAGGCTCAAAGGGGTTCAACCAAGCACCCGATTTGGGCACGCATCCATCCGATTCACTTGTGCATCGCGTACCTCTCGGACAACAGTGGTAACCGTCTGCGCAACAATCAGCCTGAAAGGATGATAGCATTTGGTTGGGGGAGAGTAATAGTGCGCCTTGAGCCAAAGCATACCGCCTTTATAGCACGGGGTGCTTGCAAAAACACAGGAGCTAGCAGCGTTAGGGTTGAAGGTCATCCTGTTTTGCACAAGCTTGCAGATCATGAAAATAGCAAGAGACCTTATGAGACCACTAAATAAGAAATGATCTATTGTAATGCAGGAAATCACATCAAACAGTCTCGGAAACCCTAAGCTTTTATCAAAACTCCAAGTTCGCCTCTTGAACATACATCGTTTTATGGACCGATCCTTCGCCAACAAATTATACTTTAAAAGAGCAATACAGTATTCAGTTTTATGCCATCCTGATGGGCAATTATGTTCAAGTCATGGCTTAAAAAAATACAAGCTGGCTGCATTCTATGTAGAAGGTAGACCTGTGTTGCAGGTAAGGTTGTGAAAGACAGTATACGTAAGCTAGAACCAGAACAGGTCTTGAATTGTGGCAGGCAGCAACGAAACGGAAGCATAGGTTTCAAAAAGAAGCCAATATCAGCATGTGTTCCTCCCTCTGTGTGAATTGGATGAATGAACCACTGTGGCGCAAACAACTGTGCTACACAAGAAAATATCTACAAATGAGACGGTCGTTTGGGCTCCAAGTATGCGGCTACACGGCATGGAAACGAATAAGTAGCCTTACACACGGGAGCCGACTCATCCCCTCGCTCCAAATCGCTTTCATTCTCGGTTAACTAAAACCCCTTGTTTCTGGCTATGACCTTCAGCAATCACTGACCCAATAATTGGAAAGATACAAAAACCTACACTTTCACACATACCTTTGATCCGTTAATTTCTACATCACATAAATTTGCAGCTTGGAGACGAATTGATTGATGCTAGGCACGTTATATCACAAAAAGGCTTAAAAACAGTTCACTCGGCTTCCATGCACTTCAAATAGGCCCCTTTAGAAATCATAAAATCCCACTAAGCGAGGGTAACTGCAGTCAATCAAATGTGACCCTAGGCTTTAAAGTAGTGGGAACAAAACAAGTGGACGCGTGCCAAAAGCCTCCTGTGATCAAACTTAGAAAAGTCAAGCAATGGATACATCCACAATCCGCAAATGGCTGGAGGGCGGGGGCTTCAATTTTCTTTGAATAGCCACATGGTAAAAATCATCCCTTATTTGACCACAAAGTTGCCCATCAACCATGTTCACATTAAAAAGAACTATAAAAGCAACAGAGCAATAGAATTCGGTGCGAGGTTAATGGAATATAACTGATTCCGATGGCACAGGTAAACAGACAGGCTGCGTGTAACATTATATCAGATTTAGCAGTGAGGCAGAATAAAAAATAAATAAAAGCCTTTTGAAAAACCACGGGACCGACTTAAATGTTACAAGTCAAAGGTAGCTCAAAAAGAAACAACCTACCTCCTCATAAGGGCAACAGCCCTTAGTACCATCGAACATAATGCAGCAGGTATCGGTGTTGCGACATCCCGAGTCAACCAGAGGGCAGACTCGGCCATCTAGGATGAAAGATGACCCATCTTGGGACAAAAGACGACAGGACTTGGTTGAAACATCGCATTGGTAACCAGATGGACAGCAGTGCTCGCCATCGTTACAGCAAACGCCCTAGAATATTGGCATCGACAAAATGAATTGAGCTTACACCATCAAAAGGACAACAGAGACTTCCACAGACTGCAGGACAGGGGTCCAAATTGGGTTTGACTTCTATCGCTGGCGCTGTAGTAGGATTTTCGGTAGAAAGCTGGAAAACCCATGTAGGAACTATCAAATCGATTACCTGAGACAAAGGTGGAGACGGAGTAAAGAAGTTCATGAAACCAAAGAATCCAGACTGAATTCTTGTGCAAAAACCATCAGAACCGCAAACAGTGCCTCGCGGACAACAAGAAGTGCCGGATTCACAGCAGACACCCTGCAAAATTTGAATAAGGAATCCAAACTAAAATCTACATCGGAAACTGGACAGCATTGAAGACGTCCGTTGGCACCGTTACAGCAGGTTCCAGAAGCGCAAAGAATGGAGCACTGCTCGTTGGCAAGTACAAAGCCTGATATGAGTAGAGTGCACCAAAGAGAAACAGAAACCATCGTTGGGGCTAAAGTGACAACAAATGTCGTTCAAAGTTAAAACGGTCGCGAACCAATCATTGTAGCATCAACATTATCTCTAAGGAGAGAAATATTTGTCGGAAGACATGAAGCACAAATAAAATGAAATGAATAAATAAAATACATAAGTGAAAAGTACAGATAAAGCAATTTTTTGATTTATATAATGTTCTTACAAAGGCAGAAGCTGAAACGAGCAAATGCTGTTGTAATCATTTAGCTAAATCGGAACTCCAAATTCCCGCAGGCTAGCCGTAAACTACTTTTTGCATCATTTTTTCGCTTATGCAATTCCCTACATCTTTTGATAGTACGCTTGAATACTTGTCTTACTTTTTTTCGAAAGTGGTTGTTGTGCTCTCAGACTTCCCCGAGGGCAGATTGGTCACAATGCCTGAGAAGAACATGCCTAGTGAGAGACTGAAATTGGACTACTGGTGTGGCTCAGACGCTGGCCACAAAGTGATGCTAAAGGGGCCAACGAATTTTCTTTTACTGCAATCAAGACTTAGGTAAGCAACAGTCGCATTATGTAGCCTTCTCGCGTCAGCCATCGCAACGTAGTTAATGACAAAAGACACTTACGGGCTATCCGTTCCATTTACAGCATTTCCATGCAACTGAGGAGAGAGTTGGCTGTGGAGTCACTGAATCTTTTTGGCAATTCTACTGGATCTGGAGCCTCGTCCAGTTTGGGAAATGGGCCCGGAGACGATGGAATCTGCTAACCATCACGCGTATTTATGGACAGACTTAGACTGCTCGCCTACGGTGGAAATGGGCTATTGCGCTCATTAGCGTTAGGGCTAAATACCCTATCGCCTAGGCTTTGCTGAGGGCAGTGTAGTGGGGTGTTCGAAGTAGGTCCTAGCACTCGACCAATGTCGTCTGTCGCATAATCCTCCTTACTTCCCTTCCGAACTTTGAGAAATCTTTTTCATCTGCTTTTGAAGGCTTATCAAGACGTTAAAGGAAACAGGGAGGACTAAAGTATAACATGAAAAAACTTTTCGCAAGTCATCGCGGTACTAAAAATGTTTATTTCAGCAGCTAATGGCATGCTTTGACAGGTTGTTTGACTTAACTCTTGACTAGACAAGAAACTGGATCTTCGCAGTTTAACTCACGCTAGGAGGCTTTCATATCCCTCAGCCCCTCTGTACCTTAATGACACGTTCTTGCCTATGCCGCTGCTGCTTCTTTCCACTTGAAAAGACTGCTTCCTTCGTCACTTCCCGACGTAATACATCTGTCATTCTCTACAAATCGCTGTGATATTACGGGATTATTGTGTTAATTGGTACCCCAAGACTTTCGAAACTTCTTCTCTTGCAACAGAACGAACATGGACTTCACATTTAACATCCTTCATGCATACCTGATTCAGTAGTTCTCTGCAATACGGGCAAATGATTGTGGGTTGGAATTCGGAGTAACTATATCAAACAAGATGTGGAGATTTGCTGAGTTTCTATCGGCCGAAAAATGTGGAAATCGAGATAGGTCAGCTCCTCCGCGATATCTAGTGCTGGTGTTTTATCGAAGCCCTCCTTTGATGGGACCTTTGAAAACGAAAAAAGGTTTACGAATTGCATAGCAAGTTTGTGTTTGCTAGTTTTGTCCTTTAATTGGCAGAAAACCATTTAAATCATCACAAACGAAGAAGGCTATTGCCACTGTAGACGGCATGAATTTATTTCCATTAGTCAGGAGATACGCAGATGGAAATGAGTAGGACACATTTTCTTTATGGAGTTGTGTTCCAATTACTCAGTAATTTTCTTGACATTTACTGCAGGCAAGTCACCAAATCCTGTTAGCGCTATTTTGTGCCTACAACGAATCAAATTAATTTGGATAGCAACTTATGCATTGCGGAGACGCTGTGGGTTTCTAAACGGTTCTAAGACCAGCCCAATAAAAAAATACAACAAAATTTCTCAACGTTACTCAAATTATTGGAAAATCCTAGGGCAATGGGTGTGACTTTTGGCTTCCTTTTAGTACCTCCTGTCTGACCAATCAAAGAAGGCCAGGTTAGCACCTCGGTTTTGCTATTGGTTGAAATAAGTGGGTGGATTTTAACCGAAAAAGTCAAATGAAAAATAAACTTACTTGTAATGGGGTCATGAGATTGTCTAGGTCAACATGAGATTCGACCAACTGATCGTTGAGCATCTCCTTGGAAAGCTGGAAGGCCACCTTTCGATTTGAAACATTCAGGCGGGGGTTGTGAAGTAACTCCTCGAGCAGAACCTGCATTTTGGACTTGAGTAGGGCATCGCAGTCGAAATCCTGGATAAAAGGAAATTGGAAGACAAATAAGCCCGTCACTGAATCGGAGGAAATAGTGACAGTTTATTGCCGATGGTTGGAGCGATTTGGCTTTTTATTCGAGCAATCCACTTTCTAAGAAATAGAATATTGGTCTGCCTACCTCTGGATCCTTTGTGATCTAATGCCGCGCCACGTTTAACACCCTCAGTACTGTCATGCCCACCACCACCGCCTCTCTTCCCTCCTCTGTGCTCGGTGATCTCAATCGCAGGAAATGAAACTCATCCTCTAATATCGTCATTCCCGGGGTGGACGCCATAGTTGTCGTGGGTGGCATTTTATCTAAGTGTGGTGTAGACGCAACAGCATCGCTGACGTTACTAGGTTTGTTGCTATTGCTGTTTTTAGTGGGGATCTTGGGATGGCGGCTGTGCGCTCATGATGCGACACTCGTGTCGAACCGCTGGCAGCAGCGGCTATTGCGAAACCTTTCATCGCTGCCCAGTTGCTTGACCTTGCAGAGGGACATTGAGAAAATGTGATCAATTTGCAGATAATCGGAAACTTTTAACCTCTTTAAGCATTACTCATGGTAAAATTATTTAATTAAGCACTTTGTCACCTTCGTCTGCACAGTCGTGCAGAGGTTATGATAGCACCCGCTTTTGGAGATCGACGATAAGTCGGCATGTCGAAGCATAGCCCACGTGGTTTCGTTGTCGGGTTAAGCTGGCTCGGCCCCCTAAAATTGGATACAATATACTCGCTACTTAAAAGTAATAGGTAGCATCAAAGTGCGGTGCTTGATCATATTGTTAAGTGTTTAATGGATATGGGGGGGAGAAATGTGGGTAAATCTGAAACAGTAAAACTGTCGATTATATGCGCATTCGGTAAAGGAAAAAGGCGACTTAAGAAGCAGAAGCGTGACTGGATGATTGGTCGCCCTTCCATGCGAACGCAGAGAAGGGAGCCGACTTGAGATATGCCTGTGTACCTGCACGGGTTGGGGCTAGGCGCTGGTCTCAGTCTCGACTGCGGGTGACTTCATATAACGAGCACCGTAGTTAAAGGCGAGGCAGCTTGAGGCGATTCGATGGTGTGAGTGAATTTACTACTTGCTGTTACCGTCAGGAGTGACCTTTCATTCGGTAAATGCAAAACGCCGGTTACAACTACACGATGGGCCCTGAATATGCCGCACATTATTCATTTGAAAGGCCCTCACATTCTAGAGATGGTGGAATGCACATCTATGAGGAAAACATGTGGCTTGGTGTAAGTTTTGACTGTTTATTAAGAAATGGAAAAAGTAAATTTGGCTAAGACTGGAGGTAAAGATGGTCTAGATATTTTAAGGCAACTTCATCCACAACAAAATGTACCTCGTGATGGAAGAACTTGGTGCCTATTTACCTCTCCTGTCCTTTCTCGTTTACACACAGCAAAGTGACTTTTCGCCTGTTTTGCAAAGGGAAAGGCAAACTGTTTGGGAAGCAAGAGGTGATGCGCTATATGGGGAATTGGGAGACTTAGAAGTATGAATTGCGAGTGTATTGCTTCGGCTATGGATCAAACTGGGGTTTTCCAAGCCTTTGGGAAGCCGGTGCGCATCACCCAGCACAAATAAATTTTCCTCCTCATTGGAGGGAGGGAGGGAGGGAGGGAGGGAGAGCACATAACACGAGCATGTCTACTGAGAAGCTGTAAGTAGGAGAGGCTATGGCGATTGGTTGGTGGGTTGGTGAGTGAGTGAGTAATGAGTGCAAACAGCGGTAGTGGTAGGTGTGTGAACGAGATGTGGGACAGGTAGAGAAAAAAAGTGGGGAGGAATTGGAGGCGAGAGACTAGATCCTACTGGAAAGGAAGTGAGTAAAGAAAAGGAAGAGAAGGGGTAGAAAGAGAGGCAATGAGATGGAAATGATGAGGCAGTGTGGGGAAGATGAGGGAGAAGGCGTGGGTGAGGTTAGATGAGGCAAAAGAAGGGGTGGTGATATGCGCATGACAGTGGGGGTGGGAGGGGTGGGAGGGCAAAAGGAGATAAAAGGGTAGGGAAATTTTTGCCGGGTGGCGGTGGGGCGGCATTGAAGGGGGCGGAGTTTGCCCCCCCGCCAGGGGGTGCGGCGGGCAGCCCAGCCGTACCCGCTGTGCTGCGCGGTTCGGTTCCTCGTAGTGACCGCGAGAAACGCACGCACTGCGCAGCTGCTGTACCGTACCAACAGCCGCCCCGCCTGAACACGGTGGTGCGCGTTGCCGTGCGGTGCGGTTCGGCCAGCCAAATTAAGACGGAGTCATCCATGGGGTTGGTTGGATGGCTGTCTGGCTGGCCCTTCTCACTCCACTTTACTCCACTCGTGGTGTGGTGTCATGCCATTTACGGCTCTTGATGTGTGCTATTGCCCAACATGGCCTTGGAATAAGGTGTGACTGGCTACCTCCTCCTCCTCCTCCACAAGAAGTGGCGTCTGATGGAACGAGTGCGCGCGCCTGGGGTCGCTTCGTGGCCTTGACCTCGACCTGCACTGATATCCAGGATTGCCTGGTGGCCTACGGCGGCCTTGGCATCGACGTTGGCCCCTAGTTTCCACTCCAATGGGGTCACGTGACCTACACATCGACGTGGATCGATATCCAGGGGTGCCTTGTGGCCTGCGGCGGCCTTGGGATCGGCGTTGATCTCTGCCTGGCTCCTGTGGTGGCCTTGACCTCAATGTGGATCGATACCCAGGCCTGCCTGGTGGCGTGAGGTGACCTTAGGGTAGACGCTGACCCTTGCCTGGTGCCCCTGCTGAAGTTACGTGGACCTGACCGCGGCCGTTGGCATTAGGGTCGAAGTTGACCCCTGCTTGGCACCCCTAATGAGGTCACGCGATTAATGCATCGATATTCAGGCCTGCCTCGTGCCTTGCTGTAGCCCTGGCGTCAACGTTGACCTCTGTCCCCTGCCCCTGGTGGCCTTGACCTTGGCGGGGTTCGATACTTAGGCCTGCGGTGGCCTCGGGATCGACGTTGACCACTGTCTGGGGCACCTGGTGGCTTTCACCCCGACCTGGATCGATAACTACGCCTGCCTGGTGGACTGCGGCGGCACCTGGATCGACATTGACCCCAGCTCCAAGACTATGGTGGCCTTGACCTCAGCGTGGATTGATATCCAGACCCGCCTACTGGCCCAAGGCAGGCATGAGATCGACCTTGACCCCGGTCTGGCGTACAAGCTGAAGCTGACCTTGACCTAGGTTAAAGCGATGTTTAATCCTGCCTGGGCCTGCGGTGGCCTCGTGACGTCATCTGACCCTCAACCCCACGTGGATCGATATCCAGGCCTGCTGATTGGCCCTGGAGTCGACGCTGACCCCGTCTGACGCCCCTGGTGACGTCATCTGACATTCAACTCCACGTGGATCGATATCCAGGCCTGCAAATTGGCATTGGAGTCGACGTTGACCCCAGTCCGGCGCCACTGGTTACGTCATCTGACCTTGAACTCAACGTGGATTTGTATGCAGCTTTGCTGGGTGGCCTGCGGTGAACTTGGCCTCGACGCTAACCTCTGCTATTTTTTTTAAGGAAGGTTTTAGATTAGAACAGGGGAGGTAGCCGTCGTTTCATCAGCCACGTTGGAGCTTTCTTTGTAAAACCGCGCGGTCTGGGGTCGCTTCGCTTCGCGGCCCCAGGCGCGCGCACCCGTCTTAACCTACTCTATTTCCCCTATATGCTGCATTTGGCTTGTTGGGCACATTTCCTTTCCTATTGTGCTGTGTTCGCTTTGGGCTCCTGCTACACTTTTGCGCATTTGCTCCCTCCTTTTGTATATTTCTACACTTTGGTCCTTTTTTTCACCGCGTTAACATCTTTCATCTCCACCCCTATACTTTAAGAAATGTGCTTGCATTGTTCGCTCACATTCCTCCCTTTGGGAATTTCCTATTTAATTCAATCTGTTGCACTCCTTACACCTATTTTATTTTATTAAAAATTTTCTTTTTATGTAATACAGAAAATTTAATTTTGTTTTTACTAAAACATATATTTTCCCATTTATTTATCATCTATTTCCCTCCTTCAAGGTCGTTGGCCCCACTCTTCCTCGGTCACTGATTGGCGGCGCTTTGTGGACGCCACGCTGCTCCGGCTGGTGTTGGGGTTGTCCGGCGGCGTTCGCGGTTGCGGTCGTGGAAGTGATTTTCTGCGATGTGAAACACTGGTAGACACATGGAGGAAGAAACATTGCTTAGGGCCTAAGCCTCTGCTGTATCTTTTCGGCTACCTCTTCTTCTTCTTCGTCGTCTTCTACTCTTTTTCTTTTTCTTTTCCTCAACAGGAATGGACGGACCCCTCTCTGCACTACCTCCTCCGCCGACGGCATTTGGTAGGAATTCGCGGTTTGTGAACAATCTCTCTCCCTCTCCCTCTCTGCCCCTCCTCCTCCTCCCTCTCCTCACCATCCTCGCCTTTGACTTGGGAAAGTAAAATGCTCCTCTATTTGAACACTAATGCCCCCCTTCCTCTCAGCCATTCTCTTTACCTACCAATTGTCTTTGCGATAAAGAAGAGGAAATAAAAGAATTCCATCTGATCAGCTAGCTCTGCATTACACGAGGGGAACGCACAGCCACGCCTTGTTGTGTGTCAATTTGTACATGACAGCGCTAGGCTGGTGGGAGGAGTGAGAGTTGAGGCAGTAGGCTACGTGATTTGAGGTGCGAAGGCAAAGAAAGCGTCGAAACATATGCAAAGAAGTGCTTAAATAATGGTAGGGAGAATAATAAGATAATGTTAGTGAAGCACGCGATTAATCGATTGGAGTAGTTGTAGTTGGGTGTTCTAATGCTGCAACGACGCGACAACCAGGCAGAGTGGAGACACGCAGCGCAGTTGTTGTTGTTGTGAGGCCTCCAAACCTCATTCCCTTCCCATTACTCTCTACATGTTGTGAAGTGATGGGTGTGCCCTCCTGCCTTATCAATTCACCACCAGCGTTAGATAGGCGCTCCGACTACTCCTCCTCTACTTGACCTACTTCTTCGCTGCCACCAACGCCACCGCTAGAACTCAGCCTAAGGCCCGTGGCCCTACCACCGCTGCTGCTGCTGCTAAAAACGAGTAACTTGTGTGAGCCCGCCCAGTTGACAAAACACTCACTACCCAACACCATTTCAGTAGTCTCGACATTCCACCTTAAAGTTCAAACGTAAAAATTGGCAGGGTGATGCGTGAAATGAAGTCTTGCCCCGCCCCGCCCCACCCCACGCCACCCCACACCGCCACAGCCTACCTACTTCTTTCTCCTCCTCACAGGCAACCGACAATTTGACACAAGATGGGGCTGCACTCAACAACTTCCCTTCAAATCCACTCCCAGCCCATTTGTTTGTTTGTTTGTTTGTTTGCGCACACTCAACCAAGTACCTATGACCACCAGGCCTCATCGCTAGTAGCCCAGCAAACAGGACCCAAATAAAACCAAATTCCTACTGCAGTCAGCGCTTACCTGAGCGAACTAGACAGTGGCCTTCCAACGGAAAAATCATCATCACCACAACATGGCAGGTTGTTTCGCCTAAATAATCACGCTGACTGCAGTTACTTGATGTGACGAGTCAATCGCCTCTCAGAAACCAGAACACACAACCGCCTCTCATTACTTTTATTGCATTGAATGCAAACGACAGGCCTGTCAACAATGACATGGTCATGTGGAACACACGCCAAGCATACACGTGCCGCCAGGTGACGAAGAGAGAAGGAAGAAGTCCAACTAACGCGTGGAAACCGTATCTTTAGCAGGCTCAATCAATTCCCACAAATGCCAACGCGTCCACCACCACCACCACCACCACCACCACCACCACCACCACCACCACCACCACCACCACCACCACCACCACCACCACCACCACCACCACCACCACCACCACCACCACCACCACCACCACCACCACCACCACCACCACCACCACCACCACCACCACCACCACCACCACCACCACCACCACCACCATACCACCTAAAGGAGAACGCATCATTTCATCCTCTCACCACATGAAAGCACCACGCCTACATCTATGTCGAAAATAGATGCATAAAATACCAAGAACATATACATGCTCCCAACTTGCCTGCCTTATAATTTGATTCCTCTTCAACTTCCCCTGCAGTAGCCTCCAATCGACCGTCCTTCCCACGCATTCATGCATACACACATTTGTCGGCTGCAACTCAACTCCTATTAACTTCCACCGACACTGTAACCATTCATTTTCCTCACTATCCCACGCAGCGAGGTGAGAAGACACTCACTCTTCACAAGCACCGGCCCTCCACTCGAATGAGACCAAACGCATTGAAAAGCACCTACTCCCGAAAGAGAAGGAACACGTATACGCCTCCAGTGCAGGAAAGCACCATACAACTATCAAAAATGGGTTTACAAGATTACAACTATATACATACAATGCCAACTCACCTCTCAGTTGACCGTTTTCTTCCACATTCATCCATCCAACCACGAGACCACGAAGGTGCGTAGACGTCGAAACCACCAGCCTTCATTGCTATCTGGAGTGGGGAAGGAAAGAAAAGGCACCCACTTTTTGCTCATTATTGGCCCTAACCGCCAGTAGAACTAGCCAAGTTAATTAGCAGAATAGAAACAGCTACTTGCGCAGTAGGACACACCGAAAACAAATTCTCACATGGCCTTAGGGTCATAATTGACACAACTTGGCCAAGGCAGAAGGACAATCAAGAAAAATCATAGAAAACCTTCAAGAGTAAAGCAAGGCTACACTAAAACGTGGGCCAAATTACCTTCTAACAGTCCCCATATATAAACTTTGCCACAACCATCATACTGGAAAATAAGTGCAATATACAAATTAAATGTGAAATAAACCTTTGTAATCTTGCTTGATTTGCACATGGTTTGCATTACCGATTACTAAAATATAAGATTTAGGAGCTTTTATTTCCCCGAAATTCATCGCTAATTTTCTCACTTACACCTGCTAAGCAATTTTTTTCATTTGCAAATTTACTCTTTAAATTTAATGCTTGTTACAAAATTTGTATCGTTTGCAGTAACTTTGACCGTGTAAAAAATAAGCAAAAATCAAAAGTTCGCTTGTTTTGTCGCGCAAATTTGGTCGGCGGACTGGTAATCGGTGTGCATTTTGGGGCTATTGATATCGATTGCTGGTGCATTATTTGCTATAACAACTCGGAGAACCGGCAAGTATTAAGCAATTGTTTTGTTAGTTTTAGGTTCTTAGCTGCAATCGGATCATTTAAAAGTAGATTATTTCTCTTTATATGCTCCCGTTCTCGATTAGACGCAGAGTCTTCATAATGCGGCTTAAGGCGCTCGCTTTCCCACTATACTGCCTATTCACGTAATTATTTGGTGCTTTCTTATTGCTATTAGTTAATTGGTCGCTTTTAAATCCCTTAGGTGTCGGTGGGCTCCTCTTATACGCCTAATCGCGACGATACAGGCAAATGCTTCAGAATGTGACTGTTGAGACGTCTTGTTTTGCAGACGTTGGGTCTAATCGCGTTCATTTGTTGGTGTTCGATACTTTGGGCGATGAGGTATGGTTATTGTGACAGTTGATTAATTATTTAGCCTTTTATTGACGACGGACTCTGATTAATGAGCATTTATTTTGTGGAGGAGAGTTTTAACTGTACCAAGTGCTTAGCGCCTGCGTATTATTTTCGCTAATAGTTATTCATTATATGCCTTATTACGTATTTTCTTTGTCTACGTAATCGCTAGATGGGGCATTGAAGGAGGTGGAGGAGGAGGCAGAGTTTCAGCTCCTTCGGAATGTTTGTGTTTTGTGAGCGAGAATGAAGGCATTATGAGGAGGCGGCGCTGGGTGCGAATCTCGCCTTCGCTATGGCTTGGCATATTTGCCAGGTAAGATTGGATCGCAATTAGTGGGTTGTTGGTGTCTTCTCTGCCCAGCGACGGATTCGATGTGGGTTTCTTTATGGGTGGAAACATGTTTTCAGCATTGGTGCGCAGGTCTTTGCGCATTTTTTCGTGGCGTTAGGTGCGCCAATTGCGGTTTATAGTTACTGTTGTTGTCATTATGTCCCCTAAATGTTGACTGGCTTCTTTTCTACGCCCACATGCTGGTGTAGGGTCGAAGGCCGCCTAATTTGACCGTTGGGAGGTTTTGTTTTCCCACTGCGAGGCCTACTCGCGTACATTTTCCACCGCATAATGGTTGGGGCGAGAAATGGTGACTATTTTGGCAATTCGTCAATTACTTTGTTAGCCCTCTGAAAGGTGCATTTGGGTTAGTAGGATTTAATGTTGTTAGGACACGTTTTAACCGTATTGGGTGCTTGGTGCCTAATCGCTAATTTCTTGCTAATAAGTATTCCTCGCATTTTGATGTCTCATTATTGTTATCATTTTTATTTCTTTTATTTTCTTTTTATGTTTAGATGGTAGAATGGAGGCTGAAGAGGTAGGTAGGTGCGGTTCCCGTGGGGACTTCTTCTTCTTCTCTGCCTTCTTCTTCTTCTTCTCCTCCGCCTTCTTCGCCTTCTTCGCCTTCTTCGCCTTCGGTCCTCGTCTTCGTCTCCCTCTTTTGCCACGAAGGGCGACATTGTCTGGCCTCGCCGTCACTTCGCGCGTTCTTCGGTTAAGATTGGCTTGCTGTAAGGAAGTTGTTGTTGCTGTTGTTGTCTTTCCTGCTTAACAGTGCATCCGGTGTGTATTGTGATTTTAGGTGGGGCATGTGTTTAGCACTTATCCGTGGGTAGGGCGTTTTTTCGCACTTTGCGTGTGTGTGTGTGTGTGTGTGTGTGTGGAAGGTTTGTCAGTTTCCTTGCTATGATAGCCGTGGAGGGAGTGGACGAGGCGTGGGAAACTTAGTAATTGCTGTGCCCATCGGCTCGGGGGGACGGTTATTGCTATTATTTGTGCTGGTGTGTTGCTGATGCGGGAGGTGTTGTGTAGGGCCTCAGCTTTGACGGTGTTGGTGTGTGTGTGTGTGTGTGTGTGTGTGAGTGACTGAGGTGAACGCGGAATGGGAGTGGGGAGGTGTTTGCGTAGGTCACTGCGTGGACTGTGCCCTGTAGCCAACCTGAGTGTTGGTTTGTTGAGGCGTTTCTGTCTTTCCTCGGTGGTTGTGTCTGCGGGTGTTAGTCTCGTAGCGCGTAAGACATTTGCACATCGTGCTGTTCGTCGTTATTTTTTTTTACTTTCCGTCTTTTCGGACACTGCGGACTTACCGTGCCACTGGTGGCGGTGGGTGGGTGGGTGGGTGGGTGGGTGGTGTACAGCGTGTACTTGATTTTTAAATGCTCACCTTATGGAGTGGAGTAGGCCAAGGACTTCTAGTGTGGCAGTGGTCTGTACGTTTTGGTTTCCAGCTATGCTGCTTACCCACGTCCCCTGTTTTATAGCCACACCACTTGAGGCTATGGATTGTGATTGTTTTGGTAGATGTAGATGTGATTAATTCTTTTAACGAAGGATGATGAACTTCGACTAGTGAGACGTAATTTGGTTACGAAGATTTCAAGCCTTCCTACGTGGTGGCCATTTACGTATTTATTTGATATTTTCTCACGAAAACCTCCCTATTATATGCATAAATGCAACTATATGTCCGCCCATCTGTTTCTCTGCTGGAGTAAATGTCGGAAAAGTTGGTGCATTCACTGTGAAGGCTTGCTGTCTTCCAAGTGCGCTGCCTAATCGCGTTGCCGTTTTCACCGCACAGCAGTCGTAGCGAGTGATGGAGATTGTTTGTTTTGGCTCCTGCTAAATGGTTTGCTATTGTAGTGGGGAGTAGTTTTGACCGATGAGGCCGCCGCCTAACTTTTAACGTGGGAATTTTCATCCACGCCAAGTACTCCCTCTTCGTTCATTCCTTACCTCCTCACTACTAAGTGCCTGTTCTATTTGTGGATGCTTGTTTATCCGTTTCTCTTCCATGCACCTTTACGCTGGTGGTGTGGAAGACTTGGGTCGGTTAGTTGGGATTGTTGTGGCGGTTGGAAGTGCAATTCTCGATGGTGTGTTGGCCTTCCTCCCAGCGTAGCAGTGTATGCGGTGAGGTCTGACCGCAGCGACTGCGGGAACGTGGGCGCAGTTTCAGCGTGTGTTGGTGTTTGTTAGTTTGCCCAGCCCAGAGGCAGAGGAGTGGCTGCTGGGGAGACTCGGAAGTGTTTCGCGGGAAGGCTGTAGTGGTAGTGGTGGACTTCTGCGTATTACGACTGCCAATGGAGGTGGAGGTGAGGAGGTTTTGTTTTCCCACCGCGAGGCCCCTACTCGCGTTCACTTTCCACTGTATAATGCTTGAGGGGAGAAGTGGCGACTGTTTTGACAATTCGTCAATTGGTTTGCTTACCCTTTCGACGATGCATTTGGACGTGGATCAGTGTCCATGCCTGCCTAGTGGCCTGCGGTTGACTTGGCTTCGACGCTAATCCTCGCTATTTTATGGCAAACATGGTTTCAGATTAGAACCAGGGGAGTCGGCCATCGTTTTATCAGCCACTTTGGAGCTTTCTTTGTAGAACCGCGCGGTCTGGGGTCGCGAAGCAAACGCAGGCGCGCGCACCCGTTTCAACCTACTCTAATCGCTCCATATGCCGCATTTTGCTTGTTGGGCACATTTCCTTTCCTATTGTGCTGTGTTCGCTTGGGGCTCCTGCTACACTTTTGCGCAATTGCGCCTTCTTTTTATTTATGTTTACACTTGCATAATTCGCTCACATTCTCCTCTTTGTGAAGTTCCTGCAAGTGGTTTGGATGGAGACGTCAACATTTGGTGAAGCATGGCCTCTGCTGAAAACCATCATATGACGACAAAATAAATGATGTCTCCTAAAATTACATGGCTTGTGCGTAAAACTCAATCTTCAGTTGTAGAAAATATGCTGCAAGTATTTGGTAGCTAAAAGTAGAGGCTATGGGCTTTTTTTTGAAGCGTTGGATATTCCGACGAGATGAGCAGGAAAAGTGGTGTAGTTTGCATTGTAACTTGTTCCACTGACCCTTTGCAACTCATGGAAAAATTAGTTTGATTTACGCACTTTGTGGCATTCATGGAGATGCGCCCCTCTGTGCTTCGTACTGTTCGTTGTCTATTCGGAAGTGGTTTTTGAGTCACAAGGTTTTGGTTAGATTTGGTGAATGCAATCCGAGCTGGTCCGGTTTGCGTGGCCTTTTCCTCGTGACATGAAGGGGCCGCGGTGGCGGAATCCTGTGCCGGATTGTGGCAATGCTTCACTCAAAGATGGATGTATTGCGTTAAGGAGGGACGTGTCACTTTGGTGGCAATAAAGGAAGGGGCGCCAGTCGCACGTGTTTTATGCATTTCTGCAGTCATCGTAGGAAGAAATGAGGTTCTGAGGATGGCTTAGAATCAACTCCAAAGATCCAGCTTTCACGCCAAATTGTTTTAAGTTGTTGGTCTTTGTTTGAGTATCAGCTAAGGTAGGCGGCATTGCTGTCACCTACCGTAATCGCGTGCCCTAGCGCTGGCACTCCACCATTCCCGACTGAGATCAGCCCTTAATTTGTCGTGCACGTCCCACCTAGCTGACCAGGTCGCGGCTGAGACTAAAACTAGTTGACACAGTAGAATTCTGTTGATTTCGCCGTGCAGTTATTCATGTGGTTTGTCGCTCCCTGCTTCTTCTTATCGCTAAGCGCCATTTGCACGATTTTTAGCGTGGTTTTGAGTAGCGGATCTCACTCGATTTGAATTTGTTGGGAATTTGGGAAGTACTACAACATGTATCGTACTTTGCCTATTTTACTGTCTTGTTTGTAGGGCGTTTTGTCGCATCTACAATGAACGTCAGACGAGAAGTTCCCATCTTAGGTCGCTTTTAGTCGTGTTTAAGGTAAGTTCCGCTTTTCTGTGACTGTGCCTAGTCGATTGATTGATTGGGTTGCTTCTTCTTCTTCTTGGCTTGTTCTGCTCATTTCGCCGGTTTCGTTAGCCACTTTCCACTCAAGGACATTGCTTCGCTTCATTTTAGTACACCCACTGTGCCGGGCGAGCGGGTGGGACGCAGGCATTTGATGTGGCCGACGGATGTCCACACGTCTATGCGGGGCGGGGAGGAGCGGAGGAGGAGGAGGAGGAGGAGAAGGAGGAGGAGGAACAGGATCTTGATAAACTGCAGTTGTACGTATGTGTGAGCGCTTTGGTTCCTACCTACCTAATATACTGCATAATATACTGCATTTTTTCCAATTTACCCACCTACCCTACCCGCTTTGATGGGATGCCCGGTTACTTATTCTAGTCGTGCGGCGGTTGGGTCCTTTGTTTCTGTGCAGGCTGGTGGCCATTTGATCGTGGAAAGGACTGACTTTAGGCATAAGTAAGATCAGTGGATAAGAGCTGAGCTGGTCGTACTTTGGTCGGCGTGGGCTCTTTTGCCTTTTCTAATGTTCTCAGCGGTTCTGGTTCGCTTGTTGGTGGGGAGAAATCGCTATGTAGGCGGGTAGGTAGGTAGGTAGGTAGGCGGGGATTTGTGTTGTTTAACCGCCTCCGTTGATCATCGCTCTGATCGTCTAGGTGTCTTCGTCTGCTCATGCCGCTGATTGTGGCAGCCCATTTGTGTTTGGAGCAACCCACACTGCTACCAGTAGGTGTTATAATTTTTTGTTGAGAAGAAAGTGATTGATTGATTGATTGATTGATTGATTGATTGATTCATTGATTGATTGATTGATTGATTGATTGATTGATTGATTGATTGATTGATTGATTGATTGATTGATTGATTGATTGATTGATTGATTGATTGATTGATTGATTGATTGATTGATTGATTTGCCTTCGTCTATCACCAACCATCCAACTAACCAACTAACTAACTGGCTTTGCCATGCTGTCGTCCTGAACAGTTGGATGGAGTGAGTAGGGGCAGGGGACGGGATGTGCGTTTGCGTGTTTGTGGGCGTTGTTGGTGGTGTCTTTTTTAATAATAGTTATGGCAGTAGTGGTGGTAGTGTCTGGGATTGACGAATTGATTCATTGATTGATTGATTGATTGATTGATTGATTGATTGATTGATTGATTGATTGATTGATTGATTGGTAGAGTGACTAGTTTGTGTGGTTCTTGAATGCTAGTTCTTCGCGTTGTGCTCCGCTGACTGTGGCTGAGGGTTGTTGGTTTGGGTGGGGTGGGGTGGGGTGTCTTCGTCTGCTTCTGCTGGCCATTGAGGTAGGTAGGTAGGTAGGTCATCTATTCCCTGAAAAGGGATGTTGCCACGTATTATTTTGGTTTTCCGCATGAGAGGAAGCAATCGACCCTCCTTCGTCCACCGCTTGCCATGGCTGTTTTTGTTGTTGTTTTTCTGGGTACTTAGTTAGTCTGAGAGGATGAGGGAGAGGAGGAGGAGGAGGAGGAGGGAGGGAGGGAGGGAGGGAGGGAGGGAGGGAGGGAGGGAGGGAGGGAGGGAGGGAGGGAGGGAGGGAGGGAGGGCAAATGCAATCCTTACCTTTACTAGGTAGGCTTTCTCGTTCTTCCATGGTGTCTGGTTTACCATGTTCTTTCTGATGCATGAGAGAGGCGCGTTCTAGCAAACCCACTAATCTTATCGATGCTAGTAAGAGGGGTTGAGAGGGAGGGAGAGAGGGAAAAGGAGAGAGGGTTGGAGGGGGGAAAGAAGTGTGCTACTGCCTCGAGTTTTACTGTTAAGTGTAGAACTTTTTCTTCTCTCTCGTCTTCTTCCTTATTATTATAATAATTCTCCTAACCTGTGGCTAAGTCTTTACAATTACATGTCTCTCACTTACCTCTACTTCTCCCTCCCTCACTCCCTCCTTCCCTTTCCAACTCCTTTCCTCTCTCTCTCTCTCTCGCTCTCTCTCTCCATGTAACTTGAGGAGGAATTGATGACAAGAAGAAATATGACATTTTGTTGCTATTATCATTATTATATTATTATTGTGATTGTGATTGGTGTGGTAGACTCGCCCTCCTCCTCCTTCTGGGGTGCTGTCTGAGGGAACGGGTGTGCGCGCCTGGGGTCGCTTCGCGACCCCAGACTGCGCGGTTCTACAAAGAAAGCTCCAACGTGGCTGATGATACGACGGCTGACACCCCTGGTTCTGGTCCGAAGCTGTGCTCTGACTCCCTGGTCTGGTGTGGTAGGCTACCCCCTCCTTTTACTCGAAAGGGTGCTGTCTAAGGGAACGGGTGCTTCGCTGATCCGCCTTTGCAGTTGAACTGGACTTAAAGTTCACGGCTAGTGTCGCTTCAGTTGTTAACAGCTTCCCTGTCAAACACGAGGGCGAGGGAGGTGCCGCAGATGAACGTCGATCTCAAGCCTTCTGTTATGGGATGTGAGGGATTCTCCCATCCGTAGCACATGCACCTCTTTCACACCGCCAAATTTCGCCAGAAGCGAAACGGAGCAGGATAAAATCCATCAAAGTCGGGTCCGCTTTCTGCTGCCACCACTGTAGCGTCCCGAGACTCCCTTTAAGGTAAAAGAAGGCATGGTACTGGGACAGAACATATATTCTGGAAAGAGAGGGCTTGGGAGCTGTTGGCACGGCCCGGAGGCAGGCCAAACGGCCAGTGCAATATGGCCACCCAAGTGACCGGAACCGGCAGTTCGAACAAACAAAGTATTACAGTTGAACCTGTTGAAAAGATTACTGCACGATGTAAGTTTGTGCCGAGATGGGGGTAGCTCTGGAACAATCAGAAAGCACACAAATCATTACTCAGATCTAAGATGGCCCTGAAGGCAAAAGAAATCCTAATATTTGGGCAGAATATGTATTGCTGATGTACACTGTATCTGAGGATGTACTGACATCTTGCAGGGTCTTAAGTCCGCGCGAAACCAAGTCGAACATCCTCCACGGCGCTTCCTTTAGTAAGCCTCCCGCATCAGCCGTCAAAACGTAACCCGTGCTGTAAGAGAACACTCACAAATCAGCTACTGAAATAGGATTAAGTAACATGTGTTTTATAGCAGATGAAGATGATGCCTGGAAAATTTTCGTGAAATTACTTAGTATTTAGCCAGTGCAGTTAGGCACAATGGCTTCTGCAGGCCTAGCTTAGTCTCCCACGATTCGTTCCCCACGTTGGTGTCACAGAAAGGAAGAAAGGAGTCGATGCTTAACCCAAACATCACCGATTCCTGCTGGCATTTCCGCTGGACCCGGAGTCTCATCCTGTATGGGAAGCGAATACGGGAATGGTGGAATGGGCTAACTAGCACGCGCATTTATGACTAGCCTTGGGAGCACCGACTTAATGGTAGGGTCTTGTAACAAGGCATGGGGCGCAAATCTGTCTCGTGGGGATAAGATATCTTGTTCACTCCTCCTTGCCCATGCTTTAGACCTGTCCAGCCATGTCTCTTCGACTTCTATCCCACCTGTTGGGGAGCGAAGGGGGTATCGTTGGAAGCGTGGATAGCTCCTTACCAAACTTTTTTAATGGTTTCGTCGGTGACAGCTTTCTTACAGATCACGAAAGTAACTGTCATATACAACCTATCTGTTAAGGGAGTCATCCACAGCCCTTTCACCCGCCTCACTGGGTTAGCTTTTCGCCATCACCAGTGCATCACTTTGAGCCTGTGCTGAAGACAAAAGCAGACACAGTACTCGAGCATGCGGTCAGCCTACCCGAAGAGACTACAATGGCGGAGCATCCACTCGTCCCTGAGTCAAACAAACATTCACCATTCTTAAATGTAAGAATGGGAAGTACGAATTTGCTTACCTAAATTTTGAGAGGCCGAAGGTGAAAACCATTGGGGAAAAAGTGTGAAGAAGAGGAGGGTAAATGCTATCCTGTGAGCATGCAATTACCGACCTTGAAATGTGATTGCTAATGCAAACAAACGAGGCAATCCTTGTATGCAACTCATCACCATGGTGAGATGCGCTAACCACTCGCCATTTATTCCACACCCTCGATACAGCATGGTACAAGTGGAACTTTAACGACCACACATCTAGGATTCGCATCCAAGGTAGCTTTTACATGCCCTTTTTTAAACGCTTTTAATGCTAAAATGGGTAAATCTTCTCTCATCTTTTGTTTCAACCTGAATCACAATCTTTTCTTGTTGATAAGTGCCTGAAATTTGGGTCCTTCCAAAAGCCCCTCCGCCAGTGAGGGTTATAGACGGTGGAAGTCTAGGGGAGTGGTGAAGAGCCTTCCTTTGCGCATCGTCTTCTTCGTTCTCTGTGGTCACACTTTTTGATTGGTGCAATGCTAAGTAATGTTAAGGTAGTTTTTAAAGTGGATGTGCTCTCTACACTCCACTGTTCTCCTTCCCTTTGTGAGAGTGATAATTCACATCACTTCGTCACTTCAACGCAGTCTAGGAGAAGCGTGGAGAGGCTCCAACGAACTAGAGGTGCGACATGTCGGCAAGAGAAACTCGAAATTCTGTGTCTGGAGAGGTCAAAAGGTAATTTTTCTGGAGTAAATCACCATAAACCGGTGACAATTGTGAAAAGTGACATCTTCAAGGCAAATGGCTCAAATAGGTGAATAGTTGGAATCATGGAAGGCTGACCACTTCCCATCCAGAAAAGGTGCAAGTGTAGGGACGGGAACCTTCATCGACTGAAATATGTTGTGAAGAGCTGGCAAATAGCTGTAACCATCGTCTGAGTCGCCCTTTTGTCAAAGTGTCAAGAGTTTTCCCCTTAAAAATTTTCTTATTTATTTTATTTGATCAAATTTTAAAGACCTCAACACTATTGCCTATAACACCCAAAGAGAAAAGTTGAGTGGCTTTATTCTCGTAAAAAAAAATTAGTGACGAGAATGCGATTTGAGAGCATCAATGGGACATCGGGATTTGACCTACCGACTTATTGTCCATGTGAGTTGACCCAGACGCCTTGAAGAGGACAAGATTTGAGACGTCCAGAAACTGGATCGCTAATTCGACCAACTTCTGGACAACCAGAACAGCGGAACTTTCCTGTCTGAGGTCTTAACCGTGGAAGTCTCATTTTCGCGTAGTCGCTGGATTCTGATTGGACGCTGCCTTATTGTGGACACCGACCGACTTGAAGTGCTTCCACGGCACTAGCGAACTATCACAAAGAAAGGTTCTAAAAAAAGAAGAAAACTGGGAGAAATTCCTAAGACTGAAATTGCTTTTGAAATTACAGATATCTTGAAATCTTAATTCCTTTCCAAGTGAGAAACGATTTGAGCCTTTATTGGCAAATTCTCAAAGACAGCTTCAAGTTCTTGACTTTCCAGTTGGTATCATCTGCGATCATGCGATTGTGTTGTGTCAAAGGAAGGCAGCATCCACTTAGGGCGGTCTGAGGAGGGCACGAAGAGCGGAGGATGGGAGTGAGGACGAGGACGAGGACAAGGTAGTATCTCGCTTTTTCCCCTCCTCCTCCTCCTCCTTGCTTCGAAGCCTGAGTCGGCTGTACAAGGTCTTGTGAGAAGAGGAGGACAAAGAAAGAATTATGGCAATGATCCGTCTGCTTGAATGGTTCAGACGGATCCTCATGAGGGCTCCCTTCCCACCTCGTCAATATCAAAGGCACAAACACCAAACACAAACATGTGACCTCCAACCAATGATTGGGTCTCGTCAAACAAAGAGCCAATTAGCAGTCGAGCTTAAAGCCACACCGTGATTCCATCCAGCATCAATTCCATTTCTTTTTCTTGCTTACTGAAGGGACTAAGTTCTCTGTTTATAACCACGTGACGACTACATGGCAATTAATCTTCTAGCCAGTCACAACCTCGGCTACGAGGAACGACCGCTATTTCAAACAAAGGTGTAGCCTCAGCCTTTAATCTGAAACCGAGGACCTGTTGAAGAATGCAACAGTTGTCCAACAGAAAGAGGTTAAATGCCCCAATCCTTTTAGATTCAGAATGATCCCTCACGAGTTGGCGTTTCCCGGCCACCTGACGCCACCCGATATCCAGGCGTATCAACAATTTTCCAACCAATCGGGCAATCCCCTTTTTTCACCCAATCGGCTTCGTAGCCTTCGCAAGGCTCCACCGCTCCTACTAGACGGTATTGATGGCCGTCTCAATCCTGAATCCTTTTACATCAAGTCCAAATCTGCTAGCAAACAAAGGCAAAATGTCTTAATGCAGGAAATTTTGCCTGTAAGTAGGTTTTTTGAACTGCCTCCTTTGATTCCGTTGGTAAACGAGGTAAGCTGTGAAATCGGTCGATTTAAGATGGTTTAGGAATATCGGTTGGAGGAAAGAAGAACCTGTGATTCATTAGTTATTAATGGATCGGAAATCAGGAGACCCAACTCAATCCATCAAGCCGTAGAGGCCTACATGAGGCGTAGTTCAACTACGAATTCTCCAAACGTTGCTATGAACACAAAAACAGAAGCCGCATGTGGTCCCCTGATGCCTGAGCCTTCTCTCCACACCTGGAGAATGACCAACGAAATTGTTGATTTGCTGCTCGAAGGTCAAATCTCTTGGAAACAAATTGAGGCTAACTTCAGGTGTGACGAGCCGGAAAAGCACGAAATTGAATCATTTTGCCAACTCTCGCCCCTGCAAAAAAGGGTAACCTACATCCAAGCTCCTCATCTTCAAACCTCTTTAGACAATTCACTTTGGTTCTTCAAAATTGGGCTTTCTCGTTTCTGTCAAACACAAAAATGTCTGCTTCGACATTACCGATAGATGGGGTGTAAGAAGGAACATTGATGGTCCCTTCTGGCCATTTGGTTTAGGGCCTCTAGGTCCACCACCAAATCTTCGAGATGGAATCGAATTGTGGGGATTTGAAAGGGCACGTCAGGTGAGAGACAGAGTCCTTTCAAAGCTGGAACACCTCTTTGTCAGGCGACCAATAGGAGGAGTGGAGGATAGCGTGACCTTGAGGCGACCAATCGTTGTGTTCGACACGGAATCAAGTCCGCCAATGGAAGTGAGAATGAGAAGAGTGGAGGTTTTAAAAGAGGAAGGGGAATTGATTTTCGAGTCAAGGTTCGAGTCGGGTAATCTGAAGCAGGCTAGAAGAATGCAAGTTAATAATATTTTACAATGGATATTGCTAAATTATGCTTGCTGCAAATATCCCTGAGGACTATTTTGCAGCACTGTAGAACAAAGTGCGTTAACGCCACCCAAATTTCGAAAAAGAACCTTATGCTTATAACGGCGTTAATCTTTGATAGACGATAAAAAATAAAGGTTCGTAAAACTATCAGTCGCATGTATTTCAGTGGCACTTACGAGTACGAACTTGTGTTAACACCGGATCTAGTGACTGAATCGCATGTCCAATGGTTCTTCTTTCAAGTGGCTGGTGCCAAATGCGGAGTGGAGTACACTTTCCACATCGTAAACCTGCTCAAAACTAAACGGCTGGTAAAAACCGGTATGTTTAAGCCTGATTTCGCCATTGCCTTTTTGTAGGCGAAAAAGTTCTATTTTATTCAAAGAAATTGGCCGAGAAAACGGGCAGTGGATGGACGCGTGTTGGAACAGATACGAGGTGAAGACTTTCTACTCATTTTCTATCAGTAGCATGGGCTCTTGGGCTGTTAGACCTTTTAAACATGAACTGGGATAAAATATTATTTGTTAGTAGAAGTTGAATTTCATGACAATTGGTCATGCTGTCTCAAGGCGAAGTGACCAATCTGAAAAGGCTTATGGAACTGTTTTAATTTGAATTTTACTAGTTCAAGTGTGAGAGAACTAAGTGAATTATTTTAGTGTTCATTTTTGTGAAGGACTGAAAGATTTCTAACTTTTCACTTGTTAATCCATAGACATTTTCTAGTTTTTAATTTTTAATTGATATAAGATGTGCTCAACACTTTTCATTCGTTATAAATCAGCTACGGTAGGAATTTGAAGGCAGAGAAAAATCCAATCTTGAAAAGGGGCACTACTTACTACGAACTGAAGTGGAGCATGGTATGTGGCCCAATTTCTTGCACCTTTGTGAACAAAACTTGATTGGGGTAGTTTGGATGGTTTTATAAAGAAGCTCACTCCCATGACTCCATAGGTAGGCGTCAGTTATCCAGTAAAATAATCTCTCGATCTTCACTTTTGTCTCCTTCTGACTCACTCACTAGTCTCCAAGCCGTCGTGTACATTATTTCGCGTTCTTACCTCCACACTTGCAGGCCACCTACCACTCCATTCATAGAAAACCGCGTTTGGGAAAGCATTTGGTCATTATGAAATGCTTGTCTGCTGGAAGTCGAAAGACGCGGGGCGACTAAGACCCATCAGCATGGCGGAGGTTCACAGAGCTTCGACAAATTCAAGGGAGTAGTCGAACGAGTCTCCATACTCTGAGCATAACAGAACACAACATATCTCAGATAAAATTTTGCGTATGTAAGGGTCGGGGTCTGGAGATGGACGAGAGGCAAAAAGAAATACTTTTTGCTTCCTTCCTTGTCGCCTTCTCCTTTCTGAAAGCCAAGATTTCCACCTGTTTCTGTCTAATTACAGTCGAGAGGTAGGAGTGAAACAGTCGGGGAGGCGGTCAGAGTCGAGCAGGGTCGTTTACCTCTGGCGAAGGATCATTTGAAGCGCTTTCTGCTACTTTTTTTCTTCCCTACCAAAATATTGAAGCATACATATGCGACTTCCTCACCTTTTAGGTTTTTCCATACGATAACGATGTGTGCGTTTTCGCTCACTGCTATCCCTACACCTACACCGATTTGAAGGCGGACATTCACGATATGATGCAAAGAGCTAGAAAGTTACCGCCTGGCAGTGTTAGATGTGAAAAGCTCTGCTCCACCTTTGCCGGAAATACCTGCTTTCTCATAACCATAACTGATCCTGGTGGGTTCCAATCATCTTATGCACACTTTGCTTATTTGAACCAGGATATCATCCTTCTTGAGTCCATAGACTACATCGTATGAAGACTTGAGCACCTACCGGTATTGTGGCTTTGATTTCCTCAAAAAAGTCATGCTTGAGTGGGTTGCCTGATGGCAAAGGGGATAAGAGCATACCCCATTCATTTTCCAAGCGTTCAGTTTAGAGGATGGGAGCATTCCGGCCAGCTACTCTGCACCCGCATCCAGAGAGTAAGACAACTTAGCCACCCACCATTCACAGAGATTCGCCTCAAGTAATGACGGCTTTATTTTGGCGGCTTCTTGTGAAGATATGAAGTTATGAGGCGTTTACTAAATGACACCCTTGTGAATTCATTGATACAAGGTCCATCTCATTGGCAGGCGCAAAAACTGACCGATCTAGACTGCTAATCTTTAATTCTTTTACACAAAATCAGGTGCCTAATGAATTTGGTCCGAGTGAAATTGGTGCTCTTTATCTAAATACCATCTGGAGTGTTGTCATTTGAATGGTCTCATCTATCCGTAGACAGCGTCACATTCGAAGTCGGTCTGTACGCAACATTGAATGCTCAGGGAGAAACCATAAGCGCTTTTGGAACGTTTGACTAGTCGTGGATGAGTAATAAGAACAAGTGGGTCTGTAATTAAATAAACTAATAATAGGCAAAATGACCGGAAATGGCTTGCTAATTTTAAAAAAAAGGTAAAAAGGAGGAGAAAGTAAAGTGCAGAGCTAGGAAGGACCAATGTGCAAGATGATGGGTAGTTGCATAAATGGATAGATAGGAAAACTGATAAAGGAAGTACACACTCGATCATTTTGGTTCGCAATAACCCACTGGTGCCAATCAAATCTACCATGTACGCTACAAGTAGTCAACGAAGGTGTAGCTTCCCAAAACATTGTCCCTTAGTGGAATCGCCAACCCACCCAATAAATCACGCGACTTTTACATGGAATGAAGCTTTGAAATCACTAAAATTTCTTTTCCTTCCGCTCAATATTCATGCAAATTAACACTCGAAATATCATCTACTGATAAATAAGTAAGTAGTCTTGTTAATTTATTAGCTATTCCAGACAGTGAGAAATGGGCTGCGGTTCTCACCGCACGCGTCCATCCCGGCGAAACAGTCGGTTCGTGGAATATGAAGGGTTTGATGGAATTATTGACGCATCCGCGTAATGATAAAGCCAAGGAATTGAGGCGGCGATATGTTTTCAAGTTGGTGCCAATGTTGAATGCCGATGGGGTCATAGTGGGAAATTATAGGTGGGGATGGAGTTCCAATCTATGTAATGAGGTACTTTAGATGTTCGCTTGTTGGCAGAGATGTCAATAGGACGTACACAATCTATGGACCAGATCGGATACCAGAAGTGCATTATACGAGGAAACTTGTAGAAAATTGCCGGGAAACCTGCAAGGTAATTCTCCTTCACAAACAAGGAGGGTCATTTTGACCACATTAATAATCTTTCACAGGATGTAATATTCTGCGATTTTCATGGGCACAGCCAAGCTTTCAACGCATTCATCTATGGAACAGACTCCGGATACCGATCTGCCAGCATCGGAGGCGTAATAGAACCACCCAAAACCTATCTTACTAATCCAAAACAATATTTGGTGGACAGAATGATTCCGTTTCTTATTAGCAAACAGGTAAATGAATTTTAATCAAGGTAAATAAATGACAATTGAAATTGCCTGTGCAAACCGTCGACTAGTCTACTGAATTTGTCAAAAATATATTCAAGGGAATCTCTTCAGTCGGTGAATGAAATTACCACCCAGTTCATTTAGCAGGATTCATTTTTTGCTTGCAGGATCCCCGTCGATTTTCCTTCCGGAGTTGTCGGTTTTCGTTGCAGCCCTGGCGCGAGGGATGTGCTCGAATAACTCTATGGCGGAAGTTTAACTTAACCCATTGCTTTACGATGGAAACCTCACTTTTTGGCACCAATTTAGAACCTGGGTATGTTCTTTCCATTCTTCAAGCCTAATTCGAATCCTCCCTTGACCATAGCACCAGCCTTCGCTACTTTGATTGCGGAGACCTCCAGACACTTGGCCAGAGCGTAGCCCTAGCTCTTTTGGAATTCCACAAAATCCGCAGTAACGAAACGTAGGCAGAAGTGATCTCAATTACCAGTACTTTTTAATAGTAAGTTTACCGAAACACTGATTGAAATGGGCAAAACAATGCTGCAGGAGATGATGCTCAACCGAATTGTATCGATGAAAGCGAAAAACTCGCTGAGGACGCCCAATAATTGTACGATTTTTTTATTTATTTTGTCAACAGTTGCTCTACCGAAACTATTTAAATAGATGTGCTTGTAATGGGAAACCAATAGGGCAGTTGCAACTCAACGGGGACCTTGAAAACAGCATAGGCTCAGTGGATGATTTTGCAAATGTCTTTAATGAATATGGTGACCTTCTGGTGGAGGGCGATGAGGTAGATAGTAGCAGTGCTTCTGATGCCAGCTCCATTCACGAAAGTGAGTTCATTTTGGACGAGACGCACAATATGGATGTAAGGGAAAACTCTGCCCCCGTGGTGAAGCGCAAAAGGCGACGTCGCAAGCATCGAAAGTGTAGACGCCGAAGAAAGAATCGGAGACGCAGGCTGGCGCGTCTAAAATCTGCACCAGGAAATCCATCGAAGGTAAATGCTTATTTGGTCCTTTTTAATGTTCTACTTTCATCTTATAAGTAGCTGTTTTATTAATTCCCACAAGGATCAATGCTTGCCCTGATACATCCCATCAACTAACTAATACTAGTGAATAATCTTACAAAGAGCCATTCATTGTCTTGACTTTGTCCATCCTGGGGTACCTTGACCCTCACGTGCGCAAACCTTTATTGGATACATCTTATGACGTGGAGTTAGTCACATACTCGAGCGATATTAATAATGCCTCTTTGTTAAGGATCCACGTAATGAATAAACGAAAGTTTAACTCATATTTGAAAAATTGTGCACGCATTTCAACACCTAAGTCGGTTCAGCTTACAATCTGGTCTTTTTAAAGGCATTTTGGTCACTATGACTTTTCAGATGTCATCAATAGGAAGTTATGAGTGATTAGACTTAAATCACTAAGTAAACTGGCCACGAGATGGTAAAAGTTCTTCAGAGGACTGCTTGTGTAAAAGCCAAATAATGTAGCTCTTTCATCATTAGCATTTATCGGAGAAAAGTCTTTTTACCCATCTACTAAGGCATCCAGAGGATGAAGGGTTTACTCATGCACTAACAGCGCTCACAATTTTTAATCATCCTGGTTTTCCCTATTGAATTCGCAAGACGGTTAGATGGTGAGTTGGCGATTAAGGAAACCGACCGAGCGACAAAGAAGTGGGGCCACTAGTTGGGCATTTGGATGAATGGGTGGATACTGGACACATGAATTAATGGATAATGGATAGTTGGGTGGATACGGCTGAAGGGTCTAGATGGACGGAAAAATAGGTGGATGGACGGACGGACGGACGGACGGGTGGATACAGGGTGGATGGATCCAAGGATTGGTTGCTGGGATACAGAAAAGATGGATGAATGAATAAGTAAGTCAACGAAAAGATGGACGGACAGGTGAGCACGACGTGCATGGAAGAATGGAAGGATGATTGGATGGGTACAGGATGAACAAAGTCAAACGGAGCTGGTGGATGCATATAGTGATGACTAGGTAGTTTATTAAATCAACATGTATTATAATTTACAGACCCGACCAGCTGAATCCACTTCACCTATCCATTCCCCATGCTCTGGCACTGCATCGCCATCTCTCATCTAAACAAATTTCGCTTGCCCCACAACCAACCCACGCCTTTCCACTAATTGGTGTCGGCTCTAGTACTCACGTGTCCCCAACCTTGGTCCGCAATAACCAAATCGCGTTTTCGACCACTCTCAAGTCCACATCACACTTTTACAGTAGGATGGTCCACTTCAGTATGCATGGCAAACCTACTACCCTCCTCCTTCCACGCCAAAAGTAAACAATAGCTTAATTAGTTTCATTAATTACCTCTCGTTTCGCATGATAAACACCATAAACAAGACGTAAGTTAACACCTCGATCACGCAACACTTTCACACAGTGGGTTCGCTTACTTATGTGACACTTTATTTCATTTTTTTGGGGAAGGGAAAGGGGTTAAAAAGAGCAAGTTGAACCGGCGGACCTTACCAATTTCTCGTCCTAATGAAATGCGGTGTACCTATTCATCTACCTTTAAAAGCTGATATGAGTCAATTAATTGGACCTCTTTCCTGTATTGTTTATGCAGTTTGCATGCATTTAACGCGCTTATTTGGTTTGGATTTATCCTCAGAGGCGTGCTAAACCAATCTGAGACTGAATAAGATCTTGCCTTGTTGATTGTAGACTTGGCTGGAGGGCAATGTCCTCCACTTTTTGATTTGGCATGCAGAAGGCAAAGCAAAATCCCTATCTCTATTTTATTTTTCAGTCAAAGCCTCATAGGTATGGCCTACGGTAAAATAAATGATGAGGTCTTGTGCTGCCTTGACTGAGTGACAAATAATGGCTGCTTCTCATGATGGAGTTGGTTTTATAGCCCTTCAAAGTTACATTTTCTATAGCCGTAGCGATTATTAAACTTCTAGTAAACAAACGTTTCGCGTTAACTTAAACACACCTCTAAGGCTTGCATAGAGTAGTAAGTAGGCCGCTTTAAAATAGTAAGTAGTATGTTGTCCCACCTGACGTTTAGACGTAAATCCCACTCTCCATTAGAGGACAGTCAGGAAACAGGCTATAAACGCTTTGCCTCACTTCGACACTCGAGCTATCAGTAATAAGTTAACTTCAAATCATTCCAACCAATGGCATAGATGACCTTTTCAAAGGTGGTTTATCAACTACTTTTGAGGGGTTTACTAGCATTTCTAAAGGTATCTCCATCGCCTTCTTCAAACGCTGTGCAAAAACTAGTGTAAAAACCTCCTCTAGTTATAAATCTAAGACGTGCTCGCCCTGTAAGATGATCAAGCTCAAACCCCATCCATCTGGTTCAACCACCGCCAAAAATAATTATCCAGACGACATTAAAGCAATCTTGAATAAGTGGCCAACATCCACATTCCATACCGCGTCCATATAAACAATCGCATGCATTTAGCAGGGTAGCACAATTTACTAGCGATTTGCGTCTAGCAAGACCCAAGACACGCATGCACTCTACTTATTTGACAGGCGTCGACGCCTTAATGACAAATTGATAGCCATGCTGTTTACTTTGGGTGGATAGCTTGTTCAAATTTGCACTCTAAAGGCTCTTCTCCGCTAGAGAAAAGAAAGTTGCAGCTGCAAACCACTCCAACGGTTGGCATCTTGGGACTCAAATTCCTAAGCTTACTTCAAGATGTCTTATTCCTAATCAATGCCTTCGATGGTGCCGTTTTAGCGTTCTAAAGACGCAATTATTTAAAAGAAGTTTAATTCGATTCATTTTGCGGGAATGGACGCTTTCAAGTTACCACATTTCCCACTCCCTAACGAGGCGGATTCACAGTCTAGAAACCACTTAAACACAAGATGCTTTATCTCAAAATAATGCCTTATTCATTCCAAATTCAACATTCTACTACCAAATTTTGTGAAATGAGGACTTTTGAGGGTTATTTTGAAGGAAACAATTCCTGTGCAAAATCACGTTTTTGTCCTCTCTAATCAGGCTGCTTCACAGTCCGATTACCAACCGGATGGACCAATGGAGAGCGAGCGGATGGAAAGGCACTCTTCCTTTAGACGCGTCCCTTCTGGACCTCAGGTAAAAAAAGCTTTTTTTTCTCCGGATGGAGGTTTAAAACACGGATCCAAAAGGCTGGTAAGCCAATGTTGCCACTGTTAAACAAAAGTGGTGGTTCGTTGCACGCACCCGCCTTCAAACCTGCATTAGCCGGTGCTTTGAACAACCTGCCAGCAAATTATCACATGATCTTTACCACGTAACAAAGCAGTGTATGTGAAGAAAACAATGAATCCGGGTAAAACTAACGATTGCAAGATGGCATGGATGACAATTATGAGATAGTGTATCTACAAAAGATTCTGGAGCTTTGATGTGTATACGAAGAACTAAATCCACGTAGATGAAACTGGTGAAATAACTGAACGAGTAGACGGGAGGTAACACAATGGTGACATCTAAATGAATGCATGTACAAGCGATGAATGGATGAATGGGTAGAAGCAGAGACGCCTAGACGGATATCCAGATGGACAGATCACCGCCTGGTTTGACGGGTGACTGGGTCTGAAGGTGGTATTTGTGATATGGACAGAGAAATCAAAGTGTGTTGGGAAGATGAGGCTTGGCTGACATAGTCGACAGTCTGCACACTTTGTTAGCATTTTTAAAAAATCCACCTTGGTTTCGCTGTCAATTATATATCGTTGCCATAATACCTCAATCTCATCGTCCACATATTTCTTTCTCAGAAATGCAAATATGATCCAGAAGGAAGAATTGGAAAAAAGAATCCACCTAACAGAACAGTGCTGAAACTGCCCACGCGCTCTCCCTTCTTGTTTGACCTTGAAGTCGCCTACACGAGCCAATCAGAGACAAGACCGGGATTAATTAACCAAAGCAACAATTCCATTCGACAATGCATGAAAAAAAATTCCTTCAGTCGATTAGCTTACCTTGGGGAATAAATCTTGGAAGTCTACAAATAGTTGTGTGCTTTTGTTGTGCCCAAAGTTTGCTTTCGTGTTCCTAATAAATCAACAATAACGCCGCAGTAGGGAAGTAGTCAAATGTACCCTTTTTTGTGGCTCCAACACTAACTTTTCGGGTTCTCGAATTAAATAAAATTCACGAGCCAAAATAGTTTATCAGTATTTGACCTCAGGGAACAATACGAACATGACAAGCTCTGCTAGCTGAGGGCATTAGTGAACACGGTTTTGAAAAAACAGTATTTTCTGGGGCAGAAAAGGGGAAAATTCACTTAAATGCCACTGTAATGCCCCAAAACAGTAGCTATTCAACACCCTAATAACAATTATGTGGTAGGATGATTATAAAAAGCTAAATTCTCGAGTAAGTAAACGAACCAGTCAGATCTGAGACCGAGGTGTTGATGGTGCATGAAGTGGATGACAAAGTGGAGGTGGTAGTTCAATGGAGCCAATTCACCCCTGAATGAGACGTTTCCATTATTTAATCACGTTTACTCTATTGTCAAAGAAGCCAAAATAAAGTCAAAGCTAACAGATCGGGAGGGCAATAACGGTTTAAGAGCGGAAATTCAAATGTTAGGCGGCCATTCAGTGGTCACCCTTATCGGCTTTGGCAAGAAACTGAACAACCTCATCTACGTCTTCCGAACTGCCGAGGTAGATGGGAGCCCGTTGATGAATGTGAGTTGGTTTAATGTCCAAAATCTTCAAGCCTTCCTTTGCCATCGCCTTACCACCGGCTTGTTCCACTATGTAGGCCATTGGAATACATTCATAGAGTAGTCGTAGCTGAAAAAGGACAATCGGGCTACTGAAGTATCCATCAAGAATGAGGTATTCGCTTCACAATGGGGTCATGGAGAGATAAGCCAGCGAAAGACTACCTGATGTCAAGCCACATCAAGTCCCCTCGTAATTCAATCAAAGGTGGGCAAGTTGTGGAGATGCCTGCGACCCCTATACCCAACCTCTGAATACTTAGTCCCTTCTGATTGCCTCGCGCTAAGCGGAAATGTGCTCGAAGAGTACCGACGCCCACTCGAAGACCAAGACAAATCGTCGACTAGGAGTACGCTCGAATGAAATCACCAGCGCGCTGGCAAGTCGGCCAATGTCCGCTCGCTAGCCGCCATAGGCGTACAAACCGACCAAAGCACTCCTGATTACCCATTCATGTCGGTGACAAAGACATATACCACCCATCGGATTGGGTGCTGGCCGGGATGGTATTCCAGCTGCGCAAACACACAAAGCCCATTTGTCAAATAATTGTGGACACAAATGTGCGTGGGGGTTCAGCGGAGGGATGGAATCCCGCACCTTCAATTTACGTGCCAGATCGACAGAACGATGCATTAGTGAAGGAACAGAACGTAAGGATCGTCACAGTGATGGATAGCCAGACGGTTGCATGGACAAGTAGACAAGGGGATGAATTTTCTGCGAATTTGCCAAACAATGAATAGAATGGTGGAATGGATAAATGAGTAAGTTGGGGGATGTCATGATTATGAGCGAAAAAAGGGTAACGTTGAACCGGCTGGGAGAAATGGAATTGATACAGTCCAATGGCTGATCGGTAGCAGTCAAAAGGCAACCTTACAATAAGTAGGAAAGAGGGTCGAAGGGACTTGAGTGAGGTGGGATAAAATATGGATAAAATATGGTGCGATGGAGTGTAGGAATGATGAATCAGTGGCTGAGAAGATGAACGTTTGAAATGACGGATGGATGGATGGATGGATGGGTGGATGGGTGGATGGGACGATCAAAAAACTTCAATCTGTGAACTCATACAGGATGGATAAAAGTCACTATTTCCAACTAATCATCAACTGCTGGTGACTTTGGAAAGAGAAAAAGTCCCAAAATGTTTAATGTTTGTACATTTTATTCCACTCCCCCATCCCCTGTTGGTCCAGGTCTCCTCCTAATTCACTTGCTTTGGCTGCCTAGCATCAAAGCCAGCATGTATCAAACGGATATAAGCCAAATGATCCGAAGGGACTCACCTTGCCTTCAGGAGCGGTGGTTAGACTGGGATAAAGGAAGATACCTCCGTAGAGCAGGGTTCGATGAACATCGGCGACCATGGATCCAATGTACCGACTCGCATAGGGCTTACCGCTCTAAAGGTGAAGAAGGTTGATCGGCTGCCTGTTATGCTTTGTTACCATTATCCCACATAATTCTAAGTGGCCATTTCACCCATCTTCTTTAGTTAAATGCTCACTAATTCATTCACTCCACCCTCCTCTCGGGAGGGACACTACAAAGATGAACAAGAGGCACCTTGCTTCAATCACTTCACTTTTGTTGGAGTACCTCCCGCTACCCTTTCATCTTTGGCCCTACGCATTCTCACGGGAAGAGGACATCCTTACCTTTGACTGATTCATTAATTTTGGTTATTTTCTAAGAATTCGGTCCCTTTATCCCTGCTAGAAATGCCCTATGCAGTCTATCATGCAGACACTCAAACGACGAAGGCAAGGCCTTCATGCCGTAAAAATTGCCATTTAAGAGTAACTAGAGAACCAGCCCTCGTCACAAATCAAGCATTCCTCTGCAGACAGATTAGATTCTCAGATCTGATGAGGTTAAAAGTAAGAACAGACCTTTGGAAACTTCTTTTCATGAATGTAGTCGGTCATGCCTTTGAACCAGAAGGAGGCGTAGCCTTCGTTCACGGAGTAAATTTTGCCTCGTTTGGGGATCGTAATGTTCGGTGAGGTGAGAATGAACTCGCCCAAGGACTAGAAGCATACAAATGCTGACATTACAACATTAAAGTGGAAGACAACTGAATACGTGGATGAGTAAACTGCCTAAAATGGATTGATGAATCAGTTGAACAGCTGCGCGAATCCAAGATGGATGAAAAGATCGAAGCATGCACTGAAGGATATCATTCAAACTACTTTTTCAAGTATCTCACCGGGTCCAGCGTAAATCCATGCACTCCTGACCCTAGGGACAACACAATCATCGTCGAGCTTCCATAGATCGCATATCCAGCAGCCACCGTATTCCGTCCACTCTGTAGTGCCTCAGTCGGATCCGCTGCACTGTGATCGTGTCGTTTCCTTCGAAACACCGTAAAAATCGATCCCACCGAACCCAGACAGTCAATGTTGGATGAACCGTCCAGTGGATCAAAGGCTACAATGTACTTTCCTTGTTGTTTCGGTTCCACAATAATCGGTTCTTCGTTCTCCTCCGAGACGAGCATACAGGTTGTGTAGGAAGAAATCATCATGTTGATGAAGAGCTCATTGGAAATGACATCCAGCTTCTTCACTTCTTCGCCTTGAATGTTTGAACTCCCCGTGAAGCCATAGCTGCAGTAAGACGGTAACTTAATGAAATTACAGAGCCTTCCAACAGTGATGCACAAGCACCGTTTGTTCAGAGATGTAATTCAAGGTGTCCTCTGTGACTGGCAAAGCAAAAATTCTGACACAGATAGTGCAAGCGTCCGCCAACATCATCTATTCATAACTAGCTAAACGTCGTGGCTACAGTCTAGAAGATGGGGTAATGGATAGGTGAAATGTGTCTACAGACCATGACTGCTCGCATTGCAGAGGAGCTCAGTACACTGGAGAAGCACAAGAACAACTGCAAGGAAATCAAAGAGGTTTGTGTGGTTACCTACAAATAAATTTCAACTATTGCCTCTGCGTCGGTGGTGCGGGCACAGCCAGGTTCCGCACGTCCACACTTCTGGCCTCCCTTTTTAGATTTTCAAGGTGCAGTAACGTCTCCTCTAAAGAATCTGGACATCATGCATGGAATCACAGCTACTTCCATCTGTCTAGCTTAAATTCATCATCAACGAAAGGAAGATTTTGAAAAATTGGAAAGCAAGTAGATGATTACTTACAGTTCTGCAATACCCGCCTTCCTCACAGCATTGGAAATAGCCTTGACGGCTGTCTGGACTCCATTCATGAGCTGTGTCAGCTCGCCAGAGGCTGAGGGATACTTCATCTGCTCGTTTATAATGAATCGAGTCAGGGTCATGCAGTTGGTGTCGATTTGGTGCGAAGTCATGATGTCTGCAGTAGTAGTAGTAGACAATTAAAATGGACTTCAGTTCAGCTTAATATATAAATTACATAGAATACCACCAAGAATAGGCTTATTGCAGCATATTTACCCCCCCCCCCCAACGCTGTTTCTAAAAAATGAATGCTTCATGTTGCGGCCAATGATATCGGAAGACGTGGCAGGTTAAAGGTTTGCGTTTACTATTCATCACCGTTGGGTTCTGTTTAAAAATGCGCTACTTCAACTCTGCCTCCAATTCCTATGAAAACCTGATATACACATGTGTCAATGTAAAAACCATGAGCAAAGCGTATCACTGGCTTGATATGTGGCTTTAACAAGTTGATACTCTACCTGGAGAACTATATGGTTTCGATGTTCACTAGGGGAAGTAAGAAATGCTAGTAATTTGTCGATTAGAGTTCGAAAGGTTACCACTAAGTCCACGTAGAATTCAATAAAGATGTTTGAGTGCGTGTGTAGACACTGCGCTGCTAGGGTCATAAATATGGTGATGAAAAAGGGCAGAAACCATACACGTAAACAGGAAGTGCTTTATTCCATAGTGGACGATACAGCGGTGGTGAGATTGTCGGCTAGTGACTTCGAATCTTTCCTAAATTAAAAATTGTTTATTCAACAGATAGGTGAAATTTACTTTAATATTACGAGTTTACATTGTTTAATGGGTCTTCTGGACCCAAGAGATTACGAACGGCTAAAATTGGTAAATAATACCTGAAATCACATTTCATTTGAAACAAGGAATTATTTGATTGTGTACAAGATACGTAATACTACTTAAAGTAGTTGAAAAACAGAAAGAATTACAAGCGCAGAAATTACTTAACTTAATTGAGTTTAAAATTCTCAACGAGACATCTTATTGAGCTATATTATGCGTAGAAAAGATTTGACATATTATCAATAAATACTACGTGACCAAGCCCACATTTGGGAAGCAAATTACATTAGCTTAAAAGAGTCCACACTATTTCGCAAATTGGGCAAGCGGGGAAAATGTAATAACCCAAAAAACTATCATTGACATCCGCCTTTAAATGCCTATCTTGCAATTATTGAAATTAACAAAGCTATCAAATACAAAGGGATTGGTAACCATGCCTTACTGACACACCCTATGCAAAGTCGGCAGCGAACACCCACCCAGGCGCGAAATGAACTTGAAAATCGTTCAGCGACACCACTCCGACCTTCACATGTCACCTATATTTGTCTAGTTTAGAAAAATAAAGTAATTCTTCTGGATTTTTTTGTTAGAAATACAGCACAATAACCTAAAATTCAAATAAACTACACGGTACATACTTCCTAAAAGATCGCCACGCTTTTGCGTGGTCTAAACTTACAAAATAAAACAGCTACTACAAATGGCAGAATATTATCCACAAAGTTAATGTGCAAAAAAATTTTGCTTGAAAATAACTTAACAGGCGACCGCTTAAAAAGTTTTATTAACGGAAGTGCTTTACACAAAATGTACAACATGCACTATTCTCGTATGCTCATTGTCACCGAACGGGCCCGAAGTAATTAGAAGATAAAGGCTTGTGTCTGATGTCCACTGGTAACGCATTTCGGTATTATGCATTTATGCGGTATATTGGACTTCGTTTGCTACAGTGCCACTTTGTCAACGCATAGGCAAATATGCTTTCCCAACTTCTCCGCTTTTTGTTGGTAAAGCCTTCATTAATTCCATTAGCCGGGCTTTGAAGCTTTTATAATTGGCCATAACTCAAAGTTTTAGCCAAACAATGTCAATGAAGCATGGATGGGACCTGGTTCGAGCAAGTTTCGGAGAGTGCGATAAAGAACTCCTGATCAGTATAAGGTGGCCATCAGTTAGCCCGAATGATTCAAAACCACCCATTTAGCGCACAAAGAGGGACTGAAGTTTAGTTTAACTACTTTTAGATTTTCGATCCCAATAATAGGCTTCAAGTCAACTTTTAGTCCCCCAAATCAATGTTCAAAGACCCGTGTGATCTGTTTGTAAGACAAGCCGACAATTGCAAGCGGTTACAGACAGTACCTTTAGTCCAGTTCGACCCAGAAACGAAACTGTTTCTCCGTTCCGTTTGGTAGACATCGACGGTGTGGAAAGCTGGTGTTTATTAACCATCTTTTGACGCACATTTGTGTCTTGTAGTTCCACGCTATCACTCCATTCGACTTCCCATCCACTGATTAAAATGGCTATTCGGTCAAACTATCCCCCAACTTTACATTCATTTACCCAAGCCGCCTATCTGTAAATCGGGCCATCCATTTAACATAAATATCTTTTGGTCACTCAACTACTCCTTCAATCCCTCAAGGAGTTATCCTGTTGATGCCCTCAATAGTCCGTTTGGCCCTCTTCAATTCAATCTGTCGTCTACTCAACCGCCTGCTAATAAGTCCATCAACCCGTAACCATCTCGTATCCATTGACCCGCATTTTTCCGTCCATCCATACAACCACCTGCTTACTTCCTTTGCTTCTCTGATCCAATTCAAAGCCTTTACTGGTGTTAAAGTGACGGTTAAATAAATAAGTGGAGGTGGAAGAAGGGATGGAGGATGTATGAAGCGCGTACGGAGGGTTGGAGGAATGGGTGGATGGATGTATGAAGCCACGTTCAGCCTATCATCCTCCATATCCGCCTTCACTGCCACAACTTCTTAGGCCTCTATCATCAAACACATTAATAGCTTGAATTTATGAGGTGAAAGAAACTAGTCCTTTTTATTTTCACCAATTCAAACGTCTGTCAGTTATCCACTAAATTTGAATGGCATCTTATACAGCTTAATTATGATGAACGGAAAGGCTCCCACGCAATCCAAATGTGCCAAATATGTTCCTTTTGAGTTATAAATTAAATAAGTCATTACACGGCCTATTCAAATTTTTTTCTAAATTGTCACTATTGTAATTTGTCAGCTCCTCTCACTAAGACGTGAGCTTGTGGTATTCACTGCGTCGCACCATCTTTTCACTCCCCAGAATCACACGATGAAGCCGACCTGAACTCAGGCTCTTCACTTCGCGCGCGCTTGCGCAATGCTAAGGAGAGAGATGAGACAGCACCATCTCCACCCTCTCTCCTATTTTCACACGGAAGATGGCTGCCTTTTTTGTGTGAAGAGCATGCCCTTTACACTGGTAGCTTTTTGTCAACTTACTCATTGCTCCCAGTTCTTTCCCACCTTCAAAGCGAATTGTTTTAAGTCGAGATATAATTGCTTGGAATTTAGAAAAATGAGCAACCCATTGTTAACAATTCCGTGTGCACACAAAGCTAGCATAGTCCCCTGAGGTCGAGGTGGTGCAGGTCTTTAAAGGTCATCTGGGAGTAACCAACCTAATGCTCTTTCACCTCAGATACACATCAATAAAAAAGGCTTCCATGATCAGAGAGCAGTCATTTAGGCATCAGGTAGTCCTTTTTAAACTGGATGTACTAGAATCTGCGGAAACGGTGACTATCTTCGCTGTCTAGTGACAAGCTTCATCCATCTGCTCACCTTCAACTGTTTTTCCCACCATTACTCACGTTAAACATTAATTAACATTTTCACTGGTATGTCAAGCATTAATTATTCCAACCAATTCGTCTCCGCTGTGGACAATGAAGCCATTCTGAAAATGCTGCATTATTCAGCCTTCAATAGTTCATCGGCAGTGCTGAGGTGTGCTATTCGCTGCTATACCCTCTTCTGATGCCACCACACACATTGTGAGAAAAGCCTCTTTGGTCGCATAAGCAGTTTTCTTGATATCGTAAAAAAGTAACCTCGTTTGCGTCAAAATGTACCCAGCATTCCATGTGCAATAGTTTATGGTGTGAGAAAAGTGGTAAAGTCTCTTGCGTATGGATAGAGAGATGCATGCTAAAGCTTTGTCACAACAACCACAATTTACAAGTACTTAAAATATTTCACAACTTCTTGACGCAAGGTGTGGTGCTGAAACGCACGACCTCGCTTGGTCACCTGATAGGGTTCCATTACTTAACGTTAGTGTGTGATTGCACCACAAATTCCTAATTCTAGAAAATATTGTGGCTGGTAATGATAGCCTACAAATTTTGCTGTGGAATTTTAGCCATAGAAATAAAGGAAAGGGCAACAGAGTGGTTGATCGATCTCTTAATTTTGATTGGTTATAAATGATAACACGCTCAAATCGATAACAGCCAATGAACGCATTCCTCGCGTAACAACAACTCCAAAGCATTGCCAAATACTGCCAAAATATCACTCACAAGTAAAAACTGATTAAGTGGCGACACGACATCAGATGGCCTGTGACAGAATCGTTAAGTAAATGATCCAGGAAACATTAGAGTCGAGTTAAATTGATTATGCCTGCTTCATCCATATCATATCAAAGTAATGGGTAAACAGTGTTTAATGGCGTAGTTTTCTGTAAAATCGGAGGTTGTTTTCAGAATTCATGGATTAGCAAGTGCAAGTGAACCTGCAGATCATGCAACTTCACTGAATCCACAATCTCCCGATGAGCGGCCCAAACTCGAACAAGGTTAATTGCGTGAAATCTTCTTCATACTACTTTGAAGGGAAATCAAAATGGAAAAATGGATAAAATTAAGGCTAAGTAAGAAATCATGGAGAATTGGTTTACCAAAATCTGGCATATATTTTAGTTTAGCCAAAGAGTGCCATTCGGAATAAATGATTCGCCGTCCGACTTGCACTTTCTGCATCCATTAAATAAGATTAATGCTTTTCACTCCCATGACAAAATTGCAAAACCCGTTTTGCCGCATCCTAATTAAGTGAAGTTGCAGTTTCTTTTTCCCGGTTTCCTCACATCCTCGCGCGTCCCGTCACACTCGATGGCGTGAATGCGTCTGCCACCTCTCCACCACATCCTCACAACTCACAGAGTCGTCATAACGACTGTCGGTGTTGCAGTCGTGAAAGCGATGTGTGTTATTTGGAGTGAGTGCAAGCGAACAAGAATCTCGCCACGTGTGCATTGGTGCCTCATCCGAATGTGGAGAATGGCACACAACAGATTGCCCGGCCGACCAGTGGCGGTCTTTGAAGCCGTTTTAAACTCCATGTTTCCTTCAATGCTCACCAATAACTGGAGTGGTCAATTTTTAACGCCAAACATGAGTGTCATGCGTCATCGCCCAGCCTTTGATGACTGCCTTTGCAAAACAAAGCCTGGTGTTTGGTACAATCGGTAGTGACGCACAACAGAACATCCAACGAAGTGGCAACAGTCCAACTACTCCGAATCACGTGCTCCTTTTAATGGTCACTAGTCCCTGGAGTAGCATTACGCTCGAACGATTCAAAGCGTTCACCACAAAGACAACAACGCTACCCTCATGCCATGTCACTTACGTAAGCTACTGATATCTCTCGCTTCTGACAACACTCATAATGGATCCAGGATGCCAGAGTTGGGAATCCGGAGCTCTGGGTCATGCGTAAACGGGTCTCATTCGTAACCAACTCGTAATGACCAGAGCATGGGTAAAATTGAAAGCCAAGCATGGTATCACCTGTCCCCTTTCCTCCTCCTTCATTGTTACTCCGATTAAAAGTCGTGAGCCGAAGAAGGATTCAAAAGAGCCCACTTTGGGTAGCTACGTTGGTAATTCAAAGGGGAGTACTTTAAACGACACAAGGCTTAAACCTTCGCTTATTATCCACGTGCCCTTTGCATGTGAGGAATTTATCCAGCATATGTGGTAACTTTGTGAGATTACTAACGTAATTTACAGGCCTTCCCACGATGTTAGTTGTTCCACTTGAAAATGGAAACCAAGTCCACTCATAAGTATGCCTCCTAATTCGTTTACGTTAGAGTCTACCTAAAGTAGGCTTTACAGTGATCATACGAGTCATGTAGAAATAAATTTGGCCATTCATCAGATTCCAATCTTTTTAAGTCCATCAGCTTATTCACCGACGGTCATTGAACCAATCAAATGTTGCCCCAGAGTGAGTGGATGCAATGACCAATAGAAACACACGATCTGAGTAATCAGTGAGTGTTCCTCCATTCCTGAGGCAATTTAAGTTCGTTTGGCAAAAATAGAAATAGATATTGCTTTGTTAGTAGTCAGAGGTGATAAAATTAGTCAATAAATGATGATAATGTGCTTTCGGGTACTGAGGAGCAGGTGTCGGTCTGTTTGAACCTAAGGAGAATTGCCTGCGTGGGTGTTTCATTGGAGTACTGGTCCACCTCACACAACATAAATGCTTCCGAATGGGATGATTCAACAGGTCACTGCTCCTCCGAGTTGTCCACTGTCACCTCTGGTTTAAACCCCACGAGCAATTACTCCGTTTGATGCGTCAATAAGTGATTCACCGCCCTCCATGCTCACCGTAAACCGGGAGCTATGCTCGCATATCCACCAAGGCAAACAATATTGTAGACTTATTCCTGCAATCGCTTGAATGTTGACTTAGTAAATTGTGCGACAGTAAGAAATGTGCCACCTTCACTACCCATACCACGTGCAGGAAACTTTCCGACTTCTCCATCTGTGCTCGGGATGTCTAGTGTATGTGATATTGTCTTGCCATTTTCATTATTTATTCTAAAAATGGTAAATTCCAGTTCTGATCCAAAGAAGTTTCCTAAATAGCAAACTTGAGGTACTAGTTTTCTTTTTTAAACATTCCGTTATCGTCTTTAACCGATTTCAATCCAAACGGTCGCAGTCTTGGTTGAATGCAAGCTCCTCGACGAATCCAAATTGTTCTTGCTAGAAGCTTGCATTAATTGTGAGTTGGTAATACTGCTTAAATTTTGGATTTCTTGGGTTAAAAAGAATTTAGGCTTATTTTCTATCATTTGATCGGTTATTCTACTAACCGACCGATGGACTGTTAACACCATTCGATTTTGAAATATTCCATTGGCTAGGTTATAACTCTGCAAGTGGTTAAAATTAGCCAGCTTTAAAGAAGCGTTGCGGCCCGAGACTTCGTTGAAGACGAAAGAATGTTTGCACTCCTAAATACAGTAAGGCTTAAGGCTACTGGTGCGCATGAAAGACCAGCCCATTCGGTGAAGGTACAGTGGCAGCAACTCGAATTGACCCTTCCCCCTCCCCTCCCAAAACTGAAAGCCAAACAACCAACACGTTACGTAGCTCTCTCCTCTTGTGACATACAAGGTTACACTACACCCAATTCCACAAGAGTACCTGGGTTTTGATAAGCCTAACAATTTGCGTTCTTACTTGCTCCAAGACCCCTTTTGGCATGTAATTTACATTGAATGAGGCCACCAAATGAAGTTATTCTCTTCCACAAACCGATTTAAAGATGTACGAATCGTAATTTTACGATGAAGAGAATTCGTCTTTCAGTTTAAATCAGCTCATCTCTGATTGGTCACATTCAATAAGTTAAATAAAATCTCAACCAATCAATTGTTGAGCTGAAGGTTTACAGCTTGTAAGCCTCATTTTCTCCATAAGCCCAATCCATGCCTACTCAAAGCAATTTCGCACTATTTTAGGGTATTCTTGCAAGATAGAAATCTGCACAATTCAACTGTTCATCGAAGATTTTAAATACCTTTGCACAAGTTAGCCATTAGCTTCTTCCTCGGGAGTGACTCATCATAGAATTGTTAATAGCCACCGGGAAAATGGTATTTAATGTCTACTAGTGATTGGGTAGATTGGCCTTCAAGTTGCCCACCCAAATGACACTTCTTATGTAGTTTCTGTTTTGTCAACAGCAAAAAACCACTTTTAACTGCAATAGCTCTGTGTGTGGGTTAAGAAAAGATCCATTTTCACGCTCTTGAGACACCTTGAGTGTTTGGTGGGAATTATTTTTAACACGCCACTAAAAATAGCGGAGTACTTGTCATTCATCTTTTCATCACAGTGTCAGCCGTCTACTTATAAATTGTTTAGATGTATTTTTGTTGAGTTGAAGAGGCTTGGAAGATCTTTACTATCCATTTAAAGCAAAGACGCTTTTGGAAATTTCAACCTCTGGTCTCGATCCATTTCTCATCATAATATGGCGATTATGAAAAGCCAAGGCGAGTTAATCACCCAAAAGCATTAACTTTAAAAGACACATTAATCCACATCTGATGTAATCCAATCGTCTGCCCAGTCAGTCAGTCATGGAAACAATAAAACTGACATCTTTTTGTGGTAGTTTCGTTTTCAACTCAAAGGTGTCGAAGATAGAGCCGGAGAGGATCGTGATTGGCTAAGCTTCACGAGGTCTATTTTTGCAAAATTATGCTGATGGTAAATTTTTGAAGACAAAGAGGAGTGCAAAGCTCTATTTACTGCTCACAAAATGTAAAATGCTCAAAAGGAGCTAATCTGTAGAAAGACGATATGAATTGACAGAGCTCGCCGCCATAAGTTCAACGCAGAACATCGACTGTTTCTTGCTTAAAATGATCGCATCAAGAGGCGTTTACTCAGCGAATCCGCTTGAGACAAGATTGGACTCAATGGCAGTCATCCTTAAAAAGTCCAAAATTGACCTATCAAGTTATTGGTGAACATTAAAGGGAACATACGGCATGGAGCGGTTTCAAAGACCGTCACGGGTCGGTCGATCAGTCGGTCAATCTGTTGTGTGCCACCGTGGATAAATGTCCATTCTCCACATTCGGATGAGGCACCAATGCACACGTGGCGAGATTCTTGTTCGCTTGCACTCACTCCAAATAACACACATCGCTTTCACGACTGCAACACCGACAGTCGTTATGACGACTCTGTGAGTTGTGAGGATGTGGTGGAGAGGTGGCAGACGCATTCACGCCATCGAGAGTGTGACGGGACGCGCGAGGATGTGAGGAAACCGGGAAAAAGAAACTGCAACTTCACTTAATTAGGATGCGGCAAAACGGGTTTTGCAATTTTGTCATGGGAGTGAAAAGCATTAATCTTATTTAATGGATGCAGAAAGTGCAAGTCGGAAGGCGAATAATTTATTCCGAATGGCACTCTTTTTCCAAACTAAGATAAATTCAGAACCTCCGAAACTCCTTCTCTTATGGCTCTTCATATGGCTATGTTTCATTCGTTCCTCTCACATTTATTTGCCCAGGAAGTGGGATGAAGTAAACACACACGGAACTGTAGAATCTATGGACTCTATCTGGAGTTCCTTGCATTTGAAATCGTCCCTAATTTTACACGTAACTGTCCAATTAGGCACTGTTTGCTCATTTCTTCGGAAGGATACTGGAGGCATGGGTGAAGCAGACAATATCAATTTCCTTGACTTTAATGATTCCAGAATCACTTATCCAACAGTTCTGCCACTATTTATTCGAAGCCGTTTCACCAATGCATTGGAGTTGTAGTTATGGGAGGAGGAATGCGTTCATTGGTTGTTATCGATTTACGCTTGGTAGCATTTGTAACCAATCAAAATTCACCGATTTGTTGATTAGTAAGTTGCTCCTTCTCCCCTTTCGATAGGTAAAACTCTTCGATACAGCTTAAATGCACTAGGATTTAATATTTATTTACGATAGAGAAAGGAACTTGTGATAAAATCATACATTTGCAAGTACGTGCTATTTTCCTATTCTCTGTTCACCCCTCCCCTCTCCGAACCATTATGTGATGGTGAGAAAAGCTGTCATTCCGTCTAGCATGCATTAAACCACTCAAGTGTTGGCATTCAGACGTTCTACGAGACCAGTTTTTGGTACAAATAAAATGCTGCAACTGGATGCCATTAGAGCTAAAATTGGCTACCGTCCCATTCCCATGCTTCAACTCTTATGTATATGAGTAGGCACCCGCGGGTTTTCAAGTGTTTATCGTTCACAGTCTTTTTCTTATACAGTGAGCAGAATGAACCGAAATCATCTACTTCCTCCTAATTAAATGATTAAGCATCTGACTGTAAATTGTTCGCTGCAAATAAATAAATACTACTTTATATCGACTGTTCGTGTAATGATGTAGCGGAGTAAACAAAACTGAGGGTCATAAACGCGTCACGTTAACTGTAGCGTTCACTCATTCCTGTTCATGTGGTAATCTCTCCATCGTGCGCTTACGTGGCAATGCATGATAGACATTTGAAGTCACCAGAATGACAGATGGGGAGGGTGTGCTTTACAAAAATAGTTATTATCCCACCCCCCACCTCCATCCACTCCCCATAGTTTACACGCGAGAAGTCAAATTTAAATGGCTTTGGAATAATGGTGAACGGAAGAGCAACAAAGAGACTCCTTTTCCTAATCCTCCTCTGTCAAACCAGGGTTAAAACCATTTCTAGGGTCGACTACTTTAAGCCAGTCTAAACAATCGGCCGTAGCTGCCGCCATTCACCAGTCTGATCATTGAAACAAAGTGCTGTTTTTGTATTGGATGACTAGGCTCTCTCTCTCTCTCTCTCTCTCTCTCTCGCTCCCTATGTCTGCTGCGTCATTTCCTGGCGCCGTAGCGAGGGTAGATAAGAAGCAAAAATTGCTCTGTGGTCATCCATAGACCAGAACTGGATTATTGAGAGGATTTTTGACCTAAAAGACATGCATAAACGTCATTACCGATTGGCTGGTTTAGTTTAAGTGATACTAAGGGCTGGGTCGTATTCGGATCTGCTAGGACGACTGTCCGGTGGTAGACTCACGATTCCTTCTTCCCTATGGATTAAAATTGTAAACTTTGCAGTGAATCTGGCTAAATGCATTGCAATTTTCAATGAATTGATTCCAATCATGCCAAAATTCGTTCCAATTTTGAGACTTGCCTAATGGCCTTAAGGTACCCAGTAAATTCTGCTGAAAAACAGTGCTCACTTTGTGTTGAATGACGCGTCTACTTCATGGCGGGTTCTCACAACACGCTGGTTTCTTATTAACCCACTCAAACGCATTTGCTGGCAACTGTGTGGCAAATTGCGAATAAGTAGAATAACTTTGATGACTTGGCATTGATGGCGGTCGGCATAATTATCTAGAATTCCCCATTCACTGCTCCTGACTTTTGACTCATCAAACTACAAATGGGATCTCGGGAGATTCGGAAAAGACGGTAACATGCGTAGGCTACAAATAGCAAGTGTCACCCATTTTTCTTAAAAAGTTGTTGGCAGCTACTGCCTAAATTCTGTTACCCCCTATACTAAGGATCGAGAAGTAGACTGAAAAGCAGTTTCCTACTCGAATCGCTTTGGTGCTTTCTGCCTCTCGCCTGCGTCTTAACTTCAGGCAAGAAAATATATTTTAATAAGAAGTAATCAAAAAGCATTCTGCGAAAGTAAAAGACGGGGTGAAGTGCTCCCAAATGAGCCATAAATGAATTGCCAGATAGCCATTGAGTTGCTCCAACCTCTGGATGTTTCAAGCGCCAAGAAGATCAGCCAACTGGAACCCACATGGCAATGTCCGAAAGGGATGGGTAGAATTTCCAAGATACTCTCCCAATTCAGCTCCAATCGTCTTATTGGGACCCTCGAAATTTGATTGGTTCGAAGTGGAAAAAGTAAAATCCTATTGGTGCTCCTTTGCAAGGGGTTATAAAATCGTTTTTTTGCCAAAGCAACAAGTTTCTCACACTCTGCTTCCACTTCAATGGTCAGCCTCGCAAAATGACATCATCGATGTGGTTGTGTGTGAAAATAAGACAATTTTTTCTCACCTCTCCCGTGACCTCGAGCACCCACCTCCCCTCCAGGGTGGGGAGTGTATAGCAAGATAGATTGTTTCGAGTCGGTCACAAACCTTAAAGTCGATTGGTCGCCGAATTTCATGGAGAAGAGAATGCAATGAATGCGGCCAAGTGGCGGGTTGACGCTGCCCTATTTTGAAAAAGCCTCAAATCGTTTGAGATAGGGCGACAAGCTCAATGTGAATTAGGTGGCGATTCGGACGGACCTACACCCTCTATGCATGAGACCCGTTTTTGGTCCTGCTTAGCCTAATTACTCGGTGGTGCCTCACATCTACCATTTTACTGCATTAAATGAATTTAAGTAGTATGTTCACCTTTCGGCCAATCAGATTTGCCCTCCATTGGTCGTAGTCCAATCAAATATAACGCAAACTGGCTGACTAGTTTGTCAAATAGAAAATAAAAAAGTTAGGACCAGCACAAAACAACCGAACACAAAAGGGTATTCTGAAAAACAATAACTCCAATGCGGTGGTTACGACTTTGGAGTCGCCGCCATTGTATGTCTGCCTGGTGGGATGGCCTCGGGGCAACACCGATAGCCTCAAGCAACAATGCTACGCCGTTGGCAGGGGAGAGCAAAACCGATTTCAAGGGACATTCATCCTTATTTCTACTACTAGGTGACAAAGCTCAGCAGGGAGGAAGAAGTACATACTGTCACAGATGGAGGAACCAGTGAAGATCCACAACATATGAGCTGGAGATGATGCCTACCATGGCCAATCACCCCAATCTCGACACAGCTCATGAACTGTCAGGAAAAGTTTCGTTGAAGAGGTGATTGCAGTACCTACATCATGATATCAAACGTGCGAACACACAGCACCTTTTTCCCTTCTTCACCAGATGGATAGAGCACGGGCGGATGTGGCTGAGCAGTTCTGGAAGCGAAACCCTATCGCCACAGAACTGAATCCAACCCCGTCCTTTGTTTCTTGACTCCACCCAGACCAGTGTTCTGACAACTAGCGATGGGCACGTCCGACAACCGGCACATTCTCTCCCCCTCCCCCTCCCCCTCCCCCTCCCCCTTCCCTCGCCCAGATCCTACATAGGTCTCTACCATCATACCTCGCCGGGTGGACTGGCCTCAGGGCCATTGCGCCAGTTGCGGTCTAATTCTTTTTTAAAACCAATAATTAAACTTAGTGAACAAATTAAGCTGCAGAATCCTTTGCCTCAGACATGAACAAAAACAACGCCCAATCGATAGTGTCAAATGCCCGACAGAGTTGGCATGTCCAGTCAAATAATCAATTTAGTGATGTCACTTTTGCTACTCCGCTGACCAATCACGAGACGGCGCTGGTGTTTGGACCTGCAATACCCGTGTCTCGGTGCGGTGACTCATCCGGCCTATGGTAGCTTGTGCGTGTGTGTACATAGGAGGACCAGGATTTGCGTGAATTGCACATCTCAGGAGGCAGCATTTGATGCAAGTTGGAGAGAGACAGTACTTCTCTGTTGCTGGAAGAATCAAAGAATGAATGTGTCGCCAACCGTTGGATGAGTGCATCTGAGATGGATCGGTGGACGTATAAATTAAAGGTAGGAAATGGATGACTATGGAACAGATAGATGGATGGAAGGGCAGACCATAGAGAGACGAATAAAGAAACCTGGGTGGGTGGATGGAGTTGTGGAGAAGCTATGGACGGATCCACTGATCTGGGACGGGAAATTGTGTCGAAGGGAGACGAACAAGTGGGAGTCGGTTGATCAATCGGAGGGACAAAAATGAACGAGTTGACCAAGGAAAAAAAAACAGCAAATCAGATGGAATTAGTGTCAAATGAACGAGTCTGCTTATTATTCACTTTGACAAGAGACTTAACAGATCAATTCCCGACCTGACAGATGAATGCCTAATTGGAGAGAACAGCTGAAGGGTAGCTCAAGTAGACAAGCAAGCCAATATGGTCTTCAAGACTGATGGAGGACTTATTCTCCGTGGACGGATAGATGAATGGACGAATAGAAATTATGAATAGACCGACTACCAAACGACCAGGTGAATGATGGTCTTAATGGAGGCGGAGGAATGCTGGAAGGATGACATGGAACCCAGATTGACTACTTTCCAACTCAAGAGACGACTGAACGGCTGAAGTCCCTTCACTACTCAAGATCATTCTTGAAAGGGCTTGCAACAAGTGAGGTGTACTTTCGTCGACATTAAGGAACAGAGGAAGCGAAAGACCTACTTCAACCAAGTCACACGTACTTTGAACCCTTCGGCCAAACAGAGCGCAGATTTCGTGCACAGGATATACGTCGGAATTGCCAAGAGTTTTTCACTGACGACATCGCAGGTTGCTCTATTCACTAGGAGCGTTCCACTCGCGCCTGGAATCCTGCCATCTAAAGGCCTTTGCAAGACCTGAAACTCCTCGACCAGGCAACTCAGCAGCATGACAGGCAATACGGATCCAGGAGAGGAGCCGTCACCATCCGTCTTTGCAATTTAACCATCCTGTAGCTGAGCTCTCGCATCTTAGCTAAGAATATTCCAAGCTTCAGATCTCCGGTCGCCGATGAATTCTATACTCCATGCAAGCATTCAGCACCGCCTTCATTGACAGTGTCAACATTGGACTTCTCCATGACACCACAATGGACGCCGGCCATTGGATGCCTCAAGGTCAAACCGCAATTCCTGCTTCTCCACTATGAAAGCAACTAGGAACCCTACAATTCACTAAGCCGAACTCGGAGGTTGATTATCCAGACCTTGAAGGAGGTAGTGAGATCCCAAATCGGGAAGGAGTTGCTGACACGCCTCACGGGAGGTCTTAACTTCTCTTCACAAGCCCTGTATGAAGTGGAGGCAGAGATCCGAGAATTTTAATAATCTAGTCAACCCTTCCTCCATTCCAAAGAATCGCCTCAAAGGAATGTGAAAGATGAGAATGGAGCGGCGTTTCCATCCGCGCAAATCGTCCCGTGCCTAGGCCTTGAGGTAAGACTGCCTAGTCTACTACTTCGACAAGTTTGAATTACATCCACGAGGTTCAGTGGATCCTTAACGATGGTTCAAGATGCGAGAAAAAGGAGAGGGCACAACCAGAGGTACGGCGTGGCCAGAAAGACGCACCTATGTGATTCATAATGAGCCCAAAATCCGAGAACCTTCTTCGACAGAGAGCTCGTCAAGAACAACTGTCTTGGAGCGATCGGTGAAGCCACCGCGCTGAACTCTAACGCCTTCAGAAGCGACTCGGTCGACAGCAATAATTATGGTGTTGCAAACCACTCTGGTCGTTCCATACAACCCTCAGAAGGTTAACAATAAACTCAGTTGGCAACACCGCGTACCAAAGCATTCAACGTCACCATTTGCACTAGCAAGAATTCAACTGACAAAACACTTCGAGGATATCGCCAAGCTAACCACATTCTTCCTTCTAGCCTTCTTCCAGTTCATTGAAACAACAACAAGAGGCAAACAATGAGGAGGAATGGAAACCGTATGGAAGATCATGAACGCATTAAGCATGCATAGAAAAGTTCTAACCGTCTGTAGTCTGTCCGTACTCACGCCAGCCCTCCATTCCAGGTAATCCTCAAACTACCACGAATCAGCCAGTCAAAAGTCGAGAAAGAGTTTCACGTGAAAAGTTTCCCCACAACAACGCGAGTCCAATCCAATCCCAACGCACCGCATAGAGAGAGAGAGAGCTGTGGAGATGCGTCTAGCGACACTTTCTTCGATTCATTCCTCATTCACTCAGTCAGCGTAAAAGGAGAGCTAGGGCAAGAGGGGGAGGGCGAAGTGGACGAGTGAGAGAGTAAGACAGCAGCCGCTTAGAAAAAAGGGGAAAAAACAAAGGAGAGGAGGGGGAGGAAGAGGCAGGAAAACACAGACACACGCAGAGAGGACGAGAGGGAGAAAAAACACACCGAGAGGAGAAAGGAAGAATAACCTAAAGAGTGAGAGTGAGAGCGAGAGGGCGAGCGACACAGCTCAAGCGCATACTGTACACAATTTCTTTTCTTCGTTTCACTTAACTGGATGTGCGGCTAGGGCAGCGTGTGCAGGTGTGTTGAATCGGGATGTTATAGAATGGACAAAAAACCGACAAAAAATCGATAATCATGAGGCAGGGCGGAGCATCTTTTGTCCTCGTTTTCTTTTTGAAGCGGGGAAAATGGAGGAGGGAAGGGGAGGGGTGGGAGGAAGAAGGAGGCGGAGAGGAAGGGCAAGGGAGGAGGGACGTTCGCTTCAAACAATACTGCAGGTGCGTTTGTTGAGCTTAGTGTGTGGAATCAGAACTGCCCGAATAGCCTCATCAAAGACGGCTTTCAGACCGGTTTGGGTGAGAGCGGAGCATTCCAGGTAGCGGATGGCGTTGATCTCCTTGGCGAGAGCCAGTCCCTAAGGTAAGCAAAAAGTCCATTGGAGTGGTGACAACGAAAAGAGATCGTCCTCAATAACCCGATCCCCTTTCTACTTTTACCACCCAACCCTGAACCGTTATCTCCACTGCCCTTCATCCCAGCATTTGACAACCCCATCGTTATTTCGTTTTCCCACCAAGAAGCGAATGTCTTAGGATTCAATCTGTTCAAACATTTTATTCACCCTCAAACAATCATCAGCTACTAAGTAGCGATAATCTCCTTTCACACTTCAGGCTAGAGCGACTTTTACGTTGGTAGTGACTTGACAAAACAACAAGACATTTGGCACAGTCGAGTGTAAAAGTACCCATCAATGCAGCGTCTTGACGACGCAATTGTTTGTGAATGAGTAAATTCCAGCCCGTGTTTCGTAAGCTGCTCCACAGAGTTAAAATGTGAGTCACCGAGCCTGGAAGAACGATGCACCCCTTGTCTGCTATTTTGACTCACCAGAAAGATGCTGGGAAAAGTAGTGCAGCGTTCGATGCCAATGAAACAATGCAGGAAGGCAGTACACAGAGCAAAAAACTTTTTGGAACGGGAGAGCGTGCAAGACAAAAAAAACAACAGATTTTGGAACGTCCAAATCGAGGCGGACTCACTCCAATAGAAATACACTTGCAAATAGCATAAAACAATTCTGCCCTAACCATTCCTTCTGGAAGCAAAACAGATGGCGAATTTCGAAGTACCTTGCACTCACATAAAAGACATAAATGTTTTACAGAATTCAGGGATTAAAAATGATGTTCAGGCTAATAAGTGCCGAAAAACTCATTGCTTACAAAGCAGCAAAACATTAGTCACATCCATAGAAGCGAGTCAATGGCATGGAAATCGAGCAGTAGCAGTTGGAAAAAGGAACCAAAAGGAACGATAAAGACAAGCCCTTCTCCAATAGTGACCAAAAAGAGGACACATTAAGAAAAAAACGAACATAGCAACAAATACCCTCCTTGAGGCGTGCTTTATCCGTGCCTAGAGCCGGCCGGATAATAGGCATCCGACGCACTGTAAAACGTGCTGGTCTAAGGCGGAACCAGTACCAATGAACTCTGTCAGTTTAGCAGCGCCACTCGCAGAAGCCTTCCTAATAATGAGATGTGGTAATAAAAATAAGCCTCTCCATCGAGTACACAATGATTTCAACTACAGTAATAGGCGAGGGTTAAAATAGTGCAGTGAATTTGGAGGATCAGACATTTTGGCGTGGAAATATAGCAAGATCAAGGCTAATCACGTCTAACCACGAATGGAAACGACAATCCGTGAGGTTAGAAAACACAACAAATGCAGCTTCAGGAAATCGAGCAGAGGTCCCAGCAAACGTGAAGAAGTTTAACAATCTTACGCGCCCAAAAGAAGTCTCGAATAGAAATAGTGGCAGAGACGAGTAGGAAGGCAAACATGAATAAACTGTGCATTGACATGTGAATTCCAGTGATAAAAGAGTACGATAAATTTCCGAATTGACTAGGAAAAAAACTGAACAGTATTTAGAAAATGAACCATGAACTCTCGATAACAGACTATGAATGCTGAGAAGCTGCGCCGGAAGGGCCAACGTAACTCCTATCCACCGACTAGGGACGCAAAGATACGAAATAAATCACTAAATCGGCATTTAAAATCCGACGCTAAAAGGTTATTTGCAGGGGAAAGTGAAGAGCCAAATCTGGAAAATATATACGATCAAACATCCTTCATCTGTAACATTGAAAACGGCAAAAAAACGACATCAACGATTAATGCCACAATGGATAAATTGTGGAAAAAAACCCAATAACTTTTGCCAGGTGTCAAACATGGCACTCCGCAAGAGCTTGAACACGGTATTAATTTCATCACTCAATTTAGAAGAGGTAACTGCGTCAGCTAAACATTAACTAGATGCACAAGTGATTAGCGAGCAATAAAAAGCTAGCGAGTGGAGAATATGACGAAATTGCGAAGAAAAACGTGCAAAAATACGAAAGTCTCACATAATAGTCACATGACTTAGGTAAAATGTAGTGGACTCTGGTGTGAAAAATTGGCCAAGGATCACAATCAATGTTAGGCCTTTTCCAAAGAAAAAAAAGGAGACATACTATGGTTGACACTAGACAACTTCATACCGACCAGTCAAACCTGTTTCTTTCCAACAAGCGGAGTCATTCTGAAAGTTTCCCAACGCTGCGAGAATACCGTTTTTAAGAACCTAACAATCTACCCACACGGCAACTAGCACCAACAAATAAAGCACACGAACCTGACGCCAGCCGAGTTGGGTGGCCAAATAGCGAAACGTCAAAATTAGAAACCACAAGCATAAACAAACGCATGGAAATGTACGAAAAAGCTACCTGGGGGTAAGTGATGGGGGCCATCTTGTGACCTTTTAGCTTTTCCAGCGTCTCCCTATCGTCACGGAGATCCAATTTAGTTCCAACAAGAATGATCGGAGTTTTGGGGCAATGATGTCTTACTTCAGGCACCCACTTGGCCCTTACGTTCTCAAACGACGCTGGACTGACCACGGAAAAGCATATCAAGAAAACGTCGGTCTGAGGATACGACAAAGGTCGCAGTCTGTCATAATCTTCCTGACCTGAAAAAAATCCCGAAATAGTTTAAGCTTATCACGAATATCTTTTGCAAAAGTACTTTACGCAAATCAAACACGAAATCTAAGGCATAGAAACCAGCAAAAACATGAAATCGGGTCGTGCAGGCGAAGTACAAAAGATCGGAAGATTTTGGAGAAGACAAAGATAAGTAAGTTCCGAAACAATAACATATCTATGGAGACAGACCCGCAGTATCCCAGAGGGCCAAATTAATAGGCTTCTTGTCCACCATAACATTGGCCGAATAGTTGTCAAATACTGTGGGAATATATTCGCCGGGGAAAGCGTTGGAAGTGTAACTAATAAGTAGGCAGGTTTTTCCAACCGCTCCATCTCCAACCACAACGCATTTAATCGCTTGCATTTTATCCTACTTAGAACTATGTTAATCGAAATAGGCAAGAGGTAGATTACAGACGTACAATAAATAAAGCCTTGATAAAAAAGGACAAATCCGAAAGCAATCCACAGGGCCCGCCGGTCGCTTATTGACCAACTAAAACGAAACTAGACATGAATACGTTATATTCAAGGTATAAAAGCAAAAACATGGCATACGTTGCAAAAAAAATAATTCGAATTTTTATTTTTGCCATTGTAGGCACAGAATATGACCTTTACTTAAGTTGCCATTTCGGCATGTATTATCCCCAAATTTTCCAAATTATTTGTGTTAAAACCCAATAATTTACGCAATGTTTGATTGCATTTAAAATTTAACCTAAATAATAATTATTAGATTTGACCTAATCTGTCCTCTTGTGGATATTTCTACCACTTTATAAATACAACCAAAGGCCTGTTTGTTGCAGGCCTTCCTAGAACATTAAGTAGTCATCGTCTTTTTCGTGATTTTTTTGTCTTTTGCCTTAAGTCGCTTTAACAGATCTCTCGCTGCCTATTGTTTCCATGCCTTCTATGCAAAATTCTACTTTTAGCTGCATTTCTCTCCTCCACTTCTAACCTTGAGTCCTTGAATTAGGCACGCCGTTTGCGTAGAGGCATCACACATTGGAAAGACTTTAGGTTCTGCAATTATTTTAAGCAGTTGGAGCATCAGATTTTGTTTTCTTATTAACTTTTGACGGTGCCATTTTGACCACAATGGTTTTTCTCTCCCTCTAAGCACCGCTCGTTTTAGGTTCTAATTATTCTTATTTATGCACGCGTTTTCTCCCAAAAATTAGTACAATTCGTGCATAATCCCTAGAAGTTCTCCGCGCAACTTTAGACGTAGCTGCTCGATTTTAAGCACAACAGCCAAATTGAGAGCAAGTTATTGGAACCATAAGTAGGCTAAGCAGACGGACACAACAGTAGACTATTTACGGTAAAAGTAAAGAGATGAACACTTCGTTCTTACAACGGTCGATAATTCATTTCGTTATTTGCTGCTTTTCAGCTGATTCCGGCACATTTACCATCGTCTCAACGCATTTTGCATCAAAGGCCATAGATTCCATTTAGGAAGCATAACTGGTGCCACACCGCTGTGGTTGAGTGTGAAGTTGAGAGACAGAGATTGATTGCGTTCTGAAGAACTGTTGCGCCTTACACCCCCAAGTTTATATTTAACCTCACCTTGGGCAGGTTCATTTGAATGCATCCAAACTGCTTATTTGTTCGTATGCGCATCCTTGTATTCCGCTTAAATTTACGAATGTCAGCACAAATTTAATATTCGAAAAAAAGCATTTTTATTGATCAGGTGCGGTAGGAGGCGGCGGGTGAAGTGCCGAATTGGGACCCATGAATTGTCGTCCACCCAAGGCAAGTTAACCAATCATCCTCTGTGGGTTTGCTTGACAAAGTTTTCCATGGAATCCAATCAAACAGCCTAATTATTTCCCGCATACTTGAAACAAAATCTGTACTTCTTTTTCGTCTTGAAATGAAGGAGCGACATATTTTCATGGCACTCGTCTCCCCGCATTTTCAAAATGCCTCCATTTACATTAAGCCATTATTATGTAGTAATCGGGTGTTGGCAAACAATTACCATCCTATCTGAAGACGTCAGCTAGCTGAAGACTCCCTGGTATTGCAGAGATTGAAGGAGACCCTCAAGGCATTTAAGCTTCGAGCTCATCGAGATTGATTCTCACAGCTCAACTACGCACAATTTTGATTGGCTCTTGGCACATAAAGAGATTAGAAATACCACAAATTTGTCACATTTATAAATAGCACAACAGATGCATGCTGAGCCATTCTCGCGCTCAATGACTGAGAAATCCATAAAGTGTGTTGTCGTGGGAGATGGAACGGTGGGCAAAACCTGTCTTATCCTCCGCTACGCCTTGGGGGATCTAACTAGTCTTGGTGTCTACGTACCAACAGTTGCAGACACCTATTCCATTAAATTGACGGCTGGAGACACTCCTATTCTACTTAGTCTATGGGATACGGCTGGTAAGGTATCTGGCGGTTCGCTCAACTTACCGTTTCTTCTTAAAGGTCAACAGGACTATAAGCGACTGAGACAACTTTCATATCCCCAAACTAACATCTTTCTTGTCTGTTTCGCTGTAAATAACACCTGTTCTTTCCAGAATGCTCAAGATTTGTGGGTTCCTGAGGTTCGACACTTCTGTCCAAATGCGCTGGTTCTTCTGGTGGGGACTAAAATAGACGAAAGAGGCGTTGATGGAGAGGAGTCACGCAGAGGGGAACTGACTATCTCCAGTTCTAAGGTAAGTGCATTTCTACACAGTTTAATGTCGACTCCAGCAAAGTTCACTTGCTGAGTATAACATAATATGCGACAAAATACTTATTTAGAAATGATATTAGTTTGATTCCTTTTTTTGCATGATTTAACAGGGCCGTCAACTAGCAAAGCATTTGAAAGTTGATGGTTATGTTGAATGCTCAGCGCTCACAGGCGAGGGAGTAAAAAACGTTTTCGATACGGCCATCAGGTTGGCTGTGGCTTACAAGACACCACTCAAAAAGCGCTCATGCGCTATCATGTAGCCAACATGTGGAAACTGAAAAATAAACTCTAGTTACTACTCATTAAGAGTGTACAAATAAAGTATTTTTGTTGCTCATAATTGCGTTATCAATCATTTTTATTGTACTTTAATTACATAAACTGGGGATTTGAGGGCGCTTATAGGAAAAACTGTGTCGCGATCGACCTTGAAGTTCACTGGCTCCAAGTTCTGAAATCTTTAATGTGCTCCTTCTATTGGCCAACTTCGGGCCAATGGAGAAGCGGCATCTGTGTTTACTCCGCTTTCATTGGCTGATGTATCCTTCAACCTGATAACAGGGCAAACTTGCCGCTTTTCACCCTCCGAAATGGAATCAAAACGCGTTCAACAGCGATACAACAAGGTTGCATAACTATTAAGAAACAATTTGTTTCAATAATTGGATGATAACGATAAGACTGTTAATCATAGCATTGGGGGTAACGCGTAAATAAAACAAATAGCTAAGCCAAAAATGCATTTCATCTGGGTGTGAACAGACTGCACACTCACCTGCCGCCTTGCACATGCTCTGCACACGTAAATGCCTCGAACGCACCAATCACTGACGCGCTACTGAATGTGAACCAATGAGGGGAGCGAAGGGAGGTATGGCTGCACACACGTGCGCACTTATGGCCTCCTTTGTCGCATCTTTTGCTGTGTGTGTACGCAATTTCGCTTAGAGTTCGGGGCTCCTTTTTCACCATGGCGGCTGCAGATTCGCCTGCTTCAACAGACGGCTCGGAATCCACGGAAAAATCTGCAAAACCCAAAAAAACACACCCCCTTCATACCACTTGGATATTTTACAGTAAGTTTTAACAACTTGTTAGTTGAGGCTTAAACAGCTCAACTCCTTGGATGTGAGTAGGCTATAGCTGCAAGCTTAGCGTCATTTCTTAACGCTCTACTTGCAAATTATTGAATGTATTTAACTGTTTTACTATTTCAAGTCCTTCTATAAGGAAATACCGTCGTCTTGGTCTAAGGGTGACTAGCGCTTGTTGGAGGTGTGGAGAGGTTCTTAAGATCTCTTTAGTCAAGTGGAGTGACTTTACATTACAGCTGTGGCGCTTGAAGTTTTAGCGTCGGCGACAGGGCTAAGAATGATCAATTCTGTTCATCGTGTTTATAGAACAGTCCAGAAACTGCTTGTGTGTTTTCATTTACCTTCAAAATATACCTTTTGTCAGCGTTCAGTCAGCGCCAAATAGACGTGCCATAAGCTGTCATTTCATGCATTGGATGATGGGCAAGGCAGGAAGGTGGCGGATTTCCAACATAACATTCCAATTGTAGGTTCTTACTACATTAGTTTAGGAATGTCCGATTCAAGTGCGAAATGACGTGCAGCCCCACAAGGTCCAACTTCTTCATAGATTATTTTTAGCAATAAATACACAATTTTGCCTATTTTTATTTGAATAATGTAACGATAGGATGGATTTTAGTCCAGGAAGCACGGCGTGGCAAGACATGAAAGATCTGATGGAGCTCCTAACTAAAAGACGCTTTTACTTCAGTTTGCATGAGATTCATTTAGTCACCTGTCTTTGAAATACGCGCATTGTTAATGTTCAAGTAATTTTCAAGTAGTGAAGTTTTGAATCAGCTCATTTTCCATCTCCCCGCACAGCGCTGCCACGTGGGATTTCCGGGGAATCCAACTTTTCCCTAGTAAAACCCTCAGCTTTCTATGCAGTTGAACATCCACTGTAGGTAGAGTAAACCGGTTTATAGTCTTCAGAGGCCAATTAAAATGAATTGTAGCAAAAGTGTCCACTGTGGGGAGAATGCTATTGGAAAGTGGCTGCTGTTCAGGTAGACATAATTCTCTTTCATATCTCTTGTTCCCATACACACCTTTCAGTTAATGAATTACCTGAGGATCATCACGGCGATCCCAATGCAAAACACGAAGGACACCGAATTCGGTGTCTTGGACGATGCTCCACAGTGGAGGAGTTCTGGAAAGTGTTCAAAGCGACAGAAAAACCAAGTCAACTTCAGTTCACTGAGGCTTTCTACCTCATGCGCGAACCCTGTGATCCGCAGTGGTGAGTTGTTATTTATTTCTGTAAATACGACTTGCTGTATAGAACCGAACCGTCCATCGCATGTTTTAAGCATCGCCAAAGCATGAAAACAAGGTTGAACCATTTGTCGACCAGTTAGTGTAGTCACCAAGCCCTTCAATGCAAAATTGCTTTCGGTTCTGCTGGTGGTACTTCTTTCTTCCACTACAATGACTCGTCTAGTGAGCCGTGGTCAACCTCAAGACGTCAGCATAGCTAGTGGGGAAAAAAGATTGTCTTAGGCATTCAGACCAATGAAAGTTAAACATTAATCGGCACATCCGTACCCGATCAGTTCGAGAATTAAGTTCTGATCCATTTAATTAAAAAATCAGTCAAGGTGTGCCTCTACTAATCCATCCCTTCTAGATCTATTTACCTAATCATCCCGAAATCTACCAACTTTGGTCGATTTTTTCATCCTTAACAGTCCCGGATGTCATGAAATTATCCATCAACTCGTCCCGGATCCATACATCCTTCCGTCTATCGACATGTTCCTAGGTCTTTTATAAATTCCCATCGCTTCAAACAGGGAGAAACCAGAGTACTCCAATGGCGGCCGATGGCGTCTGCGCCACGGTGACGTTCGAAGTGCGGACTACCTCTGGTGCGAGTTGGCCATGAGCGCGGTGGGTGAGAAGCTCGACCAATTGGTGGACTCCCACAACTCCGTTCTCGGCGTTGGAGTCTCACCACGGCCCACCAGCGTCGTGGTGGAGATATGGACAGCCTCCTTGGACTTTGACGCCGACAAGACGGTCGAGTTTGCTGAACGTTTCAACAGCCTCATTTTGCCCCGTCCTGTCCCCTTCAAAAATGTCTACTATGAGAGTGAGTGAATTGCCTGAAATAGCCCCTAGCAGACCCCTTAAAGTCAAAAGTTCATTTTGGATAACATTTGAGCTCTATTTCGAGGGTGCTTCCATTAACTGAAATTCCTTTAACGCATTTAATGAAAGGCTTCGCGGAGGTACGCAAAAAGGGCTCAAAGTAGAGTTGAAGGCGAAGTTGAAGCTCGTTTTCCTCTGTGATGGCATCCAGGACGGCTGCTTGCTGATTGCCCCTTCCTTCCCACCTCGCAGAGATTAATTTTTTCCTTCAAAGTACCAGTGACAGTCACCAACACGTATCAGAAATGTATACAATTAAACATTCCTCATTATTGTAATTTGATTGCATTTTTAGGCTTTGTTTTTTGAGAAATAGAAATAGTAGTGCCTTGTAATCTACGATGAGTTGGTTTAATTTCTCTAATTTTTCTATCATTTTGGAGCCTTGAATTCATAAAAATGAAGGTCACTTGTCATTTGTCCTGTAAAAGAAGACAGAGATGGGATTTTTGGTAAACTGATTTATGATAAACGGATTTAGCCTAGTCACTCAGTGAAGCATTGAGCAGGGGTAAGACCTTTCGCATTTGTTTAACTATTATTCCTCTGGCAAACCAAACTAGTGTTATTAAAGAATTGGAGCAATTAGTGTCATGTTGAGAGCACCTGGTCTCAGAAGCCCAGAAAACATTTTTAATTGCAAAGGTTGGAAATGCAGCTCAGGAACGAGATAAGTGGGTTTCATTCTTTTGGGACACTCATGCTACTGATTGAATTCAGTAGGTGGAATTTATTATAACGGGACACTGATTTGCCTTGGCAGTAGCTTGAATACGAAAAAAACACTTGTCACATACTGAGATAGATTATGCAGCGAGAAAGTGAATTACATCGCCTGCAATTTCAGTGTAGGGTAGTCTCTTCCTGCAATACCGTCAAATACAGGTAGTAATAAAGCACTGAACTTTCTTGCCAGCGTAATGAAAAACAGCGTTTCACGGTCAGCTTACTTCGTTTCCCACTCGTTAAAGACTATGCATAACATCTTTTAAATGCGTTGCTTCAGATATTCAAACTGGGGATGGGGAAAAGAAACCTATTCTGATTTTGTCTGGAATGATTATGCGTTGATTAGGCAGTAATTCTATAACTCTTTCGTGGCTTTTGCTTCTTATTTCCTTATCTATTTCTGCTTCTCGCCTTCATCAGACCCAACTCTTAATCGATCTCTCAACCAAATCTCTTATCATTCCACACACTTTCATGCTTGCACTAATTTTACCAAATCGGCAAATTTGGGGCGGTCAAACTTTGCCCTCGTCTTGGCGCAGTTAAGTTGATTCAAGTGGAAATGGTGTTGTTATCAAGTGTATGGAATGAAGTTGTTTCTGGCAATCTCAGGCGAATTAAAAAGAAGGCGGAAAATGTGGTTACGATTAAAAGAATCGGAGATAATTGAACGGCTGTTAGAAAAGTATTTCAGCGGGAAATATGGAGGAATTCTTTGCTCTCTACTTCATTGGTTTCTTGTGTTTGAGCATGCTTGAACTCTCCAAGTTGTTCTGATTCATTTAACCATTCCTAGGCAACGTAGGGATGCCTCAACTGGAGACACAGCATTTGATTATCACAAGGTTGAGACGGAGGTCAGAGACGAGTGAATACGGCTGTCAAGGCGTCGTGTTACCCATCCATCAATGGGCAATTGTGTGCCTGCGTTCTGTTCACTACCTACGGGCCTATTCCAACGAATAAGTCATGAAGTTACTCTTGATGCGCATCATCACCACCACTCAAAATAAAAAGACGTCCTATTTGTCCAACGATAGAACACTCTGTGAGATGTCACTCACAAATCAGTCTGTGATGAATAGCCAAGGTCTAATACCTCAAGAATTGGAGACTACTGCATTGCGATCTGTCGGTGCGCACCGTTCGCCCCCTATAATGGAGCCAATGTGAAAATCAACACAAAAATAGTAAAGAGGCGGAAAATGTCTGCAGCCTACTGCATTTGGATTCTTGGTGAGTGCTTGCTCCGGATGAAAGAAACCACAGCCACTGTGATGCAACTTATTTCGTTCTACGTGAGCACGTCAACTCGCGTGATACTTCTCCTTACACCTCTCGTGTGACAAACAATGAGTCGGAAAAGTGGGCTAGTCCTATGGTGAGGACTGGTGCGCAAGAGACAACTGTTGCTGAAGCCTTCCTCTTGATTGCCCACTCATTATTTGTTCGATTTTGAAAATGATGCACAATCGACTGCCTAACATACAGCAATATATTAGAGAGATGCAGCAGTTCAACACTTCGACATGGGGCTCTCGTAAAAGCTAAAGGGATCGGCGCGGTCAGTTACTAACCAATAATGCGTGATGATGCTGATGATGAAAAGTGGGATCGTATAGTGTGAATGTAATGTCAGGCCATTCCCACTTCAACTCTGGATGGCGTGCACTCACCTTTTCGTCCTGCAATTCGAAGACATGCTTCGGTCGTGACAAAAGGGCGCTCTAAGTTCCCACTGCCGGCCATAATAGGATGCGGCTGTTGTCATTACGCCTCTCTCCGCCATCGGTGACATGCATTCTACTGGCTGACTCACCCATTCGCTAATCGCTTCACTCGGATGCCTTCGTTTCATAAGATTTGGGCTGGTCCTCACTCTACTGAAATTCAATAAGTAGACCCGTGTGACGTCATCATCTCAGCGCGCCATTTTAACCTGCTCAATACTGGTGCCAGTGGCACTCAGGCTGTATAAAGTATTCGTAGGTTTAACGGCAGCCTCATGGTCAATGTTTAGTGCATCAGCTGGTGGTTCTTCTTCTTTGTACTCAAGCATAAGATGGCTCAGATGTCACATGGACCACAGGGACTGCACTGACAATTTAAATTTTTTTGGCCTCGCAAAGAGGGTATACGTAAAGTGGCGCTACGTTAACAGACCTTATTGCAAACAGATCACTTCCTGTAGTCTTGGAAACATGTGAATGGGCACAGGGCGTGCTGTGATGTTGTCACTTTCTAAAGTTGTTGACAACGTTCTTTTATAATGCTGGCAAGGCCTAATCGTTTTGATACTTCCTTGCTTGCACATAGTTTATACATTATCTGCTGTTGTTTATACACAATCAACTTTGAACTGTTCACATTCGCCAAGTGTCCTAAGAATTCTGACACACGCCCTGGTCGCACTCGAGTGTTCCCATTTTGTACCAGGCGAGTAAATGATTGATGAGGGCAAAGTGTGGCCGGTGAGACATCTGGAAGTACTGCGTGTCCTCGTCTACTTTAGAAGGACTTCATCACCAAGATAAGACACGCCAATTTCGATGGTGATTTGAGACTCCTCACTGTCTTACAACAACGCCATAATGACATACAAGCAATTGGGCACGTCCACTGCAGCCTATTCTGTGTGAGCACCTCAGCCACGTGGTAGGGTGCCATTATTATCTTTTCTGTCTTGCGTCACCCGTGCTAACCTCTATAAGAATGGCAGATAAGATGCAAATTTGGGTATCGAAGTAGCACACACAAGTTAACTGAAATGCATAGGTGGTGATAATCGCTTTGATGGTCCGACAATCCGAGAAACATTGTAGCACAGAATCCGCTTGTGTTTCACAGGTATAAACATGTGTTTATGGTTTGATCATTGAGTTTTTAGAAATGAAATTGGGTTGATATGACACCTGGATCAAGGCACCAATTAGTTAAGGATGCACATCCAATGCGCAATGCAAATGCAAGTGAGGTTTCGCATCTCAAGTCCACATCTGATGGAAGTCCATACTCTGAGCCATGTAGCTGTCTTCCCTTGCCTCCCTATTCCCACATTATCCAACCGAGCTACCTACAATACCCACTCAGCACGTATGGTGATTGGCTATGATGTCTTGCAACTGTAAGCGAAATTTTGATAGCTTATTTCCTGCCAAGTACTATGAACCTAGGTTTAAGCCAGCCTGGATAGGACTGTGTGAAAGGGTAGAGTTCTGCAATTTCTACCTACCTCCACCCATTTGGAAAGGACGATTTTGACCTAGTTGCCATGATAACGGACGCCACTTTCACTATTTATTGGAGACCTCTTGTCAGCTGTCAACAACACCTTTATGAACCATTGTAACCTGGAACTGCATGGACACAACAGCCAAGTGAGAGGTTGATATCACGCCTTCAGTCTTGTCTTGTCTACGCCAATCCAAATAAGGATGGAATGCACGATAAAAGTCAACGTACATACAAATTCTAGATAGATTGCAGCATGCGTTGCTAAGAGACGTCAGAATAATCGCGACGGGTAGAATTGAATGAATGTGAATAAAATAGCGTTTCTTGAAGGCAATCACACCACGCTTATGTCTTCAATTTGACGCTGTAATGAACTCAGTGCTTCTACACAATACCACGGTCATGTAAGTTCACCTGAGTGAATTCACAGGGTGGAAGGCGCTAGCACAGACAAATGCAAACCAGGTGCTTAGAGGCGTCCGATCAATCGTGCTGAGTGGAAATGAATGTAGGTCGATGCAATGGCGTTTATGGAAGGCACTCACACACCACTTTGGTATTGACAGTAGTGCAGACACACATATCTCTTCATTTCGACGCTGCAATCAACTCAGTGCTTCGACACAATTCCACGGTCAGTGAAGCTCACCTGAGTGAACCCAGACGATGGAAGGCGCTAGCCCAGTCAAATGTAAACAAGTTGCTTATAGACGTCCAACTAATATCGATGGGTAGAAATGAATGAATGTAGGTCGATGCAGTGGCATTGTGGAAGGCATTCACACACCACTTTGGTATTGGCAGCAGTGCAGACACGCGCATGTCTTCATTTCGACGCTGTAATCAGGTCAGTGCTTCTGCACAGTTCTGCGGTCAAGTAAGTTCACCTGAGCGAACCCACACGATAAAAGGCGCTAGCACAGACAATGCCAATTCGTTCCATCCTATGCCTAATTATTCTGCCTACATACATGCATTATCAAACCTATTTTGTCCGGGTTGTTAAATCTGCTTTGAAAGCGTTGGGTGATGTAGAAATATGCAAAATTAATTCTAAACTAACCACAAAATTAGTAAAATTATGCATGCGAAGTTTATAGAAAAAGTGGTTTTTGCGATTTTCTCGACTGCGCAATGGATTCAGTTGTCAAACTGTCGAGACTTTGGCAGTAATTTAATGGCTTTACAAATCAACGTTAGAAAATCACAAGTGATTGGTAGTTGTTTTCGCTTGGGCTGTCGAAGGAACGCAAGAAGAACACATTGGGTTTTGTCAAAGGACCTATTACAATAGAGAATCTTGAGTAATCACGGCAGTAGTGATAAAGCATGGGCACGTATGTGGTTTCCAAAAAATGGTAAAAAATGTCTATGAGATGGTGGATATAGCAACTGGAATGACTTCAGCTTAGTGGATGACAACGGTTACCTCGAAAAAATTAAAATGTTATGATATAGCTGTAGCAGTCGAGCTGTCGGTATGGTCATTTCCTAGGCTCTTGATGGCAGCTTAATGGGTGATGAAAATGAAAAAGAGGTAACTGGACAAAACCGTAAACAAACCCTGCTTACACCATCACAATGCTTTACAAAGGCAAGTTTTACCTGACAACATAACTTCCTCCTATCGCCTTTAAGATAATACAGGAGAGTCGGTGCAACGGGGTGAAGATCCCACATGGTTCAAAATGCTTGCAGTTCCGTTGGTCACTATACCCATGTTATAAGTCTATTCGGCGCACAAACGCTCTGGTAAATGTATTTTGAGATTTTTTAAATTTATAATTCTCAAATGAGTTGCATTCTATTGCCGCCATCAACTCTCTTTCGTCCGCATTTACCCGACAGCAATAAGGGCATTTATGTTATAGCCCCAGCTAAGAGTCCAAAGTTACGAGCAACAGCGTTAGTTATAACGTCTAGCAGCACTGAATTCAGTTAGTGGATTTGAAAATACCAGTCTGTTGTGAAGCTCCACCCCCCGTGAAGGTAGCAGAAACGGGAACCGCAGTGCAACAGCACTAGTCGCCCATCCAGATGCAATGTAGTGGCACATCCATGATGGACTGAGAAGTTGAATGGACAAAGGGACAAGGCAAGTAAATATTTAAATACACTTATCGCGACAGAAGCCGCCTCACCATCCAAATTAACGGTTGTTCATTACGGTTGCAATTATACACCATCGCAATCACCATAATTCCTCTACACACAAATGTCACTTGTCCAGTGGATGGAGTGAGCAGTCAGTGGCGCAGGTGACAGGCAACGAGAGGCCTTTAGACTACTCCAGTGTCGCCTTTCATTCTCCCATCATCTCTGACCTACCACTTAAGGCCGTCTTCACTCAGACGCATTCTACTGCCATATCTCCATATTATTAGATGCCAATCTTCACAAATTTGCCACAAATTCCTTACTCATCCGTGCTATTTTGACTAGACAATTATGCCAACAACAACAATGTCTGACAATGCGGTGCTGCAGGCACTGTAAATGGAGGAGGAAGTAGCCAATTTACTTGCTTGACGGCCACCTTGACCCACTGTGCTATCGCAGTGACTCACTATGCCCAGCCGTGTGCTTCTTGAACCCTGACGATTATACTCCTTAAAACAGTCAACTAAGTTTATGGATGTTTTGCAAATTGCATACAATTTCAGGATCACTAGAACTACATAGGCGTTTTTGATAAGGGAAACGGTTTATTAGTGAGTTAGTCAGACTGTCAAGACTTGGAGAGTAAGTTTATGGCTCTCAGAGAGAATGTTGAAAACTCACAAGTGATTAGCGGTGTGATTGGTGGTTGATTTCGCTTGGGCTAAAGAAGCATTGTGAAGTGTGTACTGAACCTTGTCAAAAGGCTTAGCAGATTAAAGAATCTTGAGTAATCTTGACAGCAATAATGAACCACTCCGAAATGCAAAAGACATTTCAGCATGGATGCGGATGCGATTTCGAAAGAAAAGGTAAACTAATGTAAATGAGACAGTGGAAATGGTAGCTAGCATGACATCTACTTAGTGGGTGACAACGGTGACCTCTGAAACCGTGAATACCACGACAATGTCACGCTGTCAAAAAGGTCATCCTCCGGCGCCATCCATGGCACCTTAGTATGCAGAGAGGCGGTGAAAGTCCAAAACCTCAAAGAGAAATCGTTTACACTACTGCCAGTGCTTTGTGGAAGTAAATTTCACCTGACAGCATGAATTACTTGTGCCTCCTTTAAGGGAACACATGAGGTTCAATGCGATGGGGAAAAATTCCTACTTGGTACAAGGTGCTCATAGTTTTATTCGTCAGTAAAGACATGCCTTAACTCTCTTTGCTGTTTCTTGAATTTTAACGAACACACTCTTTTAAACAATTAACTGAGCTGGAGAATCTTTAGCGAATTGTAGGCATTTTCAGAAATCGGTTGAGTGATTAGTTTTGCACCCGCGGATCTGATCTGCGTAATTGTCAAAGTCGTCATTGTCATTGGAGGAATGGTTGCCCTGACTTATTAGCAACAAGGCGTCCAGCCATGAAAATAGTCAATTCAAAGGCGATAATTTGCTTCTTTGATTTAGATGAAGTGCACTACTTCTTCGAGTGACACTGTCTTAGATTATATGGTTGGCTGAAATGGTTGCATCAGTAGCGCAGTGAGAGAACAAACAGCGGTGCGAAGCAATAAAGGGGAGGGAAGAGAACTTAACCACAAAGGATTCGGTCCAAGCATTATTTACCATCTCTTTTGCTTCATCCCTCTCCTTGTGGGTTTTAAAGTCTGCTGTATGATAAACAGAGCCATATTTACTTTACAGTGCAGACACCACAAAAGGCGGGCGTCGATTCTAAAACACTAGCCTCTTCTCAGAAGGCACTGGCAGCATGTATTTGGCAAAGGATGTGTGAGAAGGGCTCCAATCAAGTCTGTCAGATGAGTGAGAGGCTTGTATAAATACACACCAGCCATTTCTCTCATTAAAGGAGAACAGAGTCTAGAGCTATGGGGCTCTCGTGTAGTTGGACGGCCGGTACCACCATGGCTAGGAATGAAGCTCCGATAGGGTACTCAATTCGTAAATGCATTGTTGCCACAAAATTCATGTTAAATTTATCCAAACGGATCTTGGGATTTGTATTTATAAGAACGAAGTGCTCATCGTGAAACACTTTTATGTATTTTGGGAGCAGAGGTTCCGAGTAAGGATTTAGTGAGCTCATTGTCGATTGAGGAGGGCGTATGCAAGGCATAGAGTAAAGTTTGTGGCAATCGCTGTGGTCTGGATGAAAGTATGCCGATTTCATTCCCTCAAGCGCATTTTAATTCTTCTCTACCAATATATGCAGTAATTATGTTGTTTAAAATGTGCCAACAGGGTGAGAGGCGGGAGGACAATTTTAAACTGGTTGCGGACAAACGTGCTTCCTCCCAGGAGTTGGAGACGCTCTCGCCGTAGATACACGCCTACCACTCTTGTCCGACTGATTTACAAAAAAGATGTCTCGTAACATTCTGCCCTCCAATAGCAGGGCGATAAAAAGGGAAGGGGAGGAAAGAGAAGAATCCTCTACAACATAAGTAGATAAAAGAGATTCTTCTTTTATAGGTCGATTTTCCAAATTCTATCATCCTTCTAGCTAACTTCTTCCTTTTCGACTATTAACAAAGCAACCATCAGCGCACAGGAGAGGTTCATTAGTCTTCAGAATTCGAAGAGTGACAAGCCCTTTACAGTAATACACATTGTACGACGTTGCAATCTCCCACGACCTGCAAGAGGCATTGAAAGGTCCAACTTTGAGTAGCTTATAGAAACTTTCCCAAGTTTGAATGCGCTTGTGTGCGTTTAATGACAGATGAAGTTGATCTGCAGAGGTCGTTTCCATTTTCACAATTTGTCAATGGTCAGAAGCTATTTCGCATCACTTTTGCGGTTGGAGGAGCAGAAAGTGACGGAATAGTAAATCACATGTTTGTAGTTGCTTTCGTAACTTTTCGCTATTTGATATGCTTCATATGAATGTTTGAAATTTAACAAATGATTGCGACTTACTCAAGTGCTATAAGTCTTTACAAATGGACTTATCTCCATGCGAATGGACAGCAGCTCCGCCTATGGAAAGAACTCAAGCTCATACAAGCCTTTAGCGCCGCCTGCAGTGAGTTCACAACAACTTAATTTGCAAAGCATCTCATATATTTTCGGATTATATAAAGGTGTGTTTCATCCTGCTCAAAGGCTATATGAAAGACATTTCACTCACCTGTCCATCCTGCGACTCAGCGGCATGAATCAGTAGTAGCAGAAGAGCTTCCAATCTCGCAATGCCTGCCATAAGCAGATGCATTAGGCGTCATTGCGCCCATCCTCTCCACCGGTGTTATGTTTTCTATTCTCTGACTTATATCCATTCCCACCCGCTTCAATGGGATTTCTTTGGTACTTATATTACTAAAATCCAACGAGTAGACTTCCTGAGATGCTATCACATCGGCGCCATTTCGACCTGCGCAATACTAATGCCACTAGCATTCATGCTATAAGAAACATGCGGTGGTTGAACGACAGTCTCACAGTTAGCCTCCAATGCACCAATTTATGACTAACCACACAATGAATCAGATGTCGATTCAATCACATCAACTGCATTGACGATCCAAAATAGTGTACTTTTAAAGAGGACATCGCAGAGTTCGGTTGATCAAAACGATCGACTGCATTGCTGAGTTATGGGATTTTCATGGAAAACCTTACACCATTCACTAATCAGTGGCTTTGGGAGGGTACAAATCAACACAGGGAATTCTGTGACGTTGGCACTTTCTATAGTAACTGCTGATGTGACTGCAATGCGAATGGACTGCTCTAGTTTTTCATCGTGGTCAGCTGAATGCATTAGATTTTGACTGAGGCGACACATTCTACTTGTATTTAATGGAGTTGACGCATATGCCTGCAAAGTGAGTTGATTGAACGGGGCTGTTGGATTCTTCTGCTGTTGTAATGCAGATTTCTCTTTTAAATTTAAATGCTGCCGATCGGTAGTAGGAATATTTTGGTTGATATACAAATTTTATGTTAGTGACTCGGGGAGGATTAGTTTAGTGGGCCAATGTTTGCTTAATTCTAATTGAGGTAACCTACTAACTGGGAGCGATCTTGGATTCAACCCTAGCGTTTTGCTCTAGAGCATTCGAATTCGTTTATGTTGTGCCAATAAAATGTGGGTTAAATAAAATCTTCCTCTCTCTAGAGAAAATTGCCACTGATGCTTTCCACTTGATAGTCTGCTCATCATTTGATAGATTTTGTAAGTGGTGCACGGCCGAGACACCCGTCAGCCTATGTGGCAATGCTCAGCATCCTTTCCTACGAGAAACTACAAAAGTGGTGCTGCTTAGCTCTTTGACATGGAGGATCTCGCAAAGGTTAAAGGGATCGACATTTTCGGTGGCTGGTTCTTCTTTATATAAAAGCATTTCATGGAAAGGGCGAATCGTAATGATGGTGACAAAGGGCTTATAAATTGGAATCAAAACAAGTGTCAATCCATTCCCTCTTCAACTCTAGATGGCGCACACCTACCTGTTCATCCTGCCACTCCCTAAGGTGTGATTCGGTCATAACAGAAGGTTATCACAGATCGCATTGCCTGCTACATAAAGATGCATCACGTCTTCCCCACAGGTGTCATGTTTTCTATCTTCCACTTCATATCCATTCTCTATGCACATTATCCGTCTGATTAATTTTGGTTTGAATCTTGAATTGCCAAAATCCACTAAGTAGACTTGCTATGACGCTGTAATCTCAAAGCGCCTTTGTGACCTGCACAATAGCGATGCCAGAAGCATTCGTGCCATAAGAAGTATGTAACGGTTAATCAACAGCTCCGTAGTTAACACTTAATGTTGGTGAGTAAACTTCCCGATTCTTCTCCCCAGTTGCGGTGTAATACACAGTCACTCAGATGCCACGTCGATCACATGGACTGCATGGACAATTTGGCTTCATTTTCTGCTGCCGTTTGAATACATTTAAACTTAAACCGCTTAATTCTCAAAAGTGGCCTTTTCGTCGCACTCGAGGGTTCCCATATTACAATAAACATTAAAGTGACTGAGGAGGATGGTGCGTGGTCGACGAGAGTCGCTGAAGTTCTACGCACCTTCATCCATTTTGCAAGGACGACCTCGCGCTTAATTACCAAAGTAAGACATGCCACTCTACTGGTGATTTGGGACTCTTTGCCATTTCGCAACAGCGGCATCGTGACCTACGGGCAATTTGAAAGGCCTATTGTAATCTACACTGTGTGAGCACATCAGCCACGTGGCAGGATGGCACTATATCTTCTGCCTTGCATTGTCCATGCCAGTCACCACAAGAATGGTGGATGTTATTCACATTTGGTTCTCGAGGTAGCACCTATGTTATTGTTAGCACCATCTTGGAAAATATGCTGGTGCATACATTGTAACGTTGATGGGAATGCTCATTTGGTGGTAATCCCTTTGATGTCTTGACAATTTGAGGGCATTATAGCACTGAATCTGCTTGCGTTTCACAGGTACAACCAGTTGCATTTACATTTCTTCTAATATACTTACACAAAATGACAGTGGGTGATGGTCTGTTACCAACGGAACAGGCTGTCCACTTTTGAAATGCCGTCAGAAGAAATGCATGGAGGCCGCTATGGCCCTAGAATCAAGGTACCGATTTGTTGAGTGTGTATAACCACTGCACAGTGCAAATGGAAGTGGGAATAGCATCTCTCGTCCATGTCTGGTGCGACTTCTCATTACCTACTCAACATATCCACAGTGTCCACTCACTCTGTTCGAGCACAGCACACTGAGCCATCACTCATGGTGATGAGCAGTGGCAACTTGCAGCTGTAAATGCAAGTTGCGATGTCTTCTCATTTCTTGCCAAATAGCACAAAGCCATTCCGCACTACCGAGTTGTCATACCTAGGTCTGTGCCAGCCTGAAGAGGGTTGCGTGTGAAGAGTAGTGTTCCGAGATTTCTATCTCCCTTAAGCCATTTTGAAGGGGGTGGTTCCAGATCTGAGTTCTAAGGCAAAACGCGCCATTTCTAGTACTTGTTGGGGACTCCTTGCCATTTCTAAACAACGATTTTATGGCCAGCAATCATTAAAACGCTCACTGTAACTTTGAAAGGCGCGGGCGCTTTCGCCATCTGGCAGGGCAATATCATGCTCTCCAACTGTCTAATCCAAGCCAACTCCAAATAGCCAAATGGATCGCATAAGTGGCATTAAGCACGCACTTGATTGATGGGCGGCAACAATATATGCGGTGGTACATCTGTGCAGGACAGCCTTCCAGAGCAACAAATTCACTTAGCCACAGAAGCTTCCTCACCAACTGCCTCAACAGTTGCAGTTAAACACAAACTCGCTCACCAACACTTCTGCACATGGGTAAGATATGACGACGTCGACTTAGCAAGTCATTTGTCAGTCAGATTAAGCGAACAGTCGGTGCTATAGGAAACGGGTCACTGAAGGCCTCTAGAATATTGCAGTGCTGCTCTTCTTTCCATGGCAAACTTTCGTTCTAACATGTTAAATTACGAGAGACAAACACAGTCCACTCTATCTCGCCGATTTCTGAGGGTTACCTGCAGTCAGGCACACTATACTGCCATATTTTTTCAACAGGAGGCTCCCATCCCCACAAATTTGCCACACATCCCTCATTCATCCATGCCATTTCGAGTTTCTTTACAACGGCCATCGGAACTCCTGTGGCAACGATGTCCGACAATGCAGCGTCGCAGACAATGCCACCCTTTGGAAGAATGCGGATACATCACTGGCTCAACGGTATTCCCAAACCAATGCTCAATCGCATTGTCCTGCCATGCATAACTAAATGTTTCCTGATTTTCGACAACTATACTGTTTTTCCGCCGAAATTATATAAATTTTGCATTAACTTGATGTAATTGTCATGTAAACGTAAATCTACTCAGCGTAAGTTTCGAAGTGGCCGACTTAACGTAGCACAACTGGATGTGGCATCAGCCGTTGGGGAAGGAGCTGCTTCGACTGATTGATGGCAAGGCATTCGGTCATGAAATATGACCAATTCGAAGAAGTTAATTTGCCCTTTTGATTAGGTTGAAATACATTATCGCATTGGCTAATACTGCCCTACATTTTTTATTTGATTAAAATAGTCACCTTAGAGACTGGAGCTTTATTAAGACGAGCGTTTGAAAAGAAGGAAAATAGAATTTGGCGAGCTAGAATTGCGCAGCGATTGCTAGACTGTTGTAGGAGTTACTAAAGTGCATGGAAGAGCACTTGATTTCATAGAATTTGGGCCACACAACATTCACACTTTTGTGGGCTTCATCTTTGCCAGTTCAATCGTGAAAGTGCGCTACTTGATATGCTAGGGCTTGTTTACTTTGCGCTGGAGGTGACACAAAGCGCAGGTGTCCATTTTGCAACCCCAATCTGTCCTTGGAAGGCACCAACACCACGGTTGTGACAAATGGAGCGTGAGAAAGGCTCCAATTAAATTTGCTAAATGAATGAGACACCTGTAAAACTGTGCCCCTGCCATATTTGAAGACTCAGCGATAGATCATGTGGAGGAGAATATCGGTTCTGTTCTTTGTGATATGCTGCAAGGCTATGTACTCACTTCACCAATTGCATTTCCCAACCAACCATTATAGGAGAACACGGTCCTAAGCTGTGGGGCTCCCGGGTAGTTGGCGAGCCGACGGGGCCATCGGACGAGATGCATTACCGGTATGATGTAAAATTTGTAAGTGCCCTACTGTGGTGAGGTTCACAAATAGGTTGAAAACCAAAAAAAGTTTGCATGTAAGGTGAAGGACTAAAGTGTTTACTGTGCCACAATTTTGTACAAATGCGAAGTATTTCAAGCAAACATAGACGAAGATTACACAAGCGAACTTGTTTACTGGCGATTGTGCTTAGGGAGCAGTAATCCTCAATGAGACATACCCGAGCCGTCTGTCAATTGAAGAGGATGAATGCAAGGTCAATGGCACAGTTTGGGGCAAACCTTGCCGTCTGGACAATGGTATGTCCAGATTCATTCCCTTGTGCACACTTTGGACACCGCCTTGGTGATTCGAAACATGCATTCACTAATTTGTTCCTCCACGCATAAATGGGAGTGGTCTGCCTATCCTCTTCTACAAACAAGCATATCATGGTGTAGAGCATCAAGTGCAATATTTGAGGTTAAAAGGAATTGGATCCTTCTACTGACGGCAAAAGTCCTGTTGTGGCGAACCTGTGCGGTACATAGACAATGTTCGTCCACCTCAATGAAGAGATGGTAGGATGCGCTGTAGGGTTTGGGAAAACAAACCATCTTAAACTTTGCAATTTAAGCGGCTTCTATTGAGCCTAAGGGAAATTCTAAATTGAAGCCTCTTTGCCTCTTGTTTTTGACTTTAGGCACAGCAATCATCACCGTGAGAAACGTGACTTGGCAGAGGAGACTCATTATTCTTCGAGGTCAGGGGCGTGACGATCCCTTTACAGTCACACATTTTGTACCGTATTGCAATTTCTCACAGCCTGCAGAAGGTACCAAATGGACTAGCATTAAGTGGGCTAAAACCATTTCTCAAGTCTGAATCCCGTAACGTATTCAATGGCAGATGAGGCGGATCTGCGGACGTCGTTTACACTATCACGATTTTAAGGATGAGGCGTTCGTTCATATCGAGTTTGCTGTAAAAGGAGCAGATGGTAATGAAACCGTAAATCACACTCTCTGCATATTGGTTCTGATATTCACCAGCATTTCATCGTATTTTAAAAGGTGTAGTAGCATTTTATTCTGGTTTATTTAAGACCATTTTGGATTTCTTAAATAGGTTGCGCTTTATTGGAGAGGAACGGAGTTTTGTGAGTGGGAAGGAGTTCGGCTTACAAGAAATACCAGCGACGTTTGTTGTGAGTTCAAAACAACTTCATTTGAAAGGCACCTTATGCAAGTTTTGGGTTTTGTCGACCACATCAGGGCGTGTAAATTACAACAGTTCGGCTCTATCCACGTCTCTATCCGACATTTCATTCCCTTTCGAGACCGCGTCCTTTTACTGCAGTTCGGTGTGCATTTAAAAAGCCCGTGATGATTCCCGCTTTTGTAGCTAATATGGTGAGAAATGCAACCTTGGATTTGCGAGTTTTCAATGGATCATTCCTCACACGACTGGATGTGGACTATGAAAACTTCTTTTGGGGCAATGAAAACTCGTTTATGGCAGTGTCTGTGGACTACAGGCAAAGCGGTGAGTAGAGTAGTAAAACACTTGCAAGCATCACAATTTTCGGTGTGGAAGTCAATTTATCCATCCCTTCAATCTAAGTAAATCAGAGGCTAAATAAATTGTCTGGTTGTATTTTCTACAAAAGTTTAGCTGAAAATAATTGCAAAGCCTTTACTGGCATCTGCTTGTTAAGGCTGGTAACATTGGCTTTGGGAATATCACCGAAAGTGGCGGAATGCGAAAGTGAGTTTCGGAGCAACGCAATTTCACCATCCATTCTCCTTCACAACTGGTGGTTTTTAAATGTCTTTCGGAAATTTCGTCTTTCAGAATACTGGGAGGTGCCAACTACGCTGCCCGCAGTTGGTAGGAAGTCATTTAACAAACAAAACCATTTTCTCTTCCCCCTTTTGAGTGGTTCATATCATAGCATTCGACATTGATGCTGTCACCATTACAATTATGGATTTTAAGTGAGACCTGACTTATTCTCCAAAAAGTATTTTTTGCCGACAATGGGCAGTGTAACCCCATTTTGCCTTGCTGGAAACTGTGTTTTTCTCATAATTTAGACGCCATTTTTTCCATGTTGCCTTAGCAACCACAACACCGTCGAGTAAGTTCACAGTCCCGTAAATTTAGCAGCTCTATCTAGAGATATGCGCACCTTACCTGGGTTCGAAGCTATGGAAGATGAAGGCATTAGTGTACTCGATCTGATGTTACTCTAAATTGCTGCTGGGTTCATAAAGTGGAGTCTAGTAAAGTGGCAAAATGATCGGATTTTGAGCAGCTTGGTTTATAAAGCTGTCACATAATTTGCTTCTTCCTACTAATGCTGCCTTTGCTTGACAAGTGCACTACACTCGACCTGCGCTGGCCAACACCGTCGGCGGTAAGATACACATTTTCGAGTCTGCTCACCCGCATGCTTTCCTTCATTTGTATATTTCGGCTATCGGCTGAGCACTAGTTGTTTGCAAGCGCACCGAACATTTGACGAATCAAATCTTAGAAAAGGATAGATTCATTTGGAGACCACTTGCAACAGGAATGGTGTGTGGAAAGTGTCAAGGGAACACCTACGTATTTCTGAGATGGTTGGCACTTATCAGTTTGTGGAATAAACTTAGTCATTCTTTAGCCCCAACGAACTGCGTGCAATCATTGCTACTGTCGGTACTATCAAGGCATGCAAATACCTTTTTGGAACTCTTCCCCTTCTCTTTCCACTACGGGTGATAGTGGAGCAAAATCCGTGGACCCTACAACCTGATTTGTGAAATGCAAGGGGATTCGATAGTGGAAGAACATAAATCTCACTGTGCTTACTGAGTTACGGCGCCACACAATTGCGGACGCACAACTAATGCAAGATGCGAATGCAAGTGAGGTTTCGCACCTCACATCCTATGTCTCTTAAGGGTGTCAGCCACAAAACATGTGCTTGAAGTCTCTTCCTTAACCCTACGGGCATTTAGGAGCAACATCCACTGTGCGTGGAACACCAATGGACCTCACCAGGAATGAGATATCCACAAACCCGATTCGAGCAGATTGCTCTAAGCCATTACATATAGTGACTTGCGAGTGCATGTGACAATTGTATTAGCACTTCAAACCACTTGTTGTTCTAGCACATTACCGGCAACACGACTTGGCTTAACAAATCACAAGGTGGTAATTCTCACTATGACACCCGTCCGTGATTAGCAAAGTAGCTTGCAGGGCCTAACTTGCTCTCCAGTTTGACCTCACCACTACGGATGGCTGATAATGTGGGTTTTGTTTTAAAGCAGAGAGTAGAGGGCCTTTAGGGTCATAACAAGCGCCACAACATTTTCGTCTGGAATGCATGAGTTTGGATTTAGAATTCACAGTGTGTCCTTATAAGTTCAGCACACACCTACGCGCTCTGTGTGCACATGTAGGAGCACTTTTTATTTACTAAGCAGTGTAAATACCCTTGGGATTGGGACAGAAGACCATAGATTTTCCATGCTGCTGAAAATATTGATATTGAAAGTCTGATTTGCATCCGCGTCGTATATCAGCACAGTTACTTATGCCAAGCAAGTTTAAATTAGAGTTTTGGTGATCAGCACAGCTCGAACCATCTAGATGATGTTGAAAGCTCCCAACTTCTGCGTCTGTAGTCATTATATAAGGACTTCCTGCCTTGACAGTGAAAAAGAGTTAACACCAATTACTGTTTCGTGATTTAGATTAATTAGCGGCTTTCTGAACCAAAGACACAGATGGAACTGAGGACATTCCCAGAGAAGATAAATGGTGGTCCCTTTGGTGAGGAGCAAGCATTGCATCCCTTCTTCTACTAGCCCATTATTAATGCTTGCTACCTTCGTTTGCAAGTGTGCACTGATTTTCCCTGGAGTGATTAAGAAGCTGAACAGATTCTGCTGCAATACTGAACCACTGCGTAAAATTTGCAGTCGGTTGTTATTACCAGCAAGTTGTATTCAAATCAGGTGCTTTTCGTAAACTAATATTGACACTCTGATTTGTAGCTTCTTTTCTGATTTTGGTGAGGGACTGTGGTTTTACTTGGATGAAACAGCAGTCTTGTTGTTAGCTTGAATTGCTTTAACAAAATGTAAATGACGATAGTTTTGCATAGTAAGCGATTTAAGCTCGCCTGCTTGACCTTGCTCAGTCTCCTACTTATATTTAATAAGTAGGCCCAGTTATATACTTTGATTTTGGTGCGACTTTAACTAATCCTTCTGCAGGCACTGACAACGTAGGTGCAGTACTTAACAAAATATGCTACCAAGCGCCCTTTCCACCAGGGTACAGTCTACATTCATTGCCACTGCATGTGTAACGAAGCGAAGGATGAGTGACTATTGTCCTATCAGGAGGTGCCATCTATGCGTTAGATGAGGTTAAATTCGGATAGATTGAATGGAACCATTAACTGAAACGTGCGAAATGCATTGGACGTGGACTGTGGGCCTCAATTTTCCTTCAGAGAGCGGTAGAAACGTGCACAGTTCAAAATTCAAGAGGCGCTTAACTTGCAATTTTCTAGAGATTTTACTTTTCGTGCCTGCTTCCTAACAATCGTGATGATGGGAAATTGATCTCCGCCTCCACTTCTTTGAATGACGACTTTAAAGTGTCCACAAATCATTGATTGCTGTGGTATCAAAAATCTTTCAGAATGCTATGAGGATACTGGAATGGGATAGAACCATCCTGACTGTACAATGCGTTGTCCCAAAATCCCATGCATCAGCGATCTAAACAAGTGATTTAAGTGAATGTAGGCAACATAGTAAGGTGTTTCATGTTTTAAAACACATTCGAATTTGTACCATTTTATCAAATAAAAATTCATGGTCGAACATGCATTTGATTATGTGCTCAGTGGTTGCATGGTGTCCTATATACACTCGTGGATTTATTCATTTTATACATCATACATTACTCATATCCATTTCTCCCTACTCTCACAAGCCTATCCATCCATAATTCCGTTCAATTATGCCAGCAAGTAATGCAGACGCGCTTGCTTCATTCTGACACTCTAAGGGCCGTTTGCGAGAAGCACCAGCCAACTCAACCAGCCAATCATGAACCGGAATTCTTCCAGTCGTTTCACACTTTCATTTGTGTGCATGAGCTTGTCTATCAACCTATTCTAAAGACCTGGAATATTTTATAAGAACCGATGCACAATGCGTTGATTGCTCGTGCCGATCTCAAATTAGAGCCATCACCTCCGGTAAATTTGTGCAGAGAATCTCTCCCACTCCGTGCAGTTATGCGCTCCTACACCCGACAGCCTAGTGCTTGACCATGAACCAGAATCACTCAGAGGTAGTGCACTGTTCGCGTAGGGGCAATAAGAGAATCACAGCCGACCCTGACCCTATGGTCTGGAGCAAACTCCTGCAGGTAAAAAGGCAAAGTTGTTAGAGATTTACGTTGGTTAAGCGATGGATTGCCCAACTCCTCATTGAGCGTACAACTTTGATCCTCATTTGTGGACCATTGTCAAGCCACATTCCTTCTTTAGCCCCTCTACAGAACACACGCTAGGAGACACATTATCTAGGTAAAGTTTTTACCCAGTCTAAATGTGTGCGTTGGTTAGTTCACATGTGCATGCATCCCTCCTAGAAAATGAATCCTTGACATTCCGACCGTGACAAGGTCTCGGTGGTGTCTTTATAGGTTATTGTGGCCGAGTCCGTGGTAGCTGGTTGTTAATGACAGCCGGCTGTTGGACTTGCCTGTTGAGGTTGGTGAATCTCACCGTAGGTGGTTCACCTAGTTTACGTCTGCTTAATCAGCAAAATGAACCTTTTCGCCCACTGGTCTGCGGACCTATCGACCCGCATAATGAAAGAGAACTAGTAATTTGCAATGAGGACACGGAAATGGCAGCTAAAAACATATGTTTGATTTGCATTTGACAGCTTAGCGGGTAGTTGCTTAGATGCATTGTTGCATTGTGATAGATATAGTACCCTCCCTTTAAATAAATTAAAGGTGCCGAAGCATTATGAAACCAAGGCATTTGTATATCCCTTAAGCCCATTCTGCTCTAGGTAGTAACAAAGCAAACCGACTCTCCAATGACTTCAATCCGTTTTCATGCTCATACCTGTTACATGGGATTGCAACAGACCTGATCAAGGGCGAATGGAAGTCGCGATTCTTGTGTAGTGGAGCAGGCTTAAGTAATTGACACCTATGCATTTGTTCAAAAGTAACAGAAGGTGGGACTTCAGCGCTATGGCAGCGTGTAATGGCCCAGGACTTGGCAGACATGAAGTTATATAGATGAGTTTCAATAGGTGAGATTCGGCCCCAGAGTTGTGGTGGTAAGGATGCAGTTCGCTCAAGTGACTAATGATTGTTGAACATCCTCATAAAATGGTCTCCTTATCCACTTGGCTATCCTGACAGATATCACGAATTGCAGCAATGTATAACTACCATCATCGGTCCAATTGTAAAAAAGGGTTAGTGTTCATCTCTTCCTTTATCCTACTCATTGAGACTAGTAGCAGTAACTTTCTACGCCGAATCAAAAGAAGTGGGAACCTCGTTTATCTCATTTGCTTGCTGCTTAAGAGTTGGTTCCAAGGACATTTTGACTGAGCGGATACTTGGGGCATCCTTCGGATCTTGTAGCTATTGGTGCGAATGCAAATACTGTACGAGGCATTGCACCCAAATTAAAACACACCGAAATGAAGGCACATTTATAGTTTGGAAATAAACACTAGTCAAAACGTTTAAAGCAAGAAAAAGTTACGCAGAAGAAGTTGTAACAAGTTTGACTTCAAGCAGTTCTTGAGCATGCGTCACACTCTGTGCTTCGAGCGGTTGCTAACACAACAGCGCTTGCATCAACAGCGATGCCACCACAGCTGAAATAAACAAATTGTCAATAACCACAAAAGTTACTGAAATGGAGTAACAATTATAAATAAAGGCAAGGCTTCTTGGGAGTCATTTAGGGTCCCCTTTGTAGGCACTGCATTTGAGTAGCGGAAAAGCATACAAGGGGTGCTCTCAATTCAGTAGTACCAAGTGAAGGGTAATAACGTGCAGCTATGTCAATGCCATAAATTAATTACAAATTTCGCTTTGCTATAGAATTGCGTTGAGGCAAAATAAGCAGCTGTTGATGAGCATTCCATCAAACAGTCGTCACACTCGGTGTGTCTCAACAAAGTAAGCGGGTGCCCTACCTTCGATGGCGTATATTACCGCAGGACCTGTGGAATGCAAATGTGCAGAAGAGTTGGTCCAGTCAATTGATGATGAGACAAGTAGGTTAGCGTATCAAGATTGGTGAGGGGCAATTAACTTTAGACTTACCGGAGGAGGTCGTCTTTGCTTAATTGCATGGAATTAAGAACAGGGTCAGCTTCAAAGCAGACGAATGACTTGTGAACGGCAGTTAACTTGTAGACTTACCGGAGGCAGTCGTCGTTGCTTAATTGCATGGATGTAAAAAGAGAGTCAGCGTCAAGGCAGGCGAAAGACTGGTGAAGGACAATTAGCTTTCGGACTTACCGGAGGAGGTCGTCTTTGCTTAATTGCATGGATGTAAAAAGAGAGTCAGCGTCAAAGCAGGCGAAAGACTGGTGAAGGACAATTAACTTTAGACTTACCGGAGGAGGTCGTCTTTGCTTAATTGCATGAAATTAAATACAGAGTCAGCTTCAAATCAGACGAATGACTTGTGAACGGCAGTTAACTTGTAGACTTACCGGAGGCAGTCGTCGTTGCTTAATTGCATGGATGTAAAAAGAGAGTCAGTGTCAAAGCAGACGAAAGACTGGTGAAGGGCAATTAACTTTAGACTTACAGGAGGAGGTCGTCTTTGCTTAATTGCATGAAATTAAATACAGAGTCAGCGCCAAAGCAAAAGAAGTTGGTGTAATGCTAAAATTATTTGGAGCAGGCTAGTCCTGACACGCTGGATTTCACTCTGCTCCTACTCTCTGCTGTTACAAGCAATAAGAAAACAACTCTTTAATGACTTGCTAAATTCAGGTGAAATTGTCCTTTTTTGCCGACATATCCGAGTCTAAGTTGTATTAACTGATCCATCAACTAAAGTCTCTTCCCACACCAGCCACCAAAACACCTTTCCTTCCCCTTAAGCAGTGTTGACAAACAAAACACATTTCCAAATGCTGAGCTTAATTTGTTAGGCTTTCTAGATCGTACAAAGTCCTTAAACGCTACATCTTGTACAGATTTTGGCTATCAGAATCGGTTAGCCGAATGCTTAATTCGCTTTTGAATCAAATAACATGCGACCAATTGTAGCTTACCCGTGCTTGGAAATGCTGTCAATCAAAATGAATACTTGACGTTACTTTAGGCGCTGACTATGCTTGAGACTATCACAAAAACTGGGCAAGAAAGAGCGTCAGGCACTACTTGGAGCCAATTTTTTGGTTGTCCTATCAATTAGCCTCAGAGTGACGCCAACTTAGTCTCACTAGGAAGGCTTGAGCAATGTGAGGTTTAATGAACTAATGCATGCTAAGCAAAATTACACTCAAAATAAACATGACACCCTCACAGCTTTCACTGACGGATTTTGTACGTAAGTGCAAAAGCAACATGCTACATCCTAGTATTCTAGAAGTTTAAACAAGTAACAGAAACTGCATTGGTGTTGCAAACTGTGCCACACATTTTACAACTGGGTGACTATGCTAAGAAAACGTCAGTTTCGTTGAATTCCATCAGACTAACAATGCCGACAAGGACAATGGATAAGTCGTTTCAACTTACAATTACATTCTGCCACCTCCGGCGATGTTCCTGGAGATAGAAATGCAACTTATTACACCGCGTGGGAACAAGAACACACTGATGCATTTCAGTTAATTGCGATGAGTTGTTATTTTGTCACATGATTAGTTTGTATGTGTACAGTCGTACAGTTCATAGTTGCTCATTTCATTTTTGAAAAGGAAAATGAGTTGAGGTGTTAAAATGGACACTTAATTTCTAGAGTTGAGTTTGTCACGCGTACCATTTTGCGTGTAGTCGATGGATACGATGACAGACGTTTTATTGCCAATGAATTCGAAGATTTCGCGGGATACGTTGGTTTTTGTTGGAAAAGACCCATGAAATACCCGCAGGTCCTTCTCCACATCCTTTACCAAATGAGCTAAAATTGAGACGCAACTAATCACACCTTGGAAAATGGAAAATGGAAAAGGACGCTGTTTAGACACCAATAAGTAACTTGGCATCACGGTTTATGATTCCTGTTTAAACTGAGGAAGGTTTGGTGCACGGCGATATAGCAATGAGCTCAGCTGAAAGGCCATTCGACTTACTGCACAAGTTGCCGTAACTTTGGTTAAGTGCAATTCCAAACCAATTGCATCTAAGTCCTCCAGTTGTTCTGAATACGACCTAGTTAGCATTAAAATAAACAGATTTATAATGCATCAGAAAGCTGACATTACAGAAGTTTTACTCCTTTGTGTTAAGAAGTTTGCTTCGCTGACAATTGTCTCAAGGAGTGTTCAAATCTACTACGTGTTAGAATGCAGAAGACATAGTTGATTTTGGATCAGCACAACTTTCCATGTAGTCAGTGAATAAGCCAGGCCTACCCACGAATCGCTGTTTGCGCCTTGAACAGCGAAGCTAACATTGAATGACGTTGAGCCCTTGACAAATCGCGAGAGGGGGAACGACGTTTTCAGGTCAACCTCATCTACCAAGCCAAACAGTGTGGCAAATTAACATAAAGTTCTAGTGAATTAAAGCGAAATCCCTTAAATGAAAACCAAACAACCAAATATCCATGCTGACATATTAATAACTAGGTGCACGAGGGATTCATTGCTAGAGCTATTAGTAGGCTATGCATCTACACTACGGAATTGTTGTATATTACTTGCATTTCACTCGACATCCTTTATCAATGTTAGGTAAAGTCAATGAACAAATTACCGGGAGCAGGCTTTGGGAACTGGCATCCTGGTACAAAGAATGTTGTTGAGGAGAGTCCATTGAGGGAGTAATTTGCCGCCAGTTCCAAAACCTCTTGTGCCTTCACGTCGGCTATTGTGATGGTAGCATTGCCTAAAGCGTTGAAATATCTTGCTGATTCTGTAGAGGTTTACCAGAATTGTTGTTTTTGGAAAAGAAGGGGAGCATGTAGCTCAAACTACTAGTCCACGGTGATGGTAAATCAACTGGATTAATTACCCCACAAAGTAGAGTGAAGCAAAAGAGGGGATGAAAAGATTGGGATAGGGTGAAGCGGTCTTCTAGATGCAGGATAGGTGAAGCAATTTAAGATTTGATTTTAAAATGACGGCTAATGAATCTGCATTTTTTTATTAAAAACCGATTCTTGCGGTTAAATACTAGTCAATTGCCGGTTCATTGGGGTTTCATTAATTACAGCGCATATTGATCAAGAAAATCCAGCATACCATCTCCCTCGCTGCACGGTTCGCCCCAAGCCTTTCCGTCGACCTTACAGCTCCCATTTTCAATTGTTAAATCACTTAGTTCTGATGAATTGCGCGTAATAAATGCTTTCTAAGAGGAGAGATTACACAAGTAAACGTTCGCACATAATCACAAACCCAAAGACGATTAGACTTACTGGTGCGAATGGCTTCATTATACTTACAGCAGACAAACTACTAAGTATTTATCTCAACCGAAATAAGCATTCTTCCAGGCCAGTGCATGCTCAATCTACCACATTGGAAAACTTACAAAGCTGCTGTTAGTGTGATAATACATTGGGCCCGAAGAGCCAGACACCTTTCCAACGACTCGCGACCCCCATAGCGTTGGAGTGGTTGCGTCTATAAAACAGAAAATCTGTCTGCTTTGATCCTGCTCTGCTGTGACGTTGAATGTAATATTCTTTTATGTTGGCCTCCAGACATTCCCTAGATTTTTTTTGGTCTAACCCCTTCAGTGAAATTGGTAGTGTGCCCTGATGTCCCAATTAAAGTGCTGTTGTGGAAAGAGCTAGCACGTTAAATAGGATTTTTTTTGTTGCACACTCTGAACCAGCGTAGCAATTAAAATTGGTAAGAAGTAGAATGAAAATGAAGAAGTGAATACATACCTGAGAAGAGGGCAACAGAAACAAGAATAGCAATAATTTGTATCATCTTGTTTGGTACTGACTATCCAAGTAGTATGTGCGCATTTATAAGGCCTTTAATTACATTTCGGAGCGGTGATTGGCTAGTACGATGAAACCGCAGTCAAACTGAAAGTTGGAAGACCTTCAGCGCCAAGGTACCAACCACAGTTGCTGTCGTAGATGCGGGGGTGTAAGAAGCTTGAAAGACTTCTTTTACGTTAAAATGTATGTGCAACGCTCGCGCTCTTACAGTCAGTCTTAATGCTCATTATATTCCCTTCCGATGATCCGGCGGACTTCGACTATGCAAAACATTCAAGGAAAGTTTCATGTCAACTTCATTTTACCGAACCGGCCATGCATACACATAATTAGCTGAATGGTCTGGGTAATGGATGGGGAGTGGATATATGATGGGGGAGACAGTAAAGTGCTATATGAGGCCTCTCCATGCTCGATAACCTGCACCACTAAGTCACTACCCAGCTGTTGTATGGCTCCTAGTTCTCATCGAAACAACTAATTGATTTGGTAAGATAACAACTGCAGCTGAAAAGCAAAGGACCTCTAGCATCAATCACATGACTGACTACTCTGCTTGCACAAATAAATATGAAGTTCTCAGAGTAGTGCAGACAGTGAGCTTATGTGTAGACATCCAGCTATTCGCACAAATTGTGTAGTAGTGCGTGACGCAACTCACCCTGTGCATGTGGTGCAGTCAAAATACACTGATGTGCACTTTAGGAGCATGTGCTGACAGGTCTACGGGCGTTAACGCAATGCCCATTCCACTAATGCCAGACTGGGGTGTATTTTGCTCTACTCTAATGATCATTTTAGCATTTCGTATTGTAATGAAAACATGTTATCACAACGACAATTGCATGACTGTCCGACCTGCTTCCTCTACAACTGTTAACCAAGAGGTATAACAAACATTAGTAAACTGAGGCGAGAAAGTCCGAATCAAAGTCGGTTTTAGGTTGGCGGAGAGAGCTTACCTTGCTTCAACGGCGCAGCTTCAAGCACATTAACCATTTATCACAGAAGGACGCACAACCAAAGGGTAAAGTAAGATGGATGTGTGTGAGGACTTATAAAAGTGGAGACATTTGCAGGGTGTCAATGATAACATTGTCACATCGGGCTTGTATTTTATTTTCAACCTCTAAAACATAGATGTAGTGGTTCAGAACTAGACCACTTTTCCGGCTATCTGCAACTGTTAATGTGACCAGCAATGCGTTACTTTGGGTCAAGACGCCAGAGCAGGAGTGGTGAGTTGAATTTCGACACATGAAAAACTGAGTTCTAGGTAGTGAACGAAGAGTTGATAATACCACTAAAAATTAAATTTGCATTCATATTACTTCAAATCCCTGAGAGCCACTATTTCCACTGTTGGCGATAATTCACAGTCAAAAAATTATTTCATTTCACATGTCAATTATCTCAACACAAGTTGTGCTCACCCTTGACGTCACCAGAAGTCGCCTACGTGCTTGCACAGTGAGTGCGCCCACTCACTGGTAGTAATGAGACAATTGCAGACGCCGTGAAGTATGGTAGTGAAGGAGACGTCGCAATCCTCTTCTCACACGTAATCGACGTGGTCCTCCTTAGACATTATAATGCTTTATACGAAAGATCGCATCCTACATCCAAGTAGACATAGATTGGAAAGAAGATGGAAGAATGGGTCAGCTAAAAGGAGTAAAGTAATGCAAATACAATTAGACCGGTGTTTCTAGAGGAGGTACCAACGCCAATTATTTAAGCCGAATATCACAGTACTGAAGTTGCTCCTAATTTGGCATTCCAGAATGTTTTCCAAGTCAAAGAACCATACAAAGTTATTGAAATGCCTAAATCATGCGATTTGGAACGGCTTCCGAACAGTGTGGATTGCCTATGTAGACCTTTTGTTTACCCCGAAAATCCATGCGATCAAATGATCCTTGTAGATACTGTTCCTACCAAACAAAACGTTATACAATTTCCACTCATCATGTCTCCTATTAGTTTACACAGGCTACTGAATTAATAGTCTACCGAGTTTGGTGATATCTGCCATTAAGTCCTCTTTTATTTGCCTCGTGCACATCTTTCTTCCTGCGCCCATGCTCTTCACCTTGTAGCTAAATTCAAAAGTCCATAAGACCAAGGTGCGTCAGAGATTTTACTTCAACCTAAATGAATTGCATCACACCATCAATGCAGATTCACAAATGTAAGCTGGAGACAATGATGGCTGGAGACATTTGTATGAGTCCCAATTTTTTATCAAAATAACAAATCCAGCTGGGAAGCCATGGACCTCTAGCATCAATCACATGACTGACCACTCTGCTTGCACAAATAAATATGAAGTTCTCAGAGTAGTGCAGACAGTGAGCTTATGTGTAGACATCCAGCTATTCGCACAAATTGTGTGATAGTGTGTGACGCAACTCACCCTGTGCATGTGGTGCAGTCAAAACACACTGATGTGCACTTTAGGAGCATGTGCTGACAGGTCTACGGGCGTTAACGCAATGCCCACTCCACTGATGCCAGACTGGGGTGTATTTTACTCTACTCTAATGATCATTTCAGCATTTTGTATTGAGATTAAAACATGTTACTACAGTGAGAATTGCACGACTGTCCGATCTGCTTCCTCTATAACTGTTAACCACGGAGCATGGTAAATATTCATGAACTGAGGCGAGGAAATCCGATTAGAAGTCGAATCTAGGTGGGCGTATTTATTCAGGCAGGGATAACTTATCTTGCGTCGATGGCGCAGCTACAAGCGCATCAATCATTTTATCACGGAATGAAGCACAACCGAGGGGTAAATTTTAATGACCACGTAAGAGGGCGTATAAAATATGAGGCACTTACAGGTCGTCAGTGATGGCATTACTACACAGGGCATAGACTTTATTTACAACTGGCAATCGAATAAGACGACTTCCTCTGAAACATAGACGTGGTGGTTCTCAACTAGAAGAAAGGCCAGCATTTATTCATTTTAGAAGAAGCTGTGTCGAATGGTGGACAACTTTGTGCCATCCCCATTATCATAACAAGCCAGCTAATTTCAATTCATACCCAGATATCACCAATGGAATATGTAACAATAAAGTTGCACTAATCTCACTGGCAGTCACAACTTTGTGCTGTATTATTCGACTGGTGCTAGCCCTAGCTTGTTTAGTCGTGCTGCACAGTCCACGGAGAGAATTGCACTTTGGTCTGCATGAAAGTGATCATTTTTTCGGCTTATCCGCAGTTGTTAATATAGCCAGCAGCGCATTACTTTGGGTCAAAGCTCCAGAGAAGGAGTGGTGGTCTAAATTTCACTACAAGACAAACTGGGATTCAAGCAGTGAACAAAGAGTTGATAGTAGCACAGAGGACTTAAAATTGTTTTCGCCTCAAACCTAGATGCGCTCATGCTATTTTAAATCCCTGAGAGCCACTAATTCCACTGTTGGCGATAAATCGAGCCCAACAGCTCAACCGAATCACATGCCAATTTTCCCAACATAAATTGTGCTCACCATTGACGTCACCAGAAGTCACCAGTGTGCTTGCACACTGAGAACGCCCACTCACTGGTAGTTATGAGAAAGTTGCAAACGCCATGACGAAAGATACGCAAAAAAAGTCATCGTAATTCTCTTCTCAGACGCAATCAACGCGGTCCTTCTTAGACATTCTAATGCATCCTACGAAAGATCGCATCTTACATGTAAGTAGTCATAGATCGGAATGAAGTTGGAGGATTAGGTCAGCTGAAAAGGGCAAAGCGTTGGGAATACAGTTGGACCGCCATTCCTAGAGGAGGTATCAACGCCGATTATTTAAACTGAATGTCATTGCAGTGAATTAGCTCCTAACTTAGCACTCAAAATGTTTCTCAAATCGGAGACCTATAACAAGTTGTTAAAATGCCAACATTATGCGATTTGAAACAGAAAACAACGTTGTCGAACAATGTGGATTACCCAAGATGACCTTGCCTTTACCCCAAAAATCCATACCACAAAATGATCCTCGTGGATACAGTTCTTACCAAATAAAATGATGCAAAAATTTTCATACGTTGCGTTACTAATTAATTGACACAGGCCATTAAGTCTTTTTCTTCGCCTCATGCACATTTTCCTTCTCGTGCCTACGCTCTTCAACTTAATCTCAAATCCATAAACCCACAAGGCACCACGCACCGGAGATTTCACTTCAACCCAAATGATTTGCATCACACCATTAATACAGATTCACAAAGATGGGCTTGGGACGAGGAGGGCAAGAGACAGATACGCAAACACAGAAGTTTGCTTTTCTGTAAATGGATTGGTTTTCAATTGTGTGAGAACACAGCGGTGTAGCCAATGTGCAACACGAGACTACACATCATCTCAAGAACTCTTAGATAAAACCGGGACATAAACATTGGCTTTAACTTCCAAGTACGATTCGAATAAGAATGGATTTAGCTTTATGAGTCTTCTCCCGAATTCGCCACTTGTGTTAGCCAAATACCAAGGTCTTACAGCATTTGCGCGTTTAAGACACTCGAACGCGCACTAAATAAACTCGGTTTGATTAAGACGAGTGCATTTGAAGCTATTATTTAAAAGCTGGGTCATTTGTCCCCTTGACAATTGCATGTTAAAGCATCATATTCAAAGGTAGGAATAAATTAGAAATTCCTTCGACAAATGCAGAGCAAGTGCAGGTTGTCAGACAGCGATTATGTGTCACGATGGTGCACCTGCACAGCCTCTGCTTGAGGACAGAGGAGAGCACGACTTCTGCCAGCTCATTCTCATCATGAAGAACCAGTAGTGAGTGTGGATTAACTACACTCACGTCGAAGGGAACAAGAGTCGAATTTGCATTGAGTAACCACGGCACAAACTTTTGGAGTCTTCCGCCTTTAATACGGAATCTGGTGGGGAATGAATGTTTCATGTTTCCCAGTGAGCAACATGGATTCATATTACAGCGTTCGGATTGAGTAACACATTGTTAGTTGTTAAAGTGATTGTAAATCTTCGCATCCGCTAAGCAGATGACTGGAAAATGTGGCGTAGGTGGTAGAGAAAATAAAAACACTCCAAAAATGGAGCTTAATTGTCAAAAAATTCCGGTTTTGCATAGCTCGGTAGACTAGTTGAAATGACTTCTGATCAGCTAAACACGTAGCGACAGTGATTATTGAAGGCGGTTGCATCTGCCTAGCTTCCCAAGGCCAGAGTGCCTTCTCAAACTCTTGTCAAATGTTTGGCTGAAGCCGAAACTTCACCGTACAGACTTAAATAAATACAGTCTTGGAATGATAGTTGGGTGACTCGCTATTCTGCCTGAATGATGACGCTTCTGACGTCGCTCTTGGAAGTGCAATGTCCGAAAGGAACTAAGAGCGCTGAGTTCACGCCACAGCTTGCACGATTACGAAGTCAATGATACTTTTAGTCCTAGCCTTCTGTTTCCGTGAGGCTGATGGAGCAGGTCTAAGGAATACCCACAGTCAAAATTTGAATCGCCTCTTTTAAATATTTTGCGATGTAACCTTCACTAATCATGATAGTGAGAGTGATTTGAGACTCGCATTCTTCGCAACTGGATGCGCTTGATTAAAGCAGCGAATTTATTCGCGGTGTTTGCTTTAAGCCACTCTGCGTCGCACCAAATTCAAACATGCATTCAGTCATCCTTGGTCATTGGAGCAAACACTTGAACAAAACATGGAAGTAGATTCAGTGACAGTCCCCATGCGAACTGTAGGCACTACCAATTCGCATGCTTCTAAGCCGCAAATCACTCACTACTGACTACATTGAGTAGGCCATTTTGACAAGTAGGTGGTAGTTAAACGCGCCTCTTTATGATTGTATCTGGAATTAGGATTGGATGCTCGCCTTTTCAAAACTAAATTCTTAGGTATGGAAAATTTCTTGCGAGATTAAGGGCCATACTAATGGTTTTCATTTGCAAATCAGGGACCGCTAATCCGTACCTATCTCGTCAAGAAATTAGTAAAGACAGTATTCGAAATTTGTTGCATTCCTAGCCATTTCGGCTAACATGAAATGATTATGAATCCATTTCGATAGGTTGAATGGTTAAATGATTAGATCTTGAAAGGAGTAGATCGTCAATTTTCCATTTAGCATCTGTCATGCAGCAGACTAAAATATGTTTTAGCTTCACAAAATGAGGTGGAAAGTCTAACAGCTGCTTCATCTGCTTGTTTATACACGTACATTATAACTGTAGCTACTAAATTTGAAGTACATTGCGTCTGGCGTCCATCACCGCTGGTGACCTTGTGGGAATTTCCCTCTCATCTGTGATTATGCGAGTTAAATTCCACGTCCTCATCCATTTGCCTCCATTTCATTCAGTTCAACGTGCTTGGCAAAATTTTTATAAATATTTTTTCCACCGAGCGATGGAGAAGTATCTTCTGAAGCAGACATGATTCCTCTTTACAAGAGCCTTCATTCAGTTGCTACCTCCTGGCGCCTCTTAATTCTCCGCATGGCTCATTCATCTGGCATTTTTTCGGCATTGCCTCCCATTTAATGGCTTCCTGCTGATTCCCTTTTCAAGAGACAACACATGGACTCGATTGCTAAGATGTGGCAGTGGAATGGGTGTATGCTCAAGCACTTGACAATGCTTGTAAATTAGTCCGAAAATCATGGCTCACCCTAAGTAGAGAAAGGACAGTGTTGGGTAATGCCAGTCAGATGATCAATGACTCATCTCCTGTCGTGGTGTTATGTGAGATGACAACTAACATGACTTGCCTTTGCGAAATCACTGTGGCTGCTGCTGTCAGAGTGATAAATGATTGTTTGATAAGGAGTTTGCCATTTGGAACCAACTATCCTCGCAAAGGTTCATTTAGTAGTAAATGCAGACAACTTCACAGCTGAGGAATGAGTCTGCTTTAAGTCAACTTGATATCCTTTTAAAGTGTGCATTAATGCATCACTCGTATGTCAACGGTTCATTCTTTCGTCAAGTAGAGAAAAGCTTTGTACTTACAACTGCGATACGCTTGTGTAGAGAAGGGTGCCATTATAACAGCGCACACAAGTCAACCTGAACACTGACGGCAAATGAGCCCTGGCAACTGGCTAAACGTTGGAGGCAATGGCAATGGAAGTGCACACCTGACAAAGCAGCAAAAAGCGAACTTTCCATGAGCAAGCTGGATTTGTATCTCATCCTCCTTGCTTGTCATCCAAGACTTTGGTACGCATCGTTCCTCATACTCTGCGCCATTCCCTACAACTCCCTATGCATAAGAACCGATACATCCTTGGGAGGGATGGGTGCCATATGAATTTAAACATGTTTAGCCAATACGACACCTCAAAAAGCAGAGGTGGTGCACAAAATTAAGCGAGAATCATTTGGGAAAAATCAAATATCTTGCACCATGCAGATCACTCATGCGTAGCTCCAACTGAGGCTGTTGATATCACAAATACTTATGAGAATATCAAGGCTTCACGCTTTATTATCTAGCACATCTTCTAGGGGACTGTTGTAGCCGTTGATAATGTCTACAACTAGATGGGGTTCTGTAGTCGTAAAGGCCTGTTCATCAAAATAATTAACCCCAAGTCTTTCATTAAACGACCTTGAACAAGAAATCTTATTAAACCGCGGATGCCTCCTCAGTTCCTGCACTCGCCTTCAAATAGACGGCCCGTGAATACCTCCTTGCAAACTAGGCAAAGCATTGCATTGCACTTCACCCTTAAATCAAATGGTTGGGAGGTTTGTGCCGCTATGTTGATAAAGTGAAGCATAGTGCCGTAATATGCGCAACACTCGCTGAGCTCAAAGTGGGGCGGGATGGTCATAAATTTAGTCCACACAAAACTCAATACTTTGGTTAGATATAGCATGCCGCAGAGCATCAAACCGTGTGGGTGCATATAAGAAGTGTTTGGTTAATGCTGCAGAAGAATTCCGGTTTACACCTTGGACCAGGGCAGATGAGATCATGAGAATCTATCGCACTGTCTAAGGAAAGATAACTTGCGCTTAGCAAATGACGAGCCATTAGAGCGAGAGCGCCCTGCGTTAAGCTTTTGTCTTGCATAGTGCAGTACTGAATCACCCACATTCCTCCACAAAACCCACCAGCAAATGAGTAACCTGAGCAAATACCAGCGTGCCATGACCACTTGAATTGGGATTAGCTTCGACTCCTGTTTCAGCCATGCAATCCAGCTCCTTCTTAAAAGTAATTCATCTCATAAAGCGATTACATCCTCATTTCGCGTCACATGTATTGGTTACCAGTCGTCACCGACTATTGGGTTTATATCAAAATTAGGATTGCTCCCACGCAAGCGCGTTATGCATTTGTGCATTCTGGTCTCCGTTGTTGAAGGAGCAAATAAAGTTCAAAGCAGTGTTTCAAATCTTATGGAGGGTTCTGTTTTGTGGCTATCAAGACAACTTCATCGACCTTACCGTCTCTTACACCTCCCGTATCTCATAGCTCCCACAGCATTCATCCACGTTGAGCAGACGCTATTGCGATTTGCAAGTGCTCACTTGCTATTCCGGGAAACTCACTTACCCTCATACCAACGGGTTTATTTTCTTCCCGGCCTTATTTTTCGTTTCCATAATGTGTGTTCAAACACAAGTGTGACAGGATCGTGACAGACTCACCTACATAGCTGCAAGTATCTTGCATTTCTGAGGAGGAGATACTGGAGGCAACAGGTCTTGCAATGAGACATTCCTGCTAGATTTGAATGTAGTTTTGGCAAGATTATCTCGATCACTCCTTTGTGATAATTCCGTTCAGTACTCAAAACACGTTTCTGCAGTCCACAGGTTGAAGGGCCTGCTTCCATTCCTACTTTCGCTTCCATTTCCTTACGACTGTTGCGAAGAATTACTTATACTTGCATAGAAGCCTTGAGGGTAGTAAGATAATCTGATTCCTTGCCTTCAAACGCTGTATTCACGCTTCGCAGCAAAGATAAATTGCGTATATGGCCTGATACACAAAAATAACTAAAAGGCTCGTTTGGTTTCTATTATTAAGAAATGCTTCAACTTTTGCCTCAGTTCGGCTGCCACCGTCTTCTCGGCTAAAATCTACATCTGACTTGTCAAATGCTAGAGGAAAATGAGAAGTGCTACGATGTATTTCAAAATGAGCACAGCAGTCTACCATGGCCGACCTCAGAGGGTACACGACTATGAGAGTTCCCGGCTTAATGCACAACACTTTTCATTTCAAGGCATGGAACCTTTCTGGAAGTTGATAATTGACCCTATACCTCACAACTCTGGCTGGAGTTGGGCTGCAACTTGGATACAATTACTGCGTATATACAGGAGGGCAGTAATTATAGCGAACGACTAGACCAAAAGGCATGGCAATATAGCTACGGAGGTTATTTTGCTTTGTTCGCAGCACCTGAATGTACCGAATACCAGCGGCAGGTACTTCACTGTGTGTTTTTAGGATACATCGCACGGCAATGCGCAGAACGGTGTCCCATTTATGAAAACTCAAGCTGCGTGAGACATCTTTGCCTCTTCTTCATGCTTCTTCAAATCATCTTTTAAAGCGAACGGCGGTTTTAGGAGTTGTTATTGCTATGCTGGCATTATCACGTAACCTGCTGCTGGTATACCTTTGGGGATGCGAGTAAAATCCACCGCCTGCGAAGTCAAAATATCAAGTATGTAAGCGTGGGATATTTGCAAAATATAATCCACAAGAATGTGTTTTGTGGTGAATGGGTTGTTGCCTCAACAATACGAGGGCATAAAACGGAAGTGAAAGAATAGATAGATGTTAGTAAGCCCATTTTGAAGTAGACTCCCATTCTCTAGTATTTATGCAGGTCAAACTGTTCGTACACATTCTACACTACGACGAATGTATGCATTGGATATAAAGCAATTCCCAGGATATTTTGCTGCATCACATGCTCAAAAAACCTGACGCTTGCTATCCTTCATTATGAGCACTACGCTCGTAGTCCTTCAAACCCATGGGCCGTTTGCCAATAGAGACGTGGCACTTAGCTCACCAGCTCCGTAGAACTCAACGAGGAGGTTAAGTGATTGCCGTCTCGACAATACGTGCTACTGATATGATGGAGTAGTGAGAAGTGAGTTAGGTCGAATAGCATCAGTAGTGAAGCAACTGTTGGGTGACAACAGACCTACGACTGCCTAACTTTGAAAGCATTAATCATCCAATTGCAAGTTACATCAAAGACTCGTTGCAGAGATCAATGCACGTCGACTGAGGCAGAGAATATTGAAGTGGGTTGAAGGAAAGTTGATCTTCATAGCCAAAGACCTGAAGCAGTTTGACATCGTGAAATCAGTTTCCTTATGTTTTGATTTCATTAAATCACCTTCGCCATTGTCAAACCGAATTCTTAAACATAAACTAATTTAAAGCATTCTGCCTTTGTGAAATGGAAGTCCTTAAAACAAAACTGCAAGTAATGAGGTTCGCAGTAGTGAAGTCAGATACTTTTCTTGGACTTTATTTAATGCCTTTTGCATTAGTGAAACCCATTTCCTTATCCGTCCTGTTCATTCATTGCATTACGCTACCCGAAATTCACTTTGGTTTACTGGATTAGTTCTCACATGTCTCAGGTTTTCATTAGTAAATTTTGTCGATTCTATTGCATTTGGTTCAAACTACTTTATTTCCGTCCAGCTACTTTTATATTTATGCCCTTCTCTCTAATGCGAAGTTTTAGAGCTTTGATACCTTGCTTTGCATGCACTAGTATCATTGTGTTCCATTAAATGAGTATCGCTTACTACACTTTATAGTCGTAGTTACCTGAGTAGTACTTTGCCTTTACTTTTCACGTGCTATCACCAATTAATTGCCGTTGCCAATAGTTATCACTAGACACAGGTCGTAGAGGCTGGGTGTATGCCTAGGCTTGGTGCGAGTGTCATTCCTTACCACTTTCCTTCTCTGCAATTTGAGTGTCTTGTGCCACATACAGCTGACATGCGAACGAATTAAACGTTAAACGTGGTGAACACCAACACGAAGTGGGACGAATTCGCCCTAATTGTTTGAAACTAGAACTCGCCATTCTATGTCTTATAGTAGAGGACATTGGGGAGGGAGCATTGCCATGAGCGAACGTCTTCGTCGAGGAAGAAGCTTTTAATGGTGGTAAATGAACATGCGTAACAAGGTCATTGGTACGAATGCTGGAAGTTGGGGCGTAGAATACGGTCACTGCTATAAGTAATCCTGGTGTTGACAGCCTTAATTCAATTTGCAGGTGGATGATTTACGTGATGTGAGACTAGTTTTACGCCAATGGTATTATCTTGTTTCCTTTGCATGTGGGGTAAGTGTTTTGAATGTGCCTTAAGTCCGTCAAAGTGTGGTGGCTGATTACCTCGACCTCAGCGTTATTCGTGAGTACCTACTTAGGTGCAAAGTTAGTAGCACTTAGAGTAGATTCTGATATATCATGCATTTGCTAATAGGAATACGGCAAATGAAGCACATGGCAGCCTAATTTTCTTTAGAATCCCCCATTGCGCTTCCCGTGGTCATTTTTTTACTTCGAGCATAACAGCTGGTGAGCCGGAGGAGGGAATTAGACAGCGACCTCCTTCAGGACAATTAGATTCTCGAGCTCTACGTTAGTTATGCGCCAGCAAGTGAGCTGGCCCGTGTCCTAAAGGTTAAACTACGATCAAGCGATTCCCCGTTTATTTTCTAGGTTTTGGCACTTTTCCTTAAATTGCTTTGCAGCAGTGTGCTCCGTTAGTTATCATTTCGGCTACTAACATGTCAAACACTCTCTAGTTGTCAGTGCATGGAGTTGATCTTACCAAGACTTTCTTTCTAGTTGCCACACATTCTAGTCATTTAACCGCTATTACTGACTATTATCACCGGACAGCGATCGCAGAACACAGGACGCATGCTTACACGTAGTGTGAGTTTTGGATCATCACAGTGGTCTATGGTTCTAGTCTTCCGATTTTTTGCATTCCCATGCCATTATTCGCCTTCAACATTTATCTCGCTCGTGCCAACCACATCTGCCATGTGAAAGAACCGAAAGGCTGATGTCATCAACACATTCTACATGAAGTTCTTCATCTCCAGCAATGGCTGAATTGCAGTAATATACACCAGGACGAATAACACTTAGTCGAAGACAAAGCAACAATGCAGTTGCTGTCATCTGCGGCAAAGTTCACATCAGTTTGAATAGGTGCTCTGCCTAAACTAGCATCACAGGAGGTAAAGGAGAAGCACAATTGGGTGAAACGGAATTAGTAGCCGACTGAAGAAATCGGATCCGTAACCGAAAATTGACCAACAATTGATTGCCGACTCCACAATTACCTGGGACAAATTCCAATTACAACCACAATCAAATACAACTCCTTATTATCACTATTCTCTCACCTTATAATCCGCCTTCTGTGTGCCCCTACAATTAATATCCGTTGACCCTTTTACCTCCACGCTGATAAGTCCATGTAACTAAACATTGCTCCATGTAACCATTCCACACACATCCACTGACACCACGTGCCAAACATCAATGTCTATATAACAGCAGCCACAAACAAGTGAAAAAGGAGCTGGAAGAAAGCAGCCGAATTCTGGGTAGTGCGCAAGTCAATCTTAGACCAGAAGAGGGCTTGAGGACTTGAGAACCTCTGAAAATCTCACCTCCCTGCCATTACCATTATGGGTGCAATTAATGACTGCTACATTGCTTTTTCCCCCCTACCCTGATTACAAATGGATTTCACTGGCAGCTGCGTTAATCTGTGCACAAAAAATCACCTCAGGTAGCCTAAGTTAGAAAGGTTAAAATTGGTATTTTACACTCATGTTTATGGAACGGCTTAATCGGTTCACTTTAAAAAAGGGAACATTGTGAACATACGGTCGCAATAAGGCATCTGCCCAAAGTAAGACAGCATATGTTCACATAGAGCCCGGCCTGAGAATGCGAAGAAATCAGAGAGGTGAGAAGGTGGTAATGTAGGATTGAAGGGAGAAGATGAACTGAGAATGAGAAATGCTACAGAATTCGATGCTCTGTGCCTACAACCACTTCCTTTGGCAACGCAGAACTGCTGCTGCATGCGGATATGCTAGCAGAGAGTTCGGGTCTCATGCGCCGTGAGTTCAAACCATCTCGTTTATCTTCGTGATCCCTACGCCTCGTCTACATTGACTTTGGGTGGTCAGAATGCGTCAACTGCGGCGGTGAGAGGAAGGTAGGGCAAACAAGTTGGAGTGAGAAGAAGATGATGGAGCAGATGTTTCCAACCGAACGCAGTGATTAGTACAAGGCAGAATGCAGGGCTGCACGAGATGAGTGATACAATGGATGTCGGCCATGATGCTGCAGACTGCTTGCGACTCGCTCATGGCTGCAGTTGTTCCGATCAGCACGTATTTCTTGTTGGATTATTGCTGTTGTCTTTTGGGCCTCCTTATTTTCACAGCTGATAATGTGCCTCCTTGACTGCTATCGTTCCAGCAATGGGTTCTGCATATCGCCGTCATTATTGAACACCTTCATGGACTCGATTATGTCAATGGCCATATATTGAACTAATATCCACCCTTGCATCTTCGTTGTCAACGTGTGCAAAACCTGCACTTCATTTATCAAATGTTGCAAGCAACACTTTGGGTTAGAAAACCAGCCTACCCATCCATTTAGCAACTCAACTTGCATAGCCTACACCTAGCTAAGAAGACTGCGCCTTTAAGCAATTAGTTGTTGTTGATCACTGAAACAAATGAGGTGGACAAGAACCTAACGCCACCAACAAAAGCTAAAATGTGGCAAAACGCATGTCCTATTGTAAACGAAGGAAAGTAGTTTTTTCACTCATGGGTGTAAATATCTTGCTTTGTAAAATCCATCACACCGTTGCAAATGACCGCGATCACATCTTCGCTACCAGCAAGTAATAATGATCACATATTATCCACAATAAAGTCCCAGGCACACATATTTTTAGGCTAGATTACCTCAATGTTTTCTTTATAAGCACCAATATTTTCGCTTTTATTTTTGTCGTAGGCGTTCATTGACCGCCCATACATGTAGCATCGAAAGTAATTGAATCCACCTTTCAGTCAATTTATATTTTAGCCATCTCCTACTTTTGTGTGCCACTAGATGAAGTTCTCCTTCCATTTATCGTTGCAGCAATATTCATTCTTCCATTCGACTGTCCACTTCGCACCACACTACTTATTCTACAATCAAATGGCACACAAGGCAAGAAAACACCTTCAACATGCGAGTGAGATGCAAGTTAGAATTTGCACACAGTCTGTGGCCCTAGTCATTGGTTGACTAATAAACCGCAGAACTTGTCTTTGCGAATTCGTCATCGTTAAACTGTCGAGGCTGATGTTGTGAGATATTGGCGGATTGTCATAAATCTGAGAACATACCACGCCCGAGTGTAGAAGACCCGCACTAGCTGCATGTCTGTTCTTCATTGCGCTTCCTCCGAGAACTGCTTGCAGTGCACACCACCCAATGCGCTAGTCTACCATGGTAGCAATTCAAGTGATTTGCATTCTTCCTCGCAGTGGCATGCACTTGTGACTTGTTCATGACTGCAGTTATTTCGATCAACACGTATTTCTTGTTGGATTATTGCTGTTGTCTTTAAGGCCTCCTCATTCTTCACAGCTGCTAATGTGTCTCTTTGACTTCTACCTTTCCAGCAATGGGTTATGCATATCATCGTCATTGATTAAAACCTGCATGGACTCGATTGTGTCAATGACCATCCAGCATATTAATATCCAACCCTACACCTTCGATGCTAACCGTTTGATGGTTTGTCGTTGTCGGTTAAATGTGCATCACTGACTACGCGTGCACCATTAGAACAGTGTGAGGGATATCAAGTCTAGATCTGGAAGCTTCAAACCACCTGGCATCCTCTCAAGCTTCCATGATCTGGGTTGTCAGATATTGGTGCAATTGATGTTTCAGCCATTCTTTTTACGAATAAAAAAGTGTGATTCGGAGGGGTCACTGAAAGTGGTGGGTTGGAAATCGGTTGTCTGAAAGAAGCACTCATTTATATTCAAACAGTTAGAAGTAAAACACTTTGCTGATTTCATGCACTTTTATTGCTAAAATCAACAGGAACTTACTACTACAACAGAACCCATTTTGCTTCTCATTCGCCTGAGCGTAAAGACAGTGCCTATCTCCGAAGCAGGAAGGCAAGCATTAACAAGCGGCTACCAGGAAAGGGGATGCGATGGTCTCTCGTTATCAAAGGAACTCTATTCATTTTCTCTGAGAATGCCCTCAGTCCTCAAAGCGGATGAGGTTCAGGAAGCAGCCAACTGCTGCAAATCGAGAAGCAACAATCAAAATCACTGTATCAAGAAGTCGCTGCAGCACCCACTACAGTCACAGAAGAATTAATTCAATGTTACCCACTGCTATCGCCAGTGATAACAAACACCGTAAAGATAACTTAGAGGTCCACTGGTACCGCCTTCACTGATAAAAATTGCATGAGCTGCAACAAGTAGACTTCAAATGAAGGCATCATTCTCTAAAATTTGAATAGTCACATTTTAATTTCGCTAATGAACTAGAGTATTCTCAGCTTTTCTTGCCTTAGCAATCAAATGTTTTACCTGCCGCCGACTAACTTCTCAGCTAGTCATTTAAATGGGAACACTCCATTAAACGCATGGATTTATTTCTGGCCAATCAGCTATGCTTTATTTGTGTGCAATGCGTGGTCTCGCCCTCAAAGCAGGAGGTGATGGTGCAAACGTTGCTTTAAGTGCTTAAGTGAAACTAAGGTCCTCTCCACACATGATGAGTGTGCTCACAATCGAAAATGGGCCGGTACACTCACAAACAAGCTAGCGCTTAGCCACAACTTAATTTTTACCACGAGCGTCAAATTCCCCTCAATTACCTTTACTTCAGTAGCCCAGCATTTTGCCCGCCGTCAAAGCAAATTAGCTATGGTTCATCTGCTTTTGGTCTGGTAAAAGCCCAGTCTAAATAGTAAGGTATCAAGAGACAGAAGCGTGCAAACGTGATCCTGTCCCCAAAGCAGAAGATTGTTGTGCATATACCACCTCAGCACTTAAGTAAAACCCAAGTCCTTTCCACACATGACGCGCCTGCTCATAATATAGGCGACTTAATGCGAAACAGCTCTTAAGAATGTGCGAATGAAAGCCAGAAACACTGGAACAGAGGATGGAAGTTGCTTGGTGAGATGTAAAGGAGGCAAGTCCTTAAGGGGAAAATTGAAGGAGTCTGTGGATCTGTGTTTCACTTCTTTTTTTCCATGCAGTTGGCATATTTCCACAAATAGCAGCAGTAGCAACGGTGTATTTTAACAAAGAAAATACAAATGAAGCAAGAATGAAACATTTGCACTGAACAACTTGGAGATGAGATAGAAATGAGGTGAAAATAAATTAGGTACTGAAGAAAGGCAGCAGTAGAAGCCACTGGTGAATTGGACGACTACATTTACACCTAAAATTGCTAGAAAAGCAATTATTAAACCAGCTTGCTACACTCTGTTTGGCTTAGCACAGGAAAGCCTTTTCGCGAAGAAGACAATCATTTGTGACAGCTCGCGCAGTTGAAGTGTGGAAATTTGAAAGTGCTTTTGATAAATGCCGGGGATTGTGCACTTGCCGCAGGATGTCGTGGCTGACAATGCAACAGGAAGAGCATCGCGTTTTAGCTGGAGGGCATACTGCATTCACCAGCAAGCTTATCTGCAGGAAGTAACGCCAAATGAACCTGAAGTGTTTGTTTGGGAATAATTAGCCTCTCTCTAAACAAATGCTGCTGAGCATTAATGTGAATGCACTGTTTTGATGGTGGTAGGAAATGCGAGTGAAGCAAGGCCAAAGGAACTGATGTAGACGCAGCGGAACGAAGGAATGCATGGAAAGAGAAGTCGTCACTGTTTATCTCCTGTCTTGGTGTAAGCCTTACAAAATTAGGCAAACGCACCCTGCCTGTTCGAGTATTCTAAAACACGAATTCGATGCAGATATTTTATAAAAGGCATTATGTATGGAGAAAAGAGCGTTGCACCAGAACTTGCAATTACATTTGGCCGCTTTCGGTGAGATTCCCGAAGCCGAAGTGGTTTTGGCTTGCTTCAGCTAAGTTTATTGCATGCTATGCAACTAAATGAGAGTGTTAGCCTTCAATGTGCTTTACTTGAAGTGGGAAAGACAGATTGCTACTGATGATTGCAGGTATGATAATTGTGAGTGTTTAACCATTCCAAACAAAACTTGTGTGTAATCCACGAACACTGTATTAAACGAGATTCTAAAATCCTAAGTAAAGGTGCCATACATCGCATCAAACGTTATGGGAGAGTTTCCATGGAAAATGCGCATAGCTACAGGAAAAATTGGTAACATTTGCCTAGCGAATGTACTGCAAGCAGTGGTAGACGGAGCGTGTTCTTAAAGGAGAGTAATATCTTGGCTGTGGGCATGGATGAAATGATTTTGATGTCTTTTAATGCTCAACCGAGTTTGGTGAAATGCATTCCCATCAGAACCACAAACATAAAACTTTTTGCATAAACAGTGTTCTTGCACTCATCGCAGATGGCACTGGTGCTGACCGTACGAATGACTCCTATCCGTACGCAGAGGTTTTTCCCGTTTGAACTAGGTGCAGTCTGTTCGAAAGGGATATGCAGCACTTAAGTAGAAATGAATGATTTGATATTAAACTTGCATAGGTCCAAAGCACAAAACATTTCATATGGTGAGAAATGAGAGGGCGAAGAAGCTGTCGGTGTGGCTCACCCTATCAGCGCTTCTTGCTCCTGTAACGACGAAGTCGATTTGGAAGGAAGTTTGGTTCCTGACAAACCATAAAAGCCCGCAATTTGTGTCAAATTAGGCACGATTCTTGCAAAACCCCACGGTTTGTGCATCACATATAGGAATAGCATCATGTTTAATGAAGCAGAAATCTTCATTTATTTTGTTGGTATTGTGGCAGGCTGTTCAAATGATTTTCAACTAAGCTTTCCTTATTCTTCCACATAATGCGCAAATATTGCAACCGACCTGCTACAACTCATAGGAAATCAAAATGTGTTGTTATGCAGCATTCGAGGGTGCTGATATTTCTGAGATATAATTGAGGAACATCCGAGGTACCCTCCTACACATTTAACTCCATTTTCTTTCTGTCATTTCAAATCCTGTGATGATATGCTACCCAACTCGGTAGAATAGAGCGATGAGTGAACAAACGCCCATTTTTGCTACAAGCAGATTTGCAAAACCTTATCGTCAAAAGCTAGCAAAGCACTTGCATTGTCAATCCACTTTCCCGTCCTCAATTCCTCCCATTAATCCTCTATCCATTTCCTCGCGCCTTTCGACTCCATTCTATGGACTGGACAATAATTCTTGTCAATAAAAAGGGAAAGCGAATTCTATTGAAGAAGAATGCAATGATTCTAGCCATGTTACATATTCTCTCCCACTTTGATGGCTCACTACACTTTACTTGCTTACCATTCTCTTGCGCTCAGATTTCGCGTCCATGCACCGAAGATACTGTCCAAGCTGTACGGAGGCTGCTAAGAGCATCACAACAGCATTTGTGACTGCTCTCACTCTAGTTGCCTGCTCTTCTGCCACGACTGCTCACTAACGAATGCTGACGGCTGCAACGAGCGCATTGACAATGTTTGAAGCTTTAAGAAGAGCGACCCTGGCACGAAGCTGTCCCTCCTGCAACATACACAACCAAGCCTGCAATGTTAAAGGCATCTGTTGAGAAGACTAGGATAGAACGAGTCATCCTGTGCAAGCTTCTAGTTCAGTTTCTTTCCGCTTTCATGATAGGTTCTTATGATGAGACTATCTTGACCATAAATGCTAACTGCAGCCTCTCGAATCTATTCCATCCAAAACTACCTGGTTGGGTTTGGTAGCGTGAGGTATTGACAACAACAGAAGGCAATAAATATGTGGCTAGAGAATGTCGTTCTGTCTGTCTCGTTTATGGGCGCAGAGTAAGAAAGTTGATGGATGCGATGCGATGAGTGGAACGAAGTGTAGTACATGAGGTGCCCTCTAAACGAGGAAGCCAATCACATGGAGGCGGTAGCGACTGATAAGTAAGCACTCAAGTTCAGCAAGTGCAAGAATGATTTGGCGACGAGCTTGCACATTTGGGTGTTTGCTAAAAGGCATTTCGTGTTTCCCATGCCTGAATTACAATGACAAAGGCATTCGTTTGTTAGTCCTCGCACAAAGAGATGCTGTACGCTGACGGTGCAGATGAATGTATTGCTTTGATTGCTCGTACTTGTATCCGGGACAGAGTCAGCGGACGTTGGCACGTGTTGGGTACTCGCAACCCACTGAGTGCCTTGCCTTAGTGTTTGTCGTGCTAAAGTTGCCAGCATAGGAAATCTGTAGTCGTAGGCAGGTTTGTCGCCATTTCTTGAAGCAGGATATAATGGAAGAACTTGTGCAGCTTGATCAGCTAAAAGGATTGTGGTCACATTCGCCCTTCATGGAGTGAGAGATTTCTGGTACCTCTGACGAGGCAAATGATCAAACCGATGAAGGCTACCAGTAACACCTAGATGAAATCGGCTTTTGTGAGCTAAGCATTTGAGGGTGCAGGAAGCTTCACCTCGATTTCGGCAGACTGGTTTCTTAGTGTAAATAGGACAAGTAAAGTATAATGACCTTGTGGAAGGAGGAGCAGCTGCTATCTTATTGACTTTACTTTGTCTGTGTGTGCCTCTTTGTACACCGACAAACAATTTCGCTGATTAACGCAAATATTCTTGCAAGTTTTATCAAAGACTCCCGAAAGTGAGCACAAAGCGCATAACCTGGATTGCAAAATATGTCATCAAGTCGTACAGGAAGTGTTCAGCCAACGCTATTTAGACATTAGATGCGTACAATATTTGCTGCTTTCCGTTTGCTCGCAAGGTGGTTACTCCAGGTCCCGAAGTTGTTGCCCAAGTCTCAAATATGGTGTGGGCTTATGGCGAGTAAAACTGATCTGAACGCCGGTTTCCACATGAATACTATTGAACGCAATTTATACAAAGATGGCTGAGAGTGCTCCGCAAGAACATTGAACCGCAGGATTTCCGATTTCTACGATTCCTAGACAATTGTCAAAGTTTGGGCAAAAGCAGTATTCACGCACAAATGTCGCCATCGGAAGACGGGACAGCTCAAGACCATCCAGTACATTAGGCTTTATGGGTCTGAGGTGAGCAAATCTGCATAATCTCTAAGGAAAATCGCGCTTCCCAAGGAGATAGAGCATCCCGACATTGTTGCATAAAATCTGCACGCATATAAAACCCGGGTCATCAGTTGGAGCGGTCAAAACGACCGATCTCTACATGACTACTGCTAAACGTTGTTTGCACGAACATGCTGTGAGTGCTTCGCAAGAATACTGGACCACAGGATTTCCGATTCCTCCAATTCCTAGACAATTGTCAAAGGTTGGACAAAAGCAGATTCATGTACAGCTGTCGCCATCGGAAGACGGGACAGCTCAAGTCCATCAAGAACAAAAAGCTTTGGTACCTGAGGTAGCATATCTGTGACATCTCTAAGAGGGATAGCGCTTTGCAAGGGGATGAAAGACCCAAACATTGTGGCGTAGGTCCTACATGCGACCAAAAATCTCCATTTTACATTGGATTAGGTAATAACCTGGAGCGGTCAAGAGTGACTTGATTTTAATATTTGCCACTGGATCTCAGGCGGTGCATGGATAGTGACTACAAAGGCACCGGATTACCCCCAAACACTGTCAAAGTAGAATTCTTTTCTGCTACTACTCAACCAGTTGTTAATGTACCGGATGCTGCAAATTCTTTATTTCTGTCACATGAGGCGCATCGTTCACCGTGACTCGGAGCCACAAAACGTTGATGTCGGTGCTGCCAGAAGTGTAGACAAGTAGACTGACTCCGGCGCAGCTGAATGTGTGGGTTCCCCACTTCCCAAGAAGACGCATGAAATAACATCTGCACTACTCATAACTTCTTGACTAATTTGCCTTTCCAAATGCCAAGTATTGCGGATCGTCACTTTGTGGTGTCGCCGTCCAGATTTGCTATTAATAAACTCCATTTCCGTGGCGTAGATATGGGATCGATGGGATAGATACTAGCAGAAATAGCTACGGCAGATGCGCTGTTTTACGGTGACGCGGAGGTCGGACAGCTCCCTTGTATACATGAGGTAATGAGGACGCCAACGGAGCGAGGTTGGCTAGACGTCGCAAATGCTTTTCATCGTGGTGCAAAAATGGAGTGTTCCCAAGACAGATTTGTGTGCGCACTTTGTATAAATGGTCTTGATTTGTTAAAGGTGAGTGGCTGCCACACTGTGCTCATTATTCTCCCTTACTCGCCGTCACTTACATCGTTCTAGTTTTCATTGCTACCTTCAGATGCCGCTACAATGCCCTCCCATATTAGCTTGTTTGCTCTGATGGTAATGATATTGTGCTTTACACTGTTGGCGCTTTTCATCCATGACCACGCGTCTTGCATTACTGGTCGGTAAGCGCTTTCGCATCCATATTTCATCGATCCCAATAGACAGTCGCTGCCTGCTGTCGGCGAGGAGATTGTGGCACTGCCGTATAACGAAGTTCTACTTCCCATTGCAAAGTATACAGTGATTTACTTAGCATTGCTGGCAGTGGAGTGGACATTGAAGAAGAGATGGAAGAGTTGACGAAAGAGGAACAAGAGGGAGAGGGAGAAGGAGAGGGCAAGGAGGAGTGGATCAATCAGGTGATGATCGTACCCATTGTATCAGGCTCGAGTTCATCACCAAGACCCAGCAGTGTTGGCTTTTTGCTAGCCATTGGCGGTAGCATCCACTCGCGTCCAATTAAGCATAGAGGTGCATGTGTCGACTGCAGTGCTGCCCATTTCGACCCCATTTGAAAGTAGCAGTCCGAATGGAACTAAAGCAGGTAGTAATTTTTTCGGTTTTGGCAATCCTCTTCTTAAAATGCTTGGTGGCAGTCGATTAGGTAACCTTCTGCCCTACCTCCGGAACACTCAAAATCTGCTTCAACTCTTGAACTAGGTAACTAGTAGGATCACTTCCTTCACTGCTGTTTACAGCGGTGGTGGCAGTCCGTTCCTTAATTGTAAAACAAACAGGATTCAAATGCTGCTGTTGGAACCAATATTAATTTCGATTTAGCTGCAATAAATGAAGCAGAGTTAACTATAAGACATAACTCCAAATAAAAGCTACTTATCTTGGCGAAGCAAAGTATTATCATAAACGCAAAATGCATTTCGTTGAGCGTAGCAGGCACAAATTGACTTCACAACAGAAAATGCATTAAACGAAGTTAAAAACCAAGTCTGCACTTCCTCCTACCTTACCTAACTGACTTGAAGTTGAGAGCTGTTTCACCCTTACATTTGTGCAAACAATTTACTTCGCCTTACACCTCATCCATTCTGCCGCTTTATATCGTGCTTTTCCTGTTCGGTTTGTAATGGAGATGGCATGCGCTTCTCTCCGATTAATTCAATGCCACATCCGTGAGGGGAACCGTTCATCTTCTACTTAGACTCCAAATGGCCTTTTGCCACCGGCCATGTAGAGCAGTGCATTTGGAAATGTAGTGACTTCAACGACTTGGCGTAAAGAGTCATGATGGTATCCCAAAAACATATCTGCAACAAGAGGAATGATCAAGATTGAATGGTTCCCCAACTAGTTTCTTTCCATTACAGTCACTTTGCATGATGAACGAGGTCTGTGCAAACAGGTCATTCTTCTCCTTATCCCCCGTTTTCTCGGCTTTTTAGAAACATTTGCTGTAATGAAGCCGGTAAGTGAGAGCATGAAGGAGGAGACGAGAAGGAGAAAAGCAAAGTCTTGGTTTGATCGGCAGTAGAACCCACTGATAGCTGACTTCATTCGCCTGCAAGCTAGGAGTCGCTGTGCGGAAATAAGTGATTACGGGTGTGACAACATGCGACACAGATATAGCAGACTTAGCAGAGGGTAGATGGTCAAACAACGGCGCTGGCGCCCACAATGCAGAATTGGAATTGGTGCTCCTCGATTTGCACCCTGCAGATGTGACAGAAAGTGGAAGAGCAGTTGACCAGTTTGCCAAAATATGTTCAATGCTCACCCATCAATGCTTTGATGCACCAATTTCCGAGACGGCAAACGGCTGCATCCACTTGTTTTGCTTCGATGTCTTCTGCCTGCACTCGTTCATGCATTGGGGATCCCGCAATCAGGATGGCGGTTACTGCCATGTTGTTTTCAAATCAACTTGAGGGAATTATGATCGCATGAATAAATCGTGTACGTTAATTCAATCATGGGAAACATGCTGCAATCACCAAATGGATACTGCCGACTGACTAGCACGAACCTATCGAGAATGAGCTGCACATCGTTCCCAAATCCAATGCAATTCTCATGAGCCTCTAAAATAATTTATAAATTAGGTCTTCTTCTGCTAAATTCTACGTCACATAATCCTGCCATTTGAACAGGCATCTCTGCAATTAACGTCACTGATATCAGCAAGACTTCCCAGAATATGCTAAATGTCGTCTCCTAAACCATTTTCCTCATTGGTGGCGTTGTAAAATCAAGACACAATAAATTTCTGCTTGGGTGAATAAAAGCAACGCCTTGCCAGAAGATGGAGCACGAGGTGGTATCATATGATGCGCATTCGCGGCACAAACAGAACACAAGACAAACTGCTAGAATAAAGTTGGCTTCAGCTCTATGCACTGACCATGACATTGATTGAGATGTGGTGCTGCTGTCAGGTGTGCTGCTTCCTGCACCTGATCACAGTATTGCTGCCAGAGACCATCTGCGCTTGTGACTCGTGGTCATTCACGCTATGCCACTGGGATAGATGCTAGAATGACGAGGTTGCCTGGTATGGCACCATGCAGGATTAATTTCTATTTCCACAAGTTGTGACACTTGTCTTGGACATCCTTCCAAATTTCGAGGCCATAGAATGGTACTCAAGTTTGTGTGCGACCTCAGGCGATTTCGGGTGAATGCGAGGGGCTAAACAAAAAGCAGCACTTGTAGAGGAGGATGATTGCGTTTTGAAAGATATAAGCACTTAGATTAACTTATCAAATCGACTCCATGAGTTCGCAAAAGACCATGGAAATTGGATGGTTGAAGTGGAACAAATTGGACGCGGCCGTTCGGTATTGGCATTGATATTGGCTTCGTCGGAGCAGATGCTGGCTGCGATAGCTAAAAATGGCAGTCAATAATGGTGGAAAAGCATGTTTCTATTCTCTCGCTTCGTACAAAATTTTTAATAGCCAGAGGTAAGGCTTAGCATGTAAAAATGGTTCTTCGATAATGGAAAAGATACAATGCTGTGGGTCAAGACTGGGATAGAAGACGAGAGCTCTCCCAACACATGTGCGGAATCAGTGGTTTGTAGAGCATATCGCAGCCACCTAGCAGAATTTGTCAAAAGTTGCCAAAGGACAGAAAGACGGACGCAGTTCACATCGCAAAGCACAGGCATTTCGTGGAAGTGCATAGTTAAGCGTTCGCCTGCATATGGGTGGAGAGGAATGGAGGAGGTGAGGAGTGTTGGCTTTTGCATGATGGCATGAGGTAGTGGAAGGAATTTGTAGTTTTATAATAGTGTCGAATCAAATAACAACACTTTTTGAGGTGAACAATATGTCCCAATATTGAAGAAGCCACTTGGAGCATTTCTTTCGCCAATAGATGAGGCACATTTTCCCTAAGGACTGGACTAGCCTCGTTCAATCGCATCTTCGGCCTACGACTTGTGCACACATTGAGTAAGTTCCTGCCTATTAGGACTGCGTATCATTGGTGTGCAAGTTGTTCCTTCATTACTAACGTGTCAAGATTTCCGAGCAACACAGATGTCATGGTGCAGATATTGACTGCTGAGGAGGTCAGTTCTGTGGAGCATGGTAAATGACAGCAAAAGGAAGATAGCTAATTATCGTAGTGGCCTTCTCTCAAGCGACCAGAATCAGTGATAAGTGGTGATAGTTGTTTTCATCCCGATGTATACAACATGCCAACGCTTCAAGCCATTCGTGTACCCTCCTATCGACGATGTCCGATTAATCTAGCTATTGAGAGAGTGGACACGACTACCTATGGCCAATTAAATCATCTGTTTCAAGTTGATGCAACAATCGGTTGCCCGACTCTTCCTCATTCGGTCCCTTTAGCTGTGAATCTATTTTCTGGTTGCAGGTATGATCAACTGTTTCGAATCTGCTTTGAAACACACAATATGCCTCACCGAACTGCAAGGTCCTTAACTTCAAGCGTTTGCTTGGACGAACAATTTTGTCCACCCACTGCTCAGTTCTGCCCACTCAACCCAATGCCACCCATCTAAAGATTTGATAGATCGTGTCCCTGTTGTACCCGCGTGTAGACACATATTGTGAAAATTTGAGGGTGCTCTGGCCTCAGCACACTACATGCAACTATGGAAAACCGATGCTCCTCTGATACCCTTTCTTCGTTCTCTCTCTGTCAGCGGTATTATTTAAACAGATCCTTAATTTCCAGCAGTCCTTTCGAAGTGAAATTTATAGCAATTGCTGGACATGACTTTGTGTGATCACTCTGACAGGGAAACCGTCTAGAATGCAGGCTACCGAGTTCTCTCTCACATTCTGCGTTGCATCCCACACAGTCCACTTTTTCAAAACGCAGACTCTCTTGTGGCGAATAAAATGCATATTTACGAAAATTGACTGCAGGCCGGCAAAATAGACACGGTGTTCCTTTCTGCCGCATGGTTGTCTTAACTTTAAGAAGCCTTTTGCTTGGATGGAAATCCTCAACGGCATTCACACACCTTCCATTTCGTTATTGCAGAGTTGATTTTCAAGCACACTTAAGTGGCAATTAAGCAATGTCGTCTGGATCCAAAAGTCATTCCAACTGACACAAGCCTTGCTGAGCTGATTATCCGTTTAAATTTCTCTTCAAATATTACCAAAGTATTGCTGCTGTCTACCCTCCATTTTTGCCGCTTGCATTAGAGACCATTGTTTGCTGGTGTAGCTGGTAGCGAGAATGGGCTAGCAGTATCCCCACATCCACTAAGCACTTTCAAAGTTTCATCTTCATGTTCACTGCGCCAGCGAGATACCTGAATTGTTGAAAGCAGGCTAGCCTGCAGCAAAATGCAGACGATTATTTAAGGCTTGCGCGGTTGTGATTTTCTTGTTAAGTTTGACTTCGCAAAACAAGCACTTGGCTCCGAAATCAGCAAAAGCATCTGCCTGGCTTGTTGGAATATCGCGCATATTAGAAGCCTGTACACTGAGTAGGCTTCCCACAACCCAAAGACACTGCTGCAGAGGCATTAAAAGACGGGGTGATTTAATGACCTTAGAGATATTCTGTATTTATTTTAGAAAGAAAAATGAAAATGTTCGATGCAGAAGGAAGGAATCACACGGAAAAAAGCAAGATCACTGCAATGTATGGCAAGGTAGGTTGTAAGGTGAACTACTTGTGCTGAAGTCAGCAGACCGTTGAGGCAAGTTCACATCTGCAAAATAAATGAGATTTGAGTGGAACACGAGGTACGAGTGGTTGATCAATGGCCTTATATTAGTAGAGGCACAACATCAAACAGGAGTCTTACTGTTGGCTGCACGGCCGCTGCATATTCTGCAAATGGAAATAGCTCAATCAGGAAAGTCAGCCAAATCCTACTTGGGACAATGAAGCAGAGTGTTATGGGTTCCGAAAACTAACCAATTCACCAACTACCAGAATAGCACTTTGCTCTTTAGATTCAATAGCAGTGCTTTGCATCAAATCAAATGAATGATTCAAGGACAGCCACTCTCATCACTGTGCTGGAAGTGCATTATTTTATCCGTATTGCCTCAACTTCTATGTAGTAGTACAAACAATGTGTTTAGGAACCGAACTAATAGTCGACTGTGTTGGAGGGCTAATGAATGAACTCACGCTTGCACTCTGCCTCTTCCGGAGATTGCCCTAAAGGTGGATATGGAATCAGTGACACACATGCATTGTGTTGAAAATATTTGTTGTCTTTACTCACGGACATACAGACTATAATCCCATGCTACTCTTAAAAAGGAAACTGAGCCATCACGAATAGTAGGAGGAATAAATTGCTTCAAAGGCCAAATCTGCCACACGTACCACTTTGCGAATGGTCGACAGATACAACCAAATATGTGCTACTGCCATAGAAAGTAAAGCTTTCACGACCAGCATCAGCTGTCTTTGAGAAGTTTCCATGAAATACCCGCAAATTCTTATCCGAATCCTTCTTCAGCTCGCCTGAAATGAGTGTAGAAACAAAAATATCGGCTAGAGCTAATCAGTCTACATGGAGAAAGCGAAATGTATAAATGTTAAGGCACAATTAAGATGGTCTCTGGGCATTATTACCCTCAGTGACACGAGGTACTAAAACACCCAGAGGAATTGCAGGGAGGTTTGATGCATAATGGCATTCCGATCGACTGGCTGGATTCCGGATACAGGCTCAAGGCGTATAAATAATCACATTTTTTGTTCCGAAAGTCGTTTGACTCACCACAAAACTCGCTTTCTCCTCTTGTCAGTTTAGTTCCCAACCAGGAGCATTTAGTCTCTCCGTCGATATCGAAGACGACCTATTTGGAATGCATACATAGTGGCAGTGCGCAGTGCGTGAAATACATACCGACGGATACCAAGGACGTGCCATAATTTGATAGAGGCATACATTTGAAATGGTGGTCAAGGTCTTGCAATAAAAAGTGGTAAAGCAATGGTTCATTTGGGGTTAATGCAGATTATTAGTGTTAAATCTAAGGACTAGATTGATAGCCTAGAATTACCGATGACTCGATGTCTGCTCCTCCAACGGCAAAGTCAACACTAAACGAGTCCATGTCTTGAACGAACCGCGAGAGAGGAAACGAAGTCCCCACGTCAACTTCACCTGTCAGGCGGCAAACGATACAACAGCCATTTCCAGTGTCATTAATTGCCGTTAAAATAACGGAAAATACCGCAAATGAGAAAATGAAAAGAAGGTGATTTGACCATGGGATAAGTATGGCAAGGGCACTGGTTAGCGAAGGACCAGGTGAACAAGACATTTGCTCTTAGGGCAACAAATAGGCTTTCTCGCTTTACTGCAAAGCGTGGGTCACAATTGAAGTAAGATTGTGATGGTCATTTTCAAATCCTGCGCCATTTACGTCGTTTTATTTCGTTTTATGAAACAGGCAATGGTATGGGAAATCAAAAGTGGACAAAGTCACCTGCAGCGGGCTGTGCAAACTTGCACTCCGGAACAAAGAATGTCGTTGAAGCAATTCCTGTTTTGGGTGGAGCATTGATCAGCATCAAGATCTGTTGGTCCAGCACGTCATTCACGGTGATGCTAGCTTTGTCTAAGGTACGAAAGTCTCGTATTAGTTGCCTGCCTCTTCTTCACTGCGGTTCCGCCGAGAACAACTTGGAGTACACACTGCTTAATGCACTAGCCAGGCGTGGTAACAAATGCCTTAGGATGTATTGTTCTGTGATCCACGGTAGTAGACAAAGCAGCTCGCATTAGACATAGCGGGAAAGAGCGATAGTGAACTGTTGCTGATGATTGGGGCCAGATTCACTAGTCGGATATCATGAAATCAAATAAACTAGTGCTAGAAATAATTGACGTACTTCCATCCTTGCTACAAGGGCTGCCCCATTCCTGCTCTCCGTCCACGAAACATTTGCCGTCTTTAATTGTCACCATGCTGACTCCTGAAGCACGTTCGATAATCGTCGTCTAGAAAAGAAGTTTTGCACTAGTAAATATGCCCGTACGACCAACACCATGTGGTGAGGATTCTTTGCCTATTGAAGTAATTTGCTTGGAACTCGTCACAAGAAATGAGCTAGTGAATGACCACCTCATTCAAAAGCTGTCCTCCTAATTCGGTGCATGCTCATTCGATCACATTGGTGAACTTACAAATTCGCCCTTGCACTCGTACTTCATGGTGTCCGATTGTCCCGAGGTCTTTCCAACAACGCGTGAACCCCATAACCTAGGAGTGCTTGTACCTTGAGAAGAAAAAACGTGTTTTCATCTTGTTATGCTAAGTCGTCAGACGTGTTGAGATAATGGGTCGACTTCAACTGCTTGCTAGTACTTCCCTGTCAAACTGACCATTTTGTAATTATGGAAGCGAGGAGTTTTGATGACCACCCTCATAAACGCTTTCCGTGGAATACTAACTTGCTGAATTATGCATAGTAAAATGCTTTGTTAATAGTCTTACAGCATGCATGAAAGCATCGTTTTTAGTGCTAAACTAAATGGGTAGGGGGAAACAAAGAAATGAGTACGTACTTGAGCAGCAGGCAACCAAAATAAGAACGGCAATGATACTCTTCATCGCAGGTGTTGATGGTGATCAGTGAGGATTTTTGTAAGCAGTTATATAGCAGACAATTGGTTCACGGAGCAGCGGTTGGTGTGTGAGCTGAGAGTGGATGGGTCATCACTGTTGATCTTGTGACTAGTGCCTCCACCAAGGGTGTGTGAATTTGAGTTGCGTGCAAACGTTGAGGTTTCAAAGGGAGTTTTGGCTGTTTTGCTTAAGATGCTAGCCATATGAAATGTTCGTTGTGACGTGTAATCTGTTAGGAATGCATTTAGTAGCAACTGCTCTCACTAACAGATGGCTTTAAATGTAAGCTTGTGTAAGTGATGCATCTTAGATGTTCGCACGTTGCTTTTACCTCCATAACCAGCTATGATATCCATTGCATTCTATACCAGTGACCCACAGACTTGGTTTTGTAAATACATCAGCACCATTTTCTTCCTTATCCCAGTATGTTCTACCGGAGGTTTGTGCGTATAGCTCACAAGAAAGCCTGACGACTGGCTTGGTGCTATGTGATCGTGTGAATTACTAGTAGGATGGAAGCAGGCAAATGCCTCAACCTTGGGCACCGTGAACGAGGGTGGATTGCCGAGGGAAGGATGGGTTATGCGTTACTACTTATAGGTCAATGCATCCTATGAAGTCTCAAACCACGTGCACTGGTTTGATGACGGAGAGAAATTCGGTAAAGTGTGGCACTAGGAGGCATTAGATTCTTCACAATCGGCTGCTGCACATTCGAGCAAACACAGAAGCAGGTTGGAGGCCTTTTTTACCGTGATTAATCATTTGATGGCCTCCATGATTAATTACGCATTTTCCTTGGTGCTTCTGAGCAATGCACTGGAGCAGTGCGCACTTAAAGACAGATGAGAAGAGTATGTGCCCGGATTGGGCCCCTACAGGCACATTCAACTTTGTTGAATGCAATCATACTACCCAACCTAACAGGTTGTGTTAACGCATCTATCATTCCCCATGCCCCACTAAAGCCTCTTGTGTATTTCTCAGCCTGCGACCCATAGAGCGATGTGTAGTTGAGCAATTGGCTTTGAGTGGAGGTCATCTCTGTCAGTATAAACTGCACCGCACTGTGTGCGGCTTGTGCTTCAAAGCCACCGCACGAAGACGAAATGACAATTTGACCTACTTTATGGTTGACGCCCATGACCAAATCAAATTCATCTTCAAAGAGCACCTCTATGGTACAAAGGCGGCTTGGATGGGTGTGAGGCTAGTGTCACCTCATTCACTCTTGGAGAAAGAGTTTAGCTAACACAGAAATTGCCGCATGCATCAAAGCACCTAGGTGAAAGATAAGTTAGCGAAATTGATTAATTTAACTCTCGTTACTTTGAGGGGTGTTGAAATATGCAAACATCAAACAATGCGTGGACCATTCTTCATGACTAGCAGACACCGCAATTCATTTCGAATGAAAGCAAACAATGTTTGAGCAGTTTCGGACAGTACGTCATTAACCACGTGGCACTTGGCCTCAGATTCAATGGTGAAATATTTGTGAGTATGAGGTGGATTACAGTCACCTACACCACCACCTTGCCCAAGTATCCAGCCCAAGCCTACTTCGGCACTCGTGCCCTCCAGCGCGTAAAACCGACTCAACTTCAAACATTTAAGTGCTGGTATTTTGCGACACAGAGGAGTAGACATAGTGAGTTAATTAGTATTGTCTTTTAAGGAGCGGCTGTCATCTTGAACAATTTACACTTTTGTCTCATCTTGGGCATTTTGAGCGAGATAGCGTGACCTCACAGATATCACTTAGCATAGGCCCCATAGCATCAACGGCGCTTAGCGCAGGTCCTTTAATTCGTGAAATAAGAGGATGGAATGGCATTGTACCCATACAAATAACTTCACATTTCCAATACCACTAGAGACGAGCGGCACTGGCAATCGGCACCAACAGTGTGGCTAAATGTAGAAGGTAGTAGCAGCAAGGGCACACTCCAGTCAACGTCAGGATCAATGCACACGGTTGCATTCTACTCCATCCTAGCAATTTCATTCGTGGTCTCTGTGCATCATCACCACTGCTCACTGGCTGATACCATCACGTGTTTCACCGTTTGCTGGGGTATTCAATTTCAATCGGCGCAGGATAAGAAATCAGCGCGATCTTGCGTATTGGAGTCCACCACTGAGCACTGGATGAAACTGCTCTGCGAAAAGCGCTGTCATCGCTTGACTGTAGACATGCGTGGAATTCACATATAGACATCCTGTTATCCATAGGTGTTTATGTGAGGGTGAATTGTTCATGGTGAGGTTGATTTCGACACGCGATTGTGAGTGCGGATAAACTTGAGTAGGGAAACTGTGGAGCGATAATTAGAATTCGGCCTCCAGCTGCGCACCTGGGCAAAATCTGTTAGATGGGTTCGATTGTGCCACATTGCCCTACCTTTTAGCAAGTAATTTTCAGCAGCACATGGCAATTCATTCTTTGTCCTGGAATTTTCGGACTGCTGCTAGCTTAACTCGGATTGTGTCTTTTGTTGTATCGTGGTGACATTCGCTTACTTTGCACATGAATAACGTAAACTTTAAAATTTTCTAATTTGCTTTCCTGGTTTAATCATTTTAGCAGATTTAATGCTCAGATCTATTTCATCTGTTTGCAAATATTTGCTGGATAGAGAACGGTCGCCTCTTTTAAGTTTGCTGATAAACTAAGGACCCTTTGCGTCTAGACTAACGAGCACTAAAACTTTGCGATGCCATTGTGACTACTCTGTGCAGTCCCTGTCTGATGCAAACCGTTTCGTCTGCTACCTTGACTCGCAGAACACCCTGCGCCTGAGTACTCCACTTTGAGGGAGAATACAATTCACTTGAATTGCTACCACGCTAGACTAGCGCATTGGGTGGTGTGCATTGCAGGTAGTTCTCAGAGGGACCGCAATGAAGAGTAGACATGCAGCTAGTGCAGGTCTTCTACACTTTAACGTGGTTTGGTCTCAGATTGCGGACAGTCCTCAATCCATTTCATGGTTGAGAAAATTACAAAACCACCATAAGACTGCTTTGGTATAACACTAAGCTGAGCTGTTCTACCAATCCTCTTGCTCCGGTGTCACATGCTCGTGCGCAGAATTAATCAGGCCTGCAGACTGACATACACCTTCAATCGTGTGGGTGCACTCGGGTGAGCGTCAATGATCGCAGAGATTGGCAGAGGCGCTGTGTTGGTTAGAACCTCAAAATGAAGAACTAAAACACTAGAACGTTTGCGCCCCAATCGCAGTCACCCTAAGCGGAAAGCGCAATTTATTTAATGATTTCGGTCTCCACCTCTCGTTTCGCTTTAATTGCAACCCATCCCGCTTCCCACGTTTGAAGTTCACCTATGCTGACAATTTTGATTTTTATTAAATGCGCATGCTGCAGACAATATTTCCTAATAAAATTATATTCCAAATTTGTGTTCAAAGCATGTGACCTTGTTTGAGTGGCTGAAATTGAGTTATTAGCCGAAGATAAAAGCTAAGGATGTTGGTAATATGGAGAGTCAAAAATGAGTAGCTAGAACTGCCCTCCCAAGTAAAGTTGGGAAATACCGTTAACTGCATCACTGTGGTCCATCATTTACATCTAACGATTGTTTGACGCCTAAAATAGAATAAGTAGCATGAGTTGAGCATAGCTATCACAACTTGTCTGGATGCTGTGAGTGATACTGAGAGTGCTCACTTAGCTATTATCTCATTCACACGACGCACTCTACATGGCCATCATTCGAGGGACTATCAGCTTTACCTGGTGCCGCTGCTTCGTCAGTCAAATTGGATGTTTTGACCACCACATCGTCAGCCTGAACAGAATTACTTCAAATCAGTGATTTTTATTTAAATCTCGAAGCACATCTGATTCATGCAAACATTCCCAACTCGGATTTCGACCTCCCTTCGATCTCTTCCCTCGACACGGTTTGGGTGCCTGTAATGTGTGTTACGATGAATGGAGTGGAGGATCACAAGCGTCAGTGCTAAGACCTCGGTGCAGCAGTATCAAATCATGGTTTTTGAATCCGATCATATATGTAGGCTTGATATGGCATGTTGCCAGCAAGTTTTAGCACAGCAACTAGTCTTGAAACAGAGGATGCCCGTAAGTATTTAAAGCAGCTTCCATTACAATGAATTTCGTTTTATGTTTCAGCATAAATATTTCTGTGTTGCTTTTCACTCTCACGGCAAACCTCATCTGTTACAATGCTGATTCTCGTCTTTGCAGCGGATGCCGTGACCAACCCATGGAAGCATTATCTCTCGAAATGGCAGTACATTCCCTCAAGCAGCAGCTTCTTCATGCACCAATTTTAATCTTTAACCCTACGCCTCGCATTTTTGGTTAGCGGGCTCTTGTGCATCCCTAATTTGTCGACCTCACTAACAAATTGCCGCCTGCAGTCTGTGAGGAGTTTGTAGGACTGCCGCTTAGAGGAATTCCACTTCCCTTGGTAAAGGTGTTTGACAGCAAGTCAACATTGCCGGTAGTTGACTGGGCTCAAAGAAGGGGGTGCAGTAGTTTACAATGAGGATGAAGAAGAAAAGAGGTGACCGCGTCTGCCTATGTTGGTGCTGGTGCTACAAGATTTACTATGATCCTCATTTAATCGTATTTTGGCACCTTCATTTTGAATGTTTAAGGCTAAGGATGGCGCCTCTTTCGGTTCAGGCGGGTTTAGCAGCTGTGACTTGTGAGATTTGTACAAATGAGAAGCTGGAAATGTCGAAGTCGGAGAAGCGATAGCAGAACTCAGACGTCATTGAGCTTACTGTGCATCCCTTGGCTGGCCACAATGCTGCTACTTAGGACTTAGATCTCCATTTCCTTTTGCTTTTGGAGTCTTTCGCCTCTAATACAGAATCAGATGGGAATAAATGTTTCATGTTTCCCAGTGAGCAGCATGGACTCACATGCTAGCATTCACATTCTGCAACACCTTATTGCTTATTGAAATAACTAGGAAAATTTGCATGCGCTCCGCAGATGATTCGACTACGTGGCGTAGGTTAATTGAACTTGAATATCAACATAGTGGCAACTTAAATGTAAAGCTCTTAAATTCGGTTTCGCAAATCTGGGTAGACTATTTGAGTTGGCTTCTGATTAGCCAAACAAGTAGCGACAGTGATTATTTAAGGCGAATATATCTGCCTAGCCTTCCCAGGCTAGAATACCTATACACGCTCTTGTTAAATGTTCGTCTCTAAACGAAACCTCACCGTACAGACTTAAAGAAAAGTAGTCTTGTAATTATAGTTAGGTGACTCGCTATCCTGCCCGCATGATGACGCTCCTGAGGTCGCCCTTGGAAGAGCATTGTCCGAAGGGAACTCAGAGGACTGAGTACACGTCACCGCGTGCATGAATACGAAGTCAGTGAAGTCCTTGGACCTAGCATTCTCTTTGCGTAGGGCTGATGGAACAGGTCTAAGGAATATCCACCATCAAAATTCAGATCGCCTTCTCTAAGAATTTTGCGAAGTCACCTTCACTAATCATGATGGTGGCAGTGTTTTGAGACTCGAATTCTTCGCAACTGGATGCGCCTGGTTAAAGCAGAGAATTTATTCACAGTGTTTATTTTAAGCCACTCTACGTCACGCCACATTCAAACATGCGTTCGGTCATCCGTGGTCATTGGAGCAAAAGCTTGAACAGAAGATGGGAGTAGAGCCAGCGACAGTGCCCATGCGAACCGTAGGCACTATCCATGCACATTCTTCTAAGATGCAAATTACTTGCTGCTGACTACACTGAGTAGACCATTTTTACAAGCATATGGTAGTTAAACCCGCCTTTTCGAAACTAAACTCCCGCGTATTAGAAATGTAATGCAGGAATAAGGACCATAATAATGGCTTGCATTCGCAGACCAGTCACAGCTAATCCGCACCTATCTCGTCAAAAGGGTAATTCAAGACAGCACCCAATCTCATATCCATTCGCAGCCATTTCATTTGGTGTAGAATAATTGTTAGTCCATTTCGGTAGCTTGATTGAGGTGGATAATCAGATCTTGACTGGGGTATGTTTTTAATTTTCCATTTGACATCTGTCACGCAGCAGACAAAAAGGTGTTTCGGCTTCGCAAAATGAGGTGGCAAGCATGAGAGTTGTTTCACCTGCCTGTTTATGCAGATATTTTTACCTGAAGGCGTTAAATTTGAAGTGTCAGCCTCCACTGATGGTCATGCAGGGCTTTCCTTCTCACCTTGGATAGTATAACTTGAATTCTACGTCCTTATCCATTTGTGCCCATTTCATTCAGCTCAACATGTTTGTAGGAATTGTGTCTTTAGCATATTATTTATTAGAACAACAAAGGAATAGCTTCTAAAACCGTCATATTTCCTCCTCTCGAAACTATCCTTCAGTTGCTATCTCCTGGCGCCTCTTAATTTTCCGCATCGCGTATTTATCTGGTATGGTTTCGGCAATGTCTCTTACTTAATGGATTTGTGTTGTCCACTGTTTAGGAGAAACATAGACCTGGTTGTTGAGGTGTAGAGCTGGAATGGATTCAAGCCTTCGAATTAACCAGAAAATCATGACTTACCCCAAGTAGAGAAAAGACAGTGCCAGGTAATGCCGGTCGGATGAGCAGAGAGCACAAATATTTGTCGCTACAGGAGCGGCTGTTAACAAAACTGGGACCTAATTCAAATTTATTGGAAGGTAACTAAGGTGCATTCGTGAATAAAGTGATTTACAGCATAATTTTTATATTTTCTTCGTGTAAGTTAAAAGAAAAGAGCTGCCAGTGATGACTTGAGCTGGCAAATAAAGGTAGGTAATATGAAAAGATGATGCATGGAATGGCGAGCTTAAACATACAAAACGTGGTAACAGAAACAGCAAAGCGTAGACAAAGGAAGAATAAGTCAAAAGCGCAAGTAAATAGAGAAGGTCGAACCAAAGTGAAAAGAGATTAAGGAACACAAAGAGAAAGGGGAAAATCCAATGACAAAGACTATGATTTTCAACAACGTGTCGATTTAAATGAGGCCTATCGCGCCTCACCTATGACCTTTCCACCGCCTCAGTCTCTTTTCGTACCTTTCGCCACCGATTGCCCTTTTACTCCTCTTCACCATTCATCCAAGCATTTTGGCTTTCAACCATCCATTTTCCACTCACTCAGTCCCATTCATTGCAATTCGTCATTGATTCTGCTTCATTAACTCATCGCCATTCAACTGAGGTCTTTCGCGCCTCAGCTATCCCTTTTCCACCAGAACAGAACACCACCATTGTTGTAATTAAATAAGTAATAATTAATCACCCCTGTTTTGCCGACCTTAATAAAAACTGCTGCCTGGAGTAGGTGAGGAGTGAGTGACATCTTCGGCTAGCCGAAGTTCACCTTCCATTGCCAGAGTATACAATGACGTACTTAGCACTACCAATGATGAATTAAACTTGAAAGGAGAGTGGAGGAGTAAATAAGAAGGGTGGAAGAGAAAAGAAGAAGAAAAGTAAAAGACCTCATATACCAAGGTTGGGACTACTGTTGCACATTCTGTTTTGCTTTACTCAGGCGCATTATACTTTGTTCATTTTAATGTTTAGAGCAGAATATATTATCATGCGCTATGCCATCAGCGTATCAAATGGCAGCGACTCGGATGAAGTATGCAAAAGAGAAAGCAAGAATTCGAAAATCGGAGAAGAACTAACAGAATCAGACGCTAAATAGCAAAGTGTATATCCTATGGCAAGCCTCAATCAAGTAGTCATGCTTTTCGACTGCACTACAGTCTAGCCTCTTGCCCCATACACAGCTGTCTGTCCTTTTGTTCCGCCAGCTCGTTTTCATCCACTGGTCCGTGACTGTATTGCCATGTTCGCTGGCTACTATAGTTCCCTCCTATTCCATCGTTGAGTGTTGCATTTATTGAGTGAACGGTGGGCGGACTTTATTGTGATGCTCCATTACGTTGGCTAACGATAAGACCGGTAGGAGTAAGCTGACCAAAATGCTTGCTAAATCTGTTGTGCATGGCTTACTGGCAGTAATAACAGGGCGGATTAAGGCCTGTGCTTCATGAATACGCGTGTTTTCTTACTTGTAACGCTTTGTCGGTTTCATTTAGTCTGCGTTGAGGTGAGGACTGCTGCGCAGGCAAGAATCGCAGCGACTGCTCGCAAATTAATGCTTCATCGTTATTTGTTCGATTTCGGAAGCGATCCATGACCGACATAACCATCAAGTTGAGTGGCAGCACTCTAATCTCTATCCTACAATAACGTGGAAAAGTGATACGGCTTAGCGCTCAGACATGGGTATTCTCGTAAGAGGTAAGGCGATCTGGGTAGTTGGTGACTTGGCATCCTCCATGGGAGAATTTCATGAAGAAGATGCATAATATTGAGAATGACTGGGTTTGTAGATCAATTCTAAAACAATCAAGTGCTTTAAAGAGCAGTGTCGATCCACCCTTCTTTAACTCTAAATGACGTGAACGTACCTATTCTTTCTGCAGCACCGAGATGTGGTTCTGTCGCGGCAGATAGATTCTAATCTCGCAGTGCTTGTTATGATCAGTCGCATCGGGTGTCGTCATTTCCGTCCTTACCACCAGTGGCATTTTGTCCACCTTTCTCTCTGTATCCCTTCTCTATCAGCATCATATACATGCATTCCTTTTATTAATTTGAGCTTGGTTGTTGGATTGCTTAAGTCCAAGTAGTAGATCCATTGCTATGCCCTCATCTCGGCGTTTCTTTTGACCTGCGCAATACTGCTGTCAGTGGCGATCATGCTATAAGATGCATGTGGTATTCAGTTGTTTACATGTGGTACAGTAAGTAGTAATTAAATTTCGTGATTTTCCCTCTTTTCTGCACTCACATCCAACACGACCCACTTGTCAGTTCGATCACATGGACCGCACTGGCGATTTAACATATTTTGGTTCCATAAAGAGAGTACATAAGGATTAGTGCTAGCAGAACAATTAACTGCCCTGCTGTGCTAACGGATCCTTGTCAAACCTATTTCACGACGTGCATAGGAACTAAAGACCGCGACGTGTAGCATTTACTAGATGCCCATTTGGTCGTTTTTCTTCGTGATATTTTGCAAACCACTTTGGCATTGTTGGCAGTCCAGACATGCGTATCTCTTCATTGTAAAGCTTTAGCATCCTCAGAGCTTCTAGAAATTTCTGCGGTTATCAAAGCTCACCTAAGCACACTAACACGATAAAATGCGCTAACACAGCAAAGTGCAACTACATTTCAGTGTAAGCGAGTCCACGTGGAGGAGTACAAGCGTCTGCTTGACCCGAACAAGACAAGTCTATTTGCATTGGAAAGGCACTGACAGTATGGTGACTGAGAGGGACCTCTGACTAGACGTTGGGTTAATCTGACTTCATCGCAACACCGAAACCATGTACTTCATTTGTACCGATAGTTCTGCACCAATGAAGGCTGTGATTTATTTTAAAAGTGTGCCGGCAGTACCTGGACCCACTGCGTGAAGAGGCTTGCACCCATCGAACTTCATCGTCCACAGCTTAATGCTCGTGGTGCTCAATTAACGAAGTAGTTGGGGCTGGAAACTGAATGCATAGTGACGCATGAAACTCCTATAGCTCAGCCTAAACTAGCTGCACAGGGAGCAAAGTAAAATGCACGGTTGGGTAAAACGGAAGTGGCTGGTTGAAGAAATAGGAACTGCATCCACAAATTGACTAACAATTGGCAGCCTACTCCATAATTACATTACGCGCTATTTACCTAAGACTACAATCAAATACAGCCGCTTTCTATCACTCTATTCGCTCACCTTATAGTCCGTCTTTTGTGCGTCTACAATCAACATTCCTTGCTTCTTTTGTCTCTGCATTAATAAACCGACATAACTAAATAATGCTCCATGTAACCATTGCACACACATCCACTGTTGTCACGTGTCAAACATCAATGTCCGTACAACAGCAGCCACGAATGTGTGGAAAAGGAGCTAGAAGGGACCAACCCTACTCCTGCTCTGTTTGCATCGAAAACTGGGCAGTGCGCAAGTCTATGCTAGATCAGGGGAGAGCTTGAGGCTTCGAGAGCCCCTGAACATGTCCCCTCCCTGTCATTACCATTATGAATGCAATCGATGACTGCCACTGCTTTTCTTCCCTACGAAGATTACGAAACCGGTTTTACTGACAGCTGCGTTAGTTTGTGCACGAAAAACTCACTTTATGTGACTTAAATCACAGGCTAGCTAGTAAAGGAAAGGAAGCGAACTACACAATGGACCCGTGACGTGGACTGCTGCCGTCTAATCTGCGCTCCATGTGAAAGGTGGCGTATCGCTATTTGCCCACCTACACTCCCGAAAATTGGTCCATTTCAGCAATGGCACACGAATGCCGACCGATGCGGCCTTTCAGTCCCATCCATTGCAGTGGATAAGACAAGTGTCCAGCTGTCTGAAACACTGAGTTATGACGAAATGTAGGCATAGGCAGTCCAGATTGTGAGACCGTGAGGCGATCCTAGGTGGTTTGTAGCTGCAAGATCTAGAGTTGAGATACCTCATAGCAATTACCCTGCCAGCGACACGTGGAATCTCGCCTTGTATGAGGTGCACTTCCACAGTCTCTGCAGATCCTCCTATTTGACCAAATGTAGACCAGATAGAGCGTATCGGCTTTGTACTTGTGACGAGTGCGATCTCAGTGTGTTTGTACAGGCTCTTCCATCTACGTAGGGCTTAATCTCGCGAATATGGTGTCGTGATTGAAACAGAATCCTAGACATCAGCCAATTTGCTCAATGGATCAATTAGGTTACCTTTCCTTGTGAGCTTAATGGAAATAATGCGACAGCAATCTTATGGCCGGTCGCTGATTGCCTGCACTGTCAACAGCCACAAGTAGTAGACGCTGAGTTCAAATGAGCAAAATGCATCCTTATGTGGTCGATGAATGTCGGCGCACTTGGGATGCGGTGGAAGAGTAACAGGACAATTGAATAAGGGCATTGGATAATCTGCAGCTGCAAAAGATGGACATCAACCAAAAAATGCCTCATTAGTACTCATTGCTGCACGTATTTTAGGCAATTATATATAGTAGAGCATATCTCATTGGCAGATGTTGTTATAAGAGATTTATATTAGAAGTATGCACCATACGCTCAGCCTTGACGCGTGGTGTCCTGACACCCCGAAGATTAGTTCATTTACCCAACGGAACGATGGGCGACGCACCACACACTCCGACTGACGTGCTGCAAATGTCCAGGGAGGAAATACTTGCCTCCACCAGTCTCGCTGTAAGTCCTGCCACCATTCTCTCCCTTCTTTTGCAGACGCAATACTAATTCGTGATGCCTTCATTTAGACGAAGAAACCACTGTCCACCCACCCCAAACGTCAAAGCCCGCCACCTATTCCTCTGCCGTTCCCAGTTTCTGAGGAATTTCGTGAAGAGTTGCGTCGATTTGTCAATCAAGCCAAAGGAAACTAAGTTGACCTCGTTAAAAGGCGCGTTGGACTTATTATTTCTCCACACTTTGACCCGCCCTTTCCTAACCAATTAATGGTACGTCAATGTGTTGAGTGTAGTGGCGCTTTTTACTCCAGTTCTAAATAAATCTTTTTGGTCACTCAATTGCGAATTATATTCTTCTTCGATTCATGACTGTCACACCACAGATGCTCAATGCGCGTCAAGGCGGCCCTCAACTCATGCTTTCCTCCATTTAGCAAGTGGTCGAAAACACGAAGTTCTGTGCAGATGGGTGGACTAAGAAAGCGCTATACATAGCTGGAAGTAAAATGCAAGCCAATTGCATGGTAGAACGGAGGGACTTAAGCAAGCCAAATGTGACCAATGCCTGCATTGTGTTGTCCGCATTGGGCAAATCGGACAGATAAAGCTTTGTGGCATTCGCGGAACCAGAACTCAGCCAGCTTGATCCGCCGTTCAGTTCCTTTTATTCAAACATGCGACCTTGTCGATGTTATTTGTCATGTTTTGTAGCAGTCGAGTAAATAATAATATTCATTACTCTTGGAACGCTTAGGTACTGCTCCAACTCTTAGATTGAGCAACAAGTATGACCAATTCTTCCCCTTTTGTTTACAACAGGTGTGCTATTCTGCCCTTTTGTTTTGGGGCTGACAGAGCCAATCACCCATGTATACACGTCCTTATACCATTTGACCCTGTTCTAGAAAATACGCCATTGAGGATAGGGAGAGGCAGTGCACCTTACACAAGGTCTCACCTTTATCGTTTCCCACAGTCCGTGACCTAAGTCTCCTCCTCGTGCGTGACCATGTGGACACTGTGTGATTGCCCACCCAGCTTTTCTCTAATCATTGCATTGTTGTCTCGACCCCCGATATTCAGCGAGAATTTTGTGGTCTGATTAGGAATGCAAGAGTGATCAGCATTTATTTTGAGTATGCGGGATGAGAAAAACATGGTGTGCCTTGAGTATCACAGACTTAGTAATCGGTGCGGTCTCAGATTTGATCAGCATATGCTTGTCAAGAAACTAGACAAGCGGAAAGGAGAGGAGGTTGCGATTGCACTATGGTAAAGCTAGACGACCAGTTTACCGACTGTTTGGGCATAAGGTTTTAGGTTAGAAATGCTCAAATTGGTTTTTTCACACTCATGTTTATGGAACATTGTGAACACACGGTTGCTATAAGGCATCTGCCCAAAATGGGACAGAATATATTCACATAGAGCCCAGCCTGAGGATGCGCAGAAACCAAGGAGGTGAAAGGTGGTAGTGCAGGATTGAAGGAGAAGATGGACTGAGAATGATGCTATTTGCTTGCGACCACTTCCTTTATCAATACAGAACTGCTCTTTCATGCGGATGTGCTAGCAGAGAGGTCGGGTCTCATGCGCCGTGAATTTGAGCCATTTCGCCTATGCTCGTGATCCGTAAATCTTGTCTCCTTTCACCTAAGTTGGCTAGAATGCGTCAACTTCGGTGGTGGGAGAAACTAAGGGCAAAAAGTTGGAGTAAGAAGATGATGGAGCAGATGTTTCCAACCGAGCGCAGTAATTAATACAAGGCAGGATGCAGGGCTGCACGAGATGAGTGACACGCTGGATGTTGGCCATGATGCTGCAGACTGCTTGTGACTCGTTTATGACTTCAGTTGTTTCGATCAACACGTATTTCTTGTTGGATTATTGCTGTTGTCTTTTGGGCCTCCTTATTTTTCACAGCTGCTAATGTGTCTCTTTGACTTCCACCTTTCCAGCAATGGGTTATGCATATCATCGTCATTGGTGAACACCTGCATGGACTCGATTGTATCAATGACCATTCAGCAAATTAATACCCACACTTACACCTTCGATGCTAACCGTTTGATGGTTCGTTGTTATCGGTTGAATGTGCAGCACTGACTGCGCGTGCACCGTTAGCACAGTGTGAGGGCTATCAAGTCTAGATCTGGCAGCTTCAAACCACCTGGCATCCTCTCAAGCTTCCATGATCTGGAATGTCAGCTATCGGTCGATTGCTGCTTCAGCTGTGCTTTTTGCGAATGATTAAGTGAATTGGAGGAGTCACTGAAAGTGTTGGGTTGGAAAATCGGTTGTCTGAAGGAGGGACACTCAGTTATATTCGAACAATTAGAAGCAAAACACGTTGCTAATTTCATGCAGTTCAACTGCTAAAATCAACAGGGACTCACCACTTCAACAGAACCCATGTTGCTTCTCAATCGCCCTTGCGTAAAGGCAGTGCATGTCTCCGAGGCAGGGAGACAAGCATTACTAAGTGGCTACCAGGTTAGTGGATGCAATAGTCTTCCGTTATCAAAGGATCCCTATTCACTTTCTCTGAGGACGCCCTCAGTTCTCAAAGTGGGTGTGGTTCAGGAAGCAGTCAACTACTGCGAATCGAGAAACAGCAATTAAAATTACTGCTTCGAGAAGTCGCTGCATCACCCACTACAGTCACAGAAGAATTAATTGAATGTTACCCATTGCTATCGCCAGTGATAACAAATACCGTGAAGATAACTTGGAGGTCCACTGGTTCCACCTTCACTGATAAAAATTGCATAAGCTGCAACAAGAAGGCTTCAAATGAAGGCATCATTCTCTAAAATTTGAATAGTCACATTTTAATTTCGCTAATGGAACTAGAATACTCGCGATTTTCTCCGACTTAGCAATCAAATATTTTGTCGGCCACTGACTAACCTCCCAACTAATCATTTAAATGAAAGCACTTCATTCTACACATGAATTATCTCTAGCCAATTAGCTATCATTTATTTGTGGGCAATGGGTGGTCTCACCCTCAAAGCAGGAGGTGATGGTGCAAACGTTGCTTCAAATACTTAAGTGAAACTAAAGTCGACTCCACACATGATGAGTGTGCTCACAATCGGAAATGGGCCGGCACGTTCACAAGCAAACAATCTAGCACTTAGCCATAACTAAATTTTGCCATTGGCATCAACTTTTCCCAATCCACTTCGCTTCAGTAGCCCAGCATTTTGCCCTCTATTAACGCACTCTTCGTACAATTGCCATTATTTATCAACATGACCCTTTCAAAAGCAGATGGTCCTAAAATAAAGGATATAGGGCTGCATTGCATTTAAATTAGATGACAAGTTTGGTGTGTGGTTGGGTGGCTGCGTGGATGCACGAGCCTAAGACGAATGTCTGTTTTGTTTCATTGGGGGTCAGCCTGTCCGTCACGTTCATTGCCAACTTCCAGGGTTCCCAGCTGTTGCTGAGGTCATGGACATGAGCAACCGAAGCCAAACACCTCGAAAATAACTACCTGTCGAATGTACAATAGAATTTTACTGAACTGCCTTTCTACCAGGCCACTGAAATTGATTGCACAGAGGGGAGGGAATAGCGAATGTAGGCCATTCTGTTCTCTAAATCATGATTTGCACTGTAAGAGAGTTAGCGTATCTTTCAATGCATTTATTACAATGATTTGCTGCCGGACGATGGGACCCCATCAAAATCGTGCAGTGCAAGGCATTGAAGGACGCATTAGCCCACATCTACGCCTTCGCTTAAGGTTCCAAATGTTTACCGCCATCGATTGCGTCTCATGAGCATCTACTGTGCGAAGTAGATTAAATCAGGCCCAACAATTTAAAGGGAAGAAAAATGCGGCAAGGCAGCCTTTTGGCATAAGAATATTGCAGCAGTGCTTCATATCGCCATTAATGATAAAATAGACCTGCTTCGATGCGATGCCACGAGATAGTCCTCGGTTACGCAGCCTATATAGCTCAGCCCATCACAGGTTCCACAGATTGTCGCAGTCGTCGAGAAGTGTCCTTTGTAAACAATAATCACATTGAACTTGGACTTGATGTCTAGTGTTCTTAGAGAGCATCGTTATTGCGTCTAGTGACTTCTACCAGTAGCTTTTGCTAATAGCGTCATTCGACCTGACTCACACCTTACTACACCACCACGTTGGTAACAGGTAGTGTGGTACGGCAATCACTTAATCACCTCGTCGTGATTTATGACACCGCTGAGTTGTGCGTCTCGTCGCTCTACTGATAGACAAAACGCGATGCTAACCAAGCATGGGCTAACCGCACTAATTAAAGGAGTTCAAGCGTCAATTTTACGTTTGCGGTCAGTAATGCGTCCCATAATTTTGCCAACTCCATTGAATACTACCATCAATGTGTAGCACATGTTCACCCAACCTTAGAGGTAGTAAATTCGAGCACCGTCTAAATAGCTACCAATGCATTCTTACATGTTTTACTTCATACAAAACCTACTCGCCCACACTCAGCATTTCGACACTGAGACAAGACCATCAGCAATACCTCATTTATTGCTGGTGTGTTTCAGTCATGCGCCGGCAGCAGACGATTTGGCTTCAAGCTGGATGTCTACCCAACGATATCACAGCGCATCTGAGATGCAAAATACCTGCGAGGGAACGGATCCGCAAAAACCCTTTCCATTGCGGAGCAGCCAATTAGAGACGGTCCATACTCTAGGATTACATGGAATGCCAAGCAGACCAGGTGGTGCAACGTGTTGCAAACAAAGTCTCCATGAGAGTAGCCGATTCTCCCCTGCACAAAAGCATGGGTGAGTGCGATCGCTCAGCACTAAGATGGCGAGAATCACGCAAGTAGCAAAGATGTCAATGAATGATTATGCAAGAGTGGAAGCGTCGCATGGAAGATAAAAGGCAATGCAGATAAAGGCGAGCATAAATCTTGGCTGGAATAAGCGAGGGAATCGGAAATGAGCGTCAATTCATCCCTGCTTCAGATTTGTGCATTGCGAATTTGTCCATTCCTTTTTGGCCCCAAGATGAGGTCCTGCCGATGCAGATGGGCATGTGATGAACTATCATCTCCAGACACTTTGGTTAGGGTAGTAGTATAATAGCTTACATGGCCTCGTCGTTTTCTTTTTGATGCAATGCCATTTAAAAATACTATTTGTAAACAAACTTGTCTAGCATGCATCGAATAAGCAGCACAAACCCACTCTTAGTGACATTAGACTTTCAGCTGCTATTGTTGCTGCAGGTGGCGTCAGGATGCCCAATCTCTTGTCAAGATGAAAACACGGCTTTGTCCTATTAAGTCGCTAGTTTGCCGATGCAGCGCATTGCTAAATCAATGGTATCATCTCACTTATCCAGTTCAAGCTGAGCGCTACCGCTTACCGCCAGCTTGAATCTAGTCACCTAGTCCTCTTCATCGAGGCCTTTGGGATAAGGGAGCAGAGGCAGATCGCCTATGACAGTGGCATAAAGGGAGAGCATCTTCAAATAAATCACCTCATCCATTCAGTTTAACCTTTGTCCATGACCCTTTTGGGAAGGATCTTTCAATGGCTGGAAATCTCTCTCTCTATCTGTCTATTAGTTCTGGGTAGATTTTGCGACGGGCAAGCACTTAGCAACTAGACATTACATCCTCATTAGCGAACGACACATTAGTTCAAGAACCACGAGCGAACTGAAAGAAATGAAGGATTGCAGGTCTCAAGCGTAAGCATGCAATTGACGATATCGTGGTTGTGCAGAACATGTCCGACCAGCATAAGATTCATCACAATTAGTGACTTGGGGTCCACTTGAATACAGGCTGTCCAACTGCGCTTCCAGCTATTTATTTGTCTCTCATGCCCTAATATGTTTCGAGCACTAATCCATCAAACCACCATTTCGTCCTCAAAAGCGGCAATTTCAGGTGTCAACAAAACTGCTAACAAGACATTCTCAGCTTAAGCTTCACAGGTAATCTGCACTTGTACACAATATTCTGACTTCGCAGGCGAATCGACTAGCAACGCATCATTTCTGGTGGTGGATTTCACCCTTACCGCCGAAAGTGCACCTTCAGCAGACAACACAACTTTGGCTTCATGTCTACGATTGTATTGGTGTGCAGGACAGTTCTGGAAATCCTACAGAAGAAGAGATGGGGCTTTGAACACCATCGGGAGAGGCCTTCACACTACTGAGAGTGAACTGAGTAGTAGCAACAGACTGGTGTCAAACGAGCAGTAGCAGTCGATTGGTGTCAAACGGTGCCGTTAGGATTGCATGGAGTGTCATGCAGACCAGCCAGTACCGCATGGTGCGATTAATTTCCTAATTCTACTTGTCGACGTCTTCTTGTATAAAGGCGTAGACTAGTGTAACCCCACTTTGCTCTGTGCTGTGCACATTTGTTGATTTTCATGTACTCCGAATTGTGATTTCTTCGTGGCAGAAAGGCTTCCAATGCCTCGTATAGCGTAAGTATTGTGCTACGGAGCAAACCTCTAATCTACCAGCAAGCTTATCATTTAAGCATTCAATGTCCAACGAGGTATCTGACCGGCTTATTTCATTTGACACTCCACGTGCCTTCCCATCGCCTTCCTTTACCCTCCATTCCTCAGCGGTTATTTCTACGAACCTGTAGAAGAAAGTTGTTGGCGTTAGGGTACGTTAGGATCGCTGCTTGGCAAAGCATGCAAACGGTGATGTACCAACACGCCGCACGAATGCCTAAGGTATGTTAAACCAAAACAAGTAGCAGGTTTGTTAAAAATTGCCAAAATGACAGTGTGGCTCATGGTATTCACATCTCCCTGTAATGAGGTAAATCACACCGATTGGAAAGCAGTAAGTGCGGTGTATATCCTCGGCCCTATCCTCCTCCATTGGCATGCAATAACAGCTGAGACCAATTCATTTACAGGGAATCTGCTGGCATTGGTAACACAATGTGATTTAATTGCTAGCATACACTGCAAATCGGTCTTAAATTCAGTGCATTCTCCTGAGTCTTTACAGTAATTTATAAAACCGGTCTTCCTCTAGGCTCCACGTCACAAAGTCTAGTCATTTGTACTGACACCCCACAATAAAAGCCACTGACATCAACAATTCTTTCCGCGGTGTGCTACTCGTCGTCTCTCAGACCATCCTCCTTATTATTGGCGTTGTAAAATCAAACCACAATAAATTTCTGCCCCGGTAAATAAAACCAACACCTTGCCAGAAGATGAAGCACGAGGGGATATCATATGATGCGCAAGCATTATACACACAGACCACAAGACAGGCTGCTAGAACAAAGTTGGCTTCAGCTGTGTGCACTGACTATGACATTGATTGAGGTGTGATGCTGCTGTCAGGTGTGCTGCTTTCTGCACCTGACCACAGTATTGCTGCCACAGACCAACTCCGCTTGTGGTCATCCACACTATGCCACTGGGATGGATGCTAGAAAGACGAGGTCGCCTGGTGTGGCACCATACAACATTCATTTCCATTTCCACAAATTGTGAGACCTGCCTTAAACATCCCCTTGGATTTCAAAGCCATAGAATGGTACTCAAGTTTGTGTGCGACCTCAGGCGATTTCAAGTGAATGCGGTGGGCTAAACAAAACGCAGAACTTGTTGAGGAGGATGATTGCGTTTTAAAAGATATAAGCACTTAACTCATCAAATTGACTCTATGGGTTCGCAAAAGGCCATGGCAATCAGGCCGTTGAAGTGGAACAAATTAGGCTTCGTCGGAGCAGATGCTGGCTGCGATGGTTGAAAATGGCAGTCAATAAGGATGGGGAGGCATGCTCCTATTTTTTTACTGAGCACTAAATTTCACTAATCGGAGGCGAGGCTTAGCATGTAAAAGTGGTTCTCTAATTAATGGGATAGGTATAATGCTGTGCAGATTTGCAAATATCTCAAAGCCTGCCGTGTGCGAATGGGATCACAAGCGATGACCTTGTACTGGACTTCAAAGCACTGAGACATGTAGTGGTGGCGCGGAGACAAGAGAACTCGAGCGGACATGCACTCATCTGGTCATGTGTTAAGACTGGGACAGAAGACGAGGGCTGTCCCAACACTTGCACGGAATCAGTGGTTTGTAGATCATATCGCAGCCGCCTGTCAGAATTTGTCAAAAGTTGCGAGAGGACAGAAAGACGGACGCAATTCACATCGCAAAGCACAGGCATTTGGTGGAAGTGCATAGCAAAGCGTTCACCTGCATATGGATGGAGAGGAATGGAGGAGGTGAAGAGTGTTGGCTTTTGCATGATGGCATGAGGTGGTGGGAGGAATTTGTAGTTTTCAACAGTGTCAAATCAAATAACAACACTTTTGGAGGTGAACACTGCATCCTAATGTCAAAGAAGCAACTTGGCACATTTCTTTCACCAGTGGATGAGGCACACTTTCCCTAAGGATTGGACTAGCCTTGTTCAATCGCACCTTCGGCCTACAACTTGTGCACATATCGAGTAAGTTCCCGCCCATTAGGACTGCGCATCATTAGTGTGCAAGTTGCCGCTTTCTAACTAGTATATCAGGACTTCCAAGCAACACAGATGTCGTGGTGCAGATTTTGACTGGTAAGGAGGTCCTTCACCTCATCCGTTTGCTTCCACAAACCACTTTGCCCGCCCGCTGCTCACTTCTACCCACTCAACCTAATGCCACTCATCTAATGATTTGGTAGAGCATGTTCTCGTTGTGTCCGCGTGTAAGCTTCATGTAAAAGCGAAGAGATATTGGAGGATGCCTTGATTGTCGAGAATTTCATTGGGTTTAAATGTAGGAGAAGTCGATCACACGGAGCCACGCGACTCATTGCATGGCATAGCAGAACATGTGGAAAGTCGATCTATGCGTGCCTAAACCCAATGCGCCTTGACACTATTGACTTTCGTCATGCTATAGAAGCGAAAACTTGTACACATATTATGAAAATTAGAGGGTGCTCTGGCTCCAACACACTGTACGCAATCAGTACAAGCTCAAACACCGCCAGGATATACCTATACTCCTCTAACATTATTCCCATTCCCACCCTGTCACTGGTGTCGTTCAAACGAAGTTTAACCTTCTGGCAGTCCTCCCGTAATAGAGTTCGTTGCAATTGCTGAACACGACAGCATGCGATCACTCTGGCAGGAAAACCGTTTAGAATGCGGACTGCCGAGTTCTTTCGCACCTACTACGATGCATCTCAGACAGGCCACTTTGTTAAAACGTAGGCTATCTTGTAGCTAATAAGGTACATAATCACAAACAGTGATTGTAGACAGGCAAAACAGACCCAGTGTCCCTTTCGGCCACACACTTATCTCAAATTTAAGAGGTCTTCTGTTGGGATGGAAATCCTCAACAACGTTTATATACCTCCCGTTTCGTCGTTGCTGAGTTGATTTGCAACCACACTTGAGTGACAATTGAGCAATGTCCTCTGGATCTCGAGTTATTGCAACCGATATAGGCCCTGCTGAGCCAATTGTCCGTCTGTATTTTTCTTTATTTATTACCAAAACTGCTGCTGTCTACCCTCCACTTTTACCGCTTGCATGCGAGACCATTGTTTGCTGGTGTATCTGGTGGCGAGATTGGGCTAGCAGCAACCCCACATCCACTAGGCGCCTACAAATTTTCATCTTCATGTTCACTATGGCAGTGAGATGCCTGCATTGTTGAAGGCTGACTAGCCTACACCAAAATGCAGACGATCATGTAAGGCTTGCGCGTTCCTGATTTTCTCGTTAAGTTTGACTCGACAGAATAGGCAGTTGGCTCCGAAATCAGCAGAGGCATCCGCCTAACTTATTGGAAGAACGCGCCTATTAGAAGCCTGTACACTGAGTAGGCTTCCCACAACCCAAAGACACTGCTGCAGAGGCATTAAAAGACGGGGGGATTTAATGACCTTAGAGATATTCTGTATTTATTTTAGAAAGAAAAATGAAAATGTTTGATGCAGAAGGAAGAAATCACACAGGAAATAGCAAGACCACTGCAATGTATGGCAAGGTAGGTTGTAAGGTGAACTACGTGTGCTGAAGTCAGCAGGCCGTTGAGGCAAGTTCACATCTGCAAAATAAATGAGATTTGAGTGGAACACGAGGTACGAGTGGTTGATCAATGGCCTTATATTAGTAGAGGCACAACATCAAACAGGAGTCTTACTGTTGGTTGCACGGCCGCGGCATATTCTGCAAATGGAAATAGCTCAATCAGGAAAGTCAGCCAAATCCTACTCGGGACAATGAAGCAGAGTGTTAGATTCAACAGCAGTGCTTTGCATCAAATCAAATGAATGATTCAAGGACAGCCACTCTCATCACTGTGCTGGAAGTGCATTATTCAATCCGTACCACCACAGATTCGACAGAGTAGTGCAAACAATGGGTCAAGGAATCGAACTAATAGTCGACTGTGTTGGAGGGATAATGAATGAACTCACTTTTACACTCTGCCTCTTCCGGAGACTCCCCTAAAGGCAGATATGGAATCAGTGACACACATGCATCGTGTTGGAAACATTTGTTGTCTTTTCTCACGGACTTGGAGACTACAATCTCATGCTACTCTTAAAAAGGGAACTGAGCCATCACAATCAGCAGGAGGAATAAATTGTTTCCAAGACTAAATCTGCCACACGTACCACTTTGTGAATAGTCGACGGACACAACCAAATATGTGCTATAGCCATGAATAGTGAGACGTCTGCGGTTTACTCTGGTTTCCTTTGAGAATTTGCCATGAAATACTCGCAAATCCTTCTGCAAATCCTTCTCCAGATCGCCTAAAATGAGTGCAGAAACAAAAGTATCGGCTGGAGCTAATCAATCTACGTGGAGTAAGCGATATGGATAGATTTAGGGGCACAATTTAGACGGTCTTTGGGTGTTACCATCCGCAGTGACGTTAGGGGCCAAAACACTCAGAGAAGCTGAAGGGAAGCCTGATGCATGATGGTATTCCGATCAGCTGGCTGGTTTCCGGATACAGGCTCAGGGCGTATAAATCATTATATTTTGTGTTGCGAAGGTCATTTGACTCACCACAAAAGCTGAAGAGTCCACTTTTATATTTAGTTCCGAACCAGGTGCAATGAACCCCGCCGTCGATCTCGAAGGTGACCTATTTTGAATGCATATATAGTGGTAGTGCGCAGTGCGTCAAATGCATTCCGACGGATACCAAGGACGTGCCATAATTTGATAGAGGCGTACATTTGAAAACAATGGGCAAGGCCTTGCATTAAAGAGTGGTAAGGCAATGGTTCACTTGAGTTCAATGCAGATTATTAGTGTTAGATGTAAGGACTGGGTGGATAACCTAGAATTACCCATGTTTCCACGTTCGCTCCTCCAACGGCAAAGTCAACACTAAACGAATCCATGCCTTGAACAAACCGCGAGAGAGGAAACGAAGTCCCCACGTCAACTTCACCTGTCAGACAACAAACGATACAACAGTGTCAATGATTGCCGTTCAAATAATGGAAAATACTGCAAATGAGAAAATGAAAAGAAAGTGATTTGACTGTGGGATAAGTATGGCAAGGGCACTGGTAAACGGATTACTAGGTGAACAAGGCATTTGCTCTTAGGACGATAAATAGGCTTTCTTGCTTTACTGCAAGGTGTGGGTCACAATTGAAGCAAGATTGTGATGGTCATTTTCAAACCCTGCGCTATTTACGCCATTTGCTTTCGTTTTATGAAAAGGCAATGTAATGGGAAATCATAAATGGACAAAACTACCTGCAGCAGGCGGTGCGAACTTGCACTCCGGAACGAAGAATGTCGTTGAATCGATTCTTTGTTTGGGGAAATCATAGATCAGTACCAAGATCTCTTGGTCCAGCACGTTATTCAAGGTGATATTAGCCTCGCCTAAGGTACGAAAGTACACATTGTTCTGTGATCCACGGTAGTAGACAAAGCGGCTCGCATTAGACATAGAGGGAAGGACCGATACTGAGCTGTTGACTAGCGATGCTGCGAAGTGATGTTAACTACTGATAATTGGGACCAGATTCTCTGGTCGGATGTCAACTACGTGGGCTAATCATGAAATCAAATAAACTAATGCTGGAATGAATTGACATACCTATACGCCTGCTACAAGAGCTGCCCCATTCCTCCCCTCCGTCCAGGAAACACCTGCCGTCCTTAATTGTCAAATCTCTGATTTGTGAATCACGTTCGATAATTGCCCTCTAGAAAGGAAGTTTGCACTAGTAAACATGCCTACACAACCAACAAAGTGTGACAAGGATTTCTTGGCTACTAAAGTAATTTGCTTGGCACTCGTCACAAGAAATGAGCCAGCAAATGGCCGCCTCATTTAAAGGCTGCTCCTCCTCCAAATTTGGCGCATGCTCATTCAACCACATTGTTGAACTTACAAATTTGCCGTTGCACTCGTAGTACATGGTGTCCGATCGTCCAGAGGGCTTTCCAACAACGCGTGATCCCCATAACGTAGGAGGGCTTGTAGCTTGAGAAGAAAGAGCATGTTTCCATCTTGTTATGCTGAGTCGTCAGATGTGTTGAGATAAAGGGTTGGCTTTATGTGCCTGCTAGCACTTTCGTGTCAAACTGACCATTTCGTAGGTAAGGGAGTGAGGCGCCTCAATGGCCACCCTCATGAACGCATTTCGAGGAACATCAACTTGCTCAATTATGCTTAGTGAAATGCTTCAGTAATAGCGCTATAGCATGCATGAAACTATCGCATTTAGTGTCAAACTAAGTAGGCAGTGGGATTCAAATATCTGAACACGTACCTGAGCAGCAGGCAGCGAAAATAAGAATGGCAATGATACTCTTCATCCCACTTGTTAACGATGATCAGCGAAGTTGCCTGTACGCAGTTATATAGTAGGAAATAGAGTCACAGAGCGGCGATTGGTGTGTGAGCCGAGCATGTGGTGGGTGGTTCATCACTGTTGATCTTGTGACTGTTGTGCCTGCACCAAGGGTGCGTGAATTTGAGTTGCGTGTAAACGTTGAGGTTTCATAAGCATTTTCGACTGTTTTGCTTAAGATACAAGCTACAAAATTGTTACTTGTGACGTGTAGTCTGTTAGAAATGCATTTAGTGAGACCCGCTTTCACTAACAGATGGCATTGAATGAGAATATGGGGAAATGGCGCAGCTTAGATGCTTCCGCATTGCTTGCACTTTTATGACCATCCATAATATCCATTGCATTCTATGCCAGTAATCCAATGACTCGGTCTTGTAAATACGTCTGTGCCCCTTTCTTCTTCACCTCAGCATATCTAGCGGATGCTTGCGTGCGTGGCTCACAAGAAAGCCTGCTTATCAGTTTGACGATACATGATTTTGTGAATCTATTAGTAGGATGGATGTAGGCAAATGTCTCAACCTTGGACATTGTGAATGAGGGTGGATCTCCGAAGGAAGGATGGGTTATTCGTTAACAATTTTAGGTTTTTGCATACTACAAATTCTAGAACCACGTACACTGGTTTGATGACGGAGAGGAACCCGGTAGAATGTGGTACTGAAAGGTATTCCATCCTTCTCGTCGGCTGCAGCACCTTCGAGCACATAAAAACAAAGTGGAGACCCTTCTTACTGTGACAAACCATGTGACGGCGTCCACGACTAATGACGCATATTCCTTGGAGCTTTTGAGCAAGTGAATGTGCCCAGATTGGGTCCATACAGACACACTTAATTTTGTTGAATGCAATCATAATACTTAACCTAACGGTTTGTGTTAACGCGTCTACCATTTCTCATGCCCCATGAAAAGCCTTGTTGTGTATTTCTCAGCCTGCGACCCACATAGCGATGTGCAGTTGAGCGATTCGCTTTGAGCGGAGGCCATCTCTGTCAATTTAAATTGCACCGCACTGTGTGCGGCTTGTGCTTCAAAGCGACTGCAAGAAGACAAAATGACAATTTGACCTACTTTCTAGTTGACGCCCATGATCAAAACAAATTCATCTTCAAAGAGCACCTCTATGGTACAAAGGCGGCTTAGATGGGTGTGAGGCTAGTGTCACCTCATTCGCTCTTGGAGAAGGAGTTTAGCTAACACAGAAATTGCCGCATGCATCAAGGACACCTAGGTGAGAGATAAGTCAGCGAAATTGATTAATGTAACTTTTATACTTTGAGGGGTGTTGAAATATGCAACCATCAAACAATGCGTGGAACATTCTTCATGACTAGCAGACACCATACTTCATTTCGAATAAAAGCAAACAATGTTTGAGCAGTTTCAGACAGTAAGTCATTAACCACCTCATCCTCCTCCCAACGAATATGGCACTTGACCCCAGATTCAATGGTGAAATATTTGTGAGTATGTGGTGGATTACAATCACCTACACCACCGTCTTGTTCAAGTATCCAGCCCAAGCCTACTTCGGCACTCGTGCCCTCCAGCGCGTCAAACCGACTCAACTTCAGACATTTAAATGCTGGTATTTTGCGACACAGAGGAGTAGATATAGTGAGTTAATTAGTATTGTCTTTTAAGGAGCGGCTGTCATCTTGAACAATTTAAACTTTTGTCTCATCTTAGGCATTTTGAGTGAGATTGCGTGACCTCACAGACATCACCTAGCACAGGCCCCATAGCATCAACGGCGCTTAGCGCAGGTCCTGTAATTCGTAAAATGAGAGGTTGGAATTGCATTGTACCCATACAAATAACTTCACATTTCCAATACCACTAGAGACGAGCGGCACTGGCAATCGGCACCAACAGTGTGGCTAAATGTAGAAGGTAGTAGCAGCAAGGGCATACTCCAGTTAACGTCAGGTTCAATGCACACGGGTGCATTCTACTCCATCCTAGCAATTTCATTCGTGGTCTCTATGCATCATCACCACTGCTCACTGGCTGATACCACCACATGTTTCACCGTTTGCTGGGGTATTGAATTTCATTCAGCGCAGGATAAGAAATCAGCTCGATCTTGCGTATTGGAGTCCACCACTGAGCACTGGATGAAACTGCTCTGCTAAGAGTGCTGTCGTCATTTGACTGCAGACATGAGTGGAATTCACACATAGACATCCTGTTTTACATAGGTGTTTATGTGAGGGTGAATTGTTCATGGTGAGGTTGATTTCGACACGCGATTGTGAGTGCGGATAAATTTGAGTGGGGAAACTGTCTGGCGATAATTTGAATTCGGCCTCCAGCTGTACACCTGGGCGAAATCTCTTAGGTGGGTTCGATTGTGCCACATTGCTCTACCTTTTATCAAGCAATTTTCAGCATCTCATGGCAATTCATTCTTTGTCCTGGAATTTTGGGACTGCTGCTAGTTTAACTCGGATTGTGTCTTTTGTTGTACCATGGTGACATTCGCTTACTTTGCATAGGAATAGGGTAAACTTCAGAAGTTTATAATTTGCTTTCCTGGTTTAATCATCTGTAGCGGATTTAATGCTCAGATCTATTTCATGTGTTTGCAAATATTTTCTGCACAGACAACGGTCGCTTCTTTTAAGATTGCTGATGAACTAAGCAACGTTTCCTAACCCTTTGCGTCTAGACTAACGAGCACTAGAACTTTGCGATGCCATTGTGACTACTCTGTGCAATCCCGTCTGATGCAAACCGTTTCGTCTGTTACCTTGATTCGCAGAACACTCTGCGCCTGAGCACTCCACTTTGAGGGAGAATGAAATTCACTTGAATTGCTACCACGGTAGACCAGCGCATTAAGTGGTGTGCATTGCAAGTAGTTCTCAGAGGGTTTGGTCTCAGATTGCGGACAGTCTGCAATCCATTTCATAGTTGAGGTAATTACCAAACCACCATAAAACTGCTTTGATATAAAACCAAGCTGAGCTGTTTTACCAGTCCTCTCGCTCCGGTGTCACATGCTCGTGCGTAGAAGTAATCAGGCCTGCAGACTGACATACACCTTCAATCGTGTGGGTGCACTCGGATGAGCGTCAATGATCGCAGAGATTCGCAGTGGCGCTGTGTTGGTTAGAACCTCAAAATGAAGAACTAAAACACTAGAACGTTTGCGCCCCAATCGCAGTCACCCTAAGCGGAAAGCGCAATTTATTTAATGATTTCGGTCTCCACCTCTCGTTTCGCTTAAATCGCAACCCATCCCGCTTCCCACGTTTGAAGTTCACCTATGCTGACAATTTTGATTTTTATTAAATGCGCATGCTGCAGACAATATTTCCTAATAAAATTATATTCCAAATTTGTGTTCAAAGCATGTGACCTTGTTTGAGTGGCTGAAATTGAGTTATTAGCCGAAGATAAAAGCTAAAGATGCTGGTAATGTGGAGAGTCAAAAAATGAGTAGCCAGAACTGCCCTCCTACGTAAAGTTAGACAATACGGCCAACTGCATCACTGTGGCCCACCATCCACATCCAACGATTGTTTTGACACCTAAAATAGAATAAGTAGCATGAGTTGAGCATAGCTATCACAACTTGTCTGGATGCTGTGAGTGATACTGAGAGTGCTCACTTAGCTATTATCTCATTCACACGACGCACTCTACATGGCCATCATTCGAGGGACTATCAGCTTTACCTGGTGCCGCTGCTTCGTCAGTCAAATTGGATGTTTTGACCACCACATCGTCAGCCTGAACAGAATTACTTCAAATCAGTGATTTTTATTTAAATCTCGAAGCACATCTGATTCATGCAAACATTCCCAACTCGGATTTCGACCTCCCTTCGATCTCTTCCCTCGACACGGTTTGGGTGCCTGTAATGTGTGTTACGATGAATGGAGTGGAGGATCACAAGCGTCAGTGCTAAGACCTCGGTGCAGCAGTATCAAATCATGGTTTTTGAATCCGATCATATATGTAGGCTTGATATGGCATGTTGCCAGCAAGTTTTAGCACAGCAACTAGTCTTGAAACAGAGGATGCCCGTAAGTATTTAAAGCAGCTTCCATTACAATGAATTTCGTTTTATGTTTCAGCATAAATATTTCTGTGTTGCTTTTCACTCTCACGGCAAACCTCATCTGTTACAATGCTGATTCTCGTCTTTGCAGCGGATGCCGTGACCAACCCATGGAAGCATTATCTCTCGAAATGGCAGTACATTCCCTCAAGCAGCAGCTTCTTCATGCACCAATTTTAATCTTTAACCCTACGCCTCGCATTTTTGGTTAGCGGGCTCTTGTGCATCCCTAATTTGTCGACCTCACTAACAAATTGCCGCCTGCAGTCTGTGAGGAGTTTGTAGGACTGCCGCTTAGAGGAATTCCACTTCCCTTGGTAAAGGTGTTTGACAGCAAGTCAACATTGCCGGTAGTTGACTGGACTCAAAAAGGAGGTGCGGTAGTTTACAATAAGAATGAAGAAGAAAAGAGGTGACCACGTCTGCCTATGTTGGTGCTGGTGCTACAAGATTTACTATGATCCTCATTTAATCGTATTTTGGCACCTTCTTTTTGAATTTTCAAGGCTAAGGATGGCGCCTCTTTCGGTTCAGGCGGGTTTAGCAGCTGTGACTCGTGAGACTTGTCTACATGAGAAGCTGGGAAAGTCGAAGTCGGAGAAGCGATAGCAGAACTCAGACATCATTGAGCTTACTGTGCATCCCTTGGCTGGCCACAATGCTGCTACCTAGGCCGTAGATCTCCCATTTCTTTGTCAACCTGTTTTTATACCTACTGATGCTGTAAATGTGTTGTTTGCTGAGTGTTTCACCCCTACGCTTTGCCATCGCTACGTGTTAAATCCATTAGGGGATCAGTGAGTGGATCGTTTTGGGTGGCCCCATGCCAGTGACCAGCAATATGATCACTTGGAGTACGATGTAGGTGCCGTGTGCTTCGTCAATTTCAGGTGGCATTATAGGGAGAAGTATGAGAAGAGAATGGCAGAATCGCGTCACGTGTTATTTATTTTGTTTTCGTTTTGTTTTGAATGAAGCAAAATTGTCTCAGCACCACGTTGTCACTATCCCCATGTCTCTCATTTCGTTGAATAGATCGTCTTAGTTCCCAGGTGAACCAGCTCTTCCCACACCACTTTCGCCAAAATTTACCCATTCATACCATCGTGTAAAAAAATTAACTTTGCCATGAGCAATTCAAACCATCAGTATTTAAGCAGGAGGCATCCACCTGTAAATGCAGTCATATGGCAAAGGCAATTTTGCCAGACGAAAGTCATTTCAGCGGACAGTCACATGGCAAACTCAATGTCAAAAATCTAGTGCACACCATCGCATCAATCCTCTTGCATACCAATTATCCCACACGAAACCCATCAACACACCAAGGCAACCAGAGAAATCAAATGCTCCAAACCAATTTCATTCATTCGTTTAGTGAGGCGATTTCATCCACAAGTGCAGTCGCATGGCAAAAGCAATTCTTCACAACAAACTTTATCAACACGTGCATGTGCTTGCCGGAAACCGTTCTCCTAAGCAAAATCTGGCTACGTTCCCATTCGCATCGCAACGTTAAAGTCGTCGAGCGGAGGTTGCCCGCACGTTCACCGATTCTGTAGTAGCGAGTTCTCTACGCGAAATTTATTCACGCCTGAATTCGTCACACGCGAGGCAGTTTGACCAGACAACATGCCAGCAAAGCCGCTTTCCTTCGCATGTACATACGCAGGGCAAATGTATCCCTATACGGAAATTGAAACTTGTACTGTCCTACGGCAAAACTAACTTCACATTTTGATTTAATTTTGGTTTAATTTCAGCAAAGCGAGTTTATCCGCACAAACAATACTTTTGCGAACTGCAAATCACTAGACGAAATTTGTCCACTTGTAGGGACACAGAGCAGTGGTTATGGAGAAACGAATTCTGCTGCACTTACTACCATAGGACGGTGAAAATCAGTCCACGTATGATGCATCCACACGTATACCAATGTGGCCGATCCAAATTCGTTCGAAATGCTCCTAAACACTTGTAACCATTAATCATTTTCAAGAAAGCACATTACCATTCAAACGGATTTTGTCTTACACGCATATGCAGTTAGTGGAATGCTCAAAATCACTCTTTCACACAAAGGGTCCTGTGGTAAAAGAAGTTAAACAAAGGGGATTCATCCACACGAAAGGGCCCATGACAAATTGTGATTTGCTAAATGATACTCATCTACATCTACATGCATCCAATCACCTGTCAAGATTAATTAATCTCGACAAAGTTCAGTTGTGCATTTGGTAAAAATAACAGTTGCACCGATGAGACTAACCAGTACCGTCTTTTATCTACTGGAATCAATTTCACAAAGAAAGATTTTTACTTACCCACACTTACACTGTTGTGGCAATTGTAGTTAAGTTCATCCGCAAGTGAATTTGGATCTTCGGACGATGTGCTTCGATGAGTTTAATAATAGGCACACTCGTATAGCAGAATCAACTTTATTGACTGAAACACCTCCGAGCTTGTAGATGTGGCGCACAATCAGGTTGCATAAAGCCTAATCGAACCATGTGTGTAAATTTGTGGTGAATTAATTTAACTCTACGGATCTTATTTGCATGCGCATTTGGAAGGGAAGGCCATCGTACCAACCACAACATCTTGCCACGTGCTTAGATCGATTGCTGTACTTTATGCACTCCACCAATGCACCACGCAGTATCATCATGTTGTTGGCAGAAAGCAGTAAACACGCTTCCACTTCTGCCTTAATTTCAGCTCCCTTGGGGAAAGATGAGGAAAAGTAATTGCGGATATAACATGGGAATTTTTTAAAACAACCATTGCATCCCGTGAAAGCTCCTTTTTCACTAACGAAATAGCGTCTGCCGTTGTAATCATCGGCAGAACATAAGTGTTCCTTCTAGCACCTCATTTTGCCTTTAAAAATGGCGTAGGTGACTACGATGCAGTGACTGCGATCATATGCGCTAATTACGCGGCAAAGTAGTAAGCAATTGTTGCCATGCATTATAAAAATTATACTACTACACCCAGGAACATCGCCGGAGGTGGCGGATTGTAATCGTAAGATGTAATGCTGCTGATCCGATGGAACCCTTTCACTGCTTGAGGGAAAGGACGTGTGCAGTGACAACTGCCGTGACAAGAAGCTTGAGCGGATGATTTAGACCTGTACATTCCAGCCAAGATGCTACGGAGTCAACGTGTCAAGGTAGGCTCGCACTTTGACACCGACTCGATTGGCCATTTCGTGCAACCAAATAACAAGGACCTCCTTCGGTAAGTTTATAAGCTGGTTCTCCTTCATCTGTCTTGACACACTGATCTATTTGTATGGCTATCAAGTGGCTGAGCCAACTCTTCCCCACATTTGCATTCCACAGGTCCTGCGCTAACGTACACCATCGAGGTGAGACACTCGCTTCCAATATTGAGACGTGTAGGCTGTTACGAGTGTTTTATGAAATTTCCATCAACAGAAGCTCAGTTTGCCTCAACGCATGATTTATTAATTTACGGTACTGACATAGCAAAGCGTCATTACCTCTTATTTATTCCTACCGAATTAAGAGCATCCTTTGTAGGCTTTTGAAATCTCCAGTGCAGCATGCTCAAGGGTAACCTTAGATAATTCCTAAGAAGCCTTGTCTACATTCGGAATTGTACGGCCAGTTCGATAACTAATTTTGGTCACGGATAGTTGATTTAATTCAGTCGTAGTGGCGTCGCTGCTACTACACAAACACCTTGCGTTCAAAGGATTGTTGGTTTAAAAGTGCTCCGGTAGGTTCAGTTCCTCACAATGCAACAACAAATGTTAACTACTACCAACTGAGCTGCAAATACAAATCAAGTGTCCGTTTTTGGGTGCCATTTTCGTGTTCTCAAGGTAGACTACTAGTTCTCTTTCATCCAGCAGACCCACAGTTCTGCAGATCGGTGAGTGAACTGATTGAAAACCACGTGCTTCCAATTGCATGAGTGCTACTGGCAGCGGCAACTTAAGGTGTGGCTAACGGATAGATTAAACGCAAGAGGCTTCAGCTGAAACACAATTAGTCGAAAGGAGATAATCGGTGGCAAATGACAACTTGAGATTAGATAATTGATGGCAAATGGCAGAAAATGACACTTAGAGATAACAAAATGGATAGTTATGCTCGAAAGGCCTCATTTGAAACCTAATGAGCACAGAAAAGACAGTGGGTGACTTAATGGGGCGAATGGAACTCAGAGCGTTGTAAATGGCTGTATTAAACGCGAAAGACTTCGGCTGAAACATGCTGGACATGTAAATCACTCATTGGGTAATCTCTGTTCAGGCAGACGACCTGGTAGCCGATAAATCTGCATTGGTTGAGTATGCAGCAGCACCAGGTGAAGTTGATAGTGCCTCGAATGACAGCCATGTAGAGCGCTTCCTAGTAATGTAATAATAGCGACATGATCACCCTTAATATCACTTACAGCATCTAGAGAAGTTGTGATAGCTATGCTCAACTCATGCCACTTATTCGATTTCAGCTGCCAAAACAATCTGCGAATGTAAATGACATCCACATCTTCAGAGATGGACCACAGTGATGTATTTGGTCGTATTTTCTGAATTCATTCTAGAACGCTATTTTTGATATTAATGCCTTAACTCCCCACCCCATCAACCTGCTCTCCTTATCTTTAGCTAACAACTCAAATTCAGCCACACATATAGAGTCAAACTCAGGACACAAATTCGGAACAAAATTTCGGTTTAAAAATATTTTATGCAATATGCATATTTTAAAAAGAATCAACTTTCTTCAAAGAGGATTAACTTCAGCAAGGAAAAATTGGCGCAAATAGTGGGAAATGGGTTGAGATGCAAATTTGAAGAAATGGGAAGTAGAGTCTGAAGTCATTAATTAAATGCTGTACTTCAGATCAGGATGGTTGCGATTTAAATGCAAATGTTCCAATTGTTGTAGCTGGCGCTTAGTGCGTTCCCACAACTAAAAGTGTTGTCTACAAACACCTGAAATGACCTCGCGGCGTGCATTGGTAGGAATGATTGCGACGGTTAAAATTTTACCCCACTTTGATGTTATCAGTAATCTGAGCATAGGGATTTCTTCACTTTGAGGTTCGTATTAACTCATTGCCTCTGTGAAATTCCACGATCATTGCCGCTCACCCGAGTGCACCCGCATGATTGAAGGTGCTCGCACAGACAGATCAAAGTGTGCGTCAGTGAGAGGCAAAGTTGTCTGGAAGGCAGATCAATTCCACGCACAAACATGTGACACCAGAGCAAAATCAAGCAGCTTGTGTAAATTAACGAGTGGATTGGCAAAACACCTTAGGCGGGATTTGTTACAAAACAGCTTTTTGGCGGCTTGGTAATTTTCTCAATTCCGAAATGGATTGCTTCATGTAGACCAAGAAGACTTTGGCGGTAATTTCATGGTTCCTGAGCCAAACGTCAGAAAGCCACAGGTGGCTAGCGGTGTGAGTTGTAGTTTATCTCGCTTGAGCTAAAGAGGAAGTGCAAGAGGCACACTGGGTTTTGTCAAAAGATTTATTATAAAAAAGAATCTTGAGTTAACTCGACAGGAGTTATAAGGCACTTCCGTATGCAAAAAGACACGTTCAGTGCGAGCGCACATGTGCTTTTGAATAAATTAATATAAAGAAGCAGATGAGATGGTGAGAATGGCAACCCGTATGACGTCTGCCTAGTAGATGACAACGGTGGTCTGCAATAGCTAAAGTGCTGAACTAGCGCTGTTATAGTCACGCTGTCAAGATGTTAACTTCTGGGGTCGTAAATGGCAGCCTAGAATACGGTGGGTGTGGAACAAGGAGGTGAAAGTCCAAAACCTTAGAAACACCGTTTATACCACAGTCAGTGTTTCACTACGTTAAAGTTTACCTGCCAATATAAACTACTTTTGCTGCTCTTAAGGAAACATAAGGAGTTCAACGCAACATAGTGAAGCACCTTCCCAGGTCAAAGTGGTCATGGTGCCATTGGTCACCAAGCACATGCCTTGGCTCTCTTTTTTAAGTAAATGATTTGATCATGGCATTTTCGAATGTTTTGCAGCGAATCACAATGTGTAGTCGAACTATCCGTGAGTTTTAACAAACAAAATCTTTGCGAAAATTATATGAGTTTGTATGCGTTTTGAGAAACCATTTGATAGATTTGCCTTTCATGAGCAAATCCACTTAGCGTAGTTGTTGAAGTAGTCGCAACAACGTAGCGAAACTGTTGCGACATTTGTCACTGAGACAGTAATTACACGGTCTAGGTGACGATGAGGCATTGCATCTTAAACATGGCTCAGTTGAAGAAGCTAATTTGCCTCTTTGATTTGGACAAGGTGCATTTCTCCATCGGCTGACGCTGCCTTACATTATATGCCTAGCCGATATCCTCAAGCTGAAAGTTTGAGACGGAAGAAACTGAATCTAGTTGAGGCAGAGTTGCGCACTAACCGGTTAAAGTCACCGTGAGACACACTAAAGGACACAGTAGAGCACTTAATCACAAAGGATTCAGTCTAAGCATCGCTCTTATTCTCGTGCTTCATCTTTGAAAGTGTAGATCTTAAACTCCGCTGCTTAATGCACTAAGCCACATTCGCGTTGGCGTGAAGACAACACGAAATATGCGCCTCAATTCAGCAACATTGACCTCTTTGTTGTACACTCCAATCCCATCTTTGTGGTGAAAGGATCGTAAAAAGGGCTCCAATCAAATTAAACCGATGGGTGGGAGACTTGTATAATTGCAAGTCAACCACATTATGAGGTTCAGCGACAGATCATGCTGGAAGCAATATTGGTTCTGTTCTTTGTTGCATGCTGCAAGGGTATGTGTTAGCTTCACCATTCGCATTTTCCAAATGCTATTTATTTTAAGGTGCTAGTCTTCCACTGTTCTCGTAGCTCACTAATGCATTGTTAGTAGGTTAATGCTAACAAATCTGCCTTTTATTAAAGGAGAAGAGGGTCCAGAGCTGTTGGGCTCTCGGGTTGTTGGATGGCCGACTGGAGCGTGGATAGGAATGAAGTTCCGCTATGGTGCTCAATTCGTAAGTGCATTTGTGCAGTAAGATTTGGGCAGCATTTACAGAAACGGAATGACTGCCTATTATGACATTCTTTTACGTCACTCTCGCATATTTTTGACAAAAATAAATGTGCGATGTTCGAAAATTATTGTCTACATAAGTGAATTATATAGGCAGCAGAGATTGAGCAGAGGGGATCACAGAGCCCACTTTCGATTGAGAAGGGCGTGTGCAAAGTGAATGGTGAGGTTTGGGGCAGTCCCTGTCGTCTAGTAGAAGGTATGCTTGTTTCATTCCCTCAGGTAAATAAGATAGCCTCTTCTAAAAGCAAATCATCTTGCTTCTAACTTATTTCTGGTTTTTTCAGGCATAAACATAGCAAACATCAGCGTACAGGATGTGAAAGCGCAGGAGAAGCTCATTATTCTCAAGGAACCGCGGGGCGACGAACCCTTTGCAGCAGCATATTTTGTACGGTGCTGCAATTTTTCGCGGCCTGCAAAAGGTAATGAAGGTCCTAAATTCAAATGGCTTAAAACAAGTTCCCAGGTCTGAATGTGTCCTTGTGTGCTAAATGACAGATGAAGTTGATCTGCAGTTCTCGTTTCCGTTGTCACGGTTCGTCAAAGGACAGACGTCATTTCACATCAAATTTGCTGTTCGCGGAGCAGAAAGTGATGGAATAGTAAATCACACATTTTAGCTGCTCCTGTACCTTCCTTTGTGTCAGATAATTTTTATGAGTGTTTTGGGACTTAGAAAGCACGGTCTCAATTGTTTGTGATCTAGTCAAATGCTGTGTGTCTTTTCAAATAGACTTACCTCCTTGGATATGGACGGCAGTTCTGCCTATGGAAGGGATTCCAGCTAATGCAAGCATTTAGCGTCGCCTGCAGTGAGTTTAAAGCAATTTATTTCTCAAAGCCTCTCATGCATTTACGGATTTCATTAAGATGCGCTTTATCCAGCTCAAAGGCTGTGTGAAAGACATTAACACCACTCCCATTGGGAACCACATTCTATTTACCGCACCTTGATTCACTATGCTAAGCCAGTGTTGACTCTTCATGTTTTAGATCACATGGTGAAAAATAGCACCTTAGATTTGCGGGTATTCTATGGAACATTTCCTGCAACTTCTGGTGCTGATTATGCGAACTTTGTTTGGGGCACTGAAAAATCATACTTGACAGTAACCGTGGATTTTACGCAAAATGGTGAGTGGTGTAATTTGAGCATTACTTTGTCCTTTCGTTTTGACCAGTGAATATTGAGGAATAACCGAGTTGTCCGTCCGAGTTGTAAACACGAATTGTAGCTAGAATAAGTGGAAAAGCTTTACAGCATTTAATAATTGAGACTCGTGACCTCGGCTTTAGGAACGTCACCGGAAGAGGAGGAGTGCGAGAGTAAGTTCTAGCACAACGCAATTTCTCCAAAGCATTCTCCTTGACAACAGGTGGTTTTTAAATGGCCTTTGCAAATTTTGTCTTTTAGCCTACCGACAAATGCAAAAGACGGTGCCTTCATTTGCCAAACTGTGCATGCAAGGCACTAAATAAGGAAACCAGTTTCTCTTTCCATTTGGCGCCTCTCTCCGCGTGGTCTACATCAGCTAGCTTGACCTTGATGCTTTAATATCTTGTAATGTAGCCTTACCTTGCTTCAGCCGCACTTGCTGTCACCATCAGAGCAATGGACGCAAATAAATGCTTGTCATTTAGTGGGTGGTGGGCAGTGGGGCCTCTCTTACTCCGCTGGTGGCTTCATGTTCCCCAAAAATTAAGTTCGGGGCTTTTTACGTTACACAAACAGTCCCAACTTCGTCAAGAAATGTTATATTCCTCTAAAATTAGCAGTGTTGGTTCAAAATATGTGTCCTCAAACTAAGATCGCAAATAAGATAGATGGGAGAATTAGGGCGTCGCATCTAGTGCAGGCATAAGTAATTGTTACCTTCATGAAGTGAGTTTTGGTAATTGCCGGAATGATCGGATTCCAGGCAAATTTGCTTAGCATGAACAACTAGTTCACTGTCGGTTGCCAGAACCGTGGGCGGTAGGCTGCAAGCTGATTCATTTGACTACCTGAATTCAATTAAATGCCTGCAATTTTTCCATCATACACACCTCGGTGGTTATTATATGCTCCATGCTAATTTTGTCCATTGGATTATCAACACATGCGAAAACTGGAACCCTCATTTGCCAGTCTGTGGGTTGGAAAACCAACCTCCCCATCCATTTAGCGCTTTAACTCGCATGGCCTAAACTAGCTAAATTCACCTCGATGCCTTCACATCTTGCAATGTGACAGTGCATTGCTTCACCCGCACCTCTTGTCACCATCAAAATAGTGCATTCAAACAAGCTTATCACTTAGTGGGCGTTGGGTAGTCTAGCCACTCTTTACTTGACTAGTGACTTCATTTTCCTCATCACTTAGGCATGGTGATTCTCATGTGTTGTAAACAGTCGCACTATTATCAAGAAAGAGTCTATGCTTCTCTCTAAATTATACATTGCTACCCAAAAATTTACGTCGTTAACTTAGGTTTGCTAGTAAGGAAGATGGAAACACAAACACATCAATTCTGCTGCACACACAGATAATTGCCTTCTGCACGGAGCGTAGTTTGGTCAATTAGATGAATATTCATGTCCTTTGTCAGCAAATTTACTGTTTACTAGTGCTTATCACCACGGCAACCGCGATGGACTGCATCATTAGCGGTAGGATGCATATTGGGGCTCCTAACCACCTGTACTTATTAAAATACCTCCCTTTGCAGGATAATTCCCCACAAAGATGTGAAGTGAAACTTGTCTTTGCGAATCCGTCGTCGTTAAGCTATCTAGGCCGATGCTGTGATTTAAAGGGCGGACTGTCATCAATCTGAGAATATGCCACACCTGAGTGTAGAAGACCGGCACTAGCTGCATATCTGTTCTTCATAGCGCTTCCTCCAAGAACTACTTGCAGTACACACCACCCTGTGCGCTGGTCTACCGTGGTAGCAATTCAAGTGAAGTGCATCTTTCCCCGAAGTGGAATGCTCGAGCGCAGAGTGTTGTGTGAGTCAGGGTAGCGGATGAGACGCTTTGCATCAGACAAGGAATGCACAACGTTAGAATGATGTTCTGAAGTTGTGATGCTCGTTAGTTTAGGCGCAAAGGATCAGAAAACGGTCTTAAGTTCATCAGCGATCCAGAAAGAAGTGATCGTCATCTTTACTGCATACATTTGCAAAGACGTGGAATGGATGTGAATATTAAGTCTGCTTAGTAGAAAGGAATAAATCAGGAAAGCAACTAAAAAAATTTCTAAAGTTTTCCTGAATCCCATTCAAAATGAGTAAATGTGTTACTACGATGTAACAAAAGGCACAATCCGGGTTAAAATAGCAGTAGTCCAAAAATTTTAGACCAAAGCAGAAAATGCCATGAGGCTTTGGATTATTTTGCAAAAATGTAAAGTAATATGGCACAGTTGAACTCATCGAACAGATTTTGTCCAGGTGTAGAGTTGGAAGCCAAAATCATCTATTGGCTGACGATTTTCTCACTAAAATTTATCCACACTTTTAATGGCATGGCGAAATCAACTTCGCTATGAACAATTCATTCTCACACATTTGCTTATGGATAAGAGTGTGCCAGTAAGCGAAATCCACGCGTGCTATCAGTTACATGGAGACAGCAATTTTGCCAGAATAATTTCATCCACACGCACAGTCACACGGCGAGTTCAGTGTCAAGAAGTTAGCACACAGCATCGCTGAGTCCTTCTGCACAGCACTTGCCCTAAACAACAGCTTTCATCACCACTCACAGTCACATGGCAGAATCAAATTTGCCACTCAGAATTCGCTCATTCTCCTTTTCACATCACAATATCATTCCTTTTTAAACTTTATTCACAAGTGGACGCGCATGGCCAGTGCTGTTGCATCAAGCACAATCCATCAATCCACACTTAAAATCATATGGCGAAATGCATTTCAATAACCAACTTCAATCTTGCGTTCGGTCACCTGGAAAAAGTGATTTAACCGAAGGAAATTCATCCACTCCAAAAATCATCTGGCAAGAATTCACTATACAAATGTGATCCGCACTTCTAGTCGTATTGCAACATTGAAGTAGACAAACATAATGTGTTTACATTTGCATTAAATCGGCAGTGCCTTCGTGATCAGATCATCATTGCGTAGCCAAATCAGCGTCACAGAGTTGAGAGCATCCACGCATGCATTCGTTTAGCGAAGCGTTTTAGTATGTAAAATTCCACCTCGTGTACAGTCACAGGACGAAATCAGAACCCAACAGCCTAAAGAATCTCATCATGCAGTCTTGTGGCAAACAACTAGCTTATGACCCAGAAGCGTCAACACTTGCAGACATATTGCAAGGTTCAATTTACCGAATGCAATTTGCCCACTCGTGTAGTCGAATAGCAAAAATACTACAAGAAAGTGAAGGATACTTACAAGGTAAAATCCAAAGGTCCAAACATCATTCAGACGGACGGAGCCAATTTTGACTAAACTCAATTAGTCCACATGCAGTGTGACATGGCGAATTCACTGCTATGAGAACTTTCCAACCCATGGCACAGACCTGGAGCAAAGTGATCCTCCTACGCAAGATCCGTCCGCACTTACTGCTGCAACAAATTCGGATTTCTCAGGCAAATTTCATTCATTCGCTTGGCCATGATGCAAAATATTTTTACTTGGATAACTTGACCACAAGTGAACTCAAGCGGCACACTTGATTTCACTGAACGTACAAGTTAGCGTTTCGTATGCAGAACAGGCTTCTGAACCCTTCACATGTCTGTGCATTCGCTGACTATGTCATCTAGCACTGTTTTAAAGTGTTAGTAGAGTCTCCCATCCTCAATTTATTTAGAAGAGTTATCAAAGCATTTGGATTTACGCTTGCAAGGTGACAGTTGGCTGTTTAGCATTATTCTGATGCACACACTTTGTCTTCCACCCTAAAGCATTATTTAGCCCTTCATTGTGCTGATACATTTTGCTTTTATAACTTGTGCTCTAATACATCCTAAGGAGACGAAGCCGTACACATTTTTACCACCGTCTTGCTACCCAGGCGCTAAGGGAGTCAAAACTGTGTCAGACCATGCAACACTGGAGGCCGCGTCACCCTCCACACCCAATGACTACTTAATAATCAAAGATTAGGGGTGATTTGATGAATTTTATGAAATGTATGCTGTGTTTTTCCAAGTGGCGAGGTGATGTGGCTTTTCGCAAACATTTTTTAAGATCCAATGCGCTTCTTATGATTTTATAATCCCTTCGGATTTCCGGTTCCATTGCCTAACCTTTTATTCATTGCATCAACTTTCCTCCAATTCTATTCATCGAGCTGAACATAAATTTCACAGCGTGCCGTCTCACCACCTCTCCAATCGCTTTGCTCAGTGGTGGACTCATGTGCAAGACTACGCTGATTTCATAATTAGCAGTGAATGGAATCAATGCCCCAGCAAACGGTGAAGCATGTGATGGTATCAGCTAGTGAGCAGTGGTGATGCAAGGAGATCACGAATCAAATTACTAGGATGGAGTAGAATGCAACTGTGTGCATTGACCTTGACATTGATCAGAGTGTGCCGTTGCTGCTACTGCCCTCTACATTCAACCACACTGTTAGTGCCGAAAGCCAGCACTGTTGGTCGCTCGTGGCATCAGAAATGTGAAGGTATTTGGATGTGCACAAGGCACAAAAAATCAGCCACAAGTGAGCTCAAGCGGCACACTATTTTATAGGACTAATTTCATTTACACCTGCAAGAATACGTTAAAATAGGTGGGAAAAGCGAATCGAACGTGCAAGTTAGTGTTGCGAACGCAGCATAGGGCATTAAACCCTTCACATGTCCGTGTCATTCGCTGACTGTGACATCCAGTACACTTTTAAAGTGTTAGTAGAGCCTCCCACCCACAATTTGTTTAGAAGAATTACCAAAGCAGTTGGATTCACGCTTGCAAGGTCACAGTAGGCTGCCTGATGATTAGGTACGTATTTATTTCTTTATTTTCCACTATTTATTCAGATTAGTACTGAATACGACAGTTTAACGTGTGCAATAGGACATTTAATAAAGCTTTTTGCTCAGCATAAATTAGCAAGTTAGTGTTTCTCGAAAAGCATTTATGATAGTGGACATTGAGGCTCGCCACCTTCATAATTACAAAATGGTCGGTTCGACAGGAAGGCGCCAGCAAGCAGTTGGAGCCGACACATAATCTCGACACGTCTGATGACTTGGCATAACAAGATGAAACTAAGTAACATCAACTAAAGTTGGAAACACTCCAATGTTATAGAAATCACGCGTCGTGGCAAAGACCTTGGAACGATCGGACACCATGAACTATGAGTGCGACGGCGAATAAGCATGCACCAGATTTGGGGAGACGGCTTTCTAATGAGGTGGCTATTCGCTAGCTCATTTTTTGTGACTAGTGCCTAGCAAATTACTTCAGCAGGCAAAGAATCCTTGTCACATTTTGCTGGTTGTACAGGCATATTTACTGGTACAAACCTCCTTCCTAGATGCCGAGTATCAAACGTGCTTTAGGAGTCAATACAATGACAATTAAAACCGGTAAGTCTCTCGTGCACGTAACGCAGGTTTGGGACAGCCCTTGTAGCAAGCATGGAAGTATGTCAATTTTTGCTAGTATGAATGCATTTAACTTCCTATAAATCTCAGGCACTTGACATACAAGCAGTGCTGTTAGTCCAAATTATCAGTTGTTTACAGCACTCTGCAGCATCACTAACCAACAACTCAGCGTCGGTTCTTTCCAATTATGAAAAAATTTTGCCTAAATGCCGATATGCTTTGTGCGTTTTTTTCTGCTACCATGATTTACAATGCGTTCTACAACGCTATTTATTAGGAAGTTGGTTTAAGAGACATCTAGTAACACATTCTGGGAAAAATCACTAGTGCCAGCGTCAAAATAATCAGTTTTACCTCTGTTGTTGACAACAGTGGTGGTAGTCTGTCCTTTTGTTTTGGAGCTAACATAACTGATCACCTGTCCATTCGTATCCTTGGCTCCATGTAGCCATTTACTGGAGGACAGGAAATTAAGACTAGGGGTGTGTCATCGCTTCCTACACAAAGCACTGCCTTTATTGCCCTCCTAATATGTGACCCCATTCCATTTTTCAAGTTTGACCACGTGGCCTGTGCTCGATTGCCCATCCAGCTGTTGTCTAATCATTCTGCTGCTGTCTTGGCTTGCTGACATTCAGAAGGATGTTGCTGCCTGATTATGAATGCAAGAATAATCAGCATTTGTTCTGAAAAAGCTGGATCAAAATATGATGCAACTTAAACTTTATAAGCTTCGCAACCGGTAGGCACTCGGAATTGATCGACACATTCTTGCCAAGATCCTAGACAGGCTAAAAGGAAGGGGAATTGAGATCGCATCATGCTCAAATTAGATGATTATTATATCAAATGGTTGCAACAACTTTCTTTGGCAATGCAGAACTGCTCTCTCTTGAGGGCAGGCTCGCACAGAGGTTGGGTCTCATACATTGACAGCCTGAGCCACTTCATCTATTTTCGTTATTCCGGCATCTAATCCGCCTTCTCTCAAGGTGGTCGGCTTGCTTCGGCTTCGACTGAGGGAAAGTTGAAACAGACAAGTTGAAATAAGGGGATTGATGGAACAGTTATGAACACAAAGTAGAATGAAGGATTCACAAGATGAGTGGCAGGCCGAATTTCGGCCATGAATCTGCAGACTGCTGGCCGAGGAAATAGTGTTTTTTTAAGGAAGATTCTTCACTGCTACGAGATCTGGGTTGGTGGATTTAAAGAGCCCACAAATATGAACCATAACAACGCTGCCATCAGAACAGCCAAGCTGATTTGAAGGCAATCGCAGCGGTTTCTGAAAATAGTAATGCAACCTACAAGGTTGATTCGACAACGAGAAAAGATGAACAATGAGCTTAGTGTTACAGACGCTAACGCATAACAAATCGGGACCCTTCGCATGAGGTGCGAGCGTAATCTTACCCTGAGAGGAAGGTCCATTTAGCGCCAGATGGAAAAGGTTTGGAATGGTAAATTGGCAATTTCGTGACGCCTACTACCTTTCCTCGGTAGACCTTCCCAGATGAAAAGCTGATCAATCTGTGAGCCACCAAAAAACGGCAAAGCTTCGTTGGTATTTTACGAATGTACAGTCCGTTGACCACACATTGATACCGTAGAAATAGAGAGTTTCACCCAACGGCAGCTCAGGACATCGATACTATGGAGTACTGACCTACAGCGACTGGAGATTAGTCAGCCAAATTATTCAATCAGTTATGAAAAAAGAGGGTGCTACTTGGTGTGTCTGCTCGTGAAGAGGATAACCCATGGGCCTAGCTAGGCGAAAGTCTGCCAAATTGACAATCCGCTTCTGCTGAGAGAGGTCTGCAAGACAATCCATTCGCGTTGCCATTTTATTTCATTTTCTGTGGTAAACTGCAATGCCATACTATTGCAGTTCCTCGTACCAGCGTGCAACTTAGCCTTTGATCCTCCTTAAATGTTTTAATCAAGTCAGAGCCTAATAATCTGTTTCTGCTTTGAGCTATCTCACTATTGGATAGTGTTGAAAGTGTCGAACCACTGCAAATACGCTGAACGGTTTACTTTCTACTGCAATTCTCCGTCTCGTTTTCGGTTGGGACTAGCACTGGTATAGACGATGATGTGTTTGCTGCCCTCTTTTAGTTTGCCTGCGGTGCAAAGGGTTGTGCGTTTTTCTCGAAGTTTAGTAAGGCTGCAATCGGAGCGAAGTAGACCATTCGCACTATTAATTCAGACTTTTGGTTAAACTCCTTCTTTTACGTGAAATGTCTTCCTTAGTTCCTCGGTTAGTTTGCGGAGAAGACTGACAATCTTGCAGGAAACCCATCACTAATTTAAGATTGACGCTGTGCTCATGGATGCCTTTACCACAAACAGGACTGACACCGAGGTAGACTGTGCAGCGTTTTGGGCCAAGCTTGGTTAGTAACGTCTGCTTTAGGTGATGAAAGATGGCTGGAGCATTACAGAGTACGAAAAGCCTTGTCTGGAAATGATTAATCTTGCTTGGCACTCTGAATTTCGCCTTCTCTCTGTCTGTCTACTTAAATTCCTGTAGGGATGCACAGCCTCCCCTAACGATGCGATTGAAGAAGCTCACGCTGAAATGGGTAGCTTTTTAACATCATTTGTCATCTCTTTCACTTTTTCAGGAGAGGCAAGGGCATGGGTCTGAGTTGTTGCCAAGTGGGTCTGGCTTCACTTGTGTCTATGGTATGCTATACGATATTTGTTCGTCTGAGTTTTGCTCCTTGACGCTCCAACATGTTCGAATCCTTAGCCAGCAATGAGCGTAGTTCCTCTTCGCCACTGCCGGTGACATGCGCTAGCAGTGAGCAAAGCTTATCAAAGTTGCAAGTGGGAACGACTGCAGCCACGAAAAGAGTACCGCATGTTTCGTCTGTGTCCTTTATCGATGAAGAGGTGACCGAGTTTGTATGCTTGCTTTGCCAGGTAGCTTAGGTGCCTTCCGCAAAGTTTAGAACCGCTTTGGTATTGCGGAGGAAACCAACGCCAAGCACCACATTCCAAGCTAATTCTTCGTGTGTTGTAGATTGCAATGTCTAAATTCTTTACCTATTAGGACTTTCATCTACAGCTTCCCTTTTACCATCACCTTTTCCCTTCCGCAGAGACCGATTTTGCTAAGGAGAGACCAGCGCATAACTTGGTGCGCAGGTTGGGGAAAGCCTAGGGAAGGTGCAATGAGGATGTGTAGGATTCAGCCGGTGGTTGAACGTCTGAGACAGCGATGTCAGACGGAGTTCTTGGCGCTTTCTGGTCGCAACCCAGACCAACCAACTAAGCTCTTTGGTCTTTTTGTCATGAAGCATTAGTCGCTATGATTGTTGTTTGGAATTTCACGCTGAACTGAATGACCGGCTAGCTGGATGCCCTGCTTTGTGGTGTACCCCGCAAAGCTAGTTCTGCTAGGGCTTGCAGATTCCTAGTCCACTCCTAAGAAGTGCAATGGATGAATTCCTCAGCCAGTGGCTGCTCCAGCTAGCCAGCGATGAGTTGTGCTAATACCTCGCAGCATTGGTCAAGGTCAGATTCATGAGAGACCTCTGCCAAACATAACTATTGCGGAGGAGCTTGAAGGATCAGCAAAATTCTTTGCCGCTGTGGATGCAAGTGAATGCTAAACTTAACAGCTTTGCTTCAGTCTTCAATTTTCATACCCTCTTTAAAATGAGGGATCTCCACCGGTGCACCCAGCTGTGTAGGCGATTCCTCTCCTTTCCCTTCTTGCCTTCTATCGCCCCTGCTACAAGAAGGCTGGACAATTTTAGACATCTATACAATGAACATCGGAAAGGTAAGTGATAGCGAAACCAAGGCATTCAATACGAGGGTAGCTCTGGCTCCAAAGCGCGCCTATCGCCTACAAAGTGCATTTAAAGTTCGCAACTACTGCACTCACAATTACCCTTCTGCTCATTAATCGCTAACACTGTTTGAAAATTGAAGCAGCGTGTTCACAACAATGGGAATCCGCTAAATTCTTCTAAGTTGACTACATTTTAGTGTTCGAAGTCCTGGGACAATTTTTCAATTTCAATAGTTTGATTTTTTTAATTTGTACCGAGGTGACAATAATCAGTGTTAAATGATTCGTTCAAGTGTTCTTTCAAGTACAAAGCGTTGAGTAGGCGCGGATTTGGTGTCAGGAAATGTCTTAGCTTTATAGTCCCAAATGAGCGACTGCAGTTGCAAGCCTCATTACCAGAATCCACGCGCTTGTATCGATGGCGAGAAGGCCTGAGAGGAAGGGCCAGAATAGGGTGGCACCACCTTTTTAAGAGAGACATCACCACAACCTCCAGCACCGACCGAGGACAGTTTTGTAGTTAATTATCCTAATTCGCCATTAGAAGTGGCTCCGATTTCTAGAAGTTAGCTATGAATCGCCACAAACAAGCAGAAAGAAAAGTAATCATTTCTACACTAATTCGCAGTTCAAACACGGAATTTTCTCACCCATTGCGATAGCAATTTCTTCAGCATTTAGACTAACATCCTGATCGGCTAAATTAATTTCGAGGACAGGCTGCCTCGGTGGCTTCTTACTGTTCTGCATCACAGTATCAACTATCCGCTTTAACTACCCCATTTCATTCGTGATGGATTAATAGGTGCCCAGGTATTACTTCAATGAGAGAATGGGCAGTGGACTAAACAGAGATTCAGAGTCTCGATGGCATCGCTTTAAAACACCACTAAGAGCAACCTTAAGTTAGGTAAGAAGAACAATCACCCAGCATATAAGGCAAGCTTAAAGGTACAAGAAGGTGGATGATAAAGTGGAGACAATCCAAGCTAGGAGCCACAGGATGCAGTTACTATCTTCGCAAATCCTATGGGAATAGATCTTTCCAGTCGCTTAAGTTGAGAGTTATGACTATTTATGTGCGCTACAAGGGTTAAAAGGGAAGACGAAGGGTACATCCTTTTGCAAACATTTTAATTGGCTTCTATGGCGGATGTCATGGTCATGATTGCCGAGAAGACATGCAGTATTTGCAAAATCCTTTCTTTGCAATCCTAGTGCGCATGTGAGAATAAAGTGGGGCTTCAACTCGCATCCCTTATAGATAAAGCTCGGAAATAAATGTGCTAATATTTAGTAAGCCCGTAGACAAACATTGCACTGCTAATGTGCAAGTGGGTCGTAGTGGAATGGGAACAAAAGCATGGTCTGCTTGATCGTTGCCTCCGCGGTCTCTTTGCTCCTACAAACAATCTACATGGAGCAAACAACTTCTGACGCGTTCAAGATGAAGCAAACAGTGTCACGGACTGACCAACCTAAAAGCGAAATGTAACTTGATATTCACTTTAGGCACGATATTCATATGCGGCTCAAATCCCCATTTCTAGACATAGCAAAACAAAATGCTGCAAAAAAGAGAAAAGGGCCCAAACCTGCCTCTAAATCAGTAAGTATAGTGTATAAAGTGGTGATGGTCAACTAACTGCTACCATCATCCACTTTGTTTCAGCCTTAAAATGACTTCTTGCGTTTGGCTTCTAATTGATTCGAGCATAAAGCAAATTGGACTAAAAAATTACATAACGATTTAACTTTAATACTTTGTTTGTTCGAACTACCGGTTTAGGTCACTTAGGTGGCCATCTTGTTCTAGCCGGTTGGTCGGCCTCCGGGCCGTGCCAACAGCCCCCAAGTCCTCTGCTCCCGGAATATATATATTCTGCCCTAGTACTGCGCCTTCTTTTACCTTAAGGGGAGCCTCGGGACGCTACATTGGTGGCAGCGGAAAGCGGACCCGACTTTGATGGATTTTATCCTGCTCAATGCCGTTTCTGACAAACGTCGGCGTTGTGAAAGAAGTACGTGCTACGGAGGGGAGAACCTTTGGTATCTTGTAACAGAAGGGTCGAGATCGACGTTCATCTTCGACATCTCCCTCGCCCTCGTGTTCGACAGGAAAGCTATTAACAACTGAAGCGACACTAGCCGTGGACTCCAAGCCCAGAGGAGGGCCAAGAGGCGCGCATTTGCTGCAATGAGTGCTACGCGGAATTGATGGCACTACAGGAACACATGCGTTCGAACCTCGACGACTGGACTGGGACGGTTAGCTCGTGGGTGCTTCTCGCAGCACTGATTACGTTGTGATGGCTGACACGGGAAACGGACGAAGGGGAGCGTCGGGGACGACGCTCGAAAGAAGAGAGGGCTGTGTAATGCTTTGTTTGTTCGAACTACCGGTTTAGGTCACTTAGGTGGCCATCTTGTTCTAGCCGGTTGGTCGGCCTCCGGGCCGTGCCAACAGCCCCCAAGTCCTCTGCTCTCGGAATATATATATTCTACCCTAGTACTGCGCCTTCTTTTACCTTAAGGGGAGCCTCGGGACGCTACATTAACAAAGTACAATAATTTTATTCTTGAATAAATTTCTTCATTCCATTGACATGAGAATGGAACTAAAGTCAATCGGGTGGTACTACTAAAAGAGCTGTATAAAAGCATTGCCCTGATTCTACCGTTCGTCGGTTGCAACTTGGTGGAAATTATGCGTGCCACTGAGGTGTGGGGTGTGTTGCACCCCGAAGGAACTATGCAATGATTGTCAGGTTAATGTTTTTACCACACATGGCAGACTGTCACGATTACCAAATTATTGAGGCATCCTTCGATGCTATTAGGCCTGTTGTAGGTCCATTACTACAGGCTGTCACGCAATGCATTAACCTTATTTTCATTAACAACTCCACGTTTTCTTGACGTTGCAGCACGCACAACGCTGCGGTGGAAGCCATTACCTGTCCAAAATTCGGATTCCTTGCCCACAGTACTGGCTATAAGAGAAAGTGGCTGGTTGTTGTTATTGTGGTAAATCTATTTCCCGAAATTCTTTTCTCTGCCCATTTTCAAAACATTCCTGATTACTTTTTCGGTACTTCAGTTGTGTTTGAAAAAGACATACAGCCAAATTTTGGCTTCTCGTCTCGATGTTTCTGCCATTGATGCTGATGATGATGACAAGGAGCTCTTTTAGATTCTCAGTGGAACTAACGACGCATTTATGAATTGACACTTCTTCAAAACGCCGGACCCATGTCTTCTGCTCTAGATCATTCCCTACATTTCGTAGGCTGCAACTCTGACTTAAATTCGTGCTACCTTTCTCCAGTCCCATTGTGTAAACGCGCACATTTTGTGGTCGGAAAATCAAGATTGGAATTCGCTGCAACTGGCGACGAGTAGTTTGTGAATTCCACCAATGCCGGTGCCATGGAACGAGTCGTTATTTGCGTCTCGTAAACAGTAGTTTCAACATGTCCTAGATAGGCCGATTGATGGATTTCAGTGGCCCCATTTAGGATAATGGTGTGCACGGAAGCGTGGTTGACCGCTTTTATTGGCACTAATGGTAACCGCTGTTGATGGCGCAATTGTTTGACAATTCTCATCTGCAGGCTACCTACTGCAGCCCATCAGATGTGCCATTTTTACCAACTATCTAGCACCTGTTTGTCTACTCACCCACGTTGGGATCTATCTTTCAACCATGCTTCCATAGGTCTATCGGCACTTCATTTACTCATCTTGCCAGCTATCCATCAATCCCTTAATCCTCGTCACGATGCACGAATCGCAAATCAATCAGCCATCAATGCCTCTGCAGCAGAACTAGTAACTGTCACTTACGCGTTCAACCACACTCCACTCCATCCCATTACTTCTAAGCACAAGCTGTCCCAAACACAATCCTTTATTGCTTTGCTTTATCTGACTTCGGTTCTTCCTTTTTGGTGCTGTCATCTCTGCCACCTTCATTGTTATTAGCTGTTGTCTAAAATGCAAACGTAGTGCTAAGGTTGGGTGAAATCATACTGTGGTTTGAAACAGATTCGCGGTTAATATTAACTCAGATTTTTTACAAGCTCAGAGGATGTGAACATAATAAGGGCTTACGGCAACAGGCTGAATGACCCTAATGTTGCAATGTCGCTTGCCTGAAAGCGGACAATATTTCAGTTATCATCATAAGAATGTGCATGTCCCACCTCCACATGTTCGTACCTTTGCACATGTCGTGGGCTTTGTATAGCGTCTCAATTCCATATCATTGGAACATGCTACCGCCTTCATTATTTGCTTCGTGATGAAATATCTAGACCTACTATCCTGAGAATAGGAGGTGGGCGCATTTGGAGCTGGCTTAGGTCGCCAACTTAGATCAGCACTAGGACTTGCATCGACCCGCCTAAATGCACCACTTTACCATGTCAGTGGCGCGTTATCTCAAGAGAGCGGTCACATAATCCTCTTGTCTTGAGTCACACAGTGGCGAAGAAGGCAGATAAAGCAGTCTCAGGGACTGTTGCACCTCTGTCAACCTTTATCCACCCACTAGTCCACATGCGAACTCGCGCATTTCGGTCGACAATGAACAAAGGAATCCTCCAAGCATCCAGCGTTTCGAGTCATCCATGACATCGGCTAATAAGAAACTCCACGGCGAAAAAGATTGGTCAACTACATATTTGATGCGAAGACTCCTATTGATAACAGATCAGAATTTGCCACGAAATTTATCATACACCTTACTTTCAACAAACATGAAACCCCATCTTTGATTCGGTCGGCTGCGCAGCTTGGAAAGAAAGCAAAGAAATGGTCTTACCGCTTGCGACTTCTTTACGTGCAGAAGCCATTCCTTATAAATATCATTGGAAATAGGAGAGGGGGTAGGAAACGGTGGTGGACGCTTCGGTGTCTTGAATGCAGAACTCCCCAGTGCCCTCTAAACAGAATTATCCCAAACCAGTGATTCAAACAGACTCTCAAAACACACATACGAATTGTGCAAATATTCCTACCTGGGGCAAGGATCGCTTTTCTCTCTCCGCATCCGGCAGGCGTGGAGCATCTGGAGGCGTACGCGGAGATGAATTCTGCATCGCGTCGCCCTGTTGATGAGTGGTCAATGGCTTAGCAGAATGACCAATGAAGCGCATTCACTAGAGGGTCACAAGCGCCAAGGCTTCGCAGATGACACAGTAAGACAAAGTCAGGTTGTTTTAATGCAATGATACTGTCAAGATAGACTAAACATTTGTAACGAGATGCGAACATTAAAGTTCTTAATTCAGAGACTGTTAGAAGCATGCAAATTCGATTCCAACTTACAGAGAGGATAAAGCAACTGAAAAGGAAGGCTAGTAACCGACACATGCGTAAGAACAAGCTGCAATATTGTTAAAAAGTAAGTGACGATGGTTGCGAAAAGGCAGTAAAAATACAAAAAAAAATTCAAAAGAAATTATTGCAAAAAAAGAAAACAAGTATAAATCAAAAAAAGGAATAGAGGCCTAACAGGAACGAAATGCAAAAAAAGAAAAGAATAAAGGCAAAAGTGGTTGGATGAATGGTGAAAAGGAGGAAATGGACAATCGGTAGCAAAAGGCACGAAAAGAGACTGAGGCGGTGGGAAAGGCATAGGTGAGGCGCGAAAGGCCTCAGTTGAATCGCCATGAGGTATTATAGCAGAATCGGTGGCGCACTGCAGTGAGTGTGAGTGAGTGGGTGAGTGAGTGAGTGAGTGAGAGAGAGAAAAATGGCTAGTAGGAAGCCAAAATGCTTGGATGAATGGTGAAGAGGAGGAAATGGACAATCGGGGGCGAAAGGCACGAAAAGAGACTGAGGCGGTGGGAAAGGCATAGGTGAGGCGCTAAAGGCCTCAGTTGAATTGCCATGAGGATGTGAAGGGGAATCGGTGGCGAATTACAATGAGTGTGAGTGAGTAGGTGAGTGAGTGAGTGAGTGAGTGAGAGAGAGGAAAATGGATGGTTAAAAGCCAAGTTGCTTGAATGAATGTTAAAATGTGATAAAGGACAATCGGGGGCGAAAGACACGAAAAGAGACTGAGGCGGTGGAAAAGGCGTAGGTGAGGCGCGAAAGGCCTCAGTTGGATCGCCATGAGGTTGTGTAGCGGAATCGGTTGCTAAATGCAATGAGTGGCAATAAGTTACTGAGTTAATGTAAGATGGATGTTTGGAAGCCAAAATGCTTGGATGAATGTTAAAAAGGTGATTATGGACAATCTGGGGCGAAAGCCACGAAAAGAGACTGAGGCGGTGGAAAAGGCATAGGTGAGGCGCTAAAGGCCTCAGTTGAATCGCCATGAGGTTTTGAAGCACAATCGGTAGCGAATTGCAATGAGTGTGAGTGAGTGGGTGAGTGAGAGAGAGGAAAATGGATGGTAAAAACCAGGTTGCTTGAATGAATGTTAAAAAGTGATAATGGACAATCGGTGGCGAAAGGCACGAAAAGAGACTGATTCGGTGAAAAAGGCATTGGTGAGACGCTAAAGACCTCAGTTGAATCGCCATGAGGTTGTGAAGCAGAATCGGTGGCGCATTGCAATGGGTGGGATTGATTGGGTCTGTGTGAGTGAGTGAGAGAGAGAGAGGAAAATAGGTGGTAAGAAGCTAAAATGCTTGGATGAATGGTGAAAAGGAGGAAATGTACAATCGGGGGCGAAAGGCACGAAAAAAGACTGAGGCGGTGGAAAAGGCGTAGGTGAGGCGCGAAAGGCCTCAGTTGAATCGCCATGGGGTTGTGTAGCGGAATCGGTTGCTAAATGCAATGAGTGGCAATAAGTTACTGAGTTAATGTAAGATGGATGTTTGGAAGCCAAAATGCTTGGATGAATGTTAAAAAGGTGATTATGGACAATCTGGGGCGAAAGGCAGGAAAAGAGACTGAGACGTTGGAAAATGCAAAGGTGGTGCGCGTTAGACATCATTAGATTTGACATTTTGACTACTATCATTGTCTTTTTCACTGGATTTACCTTTTGCTCGTTGTGTTCTTTAATCTTTTTTTAATTCGGCACCGCCTTTTTGATTTTTTGCTCTTCTTACTTGTTCCTCTTTTGTCTGCGCTTTGATATTTTAATTATCTCTTTATGGAAGTATCTATTTTATTTGTCTTTCTTTAGTCTTTCTTAATTTTTTAATCTTTTTAGCTACGCCATTTGCAGTCAACACTGACAGCTCTTTTCTTTTAACTTGCATGAAGTAATTATAACATTTAAACTGATAATTTCTTTTGTCATGAATGCACCTTAGTTAGCTTTTAATGAATTTGAATTAGGTCCCAGTTTTGTTTACAGCCGCTCCAGTACCAACAAATATTTGTTCTCTTTGCTCGGCTGACCGGCATTACCTGATGCTCTCTTTTCTCTACTTAGGTTAAGTCATGATTTTCTGGTTGCTTCGAAGGCACCGGTGTGTGCTTGGGCACGAATTTATTCCAGCTCTACATCTCAACAATCAAGTCTATCTTTTTCCCAAACAGTGGACAACACAAATCCATTAAATAAGAGACATTGCCAAAACAATACCAGACATATGCGCGATGCGGAAAATTAAGAGGCGCTAGGAGATAGCAACTGAGGGGTGGTTTCGAGAGGAGGAAATGTGACGGTTTTAGAAGAAATTACTTTGCTGTAATTAAGTGGGATGCCAAAGACACAATTCCGACAAACATGTCGAGCTGAATGGAATGGGCACAAATGGATAAGGACGTAGAATTGAAGTCACACCATCCAAGGTGAGAAGAATAGCCCTGCATGGCCATCAGCGGTGGCTGACACCGGAAGCAATGCACTTCAAATGTAACACCTTCGGTTAAAATTGTATGCATAAACAGGCAGGCGAAACAACTCTCATGCTTGCCAACTCAGCTTGCGAAGCTGAAACATTTCAGTCTGCTGCGTGACAGATGCCAAATAAAAAATTAAAAACACAACCTAATCAAGATCCGAGTATCCAACTCAACAAGCCACCGAAATGAATTAACAATTATTCTACACCAAATGAAATGGCTGCGGATGCAAATGAGATTGGATGTTGTCTTGAATTACCCTTTTGACGAGAGAGGTGTGGATTAGCTGTGACTGGTCCGCGAATGCAAGCCATTATTATGGTCCTCATTCCTGCATTACATTTCTAATACGCGGGAGTTTAGTTTCGAAAAGGCGCGTTTTACTACCATCTACTTGTAAAAATGGTCTACTCAGTGTAGTCAGCAGCAAGTAATTTGCATCTTAGAAGAATGTGGATGGATAGTGCCTACGGTTCGCATGGGCACTGTCGCTGGCTCTACTCCCATCTCTTGCTCAAGCTTTTGCTCCAATGCCCACGGATGACCGAACGCATGTTTGAATCTGGCGTGACGTAGAGTGGCTTAAAATAAACACTGTGAATAAATTCTCTGCTTTAACCAGGCGCATCCAGTTGCGAAGAATACGAGTCTCAAAACACTACCACCATCATGATTAGTGAAGGCTACTTCGCAAAATTATTAGAGAAGGCGATCTGAATTTCGATGGTAGATATTCCTTAGACCTGTTCCATAAGCCCTATGCAAACAGAATGCTAGGTCCAAGGACTTCACTGGCTTCGTATTCATGCAAGCGGTGACGTGTACTCAGTCCTCTGACTTCCCTTCGCACAATGCTCTTCCAAGAGCGACCTCAGGAGCGTCATCATGGGGGCAGGATAGCGAGTCACCTAACTATAATTTCAAGACTACTTTCCTTAAGTCTGTACAGTGAGGTTTCCTTTACAGGCGAACATTTGACAAGAGTGTGCATAGGTATTCTAGCCTGGGAAGGCTAGGCAGATATATTCGCCTTAAATAATCACTGTCGCTACTTGTTTGGCTGATCAGAAGCCAACTCAAATACTCTGTTCAGGTTTGTAAAACCTGACATAGGATTTTTGCTTTTAAGCTGCCACTTTGCTGATATTATGTTCAATTATCCTATGCCGTATTAGAGGCGGAAGACTCCAAAAGGCTGTGCCGTTATTTCTCAATGCAAAAACCGACTCATGTTCCCTTCGACGTGACTGAAGTTAATCCACACTCATCCCTGGTTCTTCACAAAGAAAAAGAGCTGGTAGACAACATGCTGTCCTCTGTCTCCAAGCAAAAGCTGTGCAGGCGCAACATCGTGACACAGTCGCTGTCTGACAACCGGCAGTTCTTCTGTATTTGTCAACGAAATTTCGCTTCATTCTCATCTTTACGTGCGATGCTTTAAAATGCAAGTGTCAAAGGAGGAATTGCTCCAGCTTTTAAATAATGGTACTGAAGACACTCACTTCACTTAAAACTGTGGTTGTTCAGTGCGTGTTTGAGTGTTTTAAACGCAAAAACACTGTAAGATCTTTGAACTTGGCTAACAGAAGTGACAAATTCAGGAGCAGATTCGCAAAGCCAAATTCATTTTGGTCAGAAGTGTACTTGTAAGTAAAAACTATTGGTTATGGCCTGGTTTTAGGCAAGACTGTTGAGATGATGTGTAGTCTCGCGCTGCACCTCGTCTACATTGCTGCGTTCTCACATAACTGAAAGTCAATTTCTGTGTTTGCTTATCTGTCTCTTGCCATCCTCCTCTCCAGCTCACCTCTGTGGGTCTGTATTGATGGTGTGATGCAATTCATTTAGGTTGAAGTAGAATCGCTGACGCGTGGTGTTCGTGTCACCTTTTGCACTTTGATTTGGGTTGACGATGAAGAGCGTAGGCAAAAGAGGCAAAATGTTCATGAGGCGAAATGTGTGGGAGGCGAAAAAGGAGGACTTAATGGCAGAGATCATCACACTTGGTAGACTACTAGTTCAGTGGCCTGTGTCAATCATTTGGTAGCTTAATAAATGGTTAGGTGACCTCGGGGACCATTTTATTGTGAGGATTTTCGGAGCAAACGCGAGGTCATCTTAAGTAATTCACATTGTTCAGTAGCTATTGCTTTGAAACAAGAGCATTGTTTTCGTTCCATATCGAATGATGTTGACATGATAATAAATTCGTGTGGTTCTTCGACTTGGAAAACAATCTGGAATGCTAAGTTAGGAGCTACTCTAGTGCTGCAAGAGTCGGCTTAAATAACTGGCGTTGGTACCTCCTCTCGAAACACCGATTTAGCTATATTCCCACTACTTTACTCCTTCCAGTTCACTTACTCCTCCAACTTCATTCCGATCTATGATAACTTACACGGAGAATGCGACCTTTGGTAAAATGAATTACAATGGCCAAGAAGGACCGCGTTGATAACGTCTGAGAAGAGGATTGTGATGTCTCTTTTACCTATCTTAGTCATCGCGTGTGCACTTGTCTCACGACTAGCAGTGAGTGGGCGCACTCACTCACTGTGCAAGCACGTAGGCGACCACCGCCGACGTCAATGGTGAGCACAAGTAGTGTCGAGACAATTGACATGTGAAATGAAATTAGCTCTTGACTTTGAATTACCGCCAACAGTAGAATTAGTAGCTCTCAGGGATTTGAAATAATGCGGGTGCATCTAGACTCTAAGCAAAAGCAATTTTCAATCTCTCGCCTTATTGTCAACTCTTCGTTCATTGCTTGCAACTTAATTCGTCCTGTGTGAGAACTCAAATTGCCACTCTTTCTCTGGAGTTTTGGCTCAAAGTGATACGCTGCTGGTCATATTAACAACAGCGGATAAGCGGGGCAAATGATCTCGTTCATGCCGGCCACGGTATTGAACCAAAGTAAATATCGCACCCTGGACTGCGCAGCGCAATGCATTAAGCTGGCTGCAACACCAGTCCACCGATACAGCACAAAATTTGTGACTGCCAGTGAGATTTGTGTGACTTTATTCTTACATGTTACATTGATGATGTCTGGGTATCAACTAAAGTTAGCTGGCGTCTCTACCATACGTGAAACTGCATTGGCGGAAGGCTTGTCATGACAATGAAGGTAGCCCCAAGTTGTCCACTACTTGTCACAGCTTCTTCTAAATGTAGCATCTGCTAGTCCCCTTCTAGTTGTGAACCACCCCGTCTGTGTTTCAGAGGTAGTCCTCTCACTCAATCGCCACTCGTGAATGAAATTCATGCCCTGTGTGATAGTGCTATCAGTGACACTCTGTGAGTGCCTCATATTTCACAAGTCCTCCCATACATACATCTAAAATTACTCCCTGATTGTGATTCACTCCGTGACAAATGATTGGTGTGCACGTAGCTGCACCATAGACGCAAGATAAGTATTCCCCGCCTGACTAAACACGCTCACCTGCATCTCACTCAGATTCGGATTTTCTTGCTTCATTTCATTAATATTTACCATACTTCGTGGTTAGAAGTTATAAAAGAAGCAGTTAGAGCAGTCGATCGATTGGTGCTGTGATAACAGGTATTCATCCAAATAAGAAGCGCTGAGGCGATCAGCAAAACAGAGTAAAATGCACCCCAGCCTGGCATCAGTGGTGTGGGCATTGCGCAAACGCTTGTAGACCTGTCAGCACATGCTTCTAATGTGCACACTAGTGTGTTTCGACTACCTCACACGCGCGAGATGAGTCGTGCCATACGTTACCTCATAATTTTTGCGAATAGCTGGATGCCTACACATAAGCTCACGGTCTGTGCTAGTCCAAGAACTTCACATTTATTCATGAGAGCAGAGTGGTCAGTTATGTGATTGATAGTAGAGGTCCTTCACCTTTCGGCTGGAGTTGCTATCTCAACAAACCAATTAGTTGATTTGATGGATTTAATTGGGAGCCATACGACAGCTGGGTAGTGGCTTCGTGATGGAGGTTGTCGTGCATGGAAAGACCTCATGTAGCACTTCACAGTCTCCTCCAACACATATGCACCACCCATCCATTCCTCAGGCCATTCAGTTACTTGTGTTTGTGTGTGTGTGTGTGTGCATGGTCACTTCAGTGAAACGCGGTCAACATGATAGAAACCCTGCATGTTCTGCATAGTTTCAGTCCGCCGCATCATCGAAGTGGGGTGTAATGAGCATCAGCTTAATGCTTAACAGTCATTCAGGCATTCAGTTAAGGTAAAATCCCTGCTAATACTTATCTCTTGCCAAAATCGTTATATTTTAGGCATTCAAGAGGCACATTTTATCTGACCCTTCATTTTTAAGAACTTGGCGCTTGTCATACTCGCACTTCTTACACCTCCGCACCTATGACAGAACAGTGGTTGGTATTTTGAGGCTGAAGGTCTTCTCACTTTCTGTTTCACTGCGGTTTCATCGTACTAGCCAATCCACGCTCCGAAATTTAATTAAAGGCCCTATAAATGCACACATACTACTTGGATGGTCAGCACCAAACGAGATGATACGAATTGTCACCATTCTTATTTCTGTTGCCCTCTTCTCAGGTTTGTATTCTTTTCCTCAATCTCAATTTACTTCTTTCCAATTTCACGTGCGATGGTAGTTCTAAGTTGTGGTCCACAGCAGCTCTTTGATTGGGACATCGGGGCACGCCACGAACACAGCTAAAGGGGGTTAGACAGAAAAGGAAATTCAGAGAATGACTGGAGGTCAAAACAAAAGATGATTATTAGGTTCAACGTCACAGCGCAGCAGGACCAAAGCAGACAGATGTTCTGTTTTGTAGACGCAACCACGCCAACGCTATGGGGGTCACGAGTCGTTGGAAAGGCGTCTGGATCATCAGGCCCGATGTATTATCAGATCAGCAAAGACTTTGTACGTTTCCCAACCAACGTGCTAGACTGAGCATGCACTAACCTGGAATAATGTTTCTTTCGGTTGAGATGAATATTTGGTAGTTTGTCTGTTGTAAGCGAAATGAAGCCATTTGCACCAGTATGTCAGCTTCGTCTTTGTGTTTGTGATTATGTGTGAACGTTTACTTGTGTAATCTCTCTTCTTAGAATGCGACTCTCAAACGCAATTCAACGCAAGGCGATTTAACAATTGGAGGGGAGAGCTGTGGCGCCAACGGAACGGTTTGGGGCAGCCTGTGCAGCAAGGGTGATGGTATTCCGCATTTTCCTGATTAGCATGCATTGCAGTTAATGCAAACCACAACGAATCGGTGGTTGACTAGTGTCTAATAACAATAATCGGCTTTTAATAAGAAAATGCAGAGTCACTGGCCGTCTTTTCAAAACCAACTCTTTTAAACTGCATCACCTATGGGGGATGGAAAAGACCGCTTTACCCCGCCTTAATAGATTCACCTCCCCTCATCGCTTCACCAAACATTGCGCTGAAGTACTCTCATTTGAGAAGTAATTAATCACGCTAATTTTCACCAACGAGGATCTGTAGTTTAAAACACAAACTCTACATTTTCCCAAAAATGCAGCTACTGTGGTGAAATGTTACAGAATCAGTAGGATATTTCAATGCTTTAGGCAATGTTACCATCACAATGGCCAACGTGAAGGCGCAAGAGAGTTTGGTGATGATTGGAACTGGCTCCAGCAATCCAATCTCCTCAACAACATACTTTGTACCAAAATGCCAGTTCCCAACACCTGCTCTCGGTAATGTGTTCATTGACTTTGCCTAACATTGAAGAAAGATGTCGAGTGAAATGCAAATAGTGCACAACAATTCTGTGGTGCAGGTGCATAGCCTGCCAATAGCTTTAGCAATGCCTCGCTCGTGCACCTAGTTATTAATCTGTCAACGTGGGTATTTAGTTGTCCCTAAATTATTGCATTTTGTTAATATGGTTTTCAGCTAAGGAATTTTGCTTTAAATCAGTGGAGCTGGAGGTTAATTTGCCGTGCCACTTTGCCTGTTAGATGAGGTCGACCTGAGAACGTCGTTTCCCCTCTCGCGCTTTGTCATGGGCTCCAAGTCATTCAGTGTTAGCTTCGCCGTTCGAGGCGCAAACAGCAATTCGAAGGTAGGCAGGCCTGGCTTATTCATCCACTTCATGGATAATTGTGGCAATCCACGATCAACTATCTCTGCTGTATTCCACACGTAGTAAAATCTCACGCTCCTTGAGACAATCGTCAGCAGAGTAAACTTCTCCCTTGCACAAATGAGCAGTGTCAGCTTCTCCAAAGTCAGCTTTCTGATGCATTATAAATCTGTGTGTGTTAACGTTAATTAGGTCAAATTCGAAATAAATGGAGCAGTTAAATGCACGTGGTTGGGAACTACACTTTACCTAAGTCTCGACAACTTTTGCGGTAAGTCGAACGGCCTTTCAACTGAGCTCCATGCTGCATTGTCATGCACCAAACCCTCCTCAGTTTAAACAGCAACTATAAACCCTGATGGCAAGTTGCTCATTGGTAGCTAAACAGCGTCCTTTTCTACTTCCTACTTCCCAAGATGTGATTAGTTGTGCGTCAATTGTAGCTCCCTTGGTGAAGGATGTGAACAGGGACTTGCGCATATTTAATGGATACTTTCAAACAAAAACCACCATATCCCATGAAAGCTTCACATTCACTGGCAGTACAACGCTTGTCAGTGTATCTATCGACTACACCCAAAGAGGTACGTGTGACAAACTCAACTCTGTTAATTAAGTTTGCAGGATGAGGTGGACGTATGGGAATTCTATTTTGAGACCAATCCGTGAAGCCTTGTGGTTTGAAGCCTGTTTTATATGAATTATTATATTCCCAGCAGTTTGTTGGCCTAGGTATGAATTGATGGACATTGTAGGGGTTGGTGATCAGTTATAACGTGTTTCATTATTATGATCCTTATGCATCTTGTGCGAGAACTAAACGCGCCCCGTTTGACTGTGGGGAGGCTGGAAGGGAGTTGGTTTGTGATTTTGAGGTTTAGCAGAGAGTAATGTATTTTGTGTGTTTGTTTGCATGTGATTACATAATTATATTTGTTAACGTTTTTGGGAAGTGTGTTTGTGTGTGTTGATTTGAACTCATATGTTGTTGCTAATTGTCTGTAGGGATTATTTGAATCGCGATGCTGTCAACTTCAAGAAATCGCCTGATACCATTTGAATCGTTGTTTATTTGAGTTAGGCTAATCATTTTGTGAATTCCATGACTGTACACAAATCCACTAACTGTGTAGCAAAGTAATAACGCATATCAATAAAACGAATTGCGTCTGTGTGTTACTGTTCCCACGCAATGCTATGAGTAGTATTACTATCCCCAGGAACATCGCCGGAGGTGGAAGAATGCAATTGTAAGTTGAAAGAACTTATCCATTGTCCCTGTCGGCAATTCACCGAAACTGACGTCTTTCAGCATAGTCACCCAATTGTAGAATGTGTAGCACAGTTTGCAACACCAATGCACTTTTTGCTACTTATTTGAACTTCTACAATATCAGGATGTAGCTTGTCGCTAATCACACTTCAACATAAAGATTTTGTAACCATACGTTGTGAGAGTAACATGTTTATTTTGAGTGTAATTCTGCTCAGCATGCATTGGTGCATTCAACTCCGCATTACTCAAACCTGAATTGTTTGCAAATCATTCGATTCAGAAGCGAGTCAAAGCATCCGACTAACCAATTTTGAGGGCCGAAATCTTTGTATGGTTTAGCGTTCGCAAATTTAGTGCGAGCTAGAAGGCCTAACAAATTGAACCCAGCAGTTGTCAATGCATTTTCTTTGTCAACACCGCTTAAGGGAAGAGATTCTAGTTGATGGATCAGTCAATACAGCTTAGATGCGAATAATTAGGCAAGAAAAGGACAATTTCACTTGAACTTAGCAAGTCTTTGATGAGCTGTTTTCCTACTGCTTGCAACAACGGAGAGTAGGAGTGGGGCATAATCCAGCGCGTCAGGATTATTTTGCTCCAAATAATTTTAACTTTGCACGAACCTCGTTTACTTTGACACTGACTCTGTTCTTAATTCCATGCAACTAAGCAATGATGACCTCCTCCGGTAAGTCCCAGAGTTGATTGCCCCTTACCAGTCCTGACACACTGATCAACTTGTCTAATCATCAAGTGACTGGGCTAATACTTCTGCACATTTACATTCCGCAGGTCCTGCGGTAATATACGCCATCGAAGGTAAGGCACCCGCTTACATTGTTGAGACACGCCGAGTGTGATGACTGTTTGTTGGAATGCTCATCAACAGCTGCTTATTTTGCCTCAAAGCAATTCTACAGCAGCGTGCATTGTTTGTTAATTTAAGACATTGACATAGCTACACGTTATTTCCCTTCATTTAGTACTACTGCATTCAGAGCATCCCTTGTATGCTTCCTCGCTACTCAAATGCAGTGCCTGCAAAGGCAACCCTAAATAACTCCCAAGAAGCCTCGCCTTTACTTAAAATTGTTACTCCATGTCAGCAACTTCTGTAGTTGTTGGCAGCTTGATTATTTTAGCTCTGGTGGCATGGCTGTTGATGAAAGCACTGTTGTGTTAGCAACCGCTCGAAGCACAGAGTGTGGTGCATGCTAAAGAACTGCTTGAAGTCGAACTTGTTACAACTTCTTCCGCGTAACCTTTTCTTACTTTAAACCTTTTGACTTGTGTTGATTTCCAAACTACAAATGCGTCCTTATTTCGATATGTTTTAATTTGGGTGCAATGCCTCGTACAGTATTTGCATTCGCACCAATAGCTACAAGATCCGAAGGATGCCCCAAGTATCCGCTCAGTAAAAATTTTCTTCGAGCCAACTCCTAAGCAGCAAGCGAACGAGATCAATGAGGTTGCCGCTGCTTTCGACTGGGTTTGGGAAAGTATTGCTGCTAGTCTCAATGAGTAGGGTAGAGGAAGAGATAAACTGGGGCTTTTTCATCAAAATTGGACCAATTGTAGTTGTTGCACACTGCTGCAGTTGGTCATGTCTGTCAACAAAGCCAAGAGGATAGGGTGACCGTTTTATGAGGTTGTGTAACAATCATTAAGCACTTGAGCAAACCGCATTTGCGCAACTGCAACTCTGGTGTCGAATCTCACCCATTGAAACTCATCTAAATAAATGCATGTCTGTTATGTTCTGGGGTCATTATACGCAACAATAGCGCTAAAGTCCCACATTCTGTTACTTTTGAACAAGTGCATAAGTGCCACCTACTTAAGCCAGCTCTGCTACACAAGAGTCGTGACTGCCATTCACCTTGAAAGGATTTATTGTAGTCCCATGCAACAGGTAAGATCATGAAGTCATTAGGGAGTCTCTTTGTTTCGCTGCTACTCAGAGCGGTAAGATTTTAAGGGACATGCAAATGTCTTGGTCGCATGAGGCCACTGGTTTCATAGTGTTTGGCACCTCTGTTTTGTTCAAATGGAATGGGGGATTTGCATCCCTACCATGCAATAATACATCTAAGCAACTACCCGCTGAGCTGTCAAGTAGGAATCTAGCCTCCGTATATGAGTGTCATTTTTCTGTTCTCAAAGTAAATTACCAGTTCTCCTCCATTATGCGGGTCTACAGATCGGCAGACAAGTGGGTGAAAAGGACAACTTTTCTGAGTAAGCAGATGTTAACCAGGTGGACCACCTACGGCGGGCTTCGTCAAACTCAACTGGCAAGCGCATCAGCTGGCCATCATGAGCAACCAGCTACCACGCACTCGGCCATGACAAGCTATAAAGACACCATGCAGCCAGTGAGAGACCCTGCCACGAACGCATATCTCGACTAAAGAAAATTAAGTGAACCTGAACTAGATGATGTATTTTCTTGTGCGTGCTCTGTAGAGGGATTAGAAAAGGAATGTGGCTTGGCAATAGCCCAAAAATGAGGATCAAATTTGTGCGCTTAATGAGGATTTGGGTGGTTAATCGCTTACTCAACGTAAATCGTTACCAATTTTGCTCTCTTAGCCCATAGCGTTTGCAAATTTTAACCGAATGTGTAAAAGAAGGTTATCGACTATCACACCGCGTGTTCCTTAACAGACGCCTCAGACAATTTACTGCCAGCTTTGCATTCAGCTAGTCAGTAGATGAGTTGGATTCGCCCAAGGAGTGCTCATTCACCCAATCACTCACTGCTAATTGTGGCACTGAATTCGCCTTGAATGCATGCGCAATATTAGTAGAGCTGTGCATGCGATTCTCCCATCGCCATGTAAACCCCGATGGTGTGAACGATGATGCGGAGAGAGGAATCCTTGCTTGCATTTGCAAACTGCTATGAACAGCGTTCATTCCTTGTCACTCTTAGAAGCGAAAAGAATGAAATACATCGTAATCACCATTCGGCAATCAAATGCACTTGATGCAAATTCGTCGCCACATTGCTTAAGCACTAAAATAACGCATTTGAAGCAAACCGTCTGGTAAGGCTGTGCATAATGTGTGGCGAAGTGGTACGCTTAGAACTGTACGATGCTGTTTGTAGCCAGGAATGCTTCCTCGTGCTCAAGCGCCGTATTGATGCATGTGCATGAGCAGATAGTGAAGTGGCCTGCGAAAGTGGTGGGTAAAGTAAATGCAGTTGCCTATGTACCGCTCTCCCTAAGATGGAGTGCTGCTCTACCCAATGCTTTCTGTGCCATCTGAGGCAATGTACCAGCTTGCTGAAGTCTCACCGCCAGCCCTATTCCTCATGGGTATATCATCCTAAACTGACTTAATAAGTTTGTGTTTTTGTCAGTTCCCCCGTCGCATTGTGCACCTGCCGGTGCCCTTCGCCTCCAAAATGGGTCTATTTGCCAACGTCTCATTCACTGTAAGCCTACTCTTTCCTTTATTTATTCGTTTTAGTCTCATCTAAGTCCTTTTACTTGGGTAGGGTATGCTAGACATCGGTAGCCATTGCGCGGCAGCTCTCTATTTTCAACTCCTCACTCGTACCTACTAGGAATCACAGCTGCGTGCATCTGCCCGTCCGATCCGGCGAATCGAAGCCAACCCAAACCATCCCACAAAATATTAAAATGCCAACAATCTCAGCCACACCATTCCTGTCACAAGTGGCCACCAATTGACGCCACCGTTCTCTAACATTTAAATTGGCAAATTTTCAGTCCGCTAGCAAGCAAATTAGTGCTCAGCCGATCCATTGCATGCTAAAATTATTAAACTCATCTCATCCGTCTTTGCTCTAACAATGGGATGCATCCACCAGCCATCAACTTGCTTTTCACGGGATTGTTCGAACGAGAAGGGCTGCTGGTTAATACAAGAGTTTATTCAAATCAGCTAGCTGGACTTCATTTACGCTTGACCCGCTTACAAGAGCACTTTACTTGGATTGAGGCAAGGCGTGGTCTCGTTCTCGTATCACAAGGTGGTCGTGCACGCGTCGCCCCACCGTATAAGTGAATTTGAGGTCAGCTTTGCAAGCGATGAGTTTATTCACGAAGTATGTTGTTAAATGCAAAGTGCCCATGAAATTGACCATGCATTGGGGCAATAACGGCATTTTGCTCAACAGTAGAGAGAGTGTGCAAGCCAGTCGAACTACCACATAACATACAGGAATTCGTTAATGGAGAGAAGAAAGCAAGTTTATGAGGGGTGTACTTCCATGGTTCACTTCGTCCGTCCATAGAGTTGCTACATCCACAAAACTACCAGCAACGACAATGACTCCACCGCGACTGATTCGCAAAATTTGACGTTTCAACACATCAGGTCCAAATGTGGCGACTTATAAGCATTCTCGCCAAGTGATTTGTGCCTAGAAGGAAGGCATGTAAAGCTGTCTTTTCCGCTGTTGGAAATGTTTTGGAGAAATGTACAAGCGAAGGAAAGCATGCCAGCTAGCATCTTACCGCTGACGGTGTTGGCTAGCGTAGGTCCTGTGCAGTGGAAGTGTCAAGCAAAGGCAGCGTTAGTAGGAAAAAGCGAATTTTTGCTTTTGTTTTCATAAACTATCCGTGAATTCCACACCCTAAGGCACTTACAAATTTTAAATCATAGCGGTAGTGCATCTCGTCGTTCGATGGTCCCGTCGACTTGCCAACTACCCGGGAGCCCCACAGCTTAGGACCGTGTTCTCCTATAATGAGAAGCGGGTTTTGCCCGTTTTAGGCAACCAATAATTAAGTAACGATACATGAGGACAGTGGAAGGAGAACATCTAGAGATGGCAGGTGGTTGGGAAATGCAAGTGGTGAAGTGAATACATACACTCGCAGCACATCACAAAGAACCGAATCGAAATTGTCCACCACATGATCTATCGGTGAGTCTTCAGATATGGTTAGGATGCAGTTGTACAGGTGTCTCACCCATTTAGCAAATTTAACTGGAGCCTTTCCTGCACTCCATTTGTCACAATCGTGGTGTTGGTACCTTCTAAGGACAGGTTGGCGTTGCAAAATGGACACCTACACTTTGTGTCACCTTTAGTTAAAGTAAACATGTCCTAGCCCAAATTCTATGAAATCAAGCACTCTTCCATGCACTTTAGTAACTCCTACCGCAAGCTACCTTTCACTGCTCAATTCAATTTCGCCAAAATTCTATTTTCCTTCTTTTCAAGCGCTCGTCTTAATGAAGCTTCAGTCTCCAAGGCAACCATTTCGATCAAGTACAAAATTTTAGGTGTGGCAGCCACTGAGATGATGCATTTTAGCCTATACAAAAGGCAAACTAGCTTCCTCAAATTGGTTATATTTCATGACTGAATGCTTTGCCGTCAACTGGTCAATGCAACTCTTCCCCCAACGACTGATGTTGAATCCACCTGCGCTACCTAGGACGACCATTACATTCAGTTGTAAAATGTAAGATGCCTTAGCCAATGAGATAATGCATTTCAGTAGTCCATCACCTACACCACTGACTGTCATTTTGCTCGAACTGATAAAAGCCTTGCTAAGTCGATGTTGTCATAATTTCTCAGTGTGAGGAATTGCTGATGAGCCAGTTTGTATTTAACGGCATTTATTGGGAGAGTTGGTGATAAAACTTCTGCAGCTAGGTTAATTTGCTTCACTGAAAGGCTTATTTTGTGCTGATTACGTGTAAAGCTCCCCTTGTCCCACGGTATCCATCAGCAATCCTTTTCTACAATGAAAAGGGTGGGCGAGAGTAAATTACTTCTTTTGTGTGACCAGTCTTGTTGCCCTCCGATTGCTGGCTCCTAGTGCTTTCGTAGATTATGGGGCTTTGCCAAATACTAAGATATTTCGGATCTACTGTTGGAATTTCCCACTGTGTTAGATCTATTGTTAACGTAGGTAAGCCTAGGTCCTTTCAAGCCCAGGTCGCCCTAAATAATATGCGAGTGCTACAATGTAGACGCCTTTACCTACAACTTTCAACCGACAGGGAAAGAGAGCCGACGTTAGCGGTGAAGGCGGTTTACATGAAAATGCTGAAAAAACAATCTAAAAATGCTTTGAATTAGCCTTCTTGGCAGCGTCAATTTGGTATCAATGTCTTATCACCTTACGTTTTGGAGCTCGGAGTTGCCGTCTGCTGAGTTAAGGTCAGCCTATTTGTCATTTCAGCCATCTCACTGATATTAAGTTGCCATTTCTTTGACAACCACATACTCATCCATGCTAAAGCGTGTCTTTACGCATACCGGAGTTCCTTGCTATTCCTGTCAAGATTAGCCAAGATTCTCTGATTTAATAAGCCCTTCGCCAAAGCCTAGTGCGCTTTCTCTCTCTTCTTTAGCTTAAACGAAATCAATCACCAGTCCTACCGCAAAATGTTACCGAGTTTCGTGTGTTGGGCCTGATTGTCGTGAACATTACAGCCAAAGACTTGCTGGTCTTCATTATTTTATCTGCATCAATGTTGAGGAAATCCCCAATTGTTTACACTGCTAGGCACACTTACATCTTCATTTTTCTTTGCCTTTCAACGCCTTCTCATGCAGACTTCACGACCTGTGTGTAAATGTGTTCTGGTGACACATGCACGTGGGTAGATTTAGTTTGGCCTTCAGACTTTCTTGGCACACACTAAAGTGCATTTCCATTTGGTTGTGCAAGCGTCTTCACTCATGTGAGCGCGGTCAGGTGAGTTGCAATGACTGCAGAAATGTTCAAAAGCTCTGAGTCAGCTAGAATTTTAAAATAATGAGACATGCATGCCTAGACCGCTGATAATATCACAGTGGGGTGTCAATGCCTGCCGCGATCGGTCATGCCAATGCACGTCTTGAAGTTGGCTAATGCGTCCGGAGACAACGCTTTCAACCATGGGAATTATAATTAAGTTTGATGTACCGATGACTGACAAAGATTCGTTATCATGCCAACCGACTGTCGTGATGAGGTTAAATGTAAATCCACTCAACTGCGCATAAAACACTTCGCCAATCATGGTCGAGTGTTCTATGCAGATTTACCACCGTACGTACGTACTGTTATTTGTGCAGTAATTTTGCGCATGCCGGAACCCATTTAGCCTTAAAATGCAAGTTAATTTGCCTCACACACTTCATTCTTTTGGATTGGCTTGGATAAGGCAGGCGGAGAGCATGACATCGCCTTGCCATTTGGCAACCCAGACACTCCCATGCAACTCTTTAAACAGTAAAACACGTGAGCCAGTTCACTCACCCTCAAAGTAAACCAAGGGCACATCAGACTCTCCTTTAGATCCACTGATAAGGTTACAAATCAACTAAATGCGAAACAACGTATTAGACTCTCTCCCTCCCTTCAAGAAGTACAATGAAACATTACTGCTACTGAACCTGCAGGAGAGAAAAACTTGATCCACCTAATCACATAGACGGATGGGCCCTCCAACATTCACAGCACTCTGCCTCTTGGAAACAGAGCCTTGGATCGCGCCTCCTCTCCACCGAAGCAGTGAATTTGAATTAAGGATAGACCCAGATGTCGCATTGGTGAGAGCAGCAAACTAACGCTGTTTCTCGAGTCAACTCTCCTTCTATCTGCAGGTATACTTTGATATTAGAATTTAAAAGCAGCTGTTGTGGAAATACGACTTTGAACAGCCCACCACAGATTGTGTGATAAAGAAGAGGACCAACCACAGGAGACACCAACATGGTTACACAAATGCACTGTGCTTGATGCTTTTGACTTTCACCCGCACTTTCAAAGAGTTTTTTCGTGTTAAGTCGCCTTTATCATGAATAAACGCATCATGCGCGGAGACTTTAGTTTCTCTTAAGCATTGGAGCGATGTATGCACAACCGCCTTCTGCTTTGCGGGGACGAGACCACATGATGCACGCTCTCCTCTCCTCTCCTCTCCTGACCTTCACCTTTGTAGGGTGCACATTTGAGCAGGTCAAGCGCAAATAAATCATCGTCTACTGGTGTGGATGAGACCCCTGCGTTACACAGAATGTGTTCTCGTTTGAACAATTAATTGAGAAGCAAGTTAATAGCAGGCAAGAAGCGAAAGCAAGCAATCTTGGAGAATTTAATGCCATTATCAAAAGTCAAGATGCGGTCAAAAATCACTGTGCTTTTACACGTTCTGGGCCGTTGCCGATTGAAATTTTGGAGAACAATACCTTCATTTGAAGTTCACTTGTTGCAAGAATGGCGCTGGAGTGAATTCAAAGTAAAGCGCCCAGTTGTTTCGACAATCTTATCGTTTGTAGCGGTGTGGAAAATATTTAATTCGTGGTATGCAAAGTTAATGGTTCCCCATCCTCAATGCAATGTGTGTCATCGGTACAGGTGCTATTGCTGTCAGGCCAGGCCTGTCCTCCTCTGACACTGTTTCCAGTGCCTTCCTGCCACCGATGATAGCTGAATTAAATTCGTGGTTTCTACAATTTCCTTCGTACAATGCGGGCATAAATACCACTATGACTATCAAACTAAGGCGCACAACTAATATATACTACGAGCGCAAGTAAGGCTTCACATCTTGGATTCCATGTCTGTCGGTGGTACTGACTTTAAACCAAGTTGTATTTTTCTTTTGCGTCTTGATCTTAACAGCGTTTGATCGCGATCCCTACAATCCATGGAATGTCATTACCTACATTCAGGATTTGGGACGCTTATTCACTCGATCCGAGCACGGTGCCTCAACCCACCACGCTTGCCGACATGCAACTGCATGCAAGAGTAGAGTCACTGCCTCACTTCCACATAGACATTGTAAATGCTAGCTTCCAGCACCAACAATATTAGCAAGTCGCGCTAGCCTGCCATCACGGCTTAGCCTAACACTCGTTTCCAACTGGCAAAGTGCCACGTGGACATTTGCGTGCTCTTCAACTTGACCACATGGCTACGTCCCACTGATAGGGCAGGATTCCCATTGCAGCTGGAAGTAGGAAACGTTTAAGATCACATTGATTTCTACCATGATTTTGTTAGAAATGCATGTGTAGACTTGATGCTCACAGAACGCTCTCGCAAATTCAGTGGAGCTGTGCGTTTTACATCCAGGTGTCCCTTTCCATCTGCAGTTTGGTGTGTTCAGCATAAGCAAGTACAAATGCTCTTGCGGGTGCAACTAAAGCCTATGATCTTGTCAATAATGAAAGCAGTACCATTGAACTTCTAAGTTATCTTTACGATGTTTAATAACACCAATAGTCGCGACGTGTGCCATCTTATAAGTCCTCCTGTGAGTACAGCAAATATTACGGCGACTTCTTGAATGGGCAGGTGAAATGAGTTGATTTTAGTTATTATGTCTCAATTTGGAATAGTTGGCAGCTTTCTGGACCACATCCACATCGAGAACTGAGGGCAATTTTAGAGAAAGTGAATGAGGTAGTGGTGGCGATAATTTTGCATGGTAAGCAACCCTAGCTTACCTACTCATCACTGCTTTTTCTCCCACTTATAGCACCAAGTAGGGGCAACAATTTCCTTTCCAACCAAACCATCACATACTAGCAGTATTGATTGAGAATTTGACGGAATCTCGTCAGTCAGGAGAGACAAGTGCGGCATCGAGTGCTCGTTTCACTGACCTATGCGCTTTATTCGTTAAATCAAGTTCGATCGAAAGGGACTAGTTCCAGATTCGTACAGATTTTGAGAGAAGTGGCCTCTGAGTTTCTTTCCTATTCATAATATGGTGGCGACGTCTGCATCCCGAAACCCAGCTGGACCTTTGCTGCAACTGCCTTAAATTTTCCCTGCCATGGCTGCTTCCTTACAATCAGGATCCAGGACGCTGCAACCCAGTTCGTCTCTTTCAGTTGCCGATTCCAAAAAACTTTTTTAATCATTGACTACCACTGATTACCTTCCTCTGGAATGTCATGCAGATGCTGGAATGGGATAAAACCACTGCGAATGCGTCGTTGACGGGAGCCATCCGACAGCCACGTTGGCATACTGTGGACAATCCCTTCAGTGACACTCACTTGGCATAACACAGTTTGCGCAAGCACAAGTAGGAAGAAGCCTAAACCTGTACGCATTTTGACTTCCGTAGAACAGCAGTGAGTGAAAATAACTGTAATGTAAACAGTTTCATCTATGTGGTCCATAAAGGCTTTTAAGCAGGGACAAGAGTGTGACTGCAACACGTGACATGTGTCGCGTTCGTGATTTGGCTACCGGATCACATGTTTGACACGGTGTGATGGCACAATTTGAAAGGTAGGCACCGGTAGCCATTCGCTCCTCGCCAGATCTTGCTCTCCTATAATGAGCTGAGCAAGTCTACGAAGTGGATCTGCGTCAATGCGACACCATGCGATAGTCTTCTCTTTGCAGCTTTTATTGTTCTTAGCCCATCACAAGATCCTCAGACTTTATCAGTCTTCACATTGAATTTGGATTTGCAGTGCAGTGATTTTGGGAAGGGACATTTATGCATCCACCGCCGTCCAACAGCAGGTTTTACTGTTAGTGCCATTCGATCGAACTCACATCTTACCACTCTACCAAGCCACAAAACGTTCTTGTCGATGCTGTTAGATGTTTAGTTAAAATTGACCAACTTCAGCGTAGATAAATGTGGGAGTTACCTGTCTTCGCGAGAAGACGCATGAGGCAACGTCTTCAGTTCTCCTAACTGCCCGAATAATTTGTCGTACTAATTCCTAAATACTGCAGATCATTACTTGATAGTATCGCTGTCCGAAGTCGCCATTGGGTAAAGCTCTATTTCTCTGGTGTCAGAACGTGTTCGGTGGGCTGCATATTAGCAGAAATGTCCACAGAAGGCCCGTCGTTTCTCAATGACTCAGAGGCTGGACAGTTCCTCAGCATATTTGGTTTGATGAAAATGCCAACGTAGAGAAAGTTGGCAAGGTGTCACTTAGCGTTGCAGGCAGTGAAGCGGACTTTGAAGAAGAGATGGAAGAGTTGACAAGTGAGGAGCAGGAAGGAGAGGGAGAAGGAGAGGGCAAAAACGTAGTGGATCAACCATGTGATGATCGTATCTATCGTATGAGGCCCGAGTCCGCCACTGAGCTCCAGCAGTCTTGGCCTTTTGATGGCCACTGGTAGTAGCATCCACACACATCTAATTAAGTAAAGAGGTGCATGTATCCACCGCAGTGTTGCTCACTTCAGCTTATTTAAAGTTTGCAGAAGCTTCATTTAAATGTGCTCAGTTTGAATGGAACCGGAGCAGTCTCCTTCTCAACATGTTCAGTGGTGGTCGATTAGAAAACCCCTTTTCACCAATTCTAGAACACTTAAAAACTGCTTCAAGTCTTGAATCAATTAAACGGTATGGTCACCTCCTTCTCTGCTGTTGGAACTAATATTAATTCCTAATTAGGTGCAACAAACAAGGTGGAGTTAACAATAAGAAATAACTCCAAATTAAAGCTACCTATCGTAGCGAGGCAAAATATTGTCACAAACGCAAAATGCATTTCGTTGAGCGTAGCAGGCAAAAATTGACTTCACAACAGAAAATGCATTAAACGAAGTTAAAAACCAAGTCTGCATGTCCTCCTACCTTACCTAACTGACTTGAAGCTGAAAGCTATTTCACACTTACATTTGTGTAAGCAATCGACTTCGCCTTACACTTCATCCATTCTACCGCTTTATATCGTGCTTTTGACTGTTCGGTTTGTAATTCATTTCGCACTTCAAGAAATGGTATGCTCTTCCCTCTGATTCATTCAATGCCACATCCGTGATGGGAATCCTTCATCTTCTACTTAGACTACAAATGACCATTTAGAGCAGTGCCATTTGGAAATGCAGGGACGTCAACGACTTGGCGTGAGGAGTCATGATAGGATGCCAGGAAACTTTTTGCAACAGCAGGAACGACCAAGAATTAATGGTTCCCCAACTAGTTTCCTTCCATTACAGTCACTTCGCATGATCAACGAGGTCTGTGCAAACAGGTCGTTCTTCGTCTTGTCCTTTATTATCTCTGCTTTTTAGAAACATTCGCTGTAATGAAGCCGGCAAATGACTGCATGGAGGAGGAGATGAGAAGGAGAAAAGCAAAGTCTCTGTTTGATCAGCAGTAGAACCCACTGATAGCTGACTTCATTCGCTTGCAAGCTAGGAGTCGCTGTGCGGAAATAAGTGATTACGGGTCCGACAGCATATGGCACCGCTATGGCAGACTTAGCAGAGAGTGGATAGTCAAACATCGGCACTAGCGCCCACCTAGCAGAATTGGAATTGGTGCTCCTCGATTTGCATCCTGCAAATGTAACAAGAAGTGGAAGAGCAGTTGACCAGTTTGCCAAAATATGTTTAATGCTCACCCAGTAATGCTTTGATGCACCAATTTTCGTGACGACAAACGGCTGCATCCACTTGTTTTGCTTCGGTGTTTACTATCCGCATGCTTGGTGGCAGTCGATTTAATAACCTTATTCATCACTCCCGAAACACTCAAGCACTGCTTCAGCTTCTAAATTAATGGACAAATATGAGCGCTTCTTTTCCTGTTGCTAACGACAGTGATGATGTATCATCTATTCATTTTTAAATGGACAGAATGCAAGTGCAGCTGTCAGAACTAACATTAATTCATAACTGTTCATAACAAACAGGCTGAGTTAACTATAAGAAATAAATCCAGATTAAAGCTACTTACTTTAGCTAGGTAAAGCGCTCTCACAGGCGTAAGATGCATTTCAATGAGCGTAGTAGGCAAAAATTGATTTCACAATTGAAGGTGCATTAAATGAAGTTAAAAACCAAGATTAATAACGCATTTTCCTTAGTAAATTTGAGCAGCGCACTTGAGCAGTGCGCTTTTAACTGTAAGTTTAAAAAGTATACGCGCCCATATTGGGTTCCCACAGGCACATTCAATTTTGTTGAATGCAATCATGGTACCCTACCTCACAGCTTGTGTTAACACGTCTATCATTCCTCATGCCCCAGGAAACGCCTATTGTGTGTTTCTTAGCCTGCAATCCTTATAGCAGTGTGTATTTGAGCATTTCGTTTTAAGCGGAGGTTATCTCTCTCAATTTAAATTGCACCTCGCTATGCGGGGCTTCTACTTCAAAGTCAGTGCACGAAGACAAAATGACAATCTGACATACTTTCTAGTTGACGCCCATGACCAAGACAAATTCATCTTCAAAGAGCACCTCTGTGGTACAAAGGCGGCTTGGATGAGTGTGAGGCTAGTGTCACCTCATTCACTCTTGGAGAAAGAGTTTAGCTGACACAGAAATTGCCGCATGCATCAAGGACACCTAGGTGAAAGATAAGTCAGCGAAATTGATTAATGTAACTTTTGTTACTTTGAGGGGTGTTGAAATATGCAACCATCAAACAATGCGTGGAGCATTCTTCATGACTAGCAGACACCGCATTTCATTGCGAATGAAAGCAAACAATGTTTGAGCAGTTTCGGACATTACGTCATTAATCACCTCATCCTCTTCCCAACGAATATGGCACTTGGCTTCAGATTCAGTGGCGAAATATTTGTGAGTATGTGGTGGATTACAATCACATACACCACCACCTTGCCCAATTATCCAGCCCAAGCCTACTTCGGCACTCATGCCCTCCATCGCGTGGGCGTGAGGCTAGTGTCACCGCATTCACTCGTGGAGAATAGGTTTAGCAAACATAAAAATTTCCACACATCTCAAAGACAGCTAGACGAAGGATAAGTTAGCGAAATTGATTAATGCAAGTTATGTTACTTTGAAAGGAGTTGTAATATGCAGATATCAAACAATGCGCCGACAAATCTGTATGAATAAGAGACCCCATAATTTGTTTGGGAATAAAAGCACGTAATGTAAAAGCAATTTTAGATAACACAACATTATCCACCTATTCATTTTCGCTATAAAAAATGGCACTTAGCCTCATATTCAATGATGAAATATTTGTGATTGTACGATGGTATCTTCAATGACTACCATTCGCATTACAACTCGTAGTTGCAAATTCGTTGGCTGCAGATTCGCGGATTGCAATCCCTACACCACCGTCTTACCCAATATTCCAACCCAAGCCCGATTTAGCTTATAACCAACTCAAATTCAAGCATTCAAGTGCTGGTCTTTTGCTACCTTGGGGAATAGATGTAACAAATTAATTAGCATTGTCTTTTTAGGTGCGCCTGTCATCCTGTACAATTTAAACGTCCGCTTTAGCCTTGCGCAATTGGACAGAGACTGCGTAACCTCACAGACATCAGCCAGCATAGACCACATAACCTTAACGGCGCTCGGCACAGGCCTTTGACTTTTTGGATGAGAGGTTGCTTTTGCATTGTGCCCATCCAAATAACTTCACATTTCTAATGCTACGAGCGTCAAGCAGCACTGGCTTTTGGTGCCAACAGTGCGGCTAAGTGTAGAGGGCAGTAGAAGCAATAGAGCGCTCTATTCAATGTCAGGGTCAATGCACACAGGTGCATTCCACTCCATCCTAGTAGCTTGATCCGTGATTTGTAAGCATCATCACTGCTCATTATTTGACATTGTCACATGCCTCACCGTTTGCTAGGGCACTAATTTCATTCACTGCAGAGCATGAAATCAGCCTGATCTTGCATATGACTTCACCAGTGAGCAAAGTGATTAGTAAGGTAAAAAGGCAGCATGCTGCGATTTTTCTGTTCATCTCGATGAAGAGGGTTAGGAGGAAGCTGACGCAATAAATGCAAGGTCTAGCAATGAAAGTAAAAATCGGAAAGAATAAAAAGGTCTCAGGAGGAACATTAGATTCTGAAAACCGCATGCAAAACGCAACGTTTCCTCAACGCTTAACAAACTCACCAAACCTTTTACAAAACTTCCCATTTGACTTCTAACCCTTGATTAGAAGGTAGTCATCGGATGTGGAGGATGGTGGTGAATGTGTACGGCTTTGTCCCCCTTGATTGTGTTAGAGTGTAGAGTAGAAAAAAGCAAAATGCGTTGGCACAGTGAAGGGATGCTATCATGAATCATCTGAATTTGGCAATTTCTTAACAAACTAATAACTAAGGTCAACGACTGTGCGCAACTTCGAACTTGCATCTCACCAGCGCATTGAAGGTGTTTTCCTAATCTTATGTACCATTTTACTGTAGGGCAATTAGTGTGATGCAAGGCGGACAGCCGAATGCAAGAATGAATATTGCTGCAACAGAAATGGAAGGAAAAGCTCATCTATAGGCACGGAGAAGCAAGGGGTAGCTAAAATATGAATCGACTGAAAAATGAGTTCGATTACGTCCGAAGCAAGATGCATAGGTGGTTGGTGAACGCCTACAAATTAAAAAGTAAGCTGCAAAAATAGTCGGTTTATAGGGAAAACATTGAGGCAGTTGAGCCTGAAAGTGTGTGCTTGGGCCTTCATTATGGACAATCTGTCTTCGTTATTGCTTGCTGGTAGCAAACATATGAACGCGGTGATTTTGAACGTTGTGGTGGGTTCTACAAAGCAGGATATTCGCGCCTATTAGTGAAACTGTGTTTTGCCACATTTTAACTTTTATCGGGGGCGTTGGGTTCCTATCCACCTCACTTGCTTTAGTGATCAAGTATTTTACCCGTCATAAAAGTGCTTCCCAATCGCTGGTTTCCTCGAGAGTATTTTCTATTTAATACAAGGGTTTTTTCCAAGTCACTGGGCTGGCATGTTATTTGCGCTTGACCTGCTTAAAGGTGCAGTCTTCTTAGCTAGGCGCCAAGAAAGGAATGCTCACAACACGTGGTTTCGCACACACCGCTTCAACTCTCAGGCAGAACTACGTCTTCTTCTCTCATAATGGTAGGGACCTAACATGGAAAAGCTCTGAAGCATTTGTGGATGAAAGATGAGAACACCGAAACAGGGAGTGGAAAGTTATCGGCGGAAGGGAAGGAGATATGTTTTGTGAGAAGAGCAGAAGTAGTAAACATATGTGTGAATCATGTCCTTTACCCGTGCAATCGCCATATTCTCGCGGGCAGCCGCTACAGCAATGAGGCGAGCGCAACTGCGACACCGTGATGATCTTAAAGAAGCAACATGCTCTAAACCAAAAAGATACAAAGGAAAAATCTGCAGGTGTTGCAGTAAGTACAGGTAATTAAGCACTCCAGTTTGCATCCTACCACCAACGATGCAGGCCATCGTGGTTTCCGAGGTGGTAAGCACTGGTAAACAGCAAATTTGTTGATCCCACTGGAAGCGAACTGCAAAGGACACGACCATTCATCCAATTGACCAAACTTCGCTTTATGCAGTGGGCAGTTATCTACGCCAGCTCCAGAACTGATGTGTTTGTGCTTCCATCTTTCTTATTTGCAAACCTATTTTAAAGACGCAAATCTCTGGACAGCACTGTCGAGTTCAGAGAAAAATGCACTCCTTCTTGAGATTAATGCGACTGTTTACGACACATGAGAATCATCACGTATAAGTGGTGAGGAGAATGAAGTTACTAGCCAGGTAAAAAGCGGCCAAATTGTCCAACGTCTTTTAAGTGATAAGCAGCTGTTTGAATGCACCATTTTGATGGTGACAACAAGCGCGGATGAAGCAATACACTGCCACGTTGCAAGATGAAATTAGCTAGTGAAGGACTATGCAAGTTGAAGCGCTAAATGGATGGGGAGGCTGGTTTTCTAACCCACCGTCTTGCACGCACCATTTGGCAAATGAGGGTACCAGTTTTGCATGCGTTGATAATCTAATAGGCAAAGTTAGCATAGAGCATTTAAAAACACCAAGGTGTGTACAATGGAAAAAATTGCAGGTATTATATTAAATTCAGGTGGTTAAGTGAACCAACTTGCAACATACCGCCCACGGTGCGGGCAATCACGCTAAGCAAAATTGCTTGGAAAGCGATTATCTAGTCAATTTTACCAAACCTCACTTCATGAAGTTAGCAATTGCTTATGCCAGCACTAGAGGTGACGCGCTAACTCTCTCATCTTCCTTATTTGCGAAATTAGTGTGAGGGCACATATTTTGAGCCAACACCGGAAAGTTAGGTGGAATGTGTACTCCTCGACGAGGTTGGGACTGTTCATGAAACATGAAACCACCAACAAAGTAGGAAGAGGTCCATTGCTCACCACCGACTAAATGACAAGCATATATTTGTATCCATTGCTATGATGGTGATAGCAAGTGCGGCTGAAGCAAGGCAAGGCTACATTACAAGATATGAAACTGGTTTCCCTATTTAATGCCTTGCATGCACAGTTTGGCAAATGAAGGCACCGTCTTTTGCATTTGTCGGTACACTAAAGGCAAAATTTGCAAAGGCCATTTAAAAACCACCTGCTGTCAGGGAGAATGCCTGGGAGAAATTGCGTTGTGCTAAAACTTACTCTCACACTCCTCCTCTTCCGGCGACTTGCCTGAAGTCGAGGTTACAAGTCTCAATTATTAAATGCTGTAAAGCTTTTCCACTTGTTCTAGCTACACTTCGTGTTTACAACTCGGACGGACAACTCGGTCATTCCTCAATATTCATTGGCCAAAACGAAAGGACGAATTAATGCTTAAATTACTTCACTTACCATTTTGCGTAAAATCCACGGTTACTGTCAAGTATGATTTTTCAGTGCCCCAAACAAAGTTCGCATAATCAGCACCAGAAGTTGCAGGAAATGTTCCATAGAATACCCGCAAATCTAAGGTGCTATTGTTCACCATGCGATCTAAGACATGAAGAGTCACGACTGGCTTAGCAAATGTGAATCAAAGTGCGGTAAATAGAATGTGGTTCCCAATGGGAGTGGTGTTAATGTCTTTCACACAGCCTTTGAGCTGGATAGAGCGCATCTTAATGAAATCTGTAACTATATGAAATGCCTTACAAATCAAGTTGTTTTAAACTCACTGCAGACAGTGCTAAATGCTTGTGTGAGCTGGAGACCCTTCCATAGGCAGAACTGCCGTCCATACCCAAGGAGGTAAGTCTATTTGAAAAGGCTAGGGAGCTGACTTCATTCACTGCAGATTGTGAAATCAGCGTGGTCTTGCACATGAGTCCACCACTGAGCAAAGCGATTGGGGAGGTAACGAGGCGGCACGCTGTGAAATTAATGTTTAACTTGATGAAGGGGATTGGAGAGAAGCTGACGCATTGCATACAAGGTCTAGCAATGAAAGCGAAAATCTGAAAGAATTAGAAAGACCTAGGAAGCGCATTAGATTTTTGAAACCATTTGTGTAAGGCAACATCCCCTCACCAACATTTTCATAAAATTCCTCACTTGACTTCTAACCTTTGGTTATGAAGTAGTCATTAGGTGTGGATGGTGATGCGACCTAAAGTGTTGCGCGGTCTGACACAGTTTTAAATCGCTTAGCAACTGGGTAGCAAGTTAGTGGTAGTGAGCGAAATGTATCAGCGCAATGAAGGGATAAATAATGCTTTAGGGTGGAAGACAAAGTGTGTGTATCAGGACGATGCTAAACAGCCAACTGTCACCTTGCAAATGTGAACCCAACTGCTTCGATTATTTTTCCGTACAAGCTGAGGATGGCAGCAAATACTAACACTTTAAAAGTGTACTGGGTGCCACAGTCAGCGAATGACACGGACATGTGAAGGACTCAATGCCCTATGCCGCGTACCCAACACTGACTTGCACGTTCGATTCGCTTTTCCCACCTATTTTACCGTATTCTTGCGGGTGTAAATGAAATTAGTCCAATAAAATAGTGTGCCGCTTGAGCTCACTTGTGGCTGATTTTTTGTGCTTTCTGCATATCCAAATAACTTCACATTTCTAATACCACTAGCGACCATCAGCGCTGGCTTTCGGGACTAACAGTGTGGTTAAATGTAGAGGGCAGTAGCAGCAACGGCACACTCTGATCAATGTCAAGGTCAATGCACACAGTTGCATTCTACTCCATCCTAGTAATTTGATTCGTGATCTCCTTGCATCACCACTGCTCACTAGCTGATACCATCACATGCTTCACCGTTTGCTGGGGCATTGATTCCATTCACTGCTAATTATGAAATCAGCGTAGTCTTGCACATGAGTCCACCACTGAGCAAAGCGATTGGAGAGGTGGTGAGACGGCACGCTGTGAAATTTATGTTCAGCTCGAGAAGTTGATGCAATGAATACAAGGTCAGGCAATAGAACCGGAAATCCGAAGGGATTATAAAATCATAAGAAGCGCATTGGATCTTAAAAAATGTTTTCGAAAAGCCACATCCCCTCGCCACTTGGACAAACGCAGCATACATTTCATAAAATTCCTCAATTTACCCCTAATCTTTGATTATTAAGTAGTCATTGGGTGTGGAGGGTGCCGCGGCCTCCAGTGTTGCATGGTCTGACACAGTTTTGACTCTCTTAGCGCCTGGGTAGCAAGACGGTGGTAAAAATGTGTATGGCTTCGTCTCCTTAGGATGTATTAGAGCACAAGTTATAAAAGCAAAATGTATCAGCACAATGAAGGGATAAATAATGCTTTAGGGTGAAAGACAAAGTGTGTGCACCAGAATAATGCTAAACAGCCAACTGTCACCTTGCAAGCGTAAATCCAAATGCTTTGATAACTCTTCTAAATAAATTGAGGGTGGGAGACTCTACTAACACTTTAAAAGAGTGCTGGATGCCATAGTCAGCGAATGACACAGACATGTGAAGGGTTCAGAAGCCTATTCTGCATACGAAACGCTAACTTGTAGGTTCAATTTGCTTTTCCCATTTATTTCAGCATGTCATTGCAGGTGTGGATGGAAGTAGTTCAGTGAAATCAAGTGTGCCGCTTGAGTTCACTTGTGGTCAAGTTATCCAAGTAAAATTATTTTGCATCATGGCTAAGCGAATGAATTAAATTTGCCTGACAAATCCGAATTGGTTACAGCAGTAAGTGTGGATGGATCTTGCTTAGGAGGATCACTTTGCTCCAGATCTGTGCCATGGGTTGGAGAGTTTTCATAGCCGTGAATTCGCCATGTCACAGTGTGTGTGGACTAAGCTAGTTTGGTCAAAAATGATTACTTCCGTCTGAATGATATTTGGACCTTTGGATTTTACCTTGTGGATTTCCGACTAGGTATCCTTCATTTTCTTGCAGTATTTTTGCGATTCGTCTACACGAGTGGACAAATTGCATTCGGTAAATTGAGCCTTGCAATATGGCTGCATGTGTTGACGCTTCTGGTTCGAAAGCTAGTTGTTTGCCACAAGACTGCATGATAGGATTCATTAGGCTGTTGGGTTCTGATCTCGCCCTGTGACTGTACACGAGGTGGGATTTTACATGCTAAAACGCTTTGCTAAACGAATGCATGTGCGGATGCTCTCAACTCTGTGACGCTGATTTGGCTACGCAATGATGATCTCATTACGAAGGTACTACCGAATTAGTGCAAATGTAAACGTATTTCGTTTGTCTACTTCGATGTTACAATGCGACTAGAAGTGTAGATCACATTCGTTTAATAAAATTCTTACAGGATGAATTTTATGGTGGATGAATGTCTTTTAGTTAAATCACTTTAGTTAGGTGACCGAACGTAAGATTGAAGTTGGTTGTTGAAATGCATTTCGCCATATGATTTTAAGTGTGGATTGATGGATTGTGCTTGATACAACAGCATTGGCCATGCGCGTTCACTTGTGAATAAAGTTTAGGAAGGAATGATATTGTGATGTGAAAAGGAGAATGAGCGAATTCTGAGTGGCAAATTTGATTCTGCCATGTGACTGTGAGTGGTGATGAAAGCTGTTGTTTAGGGCAAGTGCTGCGCAGAAGGACTCAGCGATGCTGTGTGCTAACTTCTTGACACTGAACTCGCCGTGTGACTGTGCGTGTGGATGAAATTATTCTGGCAAAATTGCTGTCTCCATGTAACTGATAGCACGCGTGGATTTCGCTTACTGGCACACTCTTATCCATAAGCAAATGTGTGAGAATGAATTGTTCATAGCGAAGTTGATTTCGCCATGCCATTGGAAGTGTGGATAAATTTTAGTGAGAAAATCGTCAGCCAATAGATGATTTTGGCTTCCAGCTCTACACCTGGACAAAATCTGTTCAATGAGTTCAACTGTGCCATATTACTTTGTATTTTAGCAAAATAATCCAGAATCTCATGGCATTTTCTGCTTTAATCTAGAATTTTTAAACTACTGCTATTTTAACCCGGATTGTGCTCTTTGTTACATCGTGGTGACACATTCACTCATTTTGAATGGGATTCAGGAAAACTTTAGAAATTTTTTTAGTTGCTTTCCTCATTTAATCCTTTCTACTCGGCAGACTTAATATTCACACCCATTCCACTTCTTTGCAAATCTATGCAGTAAAGATAACGATCACTTCTTTCTGGATCGCTGATGAACTTAAGACCGTTTTCTGATCCTTTGCGCCTAAACTAACGAGCATCACAACTTCAGAACATCATTCTAACGTTGTGCATTCCTTGTCTGATGCAAAGCGTCTCATCCGCTACCCTGACTCACACAACACTCTGCGCTCGAGCATTCCACTTTGGGGAAAGATGCAGTTCACTTGAATTGCTACCACGGTAGACCAGCGCACAGGGTGGTGTGTACTGCAAGTAGTTCTCGGAGGAAGCGAAATGAAGAACAGACATGCAGCTAGTGCTGGTCTTCTACACTCGGGTGTGGCATATTCTCAGATTGATGACAGTCCGCCCTTTATATCACAGCATCGGTCTAGATAGCTTAACGACGACGGATTCGCAAAGACAAGTTCTAGTTGTAATCTATTCACTCCATATCTTTGTGGGAAATTATCCTACAAAGGGAGGTATTTTAATAAGTGCAGGTGGTTAAGAGCCCCAATATGCATCCTACCGCTAACGATGCAGACCATCGCGTTTGCTGCGGTGGTGAGCACTAGTAAACAGTAAATTTGTTGATTCCACTAGAAGCGAACTGCAAAGGACATGAGCATTCATCTAATTGACCAAACTCCGCTCCATGCGGAAGGCAATTATCTGTGCCTGCAGCAGAACTGATGTGTTTGTGTTTCCATCTTCCTTACTTGCAAACCTAAGTTAACGACGTAAATTTTTGGGTAGTAATGTTTAATTTAGAGAGAAGTATAGACTCTTTGTTGATAATAGTGTGACTGTTTACAACACATGAGAATCACCACGCCTAAGTGATGAGGAAAATGAAGTCACTAGCCAAGTAAAGAGTGGCCAGACTACCCAACGCCCACAAAGTGATAAGTTTGTTTGAATGCACTATTTTGGTGGTGACATGAGGTGCGGGTGAAGCAATGCACTGTCACATTGCAAGATGTGAAGGCATCGAGGTGAATTTAGCTAGTTTAGGCCATGCGAGTTAAAGCGCTAAATGGATGGGGAGGTTGGTTTTCCAACCCACAGTCTTGCTTCCACAGTTTGGTAAATGAGGGTTCCAGTTTTTGCACGTGTTGATATCCAATGGACAAAATTAGCATAGAGCATACAATAACCACCGAGGTGTGTATGATGGAAAAATTGCAGGTATTTTATTAAATTCAGGTAGTCAAATGAACCAGCTTGCAGCCTACCGCCCACGGTTCTGGCAACCGACAGTGAACTAGTTGTTCATGCTAAGCAAATTTGCCTGGAATCCGATCATTCCGGCAATTACCAGAACTCACTTCATGAAGGTAACAATTACTTATGCCTGCACTAGATGTGATGCCTTAATTCTCCCATCTTTCTTATGTGCGATCTTAGTTTGAGGACACATATTTTGAACCAACACTGCTAAGTTTAGAGGAATACAACACTTCTTGACGACGTTGGAACTGTTTGTGTAACGTAAAAAGCCCCGAACTTAATTTGTGGGGAACATGAAGCAACCAGCGGAGTAAAAGAGGCCCCACTGCCCACCACCCACTAAATGACAAGCATTTATTTGCGTCCATTGCTCTGATGGTGACAGCAAGTGCGGCTGAAGCAAGGCAAGGCTACATTACAGGATGTGAAGGCATCGAGATCAAACTAGTTGATGCAGACCATGCGAAACGCAACACCAAAGGAAAGAGGAGCTGGTTTCCTTATTTAATGCCTTGCATGCACAGTTTGGCAAATGAAGGCACCGTCTTTTGCATTTGTCGGTACACTAAAGGCAAAATTTGCAAAGGCCATTTAAAAACCACCTGCTGTCAGGAGGAATGCTTGGGAGAAATTGCGTTGTGCTAGAACTTACTCTCACACTCCTCCTCTTCCGGCGACTTGCCTGAAGTCGAGGTTACAAGTCTCAATTATTAAATGCTGTAATGCTTTTTCACTTATTCTAGCTACAATTCGTGTTTACAACTCGAATGGACAACTCGGTTATTCCTCAATATTCATTGGCCAAAACGAAAGGACGAATTAATGCTTAAATTACTTCACTTACCATTTTGCGTAAAATCCACGGTTACTGTCAAGTATGATTTTTCAGTGCCCCAAACAAAGTTCGCATAATCAGCACCAGACGTTGCAGGAAATGTTCCAGAGAATACCCGCAAATCTAAGGTGCTATTTTTCACCATGTGATCTAAGACATGAAGAGTTAACACTGGCTTAGCATAGTGAATCAAGGTGCGGTAAATAGAATGTGGTTCCCAATGGGAGTGGTGTTAATGTCTTTCACACAGACTTTGAGCTGGATAAAGCTCATCTTAATGAATTCTGTGAATACATGAGATGCTTTATAAATCAAGCTGTTTTGAACTCACTGCCGGCGGTGCTAAATGCTTGCATTAGCTGGATTCCCTTCCATAGGCAGAACTGCCGTCCATATCCAAGGAGGTAAGTCTATTTGAAAAGACACACAGCACTTGACTAAATCACAAGCGATTGAGACTGTGCTTTCTAAGTCCCAAAACACTCATAGAGATTATCTGACACAAAGGAAGGTACAGGAGCAGCTAAAATGTGTGATTTACTATTCCATCACTTTCTGCTCCGCGAACAGCAAATTTGATGCCAAATGACGTCTGTCCTCTGACGAAGCGTGACAACGGAAACGAGAACTGCAGATCAACTTCATCTGTCATTTAGCACACAAGGACACATTCAGACCTGGGAACTTGTTTTAAGCCATTTGAATTTAGGACCTTCATTACCTTTTGCAGGCCGCAAAAAATTGCAGCACCGTACAAAATATGCTGCTGCGAAGGGTTCGTCACCTTGCGCATCCTTGAGAATAATGAGCTTCTCCTGCGCATTCACATCCTGTACGCTGATGTTTGCTATATCTATGCGCGAAAAACAAGAAATAAGGTTGAAGTAAGACAATCCGCCTTTAGGGAAGGCTATCTTCTTTACCTAAGGGAATGAAACAAGCATACCTTCTACTAGACGACAGGGACTGCCCCAAACCTCGCCATTCACTTTGCATACGCCATCCTCAATCGAAAGTGGGCTCAGTGATCCCTCCCGCTGAATCTCTGCTGCCTATATAATTCACTTATGTAGACAATAATTTTCTAACACCCCACATTTATTTTTGTCAAAAATACGCGAGAGTGACGTAAAAGAATGTCATAATAGGCAGTCATTTCGTTTCTGTAAATGCTGCCCAAATCTTACTGCACAAATGCAATTACGAACTGAGCACCATAGCGAAACTTCATTCCTATCCACGCTCCAGTCGGCCATCCAACAACCCGAGAGCCCAACAGCTCTGGACCCTGTTCTCCTTTAATAAAATGGCACATTTGTTAGCATTAACCTACTAACAATGCATTAGTGAGCTACGAGAACAGTGGAAGACTAGCTCCAGAAAATAATTAATGTTTGGGGAATGCGAGTGATGAAGCTAACACGTACCCTTGCAGCATGCCACAAAGAGCAGAACCACTATTGTTTCCAGCATCATCCAACGCTGAGCCTCAAAATGTGGTTGACGTGCAATTATACAAGTCTCCCACCCATCGGTTTGATTTGATTGGAGCCCTTCTCACGATTCTTTCGCCACAAAGGTGGGATCTGATTGTTCAACAAAGAGGTCAAGGTTGCTGGATCGATGCACACATTTCGTGTTGTCTTCACGACAAAGCGAATGTGGCTTAGTGCATTAAGCAGCAGACTTCAAGTTCTACATTGTCAAAGATGACGCACATGAGAGGGTGAACGATGCTTAGACTGAATCCTTTGTGACTAAGTGCTCTACTGTGCCCTTTAGTGTGTCTCACGATTACTTTGACCATTTAGTACGCAACTCTGCCTCAACTAGATTCAGTTTCTTCCGCCTCAAACTTTCAGCTTGAGGATGTCGGCTAGGCATATAATGTAAGGCAGCGTCAGCCGATGGAGAAATGCACCTTGTCCAAATCAAAGAGGCAAATTAGCTTCTTCAACTGAGCCATGTTTAAGATGCAATGCCTCATCGTCACCTAGACCGTGTAATTACTGTCTCAGTGACAATTGTCGCAACACCTTCGCTACGTTGTTGCGACTACTTCGACAACTACGCTAAGTGGATTTGCTCATAAAAGGCAAATCTGTCAACTGGTTTCTCAAAACGCATGCGATTTGCTTAAGTTCCACAAACTCATTTAATTGTCGCAAAGGTTTTGTTTGTTAAAACTCACGGATAATTCGACTACACATTGTGATTCGCTGCAAAGCATTCGAAAATGCCATAATCAAATAATTTACTTAACAAAGAGAGTCAAGTCATGTGCTTGGTGACCAATACCACGATGACCACTTTGACCTGGGGAGGTGCTTCACTATGTTGCGTTGGACTCCCTATGTTTCCTTAAGGGCAGCAAAAGTAGTTTATATTGGCAGGTAAACTTTAACTTAGTGAAACACTGGCTGTGGTACAAACGGTGTTTCTAAGGTTTTGGATTTTCACCTCCTTGTTCCACACCCACCGTATTCTAGGTTGCCATTTACGACCCCAGAAGTTAACATCTTGACAGCGTGACTATAACAGCGCTATTGCAGCACTTTAGCTATTGTAGACCACCGTTGTCATCTACTAGGCAGACGTCATACTGGTTGCCATTCTCACCATCTCATCTGCCTCTTTTTGTCAATTTATTCATAAGCACATGTGCGCTCGCACTGAATGTGTCTTTTTGCATACGGAAGTGCCTTATAACTCCTGTCGAGTTAACTCAAGATTCTTTTTTATAATAAATCCTTTGACAAAACCCAGTGTGCCTTCTACACTTCCTCTTTAGCTCAAGCGAGATAAACTACAACTCACACCGCTAGCCACCTGTGGCTTTCTGATGTTTAACGCAGGATTTATGAAATTACCGCCCAAGTCTTCTTAGTCTACATGAAGCAATTTATTTCGAAATTGAGAAAATTACCAAGCCGCCAAAAAGCTGTTTTGTAACAAATCCCGCCTAAGGTGTTTTGCCAATCCGCTCGTTAATTTACACAATCTGCTTGATTTTGCCCTGGTGTCACATGTTTGTGCGTTGAACTGATCTGCCTTCCAGACAACTTTGCCTCTCACTGATACACACTATGATCTGTCTGTGCGAGCACCTTCAATCATGCGGGTGCACTCGGGTGAGCGGCAATGATCGCGGAATTTCACAGAGGCACTGAGTTAATACGAACCCCAAAGTGGAGAAATCCCTATGCTCAGATTGCTGATGACATCAAAGTGGGGTAAAATTTTACCCGTCGCAATCATTCGCACCAATGCACGCCGCGAGGTCATTTCAGGTGTTTGTAGACAACGCTTTTAGTTGTGGGAACGCACTAAGCGCCAGCCACAACAATTGGAACATTTGCATTTTAATCGCAACCACCCTAATCTGAAGTACGGCATTTAATTAATGACTATAGACTCCACTTCCCATTTCTTCAATTTTGCATTTCAACCTACTTCCCAATATTTGCACCAATTTTCCCTTGCTGAAGTTAATCCTCTTTGAAGGAAGTTGATACTTTGTTAAAGTCAGCATGTTGCATACAATACTCTTAAACTGAAATTTTGTTCCAAATTTGTGTCCGGAGTTTTGACCCTGTTTGTGTGGCTGAAATCGAGTTGTTAGCTAAAGATAAGGGAAGAAGGTTGATGGGGTGGGGAGTTAAAGCATGAGTAGCCAAAACGGCGTTCTGGAATAAAGCCAGAAGATACGACCAGCTACATCACTGTGGTCCACCTCTGAAGATGTGGATGTCATCCACATTCGCAGATTGTTTTGACAGCTGAAATGGAATAAGTAGCATGAGTAGAGCATAGCTATCACAACTTGTCTAGATGCTGTGGGTGATATTAAGGGTGATCATGTCGCTATTATTTCATTACTGGGGAGCGCTCTACATGACTGTCATTCGAAGCACTATAAACTTCACCTGGTGCTGCTACATCGTCAACCTATGCAGATTTATCTGCTACCAAGTCATCAGCCTGAATGGAGATATTTCAAATGAGTGGTTTGCATGTTCAGTATGTTTCAACTAAAGCCTTTCGCGTCTAATACAGCCATTTTCAATGCTCTGAGTCCCATTCACCTCATTTTGCTACCCATTGTCCTTTCTGTGCTCATTGGGTTTCAAATGAGGCCTTTCGATTTTAACAGTTCATTTCGTTATCTCTAATTGTTATTTCTTACCATTTGTCATCAAATATCTAATCTCAAGTTGTCCTTTGCCACCGCTAATCTCCTTTTAACTCATTGTGTTTTAGCTAAAGTCTTTTGCGTTTAATCTAACCGCTTACCACATTCCAGGTTGTCGCTGCCAGTAGCATTAATGCAATTGGAAGCACGTGGATTTCCTGGTGCCCAGCGATTTCGATGGCTTCCGATGCAGCATTGCATTCCATTACAAACCTGACTAATTTCAGCAACCCGTGGAAACGAGCTGTGTTCCACCAGTTCTAGAATGCTTGATTCCTAAGCATGCTTACCAGTGATAAAATAATGTGTGGTTCGGTTTGGACTGTTCGCATTTCTTAAGCGTCCTTATCACGAATTTCGTACGTTAACTAACGCGAGAGCTGTAATAACCAGTTTAGCACTTGCTGTTATTCCTAGTAAAAATAAACGACAAACTAACATTTGTTTGGTAGTTTGCATGTTTGCCTCACAATACATGATGTTCCTCTACTAACAGGGAGCAGCGCATTCATGCACATCTTGGATAAGTTTGGTTCTCACGACTCTGATCCTGAATCGCATTTCATGGAGCGGAATACAAAACTGTTTGTTTATGGATGAAAGCCATGAGGATCATCATCGGATAAGCATGGTAGAGCGGTACTGTTTTACCGCATGAGGTGTTTGTCTCAGGTTCTGGAATTAAAACTGTTTGTTACACCTGACAAATGAAATAGTTCGCTGAATACACTTTAGATTGTGTTTGGTTTTGTCACACGACCGTCCATGCATTCACTTCCCTACACACCCAAAGTGGGAAAAATTCTCTTTAAAAGACATCGGTCAAAAGGCGGTAAGTTTCTCCTCCAATAACACTTCTGCCTCTGGAATTCTAAAAGTGTCACTTAACCGTGCGCAAGTCAGAAGCGCAATTGAATGCATTGAACGATGTCAAAGTGAATCCACTTTACGGAACATGAAGTACAATTGATAGACCCATTGCCTTGCTTGAAGCACATGTTCTGTGAGAAGCTTCGGCGTTAGTGAAGTCGCCCAACTTTAAACTTGCAAATAATCACTCTCAAGTTGATATGCCTCCATAGTGCAATAATCTTATTCCTGGGGGTGAAGTCGTTGTATATTCTGCGAGATGAAAATAGGTGGTACAAAGTAGCAGTTGCCTGATGCTTAGATAAGGAAACCAGGTCAAAATCTTCGTTTGTGAGATCTTAATATGGTCACGTAGTAACAACACAAATTAGATTATGTGAAGCAACCACCCACTATTTTAGAATGAATATTTTGATTAGAATTATTAACTAAGCAGCGACAATGCCGGATCGGAATGTTGATTAGCTACGCTGGAGGAGACCACCCGTGATGAAGCAACTCAAGTCGACGTAATTGAGTGAAAATGAGGGATATTTCCATCGGCTGGATGAGTTCCGGAATGTGGTCCAAAATATAGAAGCCTTTGAGGCAGCTCCCAATGCCGCATTTTGCTGTCCCTAAGGGAAGGGATCTTTCTGGAAACTTCACCCACGTTGCAATTGCATGCAGATTTTGTATGAGTGCACTAGCATTGGAGAAGATAATTGGTGCCAACCACATAGACGGGCAGCTACATTGAGCTATGCAGATGAGCTGAAACTGTTCACTTTGCATTGGCTATCGCTGCCTTCATTTCGTGCTGCCTTTTTACGTATTGTGCAAACGAGAAGTAAGCTTACGCCTCCTTGACAACATCAGCAAGGAACCAAAAGTAGTGGGTCAGAATTGACATTTCGTGACAAAGCAGGCACATTATCAAAATCAATTCCTCTAGAGCAACTTTTCAATCCCGTTCCTCTCTCAGTGTGGACACATTTAAAAAACCATTTTATCCTGAGCAGAAATTTTATTTAACTCGCATTGCATTGATGATGGCGAAGTCCCTTTAATTTCTAAGGAGACTTCTACTTTTTCCAATCGTTTGCAGTCATACAAACAAAATCCTTTTATCTAGAGCATCAAGTCGTACCTTTTCCACCCGCTTTTTTGACATATAAGTAAAGTCCTTTATCGATAGGAAATTCCTGCCTTTTAACGCTGCGTTTTCAGGTAAGCAAAATTCTTTCATCTAGAGCAAACTTTCTGTTCGTTTTCAACGACCACAAACTTCGTCCTCTCACGCCACATGCCTTGCATTCACAGGCATAAAACCCTCACACTTGTATCAGTATGTCCACAAAATGGCGAACAAAATAGCTTATCTGAGTGTGCACACGTAGACTCACTACAAAAAAGCGGGAGCCGAACTTGTAGGGATTTGCTGTAGGCCTTAAATCCGCACTCAGGCACTCCTGGCAACTGCGTGGCAGGAAAGGCTTTTACTCTCATCTGTAAACAAAGTTGCAGCCCATTGACTAATTGTATTAACGAGGTCAAACTGAAAGTGTGTTTGTGCATACAAGGTATGGTGTTATTCCAGGACGGGTGGCATTCCCAGAATTGCAACCATCCATTTCGCTGTCAGGCTAGTATGAACCCATGTTTGAGAGTTTGGTGTTGCAAAGCAGCGTTTACCGTACTTAGGCGAAAGTATGGTGCCAATACAATCCTCACAAGCACTATTACTGCGTTCAAATCCGGGGATTAAGCACTTTAGTTGTCCAAATGAAAGCATTGGCGTTTCATGCACTGTGGAAATCGTGATTGAATTGTGTTAAGAATATAGATTAAAAGAATGCAGGCACGTGGATTCAATCCGGTGGCCTTGGAGACACGGAACATGTACGCAACCTCACGCGCAACCGCATTGTGCACAAGATGTGCGCCCTCAAAGTCGTGACACTTTAACTCTGTAACTATAATAGCAGTTGTTCTTTTCTTCCTTTGGCCACACTTTGCATTTTGCAATTAAAAACAGGCTTTATTTGAACATCACCATCACGCCATGACAGTACTTGCACTTCCATTGCTGGCACACAGTGCGTTGAAGCTGAAAAATCATTGAGTTCGCATACTATTCACTAAATGTTTTTTCTCCTCACCATAGCAAGCACTAACACTGTCACATCACATCGGTATTTCATTCCGTTTGCTCACGTGGCATTCCTGTAGCACGTGAACTTCAAGTGAGGGTAGTGTTTCCTGAAATTCGCATTGTCAGAGGTCTGGTGAGATCACAGATGTTTTGAATTTAGCCCAAGTTGTTCGATTCTCCTCCATTGCATCGCGTTAAAGTGATGAGGGAAAAATCGCAGCAAAGTGAAAAAGGCCACATGACCATCCATTCACTAAGCGATAAGCACTTGTTTGAATTCACTCCTCTTATGACTACAGCAGTTGCGGATGAAGTACTATAAAGTTACATTACAAGATATGAAGGCACCAAAGTCAAATTAGCTGGCGTGGACAATGCAAATTAAGGCACCGATTGAAAAGGGAAACTGATTTTATTCCTACCTATCCCGTGTGCCAGCTTGGCAAATGCGGACATTAACTTTTGCATCAGTTGGTATTCCAAAGCAGAGGATTCGCAAAAGGGTTTTTAAGGAATCGCCAACTGGCAAAGGGAATGCATGGAAGAATTTGCATCTCACTAAAACTTACCATTGCAGCTATCCACCTCCAGTGACGTCCCCAAAGCCGAGGTTACTAGTCTTAATAATTCAATGCTAGTAAGGCCATGCTGCCTGTTCTAGCTACACTTCCTGCTTACAACTCGAATGGACAATTGGGTTGGCCTTCAATGCATTTTAATCCGAAGAGAAGGACAAATTGCTTAACACAATTAAAGCTGTGACAGTTGCAAATCCATAGTCATTTCACTAACCATTCTGCGTATAATCCGCGGACACTGTCAAGTAGGAAGTTGCAGTGCCCCAAACAAAGTTCTCATATTCCATGGCGGAATTCATAGAAAATGATCCATTGAAAACCCGCAGATCCGAGGTGGTGTTTTTCACCATGTTGGCTGCAAAATCAAGCATCGACATTGGCCTGGCAAATGCGCATTAAACTGCAGTAAAGAGAATGTGGTTCCCAAGGAGAGTGGAAAATCGGTTGCACATGCTGACGAGGCGTTAATTAAAATAAGCCTCAGCCAAACTTAAAAATAGATGAGATGTTTTGTTTTCAATTCACTACAGCCGGTGCTGTTAGAATGCGTGAGATTGAGTCATTTCCATGCGCAGAGCTGCCGTTCATTTGCATGAAGGTATGTCCTTTTGCTTTTGGAGTCTTTCGCCTCTAATACAGAATCAGATGGGAATAAATGTTTCATGTTTCCCAGTGAGCAGCATGGACTCACATGCTAGCATTCACATTCTGCAACACCTTATTGCTTATTGAAATTATTTGGAAAATTTGCATGCGCTCTGCAGATGATTCGACCACGTGGCGTAGGATAATTGAACTTGAATATCAACAAAGTGGCAACTTCAATGTAAAGCTCTTTAATTCGGTTTCGCAAATCAGGGTAGACTATTTGAGTTGGCTTCTGATTAGCCAAACAAGTAGCGACAGTGATTATTTAAGGCGAATATATCTGCCTAGCCTTCCCAGGCTAGAATACCTATACACGCTCTTGTTAAATGTTCGTCTCTAAACGAAACCTCACCGTACAGACTTAAAGAAAAGTAGTCTTGTAATTATAGTTAGGTGACTCGCTATCCTGCCTGCATGATGACGCTCCTGAGGTCGCTCTTGGAAGAGCATTGTGCGAAGGGAAGTCAGAGGACTGAGTACACGTCACCGCTTGCATGAATACGAAGTCAGTGAAGTCCTTGGACCTAGCATTCTCTTTGCGTAGGGCTGATAGAACAGGTCTAAGGAATATCCACCATCAAAATTCAGATCGCCTTCTCTAATAATTTTGCGAAGTAGCCTTCACTAATCATGATAGTGGTAGTGTTTTGAGACTCGTGTTCTTCGCAACTGGATGCGCCTGGTTAAAGCAGAGAATTTATTCACAGTGTTTATTTTAAGCCACTCTACGTCACGCCAGATTCAAACATGCGTTCGGTCATCCTCGGTCACTGGAGCAAAGGCTTGAACAAGAGATGGGAGTAGAGCCAGCGACAGTGCCCATGCGAACCGTAGGCACTATCCATGCACATTCTTCTAAGATGCAAATTACTTGCTGCTGACTACACTGAGTAGACCATTTTTACAAGCATATGGTAGTTAAACGCGCCTTTTCGAAACTAAACTCCCGCGTATTAGAAATGTAATGCAGGAATAAGGACCATAATAATGGCTTGCATTTGCAGACCAGTCACAGCTAATCCGCACCTATCTCGTCAAAAGGGTAATTCAAGACAACACTTAATCTCATATCCATTCGCAGCCATTTCATTTGGTGTAGAATAATTGTTAGTCCATTTCGGTAGTTTGATTGAGGTGGATAATCAGATCTTGACTGAAGTATGTTTCTAATTTTCCATTTGACATCTGTCGCGCAGCAGACAAAAGGTGTTTTGGCTTCGGAAAATGAAGTGGCAAGCATGAGAGTTGTTTCACCTGCCTGTTTATGCAGATATTTTGGCTTGAAGGCGTTAAATTTGAAGTGCATTGCCTCCGGTGTCAGCCACCGCTGATGGTCATGCAGGGCTTTCCTTCTCACCTTGGATAGTATGACTTGAATTCTACGTCCTTATCCATTTGTGCCCATTTCATTCAGCTCAACATGTTTGTAGGAATTGTGTCTTTAGCATATTATTTAATAGGACAACAAAGGAATAGCTTCTAAAACCGTCATATTTTCTCCTCTTGGAACCACCCTTCAGTTGCTATCTCCTGGCGCCTCTTAATTTTCCGCATCGCGTATTTATCTGGTATGGTCTCGGCAATGTCTCTTACTTGATGGATTTGTGCTGTCCACTGTTTAGGAAAAACATAGACCTGGTTGTTGAGGTGTAGAGCTGGAATGGATTCAAGCCTTCGAATTAACCGGAAAATCATGACTTAACCTAAGTAGAGAAAAGACAGTGCCAGGTAATGCCGGTCGGAGGAGCAGAGAGCACAAATATTTGTCGCTACAGGAGCGGCTGTTAACAAAACTGGGACCTAATTCAAATTTATTGGAAGGTAACTAAGGTGCATTCGTGAATAAAGTGATTTGCAGCATAATTTTTATATTTTCTTCGTGTAAGTTAAAAGAAAAGAGCTGCCAGTGATGACTTGAGCTGGCAAATAAAGGTAGGTAATATGAAAAGATGATGCATGGAATGGCGAGCTTAAACATACAAAACGTGATAACAGAAACAGCAAAGCGTAGACAAAGGAAGAATAAGTCAAAAGCGCAAGCAAATAGAGAAGGTCGAACCAAAGTGAAAGGAGGTTAGGGAACACAAAGAGAAAGGAGAAAATCCAATGACAAAGACTATGATTTTCAACAACGTGTCGATTTAAATGAGGCCTATCGCGCCTCACCTATGACCTTTCCACCGCCTCAGTCTCTTTTCGTGCCTTTCGCCACCGATTGCCCTTTTCCTCCTCTTCACCATTCATCCAAGCATTTTGGCTTTCAACCATCCATTTTCCACTCACTCAGTCCCATTCATTGCAATTCGTCATTGATTCTGCTTCATTACCTCATCGCCATTCAACTGAGGCCTTTCGCGCCTCAGCTATCGCTTTTCCACCAGAACAGAACACCACCATTGTTGTAATTAAATAAGTAATAATTAATCACCCCTGTTTTGCTGACCTTAATAAAAACTGCTGCCTGGAGTAGGTGAGGAGTGAGTGACATCTTCGGCTAGCCGAAGTTCACCTTCCATTGCCAGAGTATACAATGACGTACTTAGCCCTACCAATGATGAATTAAACTTGAAAGGAGAGTGGAGGAGTAAATAAGAAGGGTGGAAGAGAAAAGAAGAAGAAAAGTAAAAGACCTCATCTACCAAGGTTGGGACTACTGTTGCACATTCTGTTTTGCTTTACTCAGGCGCATTATACTTTGTTCATTTTAATGTTTAGAGCAGAATATATTATCATGCGCTATGCCATCAGCGTATCAAATGGCAGCGACTCGGAAGAAGTATGCAAAAGAGAAAGCAAGAATTCGAAAATCGGAGAAGAACTAACAGAATCAGACGCTAAATATCAAAGTGTATATCCTATGGCAAGCCTCAATCAAGTAGTCATGCTTTTCGACTGCACTATAGTCTAGTCTCTTCCCCCATACACAGCTGTCTGTCCTTTTGTTCCGCCAGCTTGTTTTCATCCACTGGTCCGTGACTGTGTTGCCATGTTCGCTGGCTACTATAGTTCACTCCTATTCCATCGTTGAGTGTTGCATTTATTGAGTGAACGGTGGGCGGACTTTATTGTGATGCTCCATTACGTTGGCTGACGATAAGACCGGTAGGAGTAAGCTGACCAAAATGCTTGCTAAGTCTGTTGTGCATGGCTTACTGGCAGTAATAACAGGGCGGATTAAGGCCTGTGCTTCATGAAAGCGCGTGTTTTCTTACTTGTAACGCTTTGTCAATTTCATTTAGTCTGCGATGGGGTGAGGACTGCTGCGCAGGCAAGAATCGCAGCGACTGCTCGCAAATTAATGCTTCATCGTTATTTGTTCGATTTCGGAAGCGATCCATGACCGACATAACCATCGAGTTGAGTGGCAGCACTCTAATCTCTATCCTACAATAACGTGGAAAAGTGATACGGCTTAGCGCTCAGACATGGGTATTCTCGTAAGAGGTAAGGCGATCTGGGTAGTTGGTGACTTAGCATCCTCCATGGGAGAATTTCATGAAGAAGATGCATAATATTGAGAATGACTGGGCTTGTAGATCAATTCTAAAACAGTCAAGTGCTTTAAAGAGCAGTGTCGATCCACCCTTCTTTAACTCTAAATGACGTGAACGTACCTATTCTTTCTGCAGCACCGAGATGTGGTTCTGTCGCGGCAGATAGATTCTAATCTCGCAGTGCTTGTTATGATCAGTCGCATCGGGTGTTGTCATTTCCGTCCTTACCACCAGTGGCATTTTGTCCACCTTTCTCCCTGTATCCCTTCTCTATCAGCATCATATCCATGCATTCCTTTCATTAATTTGAGCTTGGTTGTTAAATTGTTTAAGTCCAAGTAGTAGATCCATTGCTGTGCCATCATCTCGGCGTTTCTTTTGACCTGCGCAATACTGCTGCCAGTGGCGATCATGCTATAAGATGCATGTGGTATTCAGTTGTTTACATGTGGTACAGTAAGTAGCAATTAAATTTCGTGATTTTCCCTCTTTTCTGCACTCACATCCAACACGACCCACTTGTCAGTTCGATCACATGGGCCGCAATGACAATTTAACATATTTTGGTTCCATAAAGAGAGTACATAAGGATTAGTGCTAGCAGAACAATTAACTGCCTTGCTGTGCTAACGGATCCTTGTCCAAATAACTTCACCACGTGCATAGGCACGAATAACCGCGACGTGTGGCATTTACTAGATGCCCATTTGGTCGTCCTTCTTCATGATATATTTATAAACCTCTTTGGCATTGCCAGCAGTCCAGACATGCGTATCTCTTCATTGTAAAGCTTTAGCAGCCTCAGAGCTTCTAGAAATTTCTACGGTTATCGAAGCTCACCTAAGCACACTAACACGATAAAATGCACTAACACAGCAAAGTGCAACTACATTTCAGTGTAAGCGAGTCCACGTGGAGGAGTACAAGCGTCTGCTTGACCCGAACAAGACAAGTCTATTTGCATTGGAAAGGCACTGACAGTATGGTGACTGAGAGGGACCTCTGACTAGACGTTGGGTTAATCTGACTTCATCGCAACACCGAAACCATGTACTTCATTTGTACCAATAGTTCTGCACCAATGAAGGCTGTGACTTATTTTAAAAGTGTGCCGGCAGTACCTGGACCCACTGCGTGAAGAGGCTTGCACCCATCGAACTTCATCGTCCACAGCTTAATGCTCGTGGTGCTCAATTAACGAAGTAGTTGAGGCTGGAAACTGAATGCATAGTGACGCATGAAACTCCTATGGCTCAGCCTAAACTAGCTGCACAGGGAGAAAAGTAAAATGCACGGTTGGGTAAAATAGGAGTGGCCAGTTGAAGAAATAGGAGCTGCATCCACAAATTGACTAACAATTGGCAGCCGACTCCATAATTATCTGAGGCAATTTCAAACTACAACTACAATCAAATACAGCCGCTTTCTATCACTCTATTCGCTCACCTTATAGTCCGTCTTTTGTGCGTCTACGATCAACATTCCTTGCTTCTTTTGTCTCTGCATTAATAAACCGACATAACTAAATAATGCTCCATGTAACCATTGCACACACATCCACTGTTGTCACGTGTCAAACATCAATGTCCGTACAACAGCAGCCACGAATGTGTGGAAAAGGAGCTAGAAGGGACCAACCCTACTCCTGCTCTGTTTGCATCGAAAACTGGGCAGTGCGCAAGTCTATGCTAGATCAGGGGAGAGCTTGAGGCTTCGAGAGCCCCTGAACATGTCCCCTCCCTGTCATTACCATTATGAATGCAATCGATGACTGCCACTGCTTTTCTTCCCTACTAAGATTACGAAACCGGTTTTACTGACAGCTGCGTTAGTTTGTGCACGAAAAACTCACTTTATGTGACTTAAATCACAGGCTAGCTAGTAAAGGAAAGGAAGCGAACTACACAATGGACCCGTGACGTGGACTGCTGACGTCTAATCTGCGCTCCATGTGAAAGGTGGCGTATCGCTATTTGCCCACCTACGCTCCCGAAAATTGGTCCACTTCAGCAATGGCACACGAATGCCGACCGATGCGGCCTTTCAGTCCCATCCCTTGCAGTGGATAAGACAAGTGTCCAGCTGTCTGAAACACTGAGTTATGACGAAATGTAGGCATAGGCAGTCCAGATTGTGAGACCGTGAGGCGATCCTAGGTGGTTTGTAGCTGCAAGATCTAGAGTTGAGATACCTCATAGCAATTCCCCTGCCAGCCACACGTGGAATCTCGCCTTGTATGAGGTGCACTTCCCACAGTCTCTCAGATCCTCCTATTTGACCAAATGTAGACCAGATAGAGCGTATCGGCTTTGTACTTGTGACGAGTGTGATCTCAATGTGTTTGTACTGGCTCTTCCATCTACGTAGGACATAATCTCGCGAATATCGTGTCGTGATTGAAACAGAATCCTAGACATCAGCCAATTCGCACAATGAATCAATTAGGTTACCTTTCCTTGTGAGCTTAATGGAAATAATGCGACAGCAATCTTATGGCCGGTCGCTGATTACCTGCACTGTCAACAGCCACAGGTAGTAGACGCTGAATTCAAATGAGCAAAATGCATCCTTTTGTGGTCGATGAATGTTGGCGCACTTGGGATGCGGTGGAAGAGTAACAGGACAATTGAATAAGGGCATTGGATAATCTACAGCTGCAAAAGATGGACATCAACCAAAAAATGCCTCATTAGTACTCATTGCTGCACGTATTTTAGGCAATTATATATAGTAGAGCATATCTCATTGGCAGATGTTGTTATAAGAGATTTATATTAGAAGTATGCACCATACGCTCAGCCTTGACGCGTGGTGTCCTGACACCCCGAAGATTAGTTCATTTACCCAACGGAACGATGGGCGACGCACCACACACTCCGCCTGACGTGCTGCATATGTCCAGGGAGGAAATACTTGCCTCCACCAGTCTCGCTGTAAGTCCTGCCACCATTCTCTCCCTTCTTTTGCAGACGCAATACTAATTCGTGATGCCTTCATTTAGACGAAGAAACCACTGTCTACCCACCCCAAACGTCAAAGCCCGCCACCTATTCCTCTGCCGTGCCCAGTTTCTGAGGATTTTCGTGAAGAGTTGCGTCGATTTGTCAATCAAGCCAAAGGAAACTAAGTTGACCTCGTTAAAAGGCGCGTTGGACTTATCATTTCTCCACACTTTGACCCGCCCTTTCCTAACCAATTAATGGTACGTCAATGTGTTGAGTGTAGTAGCGCTTTTTACTCCAGTTCTAAATAAATCTTTTCGGTCACTCAATTGCGAATTATATTCTTCTTCGATTTTATGACTGTCACACCACAGATGCTCAATGCGCGTCAAGGCGGCCCTCAACTCATGGTTTCCTCCATTTAGCAAGTGGTCGAAAACACGAAGTTCTGTGCAGATGGGTGGACTAAGAAAGCGCTATACATAGCTGGAAGTAAAATGCAAGCCAATTGCATGGTAGAACGGAGGGACTTAAGCAAGCCAAATGTGACCAATGCCTGCATTGTGTTGTCCGCATTGGGCAAATCGGACAGATAAAGCTTTGTGGCATTCGCGGAACCAGAACTCAGCCAGCTTGATCCGCCGTTCAGTTCCTTTTATTCAAACATGCGACCTTGTCGATGTTATTTGTCATGTTTTGTAGCAGTCGAGTAAATAATAATATTCATTACTCTTGGAACGCTTAGGTACTGCTCCAACTCTTAGATTGAGCAACAAGTATGACCAATTCTTCCCCTTTTGTTTACAACAGACGTGCCATTCTGTCCTTTTGTTTTGGGGCTGACAGAGCCAATCACCCATGTATATACGTCCTTATACCATTTGACCATGTTCTAGAAAATACGCCATTGAGGATAGGGAGAGGCAGTGCACCTTACACAAGGTCTCACCTTTATCGTTTCCCACAGTCCGTGACCTAAGTCTCCTCCTCGTGCGCGACCATGTGGACACTGTGTGATTGCCCACCCAGCTTTTGTCTAATCATTGCATTGTTGTCTCGACCCCCGATATTCAGCGAGAATTTTGTGGTCTGATTAGGAATGCAAGAGTGATCAGCATTTCTTTTGAGTGTGCGGGATGAGAAAAACATGGTGTGCCTTGAGTATCACAGACTTAGTAATCGGTGCGGTCTCAGATTTGATCAGCATATCCTTGTCAAGAAACTAGACAAGCGGAAAGGAAAGGAGGTTGCGATTGCACTATGATAAAGCTAGACGACCAGTTTACCGACTGTTTGGGCATGAGGTTTTAGGTTAGTAATGCTCAAATTGGTTTTTTTCACACTCATGTTTATGGAATATTGTGAACATACGATTGCTATAAGGCATCTGCCCAAGATGGGACAGAATATATTCACATAGAGCCCAGCCTGAGGATGCGGAGAAATCAGAGAGGTGGAAGGTGGTGGTGCAGGATCGAAGGGAGAAGATGGACTGAGAATGATGCTATTTGCTTGCGACCACTTCCTTTATCAATACAGAACTGCTCTTTCATGCGGATGTGCTAGCAGAGAGGTCGGGTCTCATGCGCCGTGAATTTAAGCCATTTCGCCTATCCTCGTGATCCGTAAATCTTGTCTCCTTCCACCTAAGGTGGCCAGAATGCGTCAAATTCGGTGGTGGGAGAAACTAAGGGAAAAAAGTTGGAGTAAGAAGAAGAAGGTGATGGAGCAGATGTTTCCAACCGAGCATAGTAATTAATACAAGGCAGGATGCAGGGCTGCACGAGATGAGTGACACGCTGGATGTTGGCCATGATGCTGCAGACTGCTTGTGACTCGTTTAGGACTTCAGTTGTTTCGATCAACACGTATTTCTTGTTGGATTATTGCTGTTGTCTCTTGGGCCTCCTTATTCTTCACAACTGCTAATGTGCCTCCTCGACTGCTATCGTTCCAGCAATGGGTTCTGCATATCGCCGTCATTGGTGAACACCTTCATGGACTCGATTGTATCAATGACCATTCAGCAAATTAATACCCACACTTACACCTTCGATGCTAACCGTTTGATGGTTCGTTGTTATCGGTTGAATGTGCAGCACTGACTGCGCGTGCACCGTTAGCACAGTGTGAGGGATATCAAGTCTAGATCTGGCAGCTTCAAACCACCTGGCATCCTCTCAAGCTTCCATGATCTGGAATGTCAGCTATCGGTCGATTGCTGCTTCAGCTGTGCTTTTTGCGAATGAGTAAGTGAATTGGAGGAGTCACTGAAAGTGGTGGGTTGGAAATCGGTTGTCTGAAGGAGGAACACTCAGTTATATTCGAACATTCAGAAGTAAAACACGTTGCTGATTTCATGCAGTTCCATTGCTAAAATCAACAGGGACTCACTACTGCAACAGATTCCACTTTGCTTCTCAATCGCCTGACCGTAAAGGCAGTGCATGTCTCCGAGGCAGGGAGACAAGCATTACTAAGTGGCTACCAGGTTAGTGGATGCAATAGTCTTCCGTTATCAAAGGATCCCTATTCACTTTCTCTGAGGACGCCCTCAGTTCTCAAAGTGGGTGTGGTTCAGGAAGCAGTCAACTACTGCGAATCGAGAAACAGCAATTAAAATTACTGCTTCGAGAAGTCGCTGCATCACCCACTACAGTCACAGAAGAATTAATTGAATGTTACCCATTGCTATCGCCAGTGATAACAAATACCGTGAAGATAACTTGGAGGTCCACTGGTACCACCTTCACTGATAAAAATTGCATAAGCTGCAACAAGAAGACTTCAAATGAAGGCATCATTCTCTAAAATTTGAATAGTCACATTTTAATTTCGCTAATGGAACTAGAATACTCGCGATTTTCTCCGACTTAGCAATCAAATATTTTGTCGGCCACTGACTAACCTCCCGACTAATCATTTAAATAGAAGCACTTCATTCTACAAATGAATTATCTCTAGCCAATTAGCCATCATTTATTTGTGTGCAATGGGTGGTCTCACCCTCAAAGCAGGAGGTGATGGTGCAAACGTTGCTTCAAATACTTAAGTGAAACTAAAGTCCTCTCCACACATGATGAGTGTGCTCACAATCGGAAATGGGCCGGCACGTTTGCAAGCAAACAATCTAGCACTTAGCCATAACTAAATTTTGCCATTGGCATCAACTTTCCCTAATCCACTTCGCTTCAGTAGCCCAGCATTTTGCCCTCTATTAACGCACTCTTCGTATAATTGCCATTATTTATCAACATGACCCTTTCAAAAGCAGATGGTCCTAAAATAAAGGATATAGGGCTGCATTGCATTTGAATTAGATGACAAGTTTGGTGTGTGGTTGGGTGGCTGCGTGGATGCACGAGCCTAAGACGAATGTCTGTTTTGTTTCATTGGGGGTCAGCCTGTCCGTCACGTTCATTGCCAACTTCCAGGGTTCCCAGCTGTTGCTGAGGTCATGGACATGAGCAACCGAAGCCAAACACCTCGAAAATAACTACCTGTCGAATGTACAATAGAATTTTACTGAACTGCCTTTCTACCAGGCCACTGAAATTGATTGCACAGAGGGGAGGGAATAGCGAATGTAGGCCATTCTGTTCTCTAAATCATGATTTGCACTGTAAGAGAGTTAGCGTATCTTTCAATGCATTTATTACAATGATTTGCTGCCGGACGATGGGACCCCATCAAAATCGTGCAGTGCAAGGCATTGAAGGACGCATTAGCCCACATCTACGCCTTCGCTTAAGGTTCCAAATGTTTACCGCCATCGATTGCGTCTCATGAGCATCTACTGTGCGAAGTAGATTAAATCAGGCCCAACAATTTAAAGGGAAGAAAAATGCGGCAAGGCAGCCTTTTGGCATAAGAATATTGCAGCAGTGCTTCATATCGCCATTAATGATAAAATAGACCTGCTTCGATGCGATGCCACGAGATAGTCCTCGGTTACGCAGCCTATATAGCTCAGCCCATCACAGGTTCCACAGATTGTCGCAGTCGTCGAGAAGTGTCCTTTGTAAACAATAATCACATTGAACTTGGACTTGATGTCTAGTGTTCTTAGAGAGCATCGTTATTGCGTCTAGTGACTTCTACCAGTAGCTTTTGCTAATAGCGTCATTCGACCTGACTCACACCTTACTACACCACCACGTTGGTAACAGGTAGTGTGGTACGGCAATCACTTAATCACCTCGTCGTGATTTATGACACCGCTGAGTTGTGCGTCTCGTCGCTCTACTGATAGACAAAACGCGATGCTAACCAAGCATGGGCTAACCGCACTAATTAAAGGAGTTCAAGCGTCAATTTTACGTTTGCGGTCAGTAATGCGTCCTATAATTTTGCCAACTCCATTGAATACTACCATCAATGTGTAGCACATGTTCACCCAACCTTAGAGGTAGTAAATTCAAGCACCGTCTAAATAGCTACCAATGCATTCTTACATGTTTTACTTCATACAAAACCTACTCGCCCACACTCAGCATTTCGACACTGAGGCAAGACTATCAGCAATACCTCATTTATTGCTGGTGTGTTTCAGTCATGCGCCGGCAGCAGACGATTTGGCTTCAAGCTGGATGTCTACCCAACGATATCACAGCGCATCTGAGATGCAAAATACCTGCGAGGGAACGGATCCGCAAAAACCCTTTCCATTGCGGAGCAACCAATTAGAGACGGTCCATACTCTAGGATTACATGGAATGCCAAGCAGACCAGGTGGTGCAACGTGTTGCAAACAAAGTCTCAATGAGAGTGGCCGATTCTCCCCTGCACAAAAGCATGGATGAGTGCAATCGCTCAGCACTAAGATGGCGAGAATCACGCAAGTAGCAAAGATGTCAATGAATGATTATGCAAGAGTGGAAGCGTCGCATGGAAGATAAAAGGCAATGCGGATAAAGGCGAGCATATATCTTGGCTGGAATAAGTGAGGGAATCGGAAACGGGCGTCAATTCATCCCTGCTTCAGATTTGTGCATTGCGAATTTGTCCATTCCTTTTTGGCCCCAAGATGAGGTCCTGCCGATGCAGATGGGCATGTGATGAACTATCATCTCCAGACACTTTGGTTAGGGTAGTAGTATAATAGCTTACATGGCCTCGTCGTTTTCTTTTTGATGCAATGCCATTTAAAAATACTATTTGTAAACAAACTTGTCTAGCATGCATCGAATAAGCAGCACAAACTCACTCCCAGTGACATTAGACTTTCAGCTGCTATTGTTGCTGCAGGTGGCGTCAGGATGCCCAATCTCTTGTCAAGATGAAAACACGGCTTTTCCTATTAAGTCGCTAGTTTGCCGATGCAGCGCATTGCTAAATCAATGGTATCACATTAGTTATCCGGTTTGAGCTGAGCGCTACCGCTCACCACCAGTTTGAATCTGGTCACCTAGTCCTCTTCATCGAGGCCTTTGGGATAAGGGAGCAGAGGCAGATCGCCTATGACAGTGGCATAAAGGGAGAGCATCTTCAAATAAATCACCTCATCCATTCAGTTTAACCTTTGTCCATGACCCTTTTGGGAAGGATCTTTCCATAGTTGGAAATCCCTCTATCTCCCTATTAGGTCTGGGTAGATTTTGCGTCGGGCAAGCACTTAGCAACTAGACATCACATCCTCATTAGCGAACGACACATTAGTTCAAGAACCACGAGCGAACTGAAAGAAATGAAGGATTGCAGGCGTCAAGCGTAAGCATGCAATTGACGATATCGTGGTTGTGCAGAACATGTCCGACCAGCATAAGATTCATCACAATTAGTGACTTGGGGTCCACTTGAATACAGGCTGTCCAACTGCGCTTCCAGCTATTTATTTGTCTCTCATGCCCTAATATGTTTCGAGCACTAATCCATCAAACCACCATTTCGTCCTCAAAAGCGGCAATTTCAGGTGTCAACAAAACTGCTAACAAGACATTCTCAGCTTAAGCTTCACAGGTAATCTGCACTTGTACACAATATTCTGACTTCGCAGGCGAATCGACTAGCAACGCATCATTTCTGGTGGTGGATTTCACCCTTACCGCCGAAAGTGCACCTTCAGCAGACAACACAACTTTGGCTTCATATCTACGATTGTATTGGTGTGCAGGACAGTTCTGGAAATCCTACAGAAGAAGAGATGGGGCTTTGAACACCGTCGGGAGAGGCCTTCACACTACTGAGAGTGAACTGAGTAGTAGCAACAGACTGGTGTCAAACGAGCAGTAGCAGTCGATTATTGTCAAACGGTGCCGTTAGGATTGCATGGAGTGTCATGCAGACCAGCCAGTACCGCATGGTGCGATTAATTTCCTAATTCTACTTGTCGACGTCTTCTTGTATAAAGGCGTAGACTAGTGTAACCCCCACTTTGCTCTGTGCTGTGCACATTTGTTGATTTTCATGTACTCCGAATTGTGATTTCTTCGTGGCTGAAAGGCTTCCAATGCCTCGTATAGCGTAAGTATTGTGCTACGGAGCAAACCTCTAATCTACCAGCAAGCTTATCATTGAAGCATTCAATGTCCAACGAGGTATCTGACCGGCTTATTTCATTTGACACTCCACGTGCCTTCTCATCCCCTTCCTTTACCCTCCATTCCTCAGCGGTTATTTCTACGAACCTGTAGAAGAAAGTTGTTGGCGTTAGGGTACGTTAGGATCGCTGCTTGGCAAAGCATGCAAACGGTGATGTACCAACACGCCGCACGGTTGCCTAAGGTATGTTAAACCAAAACAAGTAGCAGGTTTGTCAAAAATTGCCAAAATGACAGTGTGGCTCATGGTATTCACATCTCACTCTGGTGAGGTAAATCACACCGATTGGAAAGCAGTAAGTGCGGTGTATATCTTCGGCCCTATCCTCCTCCATTGGCATGCAATAACAACTGAGACCAATTCATTTACAGGGAATCTGCTGGCATTGGTAACACAATGTGATTTAATTGCTATCATACACTGCAAATCGGTCTTAAATTCAGTGCATTCTCCTGAGTCTTTACAGTAATTTATAAAACCGGTCTTCCTCTAGGCTCCACGTCACAAAGTCTAGTCATTTGTACTGACACCCCACAATAAAAGCCACTGACATCAACAATTCTTTCCGCGGTGTGCTACTCGTCGTCTCTCAGACCATCCTCCTTATTATTGGCGTTGTAAAATCAAACCACAATAAATTTCTGCCCCGGTAAATAAAACCAACGCCTTGCCAGAAGATGAAGCACGAGGGGATATCATATGATGCGCAAGCATGATACACACAGACCACAAGACAGGCTGCTAGAACAAAGTTGGCTTCAGCTGTGTGCACTGACTATGACATTGATTGAGGTGTGATGCTGCTGTCAGGTGTGCTGCTTTCTGCACCTGACCACAGTATTGCTGCCACAGACCAACTCCGCTTGTGGTCATCCACACTATGCCACTGGGATGGATGCTAGAAAGACGAGGTCGCCTGGTGTGGCACCATACAACATTCATTTCCATTTCCACAAATTGTGAGACCTGCCTTGGACATCCCCTTGGATTTCAAAGCCATAGAATGGTACTAAAGTTTGTGTGCGACCTCAGGCGATTTCAAGTGAATGCGGTGGGCTAAACAAAACGCAGAACTTGTAGAGGAGGATGATTGCGTTTTAAAAGATATAAGCACTTAACTTATCAAATTGACTCTATGGGTTCGCAAAAGGCCATGGCAATCAGGCCGTTGAAGTGGAACAAATTAGGCTTCGTTGGAGCAGATGCTGGCTGCGATGGTTGAAAATGGCAGTCAATAAGGATGGAAAGACATGCTCCTATTCTTTTACTGAGCACTAAATTTCACTAATCGGAGGCGAGGCTTAGCATGTAAAAGTGGTTCTCTAATTAATGGGATAGGTATAATGCTGTGCAGATTTGCAAATATCTCAAAGCCTGCCGTGTGCGAATGGGATCACAAGCGATGACCTTGTACTGGACTTCAAAGCACTGAGACATGTAGTGGCATCGTGGAGACAAGAGAACTCGAGCGGACATGCACTCATCTGGTCATGTGTTAAGACTGGGACAGAAGACGAGGGCTGTCCCAACACTTGCACGGAATCAGTGGTTTGTAGATCATATCGCAGCCGCCTGTCAGAATTTGTCAAAAGTTGCGAGAGGACAGAAAGACGGCCGCAATTCACATCGCAAAGCACTGGCATTTCGTGGAAGTACATAGCAAAGCGTTCACCTGCATATGGATGGAGAGGAATGGAGGAGGTGAGGAGTGTTGGCTTTTGCATGATGGCATGAGATGGTGGGAGGAACTTGTAGTTTTCAACAGTGTCAAATCAAGCAACAACACTTTTGGAGGTGAACACTGCATCCTAATGTCAAAGAAGCAACTTGGCACATTTCTTTCACCAGTGGATGAGGCACACTTTCCCTAAGGATTGGACTAGCCTTGTTCAATCGCACCTTCGGCCTACAACTTGTGCACATATCGAGTAAGTTCCCGCCCATTAGGACTGCGCATCATTAGTGTGCAAGTTGCCGCTTTCTAACTAGTATATCAGGGTTTCCAAGCAACACAGATGTCGTGGTGCAGATTTTGACTGGTAAGGAGGTCCTTCACCTCATCCGTTTGCTTCCACAAACCACTTTGCCCGCCCGCTGCTCACTTCTACCCACTCAACCTAATGCCACTCATCTAATGATTTGGTAGAGCATGTTCTCTTTGTGTCAGCGTGTAAGCTTCATGTAAAAGCGAAGAGATATTGGAGGATGCCTTGATTGTCGAGAATTTCATTGGGTTTAAATGTAGGAGAAGTCGATCACACGGAGCCACGCGACTCATTGCATGGCATAGCAGAACATGTGGAAAGTCGATCTATGCGTGCTTAAACCCAATGCGCCTTGACACTATTGACTTTCGTCATGTTAGAGAAGCGAAAAATTGTATACATATTATGAAAATTCGAGGGTGCTCTGGCTCCAACACACTGTACGCAATCAGGGCAAGCGCAAACACCGTCAGGGTATACCTGTGCTCCTCTGGCATTGTTCCCATTCCCTCCCTGTCACTGGTGTCGTTCAAACGAAGTTTAACCTTCTGGCAGTCCTCCCGTAATAGAGTTCGTTGCAATTGCTGAACACGACAGCATGCGATCACTCTGGCAGGAAAACCGTTTAGAATGCGGACTGCCGAGTTCTTTCGCACCTACTACGATGCATCTCAGACAGGCCACTTTGTTAAAACGTAGGCTATCTTGTAGCTAATAAGGTACATAATCACGAACAGTGATTGTAGACAGGCAAAACAGACCCAGTGTTCCTTTTGGCCACACACTTATCCCAAATTTAAGAGGTCTTTTGTTGGGATGGAAATCCTCAACAACATTTATATACCTCCCGTTTCGTCGTTGCTGAGTTGATTTGCAACCACACTTGAGTGACAATTGAGCAATATCCTCTGGATCTCGAGTTATTGCAACCGATATAGGCCCTGCTGAGCCAATTGTCTGTCTGTATTTTTCTTTAGTTATTACCAAAACTGCTGCTGTCTACCCTCCACTTTTACCGCTTGCATGCGAGACCATTGTTTGCTGGTGTATCTGGTGGCGAAATTGGGCTAGCAGCAACCCCACATCCACTAGGCGCCTACAAATTTTCATCTTCATGTTCACTATGGCAGTGAGATGCCTGCATTGTTGAAGGCTGACTAGCCTACACCAAAATGCAGACGATCATGTAAGGCTTGCGCGTTCCTGATTTTCTCGTTAAGTTTGACTCGACAGAATAGGCAGTTGGCTCCGAAATCAGCAGAGGCATCTGCCTGGCTTATTGGAAGAACGCGCCTATTAGAAGCCTGTACACTGAGTAGGCTTCCCGTAACCCAAAGACACTGCTGCAGAGGCATTAAAAGACGGGGGATTTAATGACCTTAGAGATATTCTGTATTTATTTTAGAAAGAAAAATGAAAATGTTCGATGCAGAAGGAAGAAATCACACAGGAAATAGCAAGATCACTGCAATGTATGGCAAGGTAGGTTGTAAGGTAAACTACTTGTGCTGAAGTCAGCAGGCCGTTGAGGCAAGTTCACATCTGCAAAATAAATGAGATTTGAGTGGAACACGAGGTACGAGTGGTTGATCAATGGCCTTATATTAGTAGAGGCACAACATCAAACAGGAGTCTTACTGTTGGTTGCACGGCCGCGGCATATTCTGCAAATGGAAATAGATCAATCAGGAAAGTCAGCCAAATCCTACTTAGGACAATGAAGCAGAGTGTTAGATTCAACAGCAGTGCTTTGCATCAAATCAAATGAATGATTCAAGGACAGCCACTCTCATCACTGTGCTGGAAGTGCATTATTCAATCCGTACCACCACAGATTCGACAGAGTAGTGCAAACAATGTGTCAAGGAATCGAGCTATTAGTCGACTGTGTTGGAGGGATAATGAATGAACTCACTTCTACACTCTGCCTCTTCCGGAGATTCCCCTAAAGGCAGATATGGAATCAGTGATACACATGCGTTGTGTTGGAAACATTTGTTGTCTTTACCCACGGACATAGAGACTACAATCTCATGCTACTCTTAAAAAGGAAACTGAGCCATCACAAACAGCTGGAGGAATAAGTTGTTTCAAAGACTAAATCTGCCACACGTACCACTTTGTGAATAGTCGACGGATACAACCAAATATGTGCTATAGCCATGAATAGTGAGACGTCTGCGGTTTACGTTGGTTTCCTTTGAGAATTTGCCATGAAATACTCGCAAATCCTTCTGCAAATCCTTCTCCAGATCGCCTAAAATGAGTGCAGAAACAAAAATATCTGCTGGAGCTAATCAATCTACGTGGAGTAAGCGATATGGATAGATTTAGGGGCACAATTTAGATGGTCTTTGGGTGTTACCATCCGCAGTGACGTTAGGGGCCAAAACACTCAGAGAAGCTGAAGGGAAGCCTGATGCATGATGGTATTCCGATCAGCTGGCTGGTTTCCAGATACAGGTTCAGGGCGTATAAATCATTATATTTTGTGTTGAGAAGGTCATTTGACTCACCACAAAAGCTGAAGAGCCCACTTTTATATTTAGTTCCGAACCAGGTGCAATGAACCCCTCCGTCGATCTCGAAGGTGACCTATTTTGAATGCATATATAGTGGTAGTGCGCAGTGCGTCAAATGCATTCCGACGGATACCAAGGACGTGCCATAATTTGATAGAGGCGTACATTTGAAAACAATGGGCAAGGCCTTGCATTAAAGAGTGGTAAAGCAATGGTTCATTTGAGTTCAATGCAGATTATTAGTGTTAGATGTAAGGACTGGGTGGATAACCTAGAATTACCCATGTTTCCACGTTCGCTCCTCCAACAGCAAAGTCAACACTAAACGAGTCCATGCCTTGAACAAACCGCGAGAGAGGAAACGAAGTCTCCACGTCAACTTCACCTGTCAGACAACAAACGATACAACAGTGTCAATGATTGCCGTTCAAATAATGGAAAATACTGCAAATGAGAAAATGAAAAGAAAGTGATTTGACTATGGGATAAGTATGGCAAGGGCACTGGTAAACGAATGACTAGGTGAACAAGGCATTTGCTCTTAGGGCGATAAAAAGGCTTTCTTGCTTTACTGCAAGGTGTGGGTCACAATTGAAGCAAGATTGTGATGGTCATTTTCAAACCCTGCGCTATTTACGCCATTTGCTTTCGTTTTATGAAACAGGCAATGTTATGGGAAATCATAAGTGGACAAAGTCACCTGCAGCAGGCGGTGCGAACTTGCACTCCGGAACGAAGAATGTCGTTGAATCGATTCTTGTTTTGGGGAAATCATAGATCAGTACCAAGATCTCTTGGTGCAGCACGTTATTCAAGGTGATATTAGCTTCGCCTAAGGTACGAAAGTACACATTGTTCTGTGGTCCACGGTAGTAGACAAAGCGGCTCGCATTAGACATAGAGGGAAGGACCGATAGTGAGCTGTTGACTAGTGATGCTGCGAAGTGATGTTAACTGCTGATAATTGGGACCAGATTCTCTGGTCGGATGTCAACTACGTAGGCTAATCATGAAATCAAATAAACTAATGCTGGAATGAATTGACATACTTATACTCCTGCTACAAGGGCTGCCCCATTCCTCCCCTCCGTCCAAGAAACACTTGCCGTCCTTAATTGTCAAATCTCTGATTTGTGAATCACGTTCGATAATTGCCCTCTAGAAAGGAAGTTTGCAACAGTAAATGTGCCTACACAACCAACAAAATGTGACAAGGATTTCTTGGCTACTAAAGTAATTTGCTTGGCACTCGTCACAAGAAATGAGCCAGCAAATGGCCACCTCATTTAAAGGCTGCTCCTCCTCCAAATTTGGCGCATGCTCATTCAACCACATTGTTGAACTTACAAATTTGCCGTTGCACTCGTAGTGCATGGTGTCCGATCGTCCAGAGGGCTTTCCAACAACGCGTGATCCCCATAACGTAGGAGGGCTTGTAGCTTGAGAAGAAAGAGCGTGTTTCCATCTTGTTATGCTGAGTCGTCAGACGTGTTGAGATAAAGGGTTGGCTTTAAGTGCCTGCTAGCAATTTCCTGTCAAACTGACCATTTTGTAGGTATGGAGGTGAGGAGCCTCAATGGTTACCCTAATGAACGCATTTCGAGGAACATCAACTTGCTCAATTATGCTTAGTGAAATGCTTTATTAATAGCGCTATAGCATGCATGAAACTATCGTATTTAGTGTCAAACTAAGTAGGCAGTGGGAATCAAAGAAATGGACACCTACCTGAGCAGCAGGCAGCGAAGATATGAATGACAATGATACTCTTCATCCCACTTGTTAATGATGATCAGCGAGGTTGCCTGTACGCAGTTATATAGTAGGAAATGGAGTCACAGAGCGGCGATTGGTGTGTGAGCCGAGCATGTGGTGGGTGGTTCATCACTGTTGATCTTGTGACTAGTGCCTGCACCAAGGGTGCGTGAATCTGGGTTGCGTATAAACGTTGAGGTTTCATAAGCATTTTAGACTGTTTCGCTTAAGATACAAGCTACAAAATTGTTACTTGTGACGTGTAGTCTGTTAGAAATGCATTTAGTGACACCCGCTTTCACTAACAGATGGCTTTGAATGAGAACATGGGGAAATGGCGCAGCTTAGATGCTTCCGCATTGCTTGCACTTTTATGACCATCCATAATATCCACTGCATTCTATGCCAGTAATCCAATGACTGGGTTTTGTTAATACGTCTGCGCCCCTTTCTTCTCCACCTCAGCATATCTAGCGGATGCTTGCGTGCATGGCTCACAAGAAAGCCTGGTTATCAATTTGACGATACATGATTTTGTGAATCTACTAGTAGGATGGATGTAGGCAAATATCTCAACCTTGGACATTGTGAATGAGGGTGGATCTCCGAGGGGAGGATGGGTTATGCGTTAACAATTTTAGGCTTTTGCATACTACAAATTCTAGAACCACGTACACTGGTTTGATGACGGAGAGGAACCCGGTAGAATGTGGTACTGAAAGGTATTCCATCCTTCTCGTCAGCTGCAGCAACTTCGAGCACATAAAAACAAAGTGGAGCCCTTCTTACCGTGACAAACCATGTGACGGCGTCCACGACTAATGACGCATATTCCATGGAGCTTTTGAGCAAGTGAATGTGCCCAGATTGGGTCCCTACAGGCGCATTTCATTTTGTTGAATGCAATCATAATACCCAACCTAACGGTTTGTGTGAACGCGTCTACCATTTCTCATGCCCCATGAAAAGCCTCTTGTGTATTTCTTAGCCTGCGACCCATATAGCGATGTGCAGTTGAGCGATTCGCTTTGAACGGAGGCCATCTCTGTCAATTTGAATTGCACCGCACTGTGTGCGGCTTGTGCTTCAAAGCTACCGCAAGAAGACAAAATGACAATTTGACCTACTATCTAGTTGACGCCCATGACCAAAACAAATTCATCTTCAAAGAGCACCTCTGTGGTACAAAGGCGGCTTGGATGGGTGTGAGCCTAGTGTCACCTCATTCGCTCTTGGAGAAGGAGTTTAGCTAACACAGAAATTGCCGCATGCATCAAAGGCACCTAGGTGAGAGATAAGTCAGCGAAATTGATTAATTTAACTCTCGTTACTTTGAGGGGTGTTGAAATATGCAACCATCAAACAATGCGTGGAGCATTCTTCATGACTAGCAGACACCATACTCCATTTCGAATGAAAGCAAACAATGCTTGATTAGTTTCAGACAGTAAGTCATTAACCACCTCATCCTCCTCCCAACGAATATGGCACTTGGCCCCAGATTCAATGGTGAAATATTTGTGAGTATGTGGTGGATTACAATCACCTACACCACCGTCTTGTTCAAGTATCCAGCCCAAGCCTACTTCGGCACTCGTGCCCTCCAGCGCGTCAAACCGACTCAACTTCAAACATTTAAGTGCTGGTACTTTGCAACACAGAGGAGTAGATATAGTGAGTTGATTAGTGTTGTCTTTTAAGGAGCGGCTGTCATCTTCAACAATTTGCACTTTTGTCTCATCTTAGGCATTTTGAGCGAGACTGCGTGACCTCACAGACATCACCTAGCATAGGCCCCATAGCATCAACGGCGCTTAGCACAGGTCCTTTAATTCGTAAAATGAGAGGTTGGAATTGCATTGTACCCATACAAATAGCTTCACATTTCCAACACCACTAGAGACGCGCAGCACTGGCAATCGGCACCAACAGTGTGGCTAAACGTAGAAGGTAGTAGCAGCAAGGGCACACTCCAGTCAACGTCAGGATCAATGCACACGGGTGCATTCTACTCTATTCTAGCAATTTCATTCGTGGTCTCTATGCATCATCACCACTGCTCACTGGCTGATACCATCACATGTTTCACCGTTTGCTGGGGTATTCAATTTCATTCGCCGCAGGATAAGGAATCAGCGCGATCTTGCGTATTGGAGTCCACCACTGAACACTGAATGAAATTGCTTTGCTAAAAGTGCTGTCGTCATTTGACTGCAGACATGGGTGGAATTCACACATAGACATCCTGTTTTACATAGGTGTTTATGTGAGGGTGAATTGTTCATGGTGAGGTTGATTTCGACACGCGATTGTGAATGCGGATAAACTTGAGTAGGGAAATTGTCTAGCGATAATTAGAATTCGGCCTCCAGCTGTACACCTGGGCGAAATCTGTTAGATGGGTTCGACTGTGTCACATTGCTCTACCTTTTACCAAGTAATTTTCAGCATCTCATGGCAATTCATTCTTTGTCCTGGAATTTTCGGACTGCTGCTAGTTTAACTCGGATTGTGTCTTTTGTTGTACCATGGTGACATTCGCTTACTTTGCACATAAAAAAGGTAAACTTTAGAAGTTTCTAATTTGCTTTCCCAATTTATTCATTTCTAGCAGATTTAATGCTCAGATCTATTTCATGTGTTTGCAGATATATGTTGTAGAGATGAGGGTGGCTTCTTTTAAGATTGCTGATGAACTAAGGACCGTTTCCTGACCCTTTACGTCTAGACTAACGAGCACTAGAACTTTGCGATGCCATTCTGACTACTCTGTGCAATCCCCGTCTGATGCAAACCGTTTTGTCTGCTACCTTGACTCGCAGAACACCCTGCGCCTGAGCACTCCACTTTGAGGGAGAATGCAATTCACTTGAATTGCTACCACGCTAGACTAGCGCATTGGGTGGTGTGCATTGCAAGTAGTTCTCGGAGGGACCGCAATGAAGAGTAGACATGCAGCTAGTGCAGGTCTTCTACACTTTAACGTGGTTTGGTCTCAGATTGCGGACAGTCCTCAATCCATTTCATGTTTGAGAAAATTACAAAACCACCATAAGACTGCTTTGGTATAACACTAAGCTGAGCTGTTTTACCAATCCTCTCGCTCCGGTGTCACATGCTCGTGCGTAGAATTAATCAGGCCTGCAGACTGACATACACCTTCAATCGTGTGGGTGCACTCGGGTGAGCGTCAATGATCGCAGAGATTCGCAGTGGCGCTGTGTTGGTTAGAACCTCAAAATGAAGAACTACAAACACTAGAATGTCTGCGCCCGATTCGCGATCACCCTAAGCGGAAGGCGCCATTTATTTAATGATTTCGTTCTCCATCTCTCGTTTCGCTTAAATTGTAACCCATCCCGCTTCCCACGTTTGAAATTCACCAATACTGAAAATTTTCAGTTTTATTAAATGCGCGTTGCAAACAATATTTCCTGAATAAAATTAGGCACCAAATTTGTGTTCACAGCTTGTGACCTTGTTTAAGTGGCTGAAATTGAGTTATTAGCCGAAGATTAAAGCTAAATATGTTGCTGGTGTAGAGAGTCAAAAAATGAGTAGCTAGAACTGCCCTCCTAAGTGAAGTTGGAAAATACGGCCAACTGCATCACTGTGGCCCACGATCCACATCCAACGATTGTTTTGACACCTAAAGTCGAATAAGTGGCATGAGTTGAGCATAGCTATCACAACTTGTCTGGATGCTGTGAGTGATACTGAGAGTGCTCACTTAGCTATTATCTCATTCAGACGACGCACTCTACATGGCCATCATTCGAGGGACTATCAGCTTTACCTGGTGCCGCTGCTTCGTCAGTCAAATTGGATGTTTTGACCACCACATCGTCAGCCTGAACAGAATTATTTCAAATCAGTGATTTTTATTTAAATCTCGAAACACATCTGATTCATGCAAACATTCCGAACTCGGATTTCGACCTCCCTTCGATCTCTTCCTTCGACACGTTTTGAGTGCCTGTAATGTGTGTTACGATGAATGGAGTGGAGGATCACAAGCGTCAGTGCTAAGACCTCGGTGCAGCAGTATAAAATCATGGTTTTTGAATCCGATCATAAATGTAGGCTTGATATGGCATGTTGTCGGCAAGATTTAGCACAGCAAATAGTCTTGAAACAGAAGATGCCCGTAAGTATTCAAGCAGCTTCCATTTTAATGAATTTCGTTTTATGTTTCAGCATAAATATTTCTGTGTTTCTTATCCCTCTCACGGCAAGTCTCATCTGTTACAGTGCTGATTCTCGTCTTTGCATCGGATGCCGTGACCAACCCATGGAAGCATTATCTCTCGAAATGGCAGTACAATCCTTCAAGCAGCAGCTTCTTCATACACTAAATTCAATCTTTAACCCTACGTCCCGCATTTCTGGTTAGCAGGCTCTTGTGCATCCCTAATTTGTCGACCTCACTAACAAATTGCCGCCTGCAGTCTGTGAGGGGTTTGTAGGACTGCCGCTAAGAGGAATTCCACTTCCCTTGGTAAAGGTGTTTAGCAGCAAGTCAACAATGCCGGTAGTTGACTGGACTCAAAGAAGGGGGTGCAGTAGTTTACAATGAGGATGAAGAAGAAAAGAGGTGACCGCGTCTGCCTATGTTGGTGCTGGTGCTACAAGATTTGCTATGATCTTCATTTAATCGTATTTTGACAACTTCTTTTTGAATTTTCAAGGCTAATGATGGCACCTCTTTCGGTTCAGGCGGGTTTAGCAGCTGTGACTTGTGAGACTTGTACAAATGAGAAGCTGGAAATGTCGAAGTCGGAGAAGCGATAGCAGAACTCAGACGTCATTGAGCTTACTGTGCATCCCTTGGCTGGCCACAATGCTGCTACTTAGGACTTAGATCTCCATTTCCTTTGCTTTTGGAGTCTTTCGCCTCTAATACAGAATCAGATGGGAATAAATGTTTCATGTTTCCCAGTGAGCAGCATGGACTCACATGCTAGCATTCACATTCTGCAACACCTTATTGCTTATTGAAATAACTAGGAAAATTTGCATGTGCTCTGCAGATGATTCGACCACGTGGCGTAGGATAATTGAACTTGAATATCAACAAAGTGGCAACTTAAATGTAAAGCTCTTTAATTCGGTTTTGCAAATCTGGGTAAACTATTTGAGTTGGCTTCTGATTTGCCAAACAAGTAGCGACAGTGATTATTTAAGGCGAATATATCTGCCTAGCCTTCCCAGGCTAGAATACCTATACACGCTCTTGTCAAATATTCGTCTTTAAACGAAACTTCACTGTACGGACTTAAAGAAAAGTAGTCTTGGAATTATAGTTAGGTGACTCGCTATCCTGCCTGCATGATGACGCTCCTGAGGTCGCCCTTGGATGAGCATTGTCCGAAGGGAAGTCAGAGGACTGAGTACACGTCACCGCGTGCATGAATACGAAGTCAGTGAAGTCCTTGGACCTAGCATTCTCTTTGCGTAGGGCTGATAGAACAGGTCTAAGGAGTATCCACCATCAAAATTCAGATCGCCTTCTCTAAGAATTTTGCGAAGTCACCTTCACCAATCGTGATGGTGGCAGTGTTTAGAGACTCGAATTCTTCGCAACTGGATGCGCCTGGTTAAAGCAGAGAATTTATTCACAGCGTTTATTTTAAGCCACTCTACGTTACGCCACATTCAAACATGCGTTCGGTCATCCGTGGTCATTGGAGCAAAAGCTTGAACAGAAGATGGGAGTAGAGCCAGCGACAGTGCCCATGCGAACCGTAGGCACTATCCATCCACATTCTTCTAAGATGCAAATTACTTGCTGCTGACTACACTGAGCAGGCCATTTTTACAAGTAGATAATATTAAAACGCGCCTTTTCGAAACTAAACTCCCGCGTATTAGAAATGTTTTGCAGGAATGAGGACCATAATAATGGCTTGCACTCGCAGACCAGTCACAGCTAATCCGCACCTATCTCGTCAAAAGGGTAATTCAAGACATCACCCAATCTCATATCCATTCGCAGCCATTTCATTTGGTGTAGAATAATTGTTAGTCCATTTCGGTAGCTTGATTGAGGTGGATAATCAGATCTTGACTGGGGTATGTTTCTAATTTTCCATTTGACATCTGTCACGCAGCAGACAAAAAGGTGTTTCGGCTCCGCAAAATGAGGTGGCAAGCATGAGAGTTGTTTCACCTGCCTGTTTATGCAGATATGTTTTACCTGAAGGTGTTAAATTAGAAGTGAATTGCTTCCGGTGTCAGCCGCCGCTGATGGCCCTGCAGGGCTTTCCTTCTCACCTTGGATAGTATAACTTGAATTCTACGTCCTTATCCATTTGCGCCCATTTCATTCAGCTCAACATGTTTGTAGGAATTGTCTTTAGCATATTATTTAATAGAACAACAAAGGAGTAGCTTCTAAAACCGTCATATTTCCTCCTCTCGAAACCATCCTTCAGTTGCTATCTCCTGGCGCCTCTTAATTATCCGCATCGCGTATTTATCTGGTATGGTCTCGGCAATGTCTCTTACTTGATGGATTTGTGCTGTCCACTGTTTAGGAAAAACATAGACCTGGTTGTTGAGGTGTAGAGCTGGAATGGATTCAAGCCTTCGAATTAACCGGAAAATCATGACTTAACCTAAGTAGAGAAAAGACAGTGCCAGGTAATGCCGGTCGGAGGAGCAGAGAGCACAAATATTTGTCGCTACAGGAGCGGCTGTTAACAAAACTGGGACCTAATTCAAATTTATTGGAAGGTAACTAAGGTGCATTCGTGAATAAAGTGATTTGCAGCATAATTTTTATATTTTCTTCGTGTAAGTTAAAAGAAAAGAGCTGCCAGTGATGACTTGAGCTGGCAAATAAAGGTAGGTAATATGAAAAGATGATGCATGGAATGGCGAGCTTAAACATACAAAACGTGATAACAGAAACAGCAAAGCGTAGACAAAGGAAGAATAAGTCAAAAGCGCAAGCAAATAGAGAAGGTCGAACCAAAGTGAAAAGAGATTAAGGAACACAAAGAGAAAGGAGAAAATCCAATGACAAAGACTATGATTTTCAACAACGTGTCGATTTAAATGAGGCCTATCGCGCCTCACCCATGACCTTTCCACCGCCTCAGTCTCTTTTCCTATCTTTCGCCACCGATTGCCCTTTTCCTCCTCTTTACCACTCATCCATGCATTTTGGCTTTCAACCATCCATTTTCCACTCACTTAGTCCCATTCATTGCAATTCGTCATTGATTCTGCTTCATTACCTCATCGCCATTCAACTGAGGCCTTTCGCGCCTCAGCTATCCCTTTTCCACCAGAACAGAACACCACCATTGTTGTAATTAAATAAGTAATAATTAATCACCCCTGTTTTGCTGACCTTAATAAAAACTGCTGCCTGGAGTAGGTGAGGAGTGAGTGACATCTTCGGCTAGCCGAAGTTCACCTTCCATTGCCAGAGTATACAATGGCGTACTTAGCACTACCAGTGATGAATTAAACTTGAAACGAGAGTGGAAGAGTAAATAAAAAGGGTGGAAGAGAAAAGAAGAAGAAAAGTAAAAGACCTCATATACCAAGGTTGGGACTACTGTTGCACATTCTGTATTGCTTTACTCAGGCGCATTATACTTTGTTCATTTTAGTGTTTAGAGCAGAATATATTATCATGCGCTATGCCATCAGCGTATCAAACGGCAGCGACTCGGAAGAAGTATACAAAAGAGAAAGCAAGAATTCGAAAATCGGAGAAGAACTAACAGAATCAGACACTAAATAGCAAAGTGAATATCCTATGGCAAACCTCAATCAAGTAGTCATGCTTTTCGACTGCACTACAGTCAAGTATCTTCCCCCATACGCAGCTGTCTGTCCTTTTGTTCCGCCAACTCGTTTTCATCCACTGGTCCGTCACTGTGTTGCCTTGTTTGCTGACCACTATAGTTCACTCTTATTCCATCGTTGGGCGTTGCATTTATTGAGTGAACGGTGAGCGGACTTTATTGTGATGCTCCATTACGTTGGCTAACGATAAGACCGGTTGGAGTGAACTGACCAAAATGCTTGCTAAATCTGTTGTGCATGGCTTACTGGCAGTAATAACAGGGTGGATTAAGGCCTGTGCTTCATGAATACGCGTGTTTTCTTATTTGTAACGCTTTGTCGGTTTCATTTCGTCTGCGTTGAGGTGAGGACTGCTGCGCAGGCAAGAATCGCAGCGACTGCTCGCAAGTTAATGCTTCATCGTTATTTGTTCAATTTCGGAAGCGACCCATGATCGACATAACCATCAAGTTGAGTGGCAGCACTCAAATCTCTATCCGACGATAACGTGTAAGAGTGATACGGCTTAGCGCTTGGACATGGGTATTCTCGTAAGAGGTAAGGCGATCTGGGTAGTTGGTGACTTGGCATCCTCCATGGGAGAATTTCATGAAGAAGATGCATAATATTGAGAATGACTGGGTTTGTAGATCAATTCTAAAACAATCAAGTGCTTTAAAGAGCAGTGTCAATCCACCCCTTCGTTAACTCTAAATGGCGTGTACGTACCTATTCTTTCTGCAGCACCGAGATGGGGTTCGGTCGCGACAGATAGATTCTAATCTCGCAGTGCTTGTTATGATCAGTCGCATCGGGTGTCGTCATTTCCGTCCTTACCACCAGTGGCATTTTATCCACCTTTCTCTCTGTATCCCTTCTCTATCAGCATCATATACATGCATTCCTTTTATTAATTTGAGCTTGGTTGTTAAATTGTTTAAGTCCAAGTAGTAGATCCATTGCTATGCCATCATCTAGGCGTGTGTTTTGACCTGCGCAGTGACGACCATGCTATAAGATGCATGTGGTATTCAGTTGTTTACATGAGGTACAGTAAGTAGTAATTAAATTTCTTGATTTTCCTCTTTTCTGCACTCACATCCAACGCGACCCACTTGTCAGTTCGATCACATGGACCGCACTGGCGATTTAACATATTTTGGTTCCATAAGGAGAGTACATAAGGATTAGTGCTAGCAGAACAATTAACTGCCCTGCTGTGCTAACGGATCCTCGTCAAACCAATTTCACGACGTGCATAGGAACTAAAGACCGCGACGTGTAGCATTTACTAGATGCCCATTTGGTCGTCCTTCTTCATGATATTTTACAAACCACTTTGGCATTGTTGGCAGTCTAGACATGCGTATCTCTTCATTGTAAAGCTTTAGCAGCCTCAGAGCTTCTAGAAATTTCTACGGTTATCGAAGCTCACCTAAGCACACTAACACGATAAAATGCACTAACACAGCAAAGTGCAACTCCATTTCAGTGCAAGCGAGTCTGCTTGACACGAACAAGACAAGTCTATTTGCATTGGAAATGCACCGTCAGTATGGTGACTGAGAGGTACCTCTGACTAGACGATGAGTTAATCTGACTTCGTTGCAACACCGAAGCCATGTACTTCATTTGTACCAATAGTTCTGCATTAATGAAGGCTGTAATTTATTTTAATAGTGTGCCGGCAGTACCTGGACCCACTGCATGAAAAGGCTTGCACCCATCGAACTTCATTGTCTACAGCTTAATGCTTGTGGCGCTCAATTAGCGAAGTAGTTGAGACTGGAAACTGAATGCATAGTGACGCATGAAACCCCTATAGCTCTGTCTAAACTAGCTGCACAGGGAGCAAAGTAAAATGCACGGTTGGGTAAAATGGAAGTGGCCAGTTGAAGAAATGGGAACTGCATCCACAAATTGACTAACAATTGGCAGTCGACTCCATAATTACCTTAGGCAATTCTTATCCACAACTACAATCAAATACAGCCGCTTTCTATCACCCTATTCTCCCACCTTATATTCCGTCTTTTGTGCGTCTATAATCAACATTCCTTGCTTCTTTTGTCTCTGCATTAATAAACCGACATAACTAAATACTGCTCTATGCAACCATCCCACACACACATCCACTTACATCACGCGGCAAACATACATGTCCGTACAGCAGCAGCCACGAATGTGTGGAAAAGGAGCTAGAAGAAACCAACCGTACTCCTGCTCTGTTTGCATCGAAAACTGGGCAGTGCGCAAGTCTATGCTAGATCAGGGGAGAGCTTGAGGCTTCGAGAGCCCCTGAACATGTCCCCTCCCTGTCATTACCATTATGAATGCAATCGATGACTGCCACTGCTTTTCTTCCCTACTAAGATTACGAAACCGGTTTTACTGACAGCTGCCTTAGTTTGTGCACAAAAGCTCACTTTATGTAAAAGAAAGGAAGTGAACTGTACAATGGACCCGTGACTTGGTCTGCTGCTGTCTAATCTGCGCTCCATGTGAAAGATCTCATGTCGATATTTGCTCTCCTGCACTCCCGAAAATTGATCCACTTCAGCAGTGGCACACGAATGCCGACCGATATGGTCTTTCAGTCCCATCCATTGCAGTGGATGAGACAAGTGTCCAGCTGTCTGACACACTTGTTCATGATGAGATATAGGCGTAGACAATCCAGATTGTAAAACCGTGAGGCGATCCTAGGTGGTTTGTAGCTGCAAGGTCTAGAGTTGAGATACCCCACAGCGATTCATCTGCCAGCAACACGTGGAATTTCCTCTGTATGAGGTGCACTTCCCACCGTCTCTACAGATCCTCCTATTTGACCAAATGCAGACCAGATAGAGCGTATCGGATTTGCACTTATGACGATTGCGATCTCAGTGTGTTTGTACTGGCTCTCCCATCTACGTAGGGCTTAATCTCGCGAATATGGCGTCGTGATTGAAACAGAATCCTAGACATCAGCCAATTCGCACAATGAATCAATTAGGTTACCTTTCCTTGTGAGCTTAATGGAAATAATGCGACAGCAATCTTATGGCCGGTTGCTGATTGCCCACACTGTCAACAGCCATAAGTAGTAGACGCTGAGTTCAAATGAGCACAATGTAGCCTTTTGTGGTCTATGAATGTTGGCGCACTTGAGCTGCGGTGGAAGAGTAATAGAACAATCAAATGTGGGCATTGGATAATCTACAGCTGTAAAAGATGGACATCAACCAAAAAATGCCTCATTAGTACTCATTGCTGTACGTATTTTAGGCAATTATATATAGTAGAGCATATCTCATTGGCAGGTGTTGCTTTAAAAGATTTGTATTCGAAATATGCACCAGAAATTAGTCGTGTTTTGCTGCATCATACGCTCGGCCTTGACGCGTGGTGTACTGACGCCCCCAAGGTTACTTCATTTACCTAACGGAACAATGGGCGACGCAACACACACTCCACCTGACGTGCTGCATATGTCCAGGGAGGAAATACTTGCCTTCACCAGTCTCGCTGTAAGTCCTGCCACTATTCCCTCCATTCTTTTGCAGACGCAACACTAATTCGTGATGCCTTCATTTCGACGAAGAAACCACTGTCCGCTCACCCCAAACGACAAAGCCGGCCACCTATTCCTCTTCCCTTCCTAGTTTCTAAGGATAATCGTGAAGAATTGCGTCAATTTGTCAATCAAGCCAAAAGAAACTAAGTTGACCTCGTTAATCGGCGCATTGGACTTATTGTTTCTCCGCACTTGACCCGCCCTTTCCTAACCAATTAATGGTACGTCAATGTGTTGAGTGTAGTAGCGCTTTTTACTCCAGTTCTAAATAAATCTTTTCGGTCACTCAATTGCGAATTATATTCTTCTTCGATTCATGACTGTCACACCGTAGATGCCCAATGCGCATCAAGGCGTTCCTCAATTCATACTTTCCTCCATTTAGCAAGTGGTCGAAAACACGAGGTTCTATGCAGATGAATCGACTTACAATGGGTTATAGATAGCTGGAAGTAAAATGCGAGCCAATTGCATGGTAGAACGGAGGGACTTAAGCAAGCCAAATGTGATAATGCCTGCATTGTGTTGTCCGCATTAGGCAAATCAAACAGATAAAGCTTTGTGGCATTCGCGGAACCACAACTCAGTCAGTTTGTTCCGCCATTCACTTCCAATCATTAAAATGTGCAACCATATCGCTTCTAATTGTCATGCTTTGTGGCAGTCGAGCAAATAATAATATTCACTACTCTTGGAACGCTTAAATACTGCTCTAACTCTTAGATTAACAGCAAGGATGATCACCTCTTTCCCTTCTGTTTACAACAGAGACACTGTTCTGTCCTTTTGTTTTGGAGCTGACAGAGCTAATCACCCATGCATTCATGTCCTTATACCATTTGGTCATGTTCTAGAAAGTACGCCATTGAGGATAGGGGGAGTCAGTGCATTTAATACAAGGTCTTGCCATTATCGCCCCACAGTCCGTGACCTAAGTCTCCTCCTCGAGCGTGACTATGTGGACCCTAGGTGATTGCCCACCCAGCTGTTGTCTAATCATTGCATTGAAGTCTCGACGCCCGATGTTCAGCGAGATTTTTGTGGTCTGATTAGGAATGCAGGAATGATCAGCATTTATTTTGAGTAGGCAGGATGGGAAAAACATGGTGTAGTTTGAGATTCATGGGCTTTGTAGTCGGCGCAGTCTCAGATTTGACCAACATATTCTTGTCAAGAAACTAGACAAGCGAAAAGGAAAGGAGGTTGCGATTGCACTAAGATAAAGCTATACGACCAGTTTACCGACTGTTTGGGCATGAGGTTTTAGGTTAGAAATGCTCAAATTGGTTTTTCACACTCATGTTTCTGAAAATATTGTGAACATACGGTTGCTATAAGGCATCTGCCCAAAATGGGACAGAATATATTCACATAGAGCCCAGCCTGAGGATGCGGAGAAATCAGAGAGGTGGGAAGGTGGTAGTGCAGGATTAAAGGGAGAAGATGGACTGAGAATGACGCTATTTGCTTGCGACCAATTCCTTTGTCAATACAGAACTACTCTTTAATGCGGATGTGCTAGCAGGGAGGTCGGGTCGCATGCGCCGTGAATTTAAGCCATTTCACCTATCTTCGTGATCCGTAACTCTTGTCTACTTCCACTTAGGGTGGCCGGAATGCGTCAACTTCGGTGGTGAGAGAAACTAAGGGCAAAAAGTTGGAGTAAGAAGATGATGGAGCAGATGTTTCCAACCGAGCGCAGTAATTAATACAAGGCAGAATGCAGGGCTGCACGAGATGAGTGACACGCTGGATGTTGGCCGTGATGCTGCAGACTGCTTGCGACCCGCTCATGACGCTGTTGTTCCGATCAACACGTGTTCTTGTTGGATTATTGCTGTTGTCTCTTGGGCCTCCCTATTCTTCACAGCTGCTAATGTGTCTCCTCGACTGCTATCGTTCCAGGAATGGGTTCTGCACATCGCCGTCATTTGTGAACACCTGCATGGACTCGATTGTGTCAATGGCCATACATTGAACTAATATCGACCCTTGCACCTTCGTTGTCAACCGTTTGATGGTTCGTCATTATCGGTTGAATGTGCAGCACTGACTGCGCGTGCACCGTTAGAACAGTGTGAGTGATATCAAGTCTAGATCTGGCAGCTTCAAACCACCTGGCATCCTCTCAAGCTTCCATGATCTGGAATGTCAGCTATCGGTCGATTGCTGCTTCAGCTGTGCTTTTTGCGAATGAGTAAGTGAATTGGAGGAGTCACTGAAAGTGGTGGCTTGGAAATCGGTTGTCTGAAGGAGGAACACTCAGTTTTATTCGAACAATTAGAAGTAAAACACGTTGCTGATTTCATGCAGTTCCATTGCTAAAATCAACAGGGACTCACCAATACAACAGACCTACTTTGCTTCTGAATCACCCGAGCGTAGAGGCAGTGCATGCCTCCAAAGCAGGAAGACAAGCATTACTAAGTGGCTACCAGGAAAGTGGATGCAATAATCTCCCGTTATCAAAGGACCCCCATTCACTTTCTCTGAGGACGCCCTCAGTTCTCAAAGTGGGTGTAGTTTAAAAAGCAGTCAACTACTGCGAATCGAGAAGCAACAATCAAAATCACTGCTTCAAGGAGTCGCTGCAGCACCCACTACAGCCACAGAAGAAGTAATTCAATGTTACCCATTGCTATCGCCAGTGATAACAAACAACGTGAAGATAACTTGGAGGTTCGCTGGTACCGCATTCACAGAAAAAAATTGCACAAGCTGCGACAAGAAGACTTCAAATGAAGGCACCATTCTCTGGAAATTTGAATAGTCGCATTTTAACCCCGCTTGTGACTCGTGGTCATTCACACTATGCCACTGGGATGGATGCTAGAGAAACGAGGTTGCCTGATATGGCACCAACCAACATCAAGTTCCATTTCCACAAGTTGTGAGACTTGTCTTGGATATCCTTCTAAATTTTGAAGCCATAGAATGGTGCCAAAGTTTGTGTGCGACCCTAGGCGATTTCAGGTGAATGCAAGGGCTAAACAAAACGCAGCACTTGTAGAGGAGGATGATTGTGTTTTCAAAAGATACAAGCACTTAGCTTAACTTATAAAATCGACTCTATGAGTTCGCAAAAGACCATGGCAATCAGGCCGTTGAAGTGGAACAAATTAGGCTTCGTCGGAGCAGATGCTAGCTGCGATGGATGGAAATGGCAGTCAGTAAGAGTGCAAAGGCATGTTCCTATTCTTTCACTAAGCGCTAAAATGCACTGATTGGAGGCAAGACTTAGCATATAAAAATGGTTCTCCGATAATGGGAAAGATATAATGCTGTGCGTCAAGACTGGGATAGAAGACGAGAGCTCTCCCAACACAAGTACGGAATCAGCAGTTTGCAGAGCATATCGCAGCCACCTATGAGAATTTGTCAAAAGTTGCGGAGGCACAAAACGACGGCCGCAAAATACATCGCTAAACATAGGCATTTGGTGGAAGTGCATAGGTAAGTGTTCACCTGCATACGGGTGGAGAGGAATGGAGGAGGTGAGGAGTGATGGCTTTTGCATGATGGCATGAGGTGGTGGAAGATATTTGTAGTTTTACGGTGGTGTCAAATCAAATGACAACACTTTTGGAGGTGAACACTGCATCCTAATGTCGAAGAAGCAACTTGGCACGTTTCTTTTGAAGTTGGATGAAGCACACTTTCCCCAAGGACTGGACTAGCCTCGTTCAATCGCATCTTCGGCCTACGACTTGTGCACACATTGAGCAAGTTCCTGCCTATTAGGACTGCGCACCATCGGTGTGCAAGTTGTCTCTTCATCACTAATGTGTCAAAATTTCCGAGGAACACAGATGTCATGGTGCGGATATTGACTGCTGAGAAGGTCAGTTCTGTGGAGCATGGTAAATGACAGCAAAAGCGAGGAAGCTATTGACCGTGGTGGCCTTCTCTCAAGCGATCAGAATCAGTGATCAGTGGTGATAGTTGTTTTCATCCTGATGTAAACAACATGCCAACGCTTCAACCCATTCGTGTATCCTTTCTTCAGCAATGTGCAATTGGCCTAGCTAATTCAAGACTGGACACGGCTGCCCATGACCAATTAAATCATCCGAGCCTTCCTCATTCGGTCCCTTTATCCATGCATTTGTTCCTTAGTTACAAGTATGATCAACTGTTTCGTATCTGCTTTGAAACACACAATATGCATCACCGGACAACAAGGTCCTTAACCTAATGCGTTTACTTAAACAAACAATTTTGTCCACCCACTGCTCAGTTCCATCCACTCAACCCAATGCCACCCATCTAAAGATTTGGTAGATCATGTCCCCGTTGTACCCGCGTGTCGGCACACATTGTGAAAACTCGAGGGTGTTCTGGCCCCTAAACCCTACATGCAACCGGGCCAAACCGATGCTCCTCTGATACCCTTTCTTCATTCTCCCTCTGTCAGTGATGTTACCTAAACCGTCTAAATTTTCAGCAGTCCTTTCGTAATGAAATTTGTAGCAATTACTGGACACGAATTGTGTGATCACTCTGACAGGAGAATCGTCTAGAATGCAGGTCACCGAGTTCTCTCCCACATTCTGCGTTGCATCCCACACACTTCGCTTTGTTAAAACGTAGACTCTCTTGTGGCGAATACAATGCATAATTACGAAAATTGATTGCAGACCGGCAAAATAGACACAGTGTTCCTTTCTGCCGCATGCTTGTCTTAGCTTTAATAAGTCTTTTGCTTGGATGGAAATCCTCAACGGCATTCACACACCTCCCATTTCGTTATTGCAGAGTTGATTTTCAAGCACACTAAAGTGGCAATCAAGCAATGCCGTCTGGATCCAAAAGTCCTTCCAACTGACACAAGCCTTGCTGAGCTGATTATTCGTTCAAATTTCTCTTCAAATATTACCAAAGTATTGCTGCTGTCTACCCTTCCTTTTTACTGCTTACATTAGAGACCATTGTTTGCTGGTGTAGCTGGTGACGAGAATGGGCTAGCAGTATCGCCACATCCACTAAGCACTTTCAAATTCCCATCTCCATGTTCACTGCGTAGGCGAGATGCCTGAATTGTTGAAAGCTGACTAGCCTGCACCAAAATGCAGACGATGATTTAAGGCTTGCGCATTCCTGATCTTCTTGTTAAGTTTGACTCGGCAAAACAGGCAATTGCCGCCGAAATCAGCAAAAGCATCTGCCTGGCTTATTGGAAGAACGCGCCTATTAGAAGCTTGTACACTGAGTAGGCTTCCCGAAACCCAAAGACACTGCTGCAGAGGCATTAAAAGACTTAGGATTTAATGACCTTAGAGATATTCTGTATTTATTTTAAAAAGAAAAATGAAAGTGTTTGATGCAGAAGGAAGGAATCACACGGGAAAAGCAAGATCACTGCAATGTATGGCAAGGTAGGTTGTAAGGTGAATTACTTGTGCTGAAGTCAGCAGGCCGTTGAGGCAAGTTCACATCTGCAAAATAAATGCGATTTGAGTGGAACACGAGGCACAAGTGGTTGATCTATGGCCTTATATTAGTAGAGGCACAACATCAAACAAGAGTCTTACTGTTGGCTGCACGGCCGCTGCATATTCTGCAAATGGAAATAGCTCAATCAGGAAAGTCAGCCAAATCCTACTCGGGACAATAAAGCAGAGTGTTATGGGTTCCGAAAACTAACCAATTCACCAACTACTAAAATAACACTTTGCTCTTTAGATTCAACAGCAGTGCTTTGCATCAAATCAAATGAATGATTCAAGGACAGCCACTCTCATCACTGTGCTGGAAGTGCATTATTCAATCCGTACCACCACAGATTCGACAGAGTAGTGCAAACAATGTGTCAAGGAATCGAGCTATTAGTCGACTGTGTTGGAGGGATAATGAATGAACTCACTTCTACACTCTGCCTCTTCCGGAGATTGACCTAAAGGCAGATATGGAATCAGTGATACACATGCATCGTGTTGGAAATATTTGTTGTCTGTGCTCACGGACATAGAGACTACAATCTCATGCTACTCTTAAAAAGGAAACTGAGCCATCACAAACAGCAGGAGGAATAAATTGTTTCCAAGACTAAATCTGCCACACGTACCACTTTGTGAATGGTCGACGGATACAACCAAATATGTGCTATAGCCATGAATAGTGAAACGTCTGCGGTTTACTCTGGCTTCCTTTGAGAATTTGCCATGAAATACTCGCAAATCCCTCTGCAAATCCTTCTCCAGATCGCCTAAAATGAGTGTAGAAACAAAAATATCGGCTGGAGCTAATCAATCTACGTGGAGTAAGCGATATGGATAGATTTCGGGGCACAATTTAGATGGTCTTTGGGTGTTACCACCCGCAGTGACGTTAGGGGCCAAAACACTCAGAGAAGCTAAAGGGAAGCCTGATGCATGATGGTATTCCGATCCGCTGGCTGGTTTCCGGATACAGGTTCAGGGCGTATAAATCATTATATTTTGTGTTGAGAAGGTCATTAGACTCACCACAAAAGCTGAAGAGCCCACTTTTATATTTAGTTCCGAACCAGGTGCAATGAACCCCTCCGTCGATCTCGAAGGTGACCTATTTTGAATGCATATATTGTGGTAGTGCGCAGCGCGTAAAATGCATACCGACGGATACCAAGGACGTGCCATAATTTGATAGAGGCGTGCATTTGAAAACAATGGGCAAGGCCTTGCATTAAAAAGTGGTAAAGCGATGGTTCATTTGAGTTCAATGCAGATTATTAGTGTTAGATGTAAGGACTGGGTGGATAACCTAGAATTACCCATGTTTCCACGTTCGCTCCTCCAACGGCAAAGTCAACACTAAACGAATCCATGCCTCGAACAAACCGCGAGAGAGGAAACGAAGTCCCCACGTCAACTTCACCTGTCAGGCAGCAAACGATACAACAGCCATTCCCAGTGTCAATGATTGCCGTTAAAATAATGGAAAATACCGCAAATGCGAAAATGAAAATAAAGTGGTTTGACCGTGGGATAAGTATGGCAAGGGCACTGGTAAACGAATGACTAGGTGAACAAGGCATTTGCTCTTAGGGCGATAAATAGGCTTTCTTTCTTGTGATGGTCATTTTCAAACCCTGCGCTATTTACGCCATTTGCTTTCGTTTTATGAAAAGGCAATGCTATGGGAAATCATAAATGGACAAAGTCACCTGCAGCAGGCGGTACGAACTTGCACTCCGGAACGAAGAATGTCGTTGAATCGATTCTTGGTTTGGGGAAATCATAGAGCAGTATCAAGATCTCTTGGTCCAGCACGTTATTCAAGGTGATACTAGCTTCGCCTAAGGTACGAAATCTCCTATTAGTTGCCTGCCTCCTCTCCACTGCAGTTTCGCAGAGAACTACTTGGAGTACACACTGCTTAATGCATTAGCCTAGCGTGGTAAAATATGCCTTAGGACACATTGTTCTGTGGTCCACGGTAGTAGACAAAGCGGCTCGCATTAGACATAGAGGGAAGGACCGATAGTGAGCTGTTGACTAGTGATGCTGCGAAGTGATGTTAACTGCTGATAATTGGGACCAGATTCTCTGGTCGGATGTCAACTACGTAGGCTAATCATGAAATCAAATAAACTAATGCTGGAATGAATTGACATACTTATACTCCTGCTACAAGGGCTGCCCCATTCCTCCCCTCCGTCCAAGAAACACTTGCCGTCCTTAATTGTCAAATCTCTGATTTGTGAATCACGTTCGATAATTGCCCTCTAGAAAGGAAGTTTGCAACAGTAAATGTGCCTACACAACCAACAAAATGTGACAAGGATTTCTTGGCTACTAAAGTAATTTGCTTGGCACTCGTCACAAGAAATGAGCCAGCAAATGGCCACCTCATTTAAAGGCTGCTCCTCCTCCAAATTTGGCGCATGCTCATTCAATCACATTGTTGAACTTACAAATTTGCCGTTGCACTCGTAGTGCATGGTGTCCGATCGTCCAGAGGGCTTTCCAACAACGCGTGATCCCCATAACGTAGGAGGGCTTGTAGCTTGAGAAGAAAGAGCGTGTTTTCATCTTGTTATGCTGAGTCGTCAGACGTGTTGAGATAAAGGGTTGGCTTTAAGTGCCTGCTAGCAATTTCCTGTCAAACTGACCATTTTGTAGGTATGGAGGTGAGGAGCCTCAATGGTTACCCTAATGAACGCATTTCGAGGAACATCAACTTGCTCAATTATGCTTAGTGAAATGCTTTATTAATAGCGCTATAGCATGCATGAAACTATCGTATTTAGTGTCAAACTAAGTAGGCAGTGGGAATCAAAGAAATGGACACCTACCTGAGCAGCAGGCAGCGAAGATATGAATGACAATGATACTCTTCATCCCACTTGTTAATGATGATCAGCGAGGTTGCCTGTACGCAGTTATATAGTAGGAAATGGAGTCACAGAGCGGCGATTGGTGTGTGAGCCGAGCATGTGGTGGGTGGTTCATCACTGTTGATCTTGTGACTGTTGTGCCTGCACCAAGGGTGCGTGAATCTGGGTTGCGTATAAACGTTGAGGTTTCGTAAGCATTTTTGACTGTCTTGCTTAAGATACAAGCTACAAAATTGTTACTTGTGACGTGTAGTCTGTTAGAAATGCATTTTGTGACACCCGCTTTCACTAACAGATGGCTTTGAATGAGAACATGGGGAAATGGCGCAGCTTAGATGCTTCCGCATTGCTTGCACTTTTATGACCATCCATAATATCCACTGCATTCTATGCCAGTAATCCAATGACTGGGTTTTGTTAATACGTCTGCGCCCCTTTCTTCTCCACCTCAGCATATCTAGCGGATGCTTGCGTGCATGGCTCACAAGAAAGCCTGGTTATCAATTTGACGATACATGATTTTGTGAATCTACTAGTAGGATGGATGTAGGCAAATATCTCAACCTTGGACATTGTGAATGAGGGTGGATCTCCGAGGGGAGGATGGGTTATGCGTTAACAATTTTAGGCTTTTGCATACTACAAATTCTAGAACCACGTACACTGGTTTGATGACGGAGAGGAACCCGGTAGAATGTGGTACTGAAAGGTATTCCATCCTTCTCGTCAGCTGCAGCAACTTCGAGCACATAAAAACAAAGTGGATGCCCTTCTTACCGTGACAAACCATGTGACGGCGTCCACGACTAATGACGCATATTCCATGGAGCTTTTGAGCAAGTGAATGTGCCCAGATTGGGTCCCTACAGGCGCATTTCATTTTGTTGAATGCAATCATAATACCCAACCTAACGGTTTGTGTGAACGCGTCTACCATTTCTCATGCCCCATGAAAAGCCTCTTGTGTATTTCTTAGCCTGCGACCCATATAGCGATGTGCAGTTGAGCGATTCGCTTTGAACGGAGGCCATCTCTGTCAATTTAAGTTGCACCGCACTGTGTGCGGCTTGTGCTTCAAAGCTACCGCAAGAAGACAAAATGACAATTTGACCTACTATCTAGTTGACGCCCATGACCAAAACAAATTCATCTTCAAAGAGCACCTCTGTGGTACAAAGGCGGCTTGGATGGGTGTGAGCCTAGTGTCACCTCATTCGCTCTTGGAGAAGGAGTTTAGCTAACACAGAAATTGCCGCATGCATCAAAGACACCTAGGTGAGAGATAAGTCAGCGAAATTGATTAATTTAACTCTCGTTACTTTGAGGGGTGTTGAAATATGCAACCATCAAACAATGCGTGGAGCATTCTTCATGACTAGCAGACACCATACTCCATTTCGAATGAAAGCAAACAATGCTTGATTAGTTTCAGACAGTAAGTCATTAACCACCTCATCCTCCTCCCAACGAATATGGCACTTGGCCCCAGATTCAATGGTGAAATATTTGTGAGCATGTGGTGGATTACAATCACCTACACCACCGTCTTGTTCAAGTATCCAGCCCAAGCCTACTTCGGCACTCGTGCCCTCCAGCGCGTCAAACCGACTCAACTTCAAACATTTAAGTGCTGGTACTTTGCAACACAGAGGAGTAGATATAGTGAGTTGATTAGTGTTGTCTTTTAAGGAGCGGCTGTCATCTTCAACAATTTGCACTTTTGTCTCATCTTAGGCATTTTGAGCGAGACTGCGTGACCTCACAGACATCACCTAGCATAGGCCCCATAGCATCAACGGCGCTTAGCGCAGGTCCTTTAATTCGTAAAATGAGAGGTTGGAATTGCATTGTACCCATACAAATAGCTTCACATTTCCAACACCACTAGAGACGCGCAGCACTGGCAATCGGCACCAACAGTGTGGCTAAACGTAGAAGGTAGTAGCAGCAAGGGCACACTCCAGTCAACGTCAGGATCAATGCACACGGGTGCATTCTACTCTATTCTAGCAATTTCATTCGTGGTCTCTATGCATCATCACCACTGCTCACTGGCTGATACCATCACATGTTTCACCGTTTGCTGGGGTATTCAATTTCATTCGCCGCAGGATAAGGAATCAGCGCGATCTTGCGTATTGGAGTCCACCACTGAACACTGAATGAAATTGCTTTGCTAAAAGTGCTGTCGTCATTTGACTGCAGACATGGGTGGAATTCACACATAGACATCCTGTTTTACATAGGTGTTTATGTGAGGGTGAATTGTTCATGGTGAGGTTGATTTCGACACGCGATTGTGAATGCGGATAAACTTGAGTAGGGAAATTGTCTAGCGATAATTAGAATTCGGCCTCCAGCTGTACACCTGGGCGAAATCTGTTAGATGGGTTCGACTGTGTCACATTGCTCTACCTTTTACCAAGTAATTTTCAGCATCTCATGGCAATTCATTCTTTGTCCTGGAATTTTCGGACTGCTGCTAGTTTAACTCGGATTGTGTCTTTTGTTGTACCATGGTGACATTCGCTTACTTTGCACATAAAAAAGGTAAACTTTAGAAGTTTCTAATTTGCTTTCCCAATTTATTCATTTCTAGCAGATTTAATGCTCAGATCTATTTCATGTGTTTGCAGATATATGTTGTAGAGATGAGGGTGGCTTCTTTTAAGATTGCTGATGAACTAAGGACCGTTTCCTGACCCTTTACGTCTAGACTAACGAGCACTAGAACTTTGCGATGCCATTCTGACTACTCTGTGCAATCCCCGTCTGATGCAAACCGTTTTGTCTGCTACCTTGACTCGCAGAACACCCTGCGCCTGAGCACTCCACTTTGAGGGAGAATGCAATTCACTTGAATTGCTACCACGCTAGACTAGCGCATTGGGTGGTGTGCATTGCAAGTAGTTCTCGGAGGGACCGCAATGAAGAGTAGACATGCAGCTAGTGCAGGTCTTCTACACTTTAACGTGGTTTGGTCTCAGATTGCGGACAGTCCTCAATCCATTTCATGTTTGAGAAAATTACAAAACCACCATAAGACTGCTTTGGTATAACACTAAGCTGAGCTGTTTTACCAATCCTCTCGCTCCGGTGTCACATGCTCGTGCGTAGAATTAATCAGGCCTGCAGACTGACATACACCTTCAATCGTGTGGGTGCACTCGGGTGAGCGTCAATGATCGCAGAGATTCGCAGTGGCGCTGTGTTGGTTAGAACCTCAAAATGAAGAACTACAAACACTAGAATGTCTGCGCCCGATTCGCGATCACCCTAAGCGGAAGGCGCCATTTATTTAATGATTTCGTTCTCCATCTCTCGTTTCGCTTAAATTGTAACCCATCCCGCTTCCCACGTTTGAAATTCACCAATACTGAAAATTTTCAGTTTTATTAAATGCGCGTTGCAAACAATATTTCCTGAATAAAATTAGGCACCAAATTTGTGTTCACAGCTTGTGACCTTGTTTAAGTGGCTGAAATTGAGTTATTAGCCGAAGATTAAAGCTAAATATGTTGCTGGTGTAGAGAGTCAAAAAATGAGTAGCTAGAACTGCCCTCCTAAGTGAAGTTGGAAAATACGGCCAACTGCATCACTGTGGCCCACGATCCACATCCAACGATTGTTTTGACACCTAAAGTCGAATAAGTGGCATGAGTTGAGCATAGCTATCACAACTTGTCTGGATGCTGTGAGTGATACTGAGAGTGCTCACTTAGCTATTATCTCATTCAGACGACGCACTCTACATGGCCATCATTCGAGGGACTATCAGCTTTACCTGGTGCCGCTGCTTCGTCAGTCAAATTGGATGTTTTGACCACCACATCGTCAGCCTGAACAGAATTATTTCAAATCAGTGATTTTTATTTAAATCTCGAAACACATCTGATTCATGCAAACATTCCGAACTCGGATTTCGACCTCCCTTCGATCTCTTCCTTCGACACGTTTTGAGTGCCTGTAATGTGTGTTACGATGAATGGAGTGGAGGATCACAAGCGTCAGTGCTAAGACCTCGGTGCAGCAGTATAAAATCATGGTTTTTGAATCCGATCATAAATGTAGGCTTGATATGGCATGTTGTCGGCAAGATTTAGCACAGCAAATAGTCTTGAAACAGAAGATGCCCGTAAGTATTCAAGCAGCTTCCATTTTAATGAATTTCGTTTTATGTTTCAGCATAAATATTTCTGTGTTTCTTATCCCTCTCACGGCAAGTCTCATCTGTTACAGTGCTGATTCTCGTCTTTGCATCGGATGCCGTGACCAACCCATGGAAGCATTATCTCTCGAAATGGCAGTACAATCCTTCAAGCAGCAGCTTCTTCATACACTAAATTCAATCTTTAACCCTACGTCCCGCATTTCTGGTTAGCAGGCTCTTGTGCATCCCTAATTTGTCGACCTCACTAACAAATTGCCGCCTGCAGTCTGTGAGGGGTTTGTAGGACTGCCGCTAAGAGGAATTCCACTTCCCTTGGTAAAGGTGTTTAGCAGCAAGTCAACAATGCCGGTAGTTGACTGGACTCAAAGAAGGGGGTGCAGTAGTTTACAATGAGGATGAAGAAGAAAAGAGGTGACCGCGTCTGCCTATGTTGGTGCTGGTGCTACAAGATTTGCTATGATCTTCATTTAATCGTATTTTGACAACTTCTTTTTGAATTTTCAAGGCTAATGATGGCACCTCTTTCGGTTCAGGCGGGTTTAGCAGCTGTGACTTGTGAGACTTGTACAAATGAGAAGCTGGAAATGTCGAAGTCGGAGAAGCGATAGCAGAACTCAGACGTCATTGAGCTTACTGTGCATCCCTTGGCTGGCCACAATGCTGCTACTTAGGACTTAGATCTCCATTTCCTTTGCTTTTGGAGTCTTTCGCCTCTAATACAGAATCAGATGGGAATAAATGTTTCATGTTTCCCAGTGAGCAGCATGGACTCACATGCTAGCATTCACATTCTGCAACACCTTATTGCTTATTGAAATAACTAGGAAAATTTGCATGTGCTCTGCAGATGATTCGACCACGTGGCGTAGGATAATTGAACTTGAATATCAACAAAGTGGCAACTTAAATGTAAAGCTCTTTAATTCGGTTTTGCAAATCTGGGTAAACTATTTGAGTTGGCTTCTGATTTGCCAAACAAGTAGCGACAGTGATTATTTAAGGCGAATATATCTGCCTAGCCTTCCCAGGCTAGAATACCTATACACGCTCTTGTCAAATATTCGTCTTTAAACGAAACTTCACTGTACGGACTTAAAGAAAAGTAGTCTTGGAATTATAGTTAGGTGACTCGCTATCCTGCCTGCATGATGACGCTCCTGAGGTCGCCCTTGGATGAGCATTGTCCGAAGGGAAGTCAGAGGACTGAGTACACGTCACCGCGTGCATGAATACGAAGTCAGTGAAGTCCTTGGACCTAGCATTCTCTTTGCGTAGGGCTGATAGAACAGGTCTAAGGAGTATCCACCATCAAAATTCAGATCGCCTTCTCTAAGAATTTTGCGAAGTCACCTTCACCAATCGTGATGGTGGCAGTGTTTAGAGACTCGAATTCTTCGCAACTGGATGCGCCTGGTTAAAGCAGAGAATTTATTCACAGCGTTTATTTTAAGCCACTCTACGTTACGCCACATTCAAACATGCGTTCGGTCATCCGTGGTCATTGGAGCAAAAGCTTGAACAGAAGATGGGAGTAGAGCCAGCGACAGTGCCCATGCGAACCGTAGGCACTATCCATCCACATTCTTCTAAGATGCAAATTACTTGCTGCTGACTACACTGAGCAGGCCATTTTTACAAGTAGATAATATTAAAACGCGCCTTTTCGAAACTAAACTCCCGCGTATTAGAAATGTTTTGCAGGAATGAGGACCATAATAATGGCTTGCACTCGCAGACCAGTCACAGCTAATCCGCACCTATCTCGTCAAAAGGGTAATTCAAGACATCACCCAATCTCATATCCATTCGCAGCCATTTCATTTGGTGTAGAATAATTGTTAGTCCATTTCGGTAGCTTGATTGAGGTGGATAATCAGATCTTGACTGGGGTATGTTTTTAATTTTCCATTTGACATCTGTCACGCAGCAGACAAAAAGGTGTTTCGGCTTCGCAAAATGAGGTGGCAAGCATGAGAGTTGTTTCACCTGCCTGTTTATGCAGATATGTTTTACCTGAAGGTGTTAAATTAGAAGTGAATTGCTTCCGGTGTCAGCCGCCGCTGATGGCCCTGCAGGGCTTTCCTTCTCACCTTGGATAGTATAACTTGAATTCTACGTCCTTATCCATTTGCGCCCATTTCATTCAGCTCAACATGTTTGTAGGAATTGTGTCTTTAGCATATTATTTAATAGAACAACAAAGGAGTAGCTTCTAAAACCGTCATATTTCCTCCTCTCGAAACCATCCTTCAGTTGCTATCTCCTGGCGCCTCTTAATTATCCGCATCGCGTATTTATCTGGTATGGTCTCGGCAATGTCTCTTACTTGATGGATTTGTGCTGTCCACTGTTTAGGAAAAACATAGACCTGGTTGTTGAGGTGTAGAGCTGGAATGGATTCAAGCCTTCGAATTAACCGGAAAATCATGACTTAACCTAAGTAGAGAAAAGACAGTGCCAGGTAATGCCGGTCGGAGGAGCAGAGAGCACAAATATTTGTCGCTACAGGAGCGGCTGTTAACAAAACTGGGACCTAATTCAAATTTATTGGAAGGTAACTAAGGTGCATTCGTGAATAAAGTGATTTGCAGCATAATTTTTATATTTTCTTCGTGTAAGTTAAAAGAAAAGAGCTGCCAGTGATGACTTGAGCTGGCAAATAAAGGTAGGTAATATGAAAAGATGATGCATGGAATGGCGAGCTTAAACATACAAAACGTGATAACAGAAACAGCAAAGCGTAGACAAAGGAAGAATAAGTCAAAAGCGCAAGCAAATAGAGAAGGTCGAACCAAAGTGAAAAGAGATTAAGGAACACAAAGAGAAAGGAGAAAATCCAATGACAAAGACTATGATTTTCAACAACGTGTCGATTTAAATGAGGCCTATCGCGCCTCACCCATGACCTTTCCACCGCCTCAGTCTCTTTTCCTATCTTTCGCCACCGATTGCCCTTTTCCTCCTCTTTACCACTCATCCATGCATTTTGGCTTTCAACCATCCATTTTCCACTCACTTAGTCCCATTCATTGCAATTCGTCATTGATTCTGCTTCATTACCTCATCGCCATTCAACTGAGGCCTTTCGCGCCTCAGCTATCCCTTTTCCACCAGAACAGAACACCACCATTGTTGTAATTAAATAAGTAATAATTAATCACCCCTGTTTTGCTGACCTTAATAAAAACTGCTGCCTGGAGTAGGTGAGGAGTGAGTGACATCTTCGGCTAGCCGAAGTTCACCTTCCATTGCCAGAGTATACAATGGCGTACTTAGCACTACCAGTGATGAATTAAACTTGAAACGAGAGTGGAAGAGTAAATAAAAAGGGTGGAAGAGAAAAGAAGAAGAAAAGTAAAAGACCTCATATACCAAGGTTGGGACTACTGTTGCACATTCTGTATTGCTTTACTCAGGCGCATTATACTTTGTTCATTTTAGTGTTTAGAGCAGAATATATTATCATGCGCTATGCCATCAGCGTATCAAACGGCAGCGACTCGGAAGAAGTATACAAAAGAGAAAGCAAGAATTCGAAAATCGGAGAAGAACTAACAGAATCAGACACTAAATAGCAAAGTGAATATCCTATGGCAAACCTCAATCAAGTAGTCATGCTTTTCGACTGCACTACAGTCAAGTATCTTCCCCCATACGCAGCTGTCTGTCCTTTTGTTCCGCCAACTCGTTTTCATCCACTGGTCCGTCACTGTGTTGCCTTGTTTGCTGACCACTATAGTTCACTCTTATTCCATCGTTGGGCGTTGCATTTATTGAGTGAACGGTGAGCGGACTTTATTGTGATGCTCCATTACGTTGGCTAACGATAAGACCGGTTGGAGTGAACTGACCAAAATGCTTGCTAAATCTGTTGTGCATGGCTTACTGGCAGTAATAACAGGGTGGATTAAGGCCTGTGCTTCATGAATACGCGTGTTTTCTTATTTGTAACGCTTTGTCGGTTTCATTTCGTCTGCGTTGAGGTGAGGACTGCTGCGCAGGCAAGAATCGCAGCGACTGCTCGCAAGTTAATGCTTCATCGTTATTTGTTCAATTTCGGAAGCGACCCATGATCGACATAACCATCAAGTTGAGTGGCAGCACTCAAATCTCTATCCGACGATAACGTGTAAGAGTGATACGGCTTAGCGCTTGGACATGGGTATTCTCGTAAGAGGTAAGGCGATCTGGGTAGTTGGTGACTTGGCATCCTCCATGGGAGAATTTCATGAAGAAGATGCATAATATTGAGAATGACTGGGTTTGTAGATCAATTCTAAAACAATCAAGTGCTTTAAAGAGCAGTGTCAATCCACCCCTTCGTTAACTCTAAATGGCGTGTACGTACCTATTCTTTCTGCAGCACCGAGATGGGGTTCGGTCGCGACAGATAGATTCTAATCTCGCAGTGCTTGTTATGATCAGTCGCATCGGGTGTCGTCATTTCCGTCCTTACCACCAGTGGCATTTTATCCACCTTTCTCTCTGTATCCCTTCTCTATCAGCATCATATACATGCATTCCTTTTATTAATTTGAGCTTGGTTGTTAAATTGTTTAAGTCCAAGTAGTAGATCCATTGCTATGCCATCATCTAGGCGTGTGTTTTGACCTGCGCAGTGACGACCATGCTATAAGATGCATGTGGTATTCAGTTGTTTACATGAGGTACAGTAAGTAGTAATTAAATTTCTTGATTTTCCTCTTTTCTGCACTCACATCCAACGCGACCCACTTGTCAGTTCGATCACATGGACCGCACTGGCGATTTAACATATTTTGGTTCCATAAGGAGAGTACATAAGGATTAGTGCTAGCAGAACAATTAACTGCCCTGCTGTGCTAACGGATCCTCGTCAAACCAATTTCACGACGTGCATAGGAACTAAAGACCGCGACGTGTAGCATTTACTAGATGCCCATTTGGTCGTCCTTCTTCATGATATTTTACAAACCACTTTGGCATTGTTGGCAGTCTAGACATGCGTATCTCTTCATTGTAAAGCTTTAGCAGCCTCAGAGCTTCTAGAAATTTCTACGGTTATCGAAGCTCACCTAAGCACACTAACACGATAAAATGCACTAACACAGCAAAGTGCAACTCCATTTCAGTGCAAGCGAGTCTGCTTGACACGAACAAGACAAGTCTATTTGCATTGGAAATGCACCGTCAGTATGGTGACTGAGAGGTACCTCTGACTAGACGATGAGTTAATCTGACTTCGTTGCAACACCGAAGCCATGTACTTCATTTGTACCAATAGTTCTGCATTAATGAAGGCTGTAATTTATTTTAATAGTGTGCCGGCAGTACCTGGACCCACTGCATGAAAAGGCTTGCACCCATCGAACTTCATTGTCTACAGCTTAATGCTTGTGGCGCTCAATTAGCGAAGTAGTTGAGACTGGAAACTGAATGCATAGTGACGCATGAAACCCCTATAGCTCTGTCTAAACTAGCTGCACAGGGAGCAAAGTAAAATGCACGGTTGGGTAAAATGGAAGTGGCCAGTTGAAGAAATGGGAACTGCATCCACAAATTGACTAACAATTGGCAGTCGACTCCATAATTACCTTAGGCAATTCTTATCCACAACTACAATCAAATACAGCCGCTTTCTATCACCCTATTCTCCCACCTTATATTCCGTCTTTTGTGCGTCTATAATCAACATTCCTTGCTTCTTTTGTCTCTGCATTAATAAACCGACATAACTAAATACTGCTCTATGCAACCATCCCACACACACATCCACTTACATCACGCGGCAAACATACATGTCCGTACAGCAGCAGCCACGAATGTGTGGAAAAGGAGCTAGAAGAAACCAACCGTACTCCTGCTCTGTTTGCATCGAAAACTGGGCAGTGCGCAAGTCTATGCTAGATCAGGGGAGAGCTTGAGGCTTCGAGAGCCCCTGAACATGTCCCCTCCCTGTCATTACCATTATGAATGCAATCGATGACTGCCACTGCTTTTCTTCCCTACTAAGATTACGAAACCGGTTTTACTGACAGCTGCCTTAGTTTGTGCACAAAAGCTCACTTTATGTAAAAGAAAGGAAGTGAACTGTACAATGGACCCGTGACTTGGTCTGCTGCTGTCTAATCTGCGCTCCATGTGAAAGATCTCATGTCGATATTTGCTCTCCTGCACTCCCGAAAATTGATCCACTTCAGCAGTGGCACACGAATGCCGACCGATATGGTCTTTCAGTCCCATCCATTGCAGTGGATGAGACAAGTGTCCAGCTGTCTGACACACTTGTTCATGATGAGATATAGGCGTAGACAATCCAGATTGTAAAACCGTGAGGCGATCCTAGGTGGTTTGTAGCTGCAAGGTCTAGAGTTGAGATACCCCACAGCGATTCATCTGCCAGCAACACGTGGAATTTCCTCTGTATGAGGTGCACTTCCCACCGTCTCTACAGATCCTCCTATTTGACCAAATGCAGACCAGATAGAGCGTATCGGATTTGCACTTATGACGATTGCGATCTCAGTGTGTTTGTACTGGCTCTCCCATCTACGTAGGGCTTAATCTCGCGAATATGGCGTCGTGATTGAAACAGAATCCTAGACATCAGCCAATTCGCACAATGAATCAATTAGGTTACCTTTCCTTGTGAGCTTAATGGAAATAATGCGACAGCAATCTTATGGCCGGTTGCTGATTGCCCACACTGTCAACAGCCATAAGTAGTAGACGCTGAGTTCAAATGAGCACAATGTAGCCTTTTGTGGTCTATGAATGTTGGCGCACTTGAGCTGCGGTGGAAGAGTAATAGAACAATCAAATGTGGGCATTGGATAATCTACAGCTGTAAAAGATGGACATCAACCAAAAAATGCCTCATTAGTACTCATTGCTGTACGTATTTTAGGCAATTATATATAGTAGAGCATATCTCATTGGCAGGTGTTGCTTTAAAAGATTTGTATTCGAAATATGCACCAGAAATTAGTCGTGTTTTGCTGCATCATACGCTCGGCCTTGACGCGTGGTGTACTGACGCCCCCAAGGTTACTTCATTTACCTAACGGAACAATGGGCGACGCAACACACACTCCACCTGACGTGCTGCATATGTCCAGGGAGGAAATACTTGCCTTCACCAGTCTCGCTGTAAGTCCTGCCACTATTCCCTCCATTCTTTTGCAGACGCAACACTAATTCGTGATGCCTTCATTTCGACGAAGAAACCACTGTCCGCTCACCCCAAACGACAAAGCCGGCCACCTATTCCTCTTCCCTTCCTAGTTTCTAAGGATAATCGTGAAGAATTGCGTCAATTTGTCAATCAAGCCAAAAGAAACTAAGTTGACCTCGTTAATCGGCGCATTGGACTTATTGTTTCTCCGCACTTGACCCGCCCTTTCCTAACCAATTAATGGTACGTCAATGTGTTGAGTGTAGTAGCGCTTTTTACTCCAGTTCTAAATAAATCTTTTCGGTCACTCAATTGCGAATTATATTCTTCTTCGATTCATGACTGTCACACCGTAGATGCCCAATGCGCATCAAGGCGTTCCTCAATTCATACTTTCCTCCATTTAGCAAGTGGTCGAAAACACGAGGTTCTATGCAGATGAATCGACTTACAATGGGTTATAGATAGCTGGAAGTAAAATGCGAGCCAATTGCATGGTAGAACGGAGGGACTTAAGCAAGCCAAATGTGATAATGCCTGCATTGTGTTGTCCGCATTAGGCAAATCAAACAGATAAAGCTTTGTGGCATTCGCGGAACCACAACTCAGTCAGTTTGTTCCGCCATTCACTTCCAATCATTAAAATGTGCAACCATATCGCTTCTAATTGTCATGCTTTGTGGCAGTCGAGCAAATAATAATATTCACTACTCTTGGAACGCTTAAATACTGCTCTAACTCTTAGATTAAACAGCAAGGATGATCACCTCTTTCCCTTCTGTTTACAACAGAGACACTGTTCTGTCCTTTTGTTTTGGAGCTGACAGAGCTAATCACCCATGCATTCATGTCCTTATACCATTTGGTCATGTTCTAGAAAGTACGCCATTGAGGATAGGGGGAGTCAGTGCATTTAATACAAGGTCTTGCCATTATCGCCCCACAGTCCGTGACCTAAGTCTCCTCCTCGAGCGTGACTATGTGGACCCTAGGTGATTGCCCACCCAGCTGTTGTCTAATCATTGCATTGAAGTCTCGACGCCCGATGTTCAGCGAGATTTTTGTGGTCTGATTAGGAATGCAGGAATGATCAGCATTTATTTTGAGTAGGCAGGATGGGAAAAACATGGTGTAGTTTGAGATTCATGGGCTTTGTAGTCGGCGCAGTCTCAGATTTGACCAACATATTCTTGTCAAGAAACTAGACAAGCGAAAAGGAAAGGAGGTTGCGATTGCACTAAGATAAAGCTATACGACCAGTTTACCGACTGTTTGGGCATGAGGTTTTAGGTTAGAAATGCTCAAATTGGTTTTTCACACTCATGTTTCTGAAAATATTGTGAACATACGGTTGCTATAAGGCATCTGCCCAAAATGGGACAGAATATATTCACATAGAGCCCAGCCTGAGGATGCGGAGAAATCAGAGAGGTGGGAAGGTGGTAGTGCAGGATTAAAGGGAGAAGATGGACTGAGAATGACGCTATTTGCTTGCGACCAATTCCTTTGTCAATACAGAACTACTCTTTAATGCGGATGTGCTAGCAGGGAGGTCGGGTCGCATGCGCCGTGAATTTAAGCCATTTCACCTATCTTCGTGATCCGTAACTCTTGTCTACTTCCACTTAGGGTGGCCGGAATGCGTCAACTTCGGTGGTGAGAGAAACTAAGGGCAAAAAGTTGGAGTAAGAAGATGATGGAGCAGATGTTTCCAACCGAGCGCAGTAATTAATACAAGGCAGAATGCAGGGCTGCACGAGATGAGTGACACGCTGGATGTTGGCCGTGATGCTGCAGACTGCTTGCGACCCGCTCATGACGCTGTTGTTCCGATCAACACGTGTTCTTGTTGGATTATTGCTGTTGTCTCTTGGGCCTCCCTATTCTTCACAGCTGCTAATGTGTCTCCTCGACTGCTATCGTTCCAGGAATGGGTTCTGCACATCGCCGTCATTTGTGAACACCTGCATGGACTCGATTGTGTCAATGGCCATACATTGAACTAATATCGACCCTTGCACCTTCGTTGTCAACCGTTTGATGGTTCGTCATTATCGGTTGAATGTGCAGCACTGACTGCGCGTGCACCGTTAGAACAGTGTGAGTGATATCAAGTCTAGATCTGGCAGCTTCAAACCACCTGGCATCCTCTCAAGCTTCCATGATCTGGAATGTCAGCTATCGGTCGATTGCTGCTTCAGCTGTGCTTTTTGCGAATGAGTAAGTGAATTGGAGGAGTCACTGAAAGTGGTGGCTTGGAAATCGGTTGTCTGAAGGAGGAACACTCAGTTTTATTCGAACAATTAGAAGTAAAACACGTTGCTGATTTCATGCAGTTCCATTGCTAAAATCAACAGGGACTCACCAATACAACAGACCTACTTTGCTTCTGAATCACCCGAGCGTAGAGGCAGTGCATGCCTCCAAAGCAGGAAGACAAGCATTACTAAGTGGCTACCAGGAAAGTGGATGCAATAATCTCCCGTTATCAAAGGACCCCCATTCACTTTCTCTGAGGACGCCCTCAGTTCTCAAAGTGGGTGTAGTTTAAAAAGCAGTCAACTACTGCGAATCGAGAAGCAACAATCAAAATCACTGCTTCAAGGAGTCGCTGCAGCACCCACTACAGCCACAGAAGAAGTAATTCAATGTTACCCATTGCTATCGCCAGTGATAACAAACAACGTGAAGATAACTTGGAGGTTCGCTGGTACCGCATTCACAGAAAAAAATTGCACAAGCTGCGACAAGAAGACTTCAAATGAAGGCACCATTCTCTGGAAATTTGAATAGTCGCATTTTAACCCCGCTTGTGACTCGTGGTCATTCACACTATGCCACTGGGATGGATGCTAGAGAAACGAGGTTGCCTGATATGGCACCAACCAACATCAAGTTCCATTTCCACAAGTTGTGAGACTTGTCTTGGATATCCTTCTAAATTTTGAAGCCATAGAATGGTGCCAAAGTTTGTGTGCGACCCTAGGCGATTTCAGGTGAATGCAAGGGCTAAACAAAACGCAGCACTTGTAGAGGAGGATGATTGTGTTTTCAAAAGATACAAGCACTTAGCTTAACTTATAAAATCGACTCTATGAGTTCGCAAAAGACCATGGCAATCAGGCCGTTGAAGTGGAACAAATTAGGCTTCGTCGGAGCAGATGCTAGCTGCGATGGATGGAAATGGCAGTCAGTAAGAGTGCAAAGGCATGTTCCTATTCTTTCACTAAGCGCTAAAATGCACTGATTGGAGGCAAGACTTAGCATATAAAAATGGTTCTCCGATAATGGGAAAGATATAATGCTGTGCGTCAAGACTGGGATAGAAGACGAGAGCTCTCCCAACACAAGTACGGAATCAGCAGTTTGCAGAGCATATCGCAGCCACCTATGAGAATTTGTCAAAAGTTGCGGAGGCACAAAACGACGGCCGCAAAATACATCGCTAAACATAGGCATTTGGTGGAAGTGCATAGGTAAGTGTTCACCTGCATACGGGTGGAGAGGAATGGAGGAGGTGAGGAGTGATGGCTTTTGCATGATGGCATGAGGTGGTGGAAGATATTTGTAGTTTTACGGTGGTGTCAAATCAAATGACAACACTTTTGGAGGTGAACACTGCATCCTAATGTCGAAGAAGCAACTTGGCACGTTTCTTTTGAAGTTGGATGAAGCACACTTTCCCCAAGGACTGGACTAGCCTCGTTCAATCGCATCTTCGGCCTACGACTTGTGCACACATTGAGCAAGTTCCTGCCTATTAGGACTGCGCACCATCGGTGTGCAAGTTGTCTCTTCATCACTAATGTGTCAAAATTTCCGAGGAACACAGATGTCATGGTGCGGATATTGACTGCTGAGAAGGTCAGTTCTGTGGAGCATGGTAAATGACAGCAAAAGCGAGGAAGCTATTGACCGTGGTGGCCTTCTCTCAAGCGATCAGAATCAGTGATCAGTGGTGATAGTTGTTTTCATCCTGATGTAAACAACATGCCAACGCTTCAACCCATTCGTGTATCCTTTCTTCAGCAATGTGCAATTGGCCTAGCTAATTCAAGACTGGACACGGCTGCCCATGACCAATTAAATCATCCGAGCCTTCCTCATTCGGTCCCTTTATCCATGCATTTGTTCCTTAGTTACAAGTATGATCAACTGTTTCGTATCTGCTTTGAAACACACAATATGCATCACCGGACAACAAGGTCCTTAACCTAATGCGTTTACTTAAACAAACAATTTTGTCCACCCACTGCTCAGTTCCATCCACTCAACCCAATGCCACCCATCTAAAGATTTGGTAGATCATGTCCCCGTTGTACCCGCGTGTCGGCACACATTGTGAAAACTCGAGGGTGTTCTGGCCCCTAAACCCTACATGCAACCGGGCCAAACCGATGCTCCTCTGATACCCTTTCTTCATTCTCCCTCTGTCAGTGATGTTACCTAAACCGTCTAAATTTTCAGCAGTCCTTTCGTAATGAAATTTGTAGCAATTACTGGACACGAATTGTGTGATCACTCTGACAGGAGAATCGTCTAGAATGCAGGTCACCGAGTTCTCTCCCACATTCTGCGTTGCATCCCACACACTTCGCTTTGTTAAAACGTAGACTCTCTTGTGGCGAATACAATGCATAATTACGAAAATTGATTGCAGACCGGCAAAATAGACACAGTGTTCCTTTCTGCCGCATGCTTGTCTTAGCTTTAATAAGTCTTTTGCTTGGATGGAAATCCTCAACGGCATTCACACACCTCCCATTTCGTTATTGCAGAGTTGATTTTCAAGCACACTAAAGTGGCAATCAAGCAATGCCGTCTGGATCCAAAAGTCCTTCCAACTGACACAAGCCTTGCTGAGCTGATTATTCGTTCAAATTTCTCTTCAAATATTACCAAAGTATTGCTGCTGTCTACCCTTCCTTTTTACTGCTTACATTAGAGACCATTGTTTGCTGGTGTAGCTGGTGACGAGAATGGGCTAGCAGTATCGCCACATCCACTAAGCACTTTCAAATTCCCATCTCCATGTTCACTGCGTAGGCGAGATGCCTGAATTGTTGAAAGCTGACTAGCCTGCACCAAAATGCAGACGATGATTTAAGGCTTGCGCATTCCTGATCTTCTTGTTAAGTTTGACTCGGCAAAACAGGCAATTGCCGCCGAAATCAGCAAAAGCATCTGCCTGGCTTATTGGAAGAACGCGCCTATTAGAAGCTTGTACACTGAGTAGGCTTCCCGAAACCCAAAGACACTGCTGCAGAGGCATTAAAAGACTTAGGATTTAATGACCTTAGAGATATTCTGTATTTATTTTAAAAAGAAAAATGAAAGTGTTTGATGCAGAAGGAAGGAATCACACGGGAAAAGCAAGATCACTGCAATGTATGGCAAGGTAGGTTGTAAGGTGAATTACTTGTGCTGAAGTCAGCAGGCCGTTGAGGCAAGTTCACATCTGCAAAATAAATGCGATTTGAGTGGAACACGAGGCACAAGTGGTTGATCTATGGCCTTATATTAGTAGAGGCACAACATCAAACAAGAGTCTTACTGTTGGCTGCACGGCCGCTGCATATTCTGCAAATGGAAATAGCTCAATCAGGAAAGTCAGCCAAATCCTACTCGGGACAATAAAGCAGAGTGTTATGGGTTCCGAAAACTAACCAATTCACCAACTACTAAAATAACACTTTGCTCTTTAGATTCAACAGCAGTGCTTTGCATCAAATCAAATGAATGATTCAAGGACAGCCACTCTCATCACTGTGCTGGAAGTGCATTATTCAATCCGTACCACCACAGATTCGACAGAGTAGTGCAAACAATGTGTCAAGGAATCGAGCTATTAGTCGACTGTGTTGGAGGGATAATGAATGAACTCACTTCTACACTCTGCCTCTTCCGGAGATTGACCTAAAGGCAGATATGGAATCAGTGATACACATGCATCGTGTTGGAAATATTTGTTGTCTGTGCTCACGGACATAGAGACTACAATCTCATGCTACTCTTAAAAAGGAAACTGAGCCATCACAAACAGCAGGAGGAATAAATTGTTTCCAAGACTAAATCTGCCACACGTACCACTTTGTGAATGGTCGACGGATACAACCAAATATGTGCTATAGCCATGAATAGTGAAACGTCTGCGGTTTACTCTGGCTTCCTTTGAGAATTTGCCATGAAATACTCGCAAATCCCTCTGCAAATCCTTCTCCAGATCGCCTAAAATGAGTGTAGAAACAAAAATATCGGCTGGAGCTAATCAATCTACGTGGAGTAAGCGATATGGATAGATTTCGGGGCACAATTTAGATGGTCTTTGGGTGTTACCACCCGCAGTGACGTTAGGGGCCAAAACACTCAGAGAAGCTAAAGGGAAGCCTGATGCATGATGGTATTCCGATCCGCTGGCTGGTTTCCGGATACAGGTTCAGGGCGTATAAATCATTATATTTTGTGTTGAGAAGGTCATTAGACTCACCACAAAAGCTGAAGAGCCCACTTTTATATTTAGTTCCGAACCAGGTGCAATGAACCCCTCCGTCGATCTCGAAGGTGACCTATTTTGAATGCATATATTGTGGTAGTGCGCAGCGCGTAAAATGCATACCGACGGATACCAAGGACGTGCCATAATTTGATAGAGGCGTGCATTTGAAAACAATGGGCAAGGCCTTGCATTAAAAAGTGGTAAAGCGATGGTTCATTTGAGTTCAATGCAGATTATTAGTGTTAGATGTAAGGACTGGGTGGATAACCTAGAATTACCCATGTTTCCACGTTCGCTCCTCCAACGGCAAAGTCAACACTAAACGAATCCATGCCTCGAACAAACCGCGAGAGAGGAAACGAAGTCCCCACGTCAACTTCACCTGTCAGGCAGCAAACGATACAACAGCCATTCCCAGTGTCAATGATTGCCGTTAAAATAATGGAAAATACCGCAAATGCGAAAATGAAAATAAAGTGGTTTGACCGTGGGATAAGTATGGCAAGGGCACTGGTAAACGAATGACTAGGTGAACAAGGCATTTGCTCTTAGGGCGATAAATAGGCTTTCTTTCTTGTGATGGTCATTTTCAAACCCTGCGCTATTTACGCCATTTGCTTTCGTTTTATGAAAAGGCAATGCTATGGGAAATCATAAATGGACAAAGTCACCTGCAGCAGGCGGTACGAACTTGCACTCCGGAACGAAGAATGTCGTTGAATCGATTCTTGGTTTGGGGAAATCATAGAGCAGTATCAAGATCTCTTGGTCCAGCACGTTATTCAAGGTGATACTAGCTTCGCCTAAGGTACGAAATCTCCTATTAGTTGCCTGCCTCCTCTCCACTGCAGTTTCGCAGAGAACTACTTGGAGTACACACTGCTTAATGCATTAGCCTAGCGTGGTAAAATATGCCTTAGGACACATTGTTCTGTGGTCCACGGTAGTAGACAAAGCGGCTCGCATTAGACATAGAGGGAAGGACCGATAGTGAGCTGTTGACTAGTGATGCTGCGAAGTGATGTTAACTGCTGATAATTGGGACCAGATTCTCTGGTCGGATGTCAACTACGTAGGCTAATCATGAAATCAAATAAACTAATGCTGGAATGAATTGACATACTTATACTCCTGCTACAAGGGCTGCCCCATTCCTCCCCTCCGTCCAGAAACACTTGCCGTCCTTAATTGTCAAATCTCTGATTTGTGAATCACGTTCGATAATTGCCCTCTAGAAAGGAAGTTTGCAACAGTAAATGTGCCTACACAACCAACAAAATGTGACAAGGATTTCTTGGCTACTAAAGTAATTTGCTTGGCACTCGTCACAAGAAATGAGCCAGCAAATGGCCACCTCATTTAAAGGCTGCTCCTCCTCCAAATTTGGCGCATGCTCATTCAACCACATTGTTGAACTTACAAATTTGCCGTTGCACTCGTAGTGCATGGTGTCCGATCGTCCAGAGGGCTTTCCAACAACGCGTGATCCCCATAACGTAGGAGGGCTTGTAGCTTGAGAAGAAAGAGCGTGTTTTCATCTTGTTATGCTGAGTCGTCAGACGTGTTGAGATAAAGGGTTGGCTTTAAGTGCCTGCTAGCAATTTCCTGTCAAACTGACCATTTTGTAGGTATGGAGGTGAGGAGCCTCAATGGTTACCCTAATGAACGCATTTCGAGGAACATCAACTTGCTCAATTATGCTTAGTGAAATGCTTTATTAATAGCGCTATAGCATGCATGAAACTATCGTATTTAGTGTCAAACTAAGTAGGCAGTGGGAATCAAAGAAATGGACACCTACCTGAGCAGCAGGCAGCGAAGATATGAATGACAATGATACTCTTCATCCCACTTGTTAATGATGATCAGCGAGGTTGCCTGTACGCAGTTATATAGTAGGAAATGGAGTCACAGAGCGGCGATTGGTGTGTGAGCCGAGCATGTGGTGGGTGGTTCATCACTGTTGATCTTGTGACTGTTGTGCCTGCACCAAGGGTGCGTGAATCTGGGTTGCGTATAAACGTTGAGGTTTCGTAAGCATTTTTGACTGTCTTGCTTAAGATACAAGCTACAAAATTGTTACTTGTGACGTGTAGTCTGTTAGAAATGCATTTTGTGACACCCGCTTTCACTAACAGATGGCTTTGAATGAGAACATGGGGAAATGGCGCAGCTTAGATGCTTCCGCATTGCTTGCACTTTTATGACCATCCATAATATCCACTGCATTCTATGCCAGTAATCCAATGACTGGGTTTTGTTAATACGTCTGCGCCCCTTTCTTCTCCACCTCAGCATATCTAGCGGATGCTTGCGTGCATGGCTCACAAGAAAGCCTGGTTATCAATTTGACGATACATGATTTTGTGAATCTACTAGTAGGATGGATGTAGGCAAATATCTCAACCTTGGACATTGTGAATGAGGGTGGATCTCCGAGGGGAGGATGGGTTATGCGTTAACAATTTTAGGCTTTTGCATACTACAAATTCTAGAACCACGTACACTGGTTTGATGACGGAGAGGAACCCGGTAGAATGTGGTACTGAAAGGTATTCCATCCTTCTCGTCAGCTGCAGCAACTTCGAGCACATAAAAACAAAGTGGATGCCCTTCTTACCGTGACAAACCATGTGACGGCGTCCACGACTAATGACGCATATTCCATGGAGCTTTTGAGCAAGTGAATGTGCCCAGATTGGGTCCCTACAGGCGCATTTCATTTTGTTGAATGCAATCATAATACCCAACCTAACGGTTTGTGTGAACGCGTCTACCATTTCTCATGCCCCATGAAAAGCCTCTTGTGTATTTCTTAGCCTGCGACCCATATAGCGATGTGCAGTTGAGCGATTCGCTTTGAACGGAGGCCATCTCTGTCAATTTAAGTTGCACCGCACTGTGTGCGGCTTGTGCTTCAAAGCTACCGCAAGAAGACAAAATGACAATTTGACCTACTATCTAGTTGACGCCCATGACCAAAACAAATTCATCTTCAAAGAGCACCTCTGTGGTACAAAGGCGGCTTGGATGGGTGTGAGCCTAGTGTCACCTCATTCGCTCTTGGAGAAGGAGTTTAGCTAACACAGAAATTGCCGCATGCATCAAAGACACCTAGGTGAGAGATAAGTCAGCGAAATTGATTAATTTAACTCTCGTTACTTTGAGGGGTGTTGAAATATGCAACCATCAAACAATGCGTGGAGCATTCTTCATGACTAGCAGACACCATACTCCATTTCGAATGAAAGCAAACAATGCTTGATTAGTTTCAGACAGTAAGTCATTAACCACCTCATCCTCCTCCCAACGAATATGGCACTTGGCCCCAGATTCAATGGTGAAATATTTGTGAGCATGTGGTGGATTACAATCACCTACACCACCGTCTTGTTCAAGTATCCAGCCCAAGCCTACTTCGGCACTCGTGCCCTCCAGCGCGTCAAACCGACTCAACTTCAAACATTTAAGTGCTGGTACTTTGCAACACAGAGGAGTAGATATAGTGAGTTGATTAGTGTTGTCTTTTAAGGAGCGGCTGTCATCTTCAACAATTTGCACTTTTGTCTCATCTTAGGCATTTTGAGCGAGACTGCGTGACCTCACAGACATCACCTAGCATAGGCCCCATAGCATCAACGGCGCTTAGCGCAGGTCCTTTAATTCGTAAAATGAGAGGTTGGAATTGCATTGTACCCATACAAATAGCTTCACATTTCCAACACCACTAGAGACGCGCAGCACTGGCAATCGGCACCAACAGTGTGGCTAAACGTAGAAGGTAGTAGCAGCAAGGGCACACTCCAGTCAACGTCAGGATCAATGCACACGGGTGCATTCTACTCTATTCTAGCAATTTCATTCGTGGTCTCTATGCATCATCACCACTGCTCACTGGCTGATACCATCACATGTTTCACCGTTTGCTGGGGTATTCAATTTCATTCGCCGCAGGATAAGGAATCAGCGCGATCTTGCGTATTGGAGTCCACCACTGAACACTGAATGAAATTGCTTTGCTAAAAGTGCTGTCGTCATTTGACTGCAGACATGGGTGGAATTCACACATAGACATCCTGTTTTACATAGGTGTTTATGTGAGGGTGAATTGTTCATGGTGAGGTTGATTTCGACACGCGATTGTGAATGCGGATAAACTTGAGTAGGGAAATTGTCTAGCGATAATTAGAATTCGGCCTCCAGCTGTACACCTGGGCGAAATCTGTTAGATGGGTTCGACTGTGTCACATTGCTCTACCTTTTACCAAGTAATTTTCAGCATCTCATGGCAATTCATTCTTTGTCCTGGAATTTTCGGACTGCTGCTAGTTTAACTCGGATTGTGTCTTTTGTTGTACCATGGTGACATTCGCTTACTTTGCACATAAAAAAGGTAAACTTTAGAAGTTTCTAATTTGCTTTCCCAATTTATTCATTTCTAGCAGATTTAATGCTCAGATCTATTTCATGTGTTTGCAGATATATGTTGTAGAGATGAGGGTGGCTTCTTTTAAGATTGCTGATGAACTAAGGACCGTTTCCTGACCCTTTACGTCTAGACTAACGAGCACTAGAACTTTGCGATGCCATTCTGACTACTCTGTGCAATCCCCGTCTGATGCAAACCGTTTTGTCTGCTACCTTGACTCGCAGAACACCCTGCGCCTGAGCACTCCACTTTGAGGGAGAATGCAATTCACTTGAATTGCTACCACGCTAGACTAGCGCATTGGGTGGTGTGCATTGCAAGTAGTTCTCGGAGGGACCGCAATGAAGAGTAGACATGCAGCTAGTGCAGGTCTTCTACACTTTAACGTGGTTTGGTCTCAGATTGCGGACAGTCCTCAATCCATTTCATGTTTGAGAAAATTACAAAACCACCATAAGACTGCTTTGGTATAACACTAAGCTGAGCTGTTTTACCAATCCTCTCGCTCCGGTGTCACATGCTCGTGCGTAGAATTAATCAGGCCTGCAGACTGACATACACCTTCAATCGTGTGGGTGCACTCGGGTGAGCGTCAATGATCGCAGAGATTCGCAGTGGCGCTGTGTTGGTTAGAACCTCAAAATGAAGAACTACAAACACTAGAATGTCTGCGCCCGATTCGCGATCACCCTAAGCGGAAGGCGCCATTTATTTAATGATTTCGTTCTCCATCTCTCGTTTCGCTTAAATTGTAACCCATCCCGCTTCCCACGTTTGAAATTCACCAATACTGAAAATTTTCAGTTTTATTAAATGCGCGTTGCAAACAATATTTCCTGAATAAAATTAGGCACCAAATTTGTGTTCACAGCTTGTGACCTTGTTTAAGTGGCTGAAATTGAGTTATTAGCCGAAGATTAAAGCTAAATATGTTGCTGGTGTAGAGAGTCAAAAAATGAGTAGCTAGAACTGCCCTCCTAAGTGAAGTTGGAAAATACGGCCAACTGCATCACTGTGGCCCACGATCCACATCCAACGATTGTTTTGACACCTAAAGTCGAATAAGTGGCATGAGTTGAGCATAGCTATCACAACTTGTCTGGATGCTGTGAGTGATACTGAGAGTGCTCACTTAGCTATTATCTCATTCACACGACGCACTCTACATGGCCATCATTCGAGGGACTATCAGCTTTACCTGGTGCCGCTGCTTCGTCAGTCAAATTGGATGTTTTGACCACCACATCGTCAGCCTGAACAGAATTATTTCAAATCAGTGATTTTTATTTAAATCTCGAAACACATCTGATTCATGCAAACATTCCGAACTCGGATTTCGACCTCCCTTCGATCTCTTCCTTCGACACGTTTTGAGTGCCTGTAATGTGTGTTACGATGAATGGAGTGGAGGATCACAAGCGTCAGTGCTAAGACCTCGGTGCAGCAGTATAAAATCATGGTTTTTGAATCCGATCATAAATGTAGGCTTGATATGGCATGTTGTCGGCAAGATTTAGCACAGCAAATAGTCTTGAAACAGAAGATGCCCGTAAGTATTCAAGCAGCTTCCATTTTAATGAATTTCGTTTTATGTTTCAGCATAAATATTTCTGTGTTTCTTATCCCTCTCACGGCAAGTCTCATCTGTTACAGTGCTGATTCTCGTCTTTGCATCGGATGCCGTGACCAACCCATGGAAGCATTATCTCTCGAAATGGCAGTACAATCCTTCAAGCAGCAGCTTCTTCATACACTAAATTCAATCTTTAACCCTACGTCCCGCATTTCTGGTTAGCAGGCTCTTGTGCATCCCTAATTTGTCGACCTCACTAACAAATTGCCGCCTGCAGTCTGTGAGGGGTTTGTAGGACTACCGCTAAGAGGAATTCCACTTCCCTTGGTAAAGGTGTTTGACAGCAAGTCAACATTGCGGGTAGTTGACTGGGCTCAAAGAAAGGGGTGCAGTAGTTTACAATGAGGATGAAGAAGAAAAGAGGTGACCGCGTCTGCCTATGTTGGTGCTGGTGCTACAAGATTTGCTATGATCTTCATTTAATCGTATTTTGACAACTTCTTTTTGAATTTTCAAGGCTAATGATGGCGCCTCTTTCGGTTCAGGCGGGTTAAGCAGCTGTGACTTGTGAGACTTGTACAAATGAGAAGCTGGAAATGTCGAAGTCGGAGAAGCGATAGCAGAACTCAGACGTCATTGAGCTTACTGTGCATCCCTTGGCTGGCCACAATGCTGCTACCTAGGCCGTAGACCTCCCATTTCTTTGTCAACCAGTTTTCGCCTACTGATGCTGTAAATGTGTTGTTTGCTGAGTGTTTCACCCTTATTCCTTGCCATCGCTACGGGTTGAATCCATTAGGGATCTGTGAGTGGGTGCTGTGCGCTTCGCCTATTTCAGGTGGCACTATATTGGGAAGTATGAGAAGAGAATGACAGAATCGCGTCACATGCTAGTTATTTTGTTTCCGTTTTGTTTTGAATGAAGCAGAATTGCCTCTGCACCACGTTGTCACTATCCTCATGTCCCTCATTTCGTTGAATAGATGGTCTTAGTCCCCAGGTTTTGAAAACTGTCAAAAGTGCAGCGCGTTGGAAAGGCAAAATAAACATCTCGAAATCTTACTTCAAGCACCTTTGTCTCTCCTCTGAGTTCTTTACGCTGTTATCTTTAGCTTTGAGACTTGCCAGGTGAATTGCGACCTGTAAAAGGGGGAATCTGGTGAGGAGAGGAGAAGAGCTCACTTTTGGCAAGAAAAAACTTGGTTTGTCTCAGTGGCGTTTCATGCATTTGGCGCAATGTTTCCTCATCAGTACGGCTAGCATGGGGATAGAGGGCTGCTTCCAGCTGAAGTAGCCGACGCGGAGTCTGCAAGCATAGTTGGATATGTTACCAGTGCAGGTGTGGCTAACAATGTCTACTGTAAATGCCCCACAGGGGCACCATACACTTCAATAACTAACCAACTACCATTTCATTCTCATTATGCTTTAATTGAACCCCTCCAAATTTTACCATCCATTTTCTGCTCCCCATTTCTCATTCCATGCAGTTCGCGACCGATTATGAATTTCGTTTTCATTTTGCGAAGTTCGAGTATCCACTAGAGAATATAAGGGAATTTCTACGTTGGCAGATGGAATGAAGTAGATTTCGCATTTGTGGATGGAGCACCTGCCGAATTTCGTTCTCTTGACTTCGTTAGATGATTTTACACAGGACAATCATTAACCAGTGCGACGTGATTTTGTAGAAGAGTCTCACTATTCTTAAGGATCCGACGAGTGACTACCACTTAATGGTAACATGTCCCGTTCCACATCGCTACCATTCGCTTCCTTCAGATGGCAGCGACGGCCTAAACTTTGAATGATCTAAAGCAACTATCAAAGTCACAGTGTGCTTATGGGGGCTTAGTGGCCGAAGATGTTGATCCGCGCACATCGTTTCCTTTCTCACCATTTGGCAAATGCCAAGCGTTCATTCGCGTCGATTTCGTTGTCAAAGGAGCTGAAAGCGATCACAGAGCATAAAACGATCCACATTTATTTCCGCTCATTTTAGTGTTTCAGACAAGCTATTAGCCGGTATTTTTGCTCAGTCGTTTCCTCTTCGTTCGTTCGTCCGTTTGTTTGCCTTGCTTAAAAGTACACAAATTGAAAAGACATCTGACAGCGGTAATTGATAAAGACACTGTAGGACTGAAGTTTGAGCTCAGTGTCTAAAGTAGAGCGAACCTGAGGACATTTGTTGCCACGAAGTGTGCTCACCGCTATAAACCAGACGCTGGTGCATTAAGGCCAAAGGATTTGACAAAGATTAATCTCTCACGCCTGCCTTAGCATGGTGAATTCGCCTTCCTACTTAGAACGATGAGTAACACTAAAGCTGCACCCATCACTTTGCGATAACCCACAGGCAGTCGCATACCTCTGGCATATCGATGGACAAATGAATGCAATACCATTATCACAAGCCAAAGAGAAGAGCATAGCAGATTATTTGTCTATCAACAACCATTTGAGCACGCCGTAGACATCATGCACTCATTCACGCAGTGAGTGTCGATTGCACTCCTGCATTGCGCTTGCTCTAAGGAGATCTGGCATCAGCAGTGACAGGATTCGACCACCATCGAAATATCATATCTGAAGCAATTAGCGAAAAGTAGTTACTGCTGATCCACGTAGACCAATCTGCGTAGACGGACAGTGTAGTGACAAACACGCCACAGGGAAGCAAGTAGCTTCACACTCCCTTTCCTTCGATCCCATTTCGGCTACATAACACGGTTACACTTGCGACGCTACATTGTGCAATCAACTGCTGAAACACAACCCAGTTCACAATACATCTCATGTTGTTTGCAGGCACTGGTCTTGTGTTAGCCTACCTAGTTAGCTGATGCCAAAAGCACACATTTGCAGCGAATATCCTCTTAAGGTCTGGCAACAATAAATGGGCAAGTGGTGAAATATGCAGTCATGCCAAGACTTCCTAATCAAGTGTTTTCCTTCAACTATTTCAAAAAGACTCTGCGGCGCATTTCGGTTGCAGACTGCCAGACTGCACCAAATTTGCAATTGAGCAATCGATCCCGATTCTCAGGAAAGAGACGAAAGTAAAAATAATCCTACAAAATAGGTATTTTGCGGATGTTTGCGATTTTGGCGCCGCATGGCAAATGGTTCTCCTCTCAGGGGCAGAAGGAAATGTAGACAAAATCTCATGATAACTTTGAGTCATTTCGCACCTGTGAATAAGTAGTGCATTCTTGGCTTCAGTTTTACTTTGACCTCTCCTCATAGGTGGTGCATTCTTGGTGCTGCGCAGTTACATCTTCACGCACAATAGCATCTCCAATGCCCCAAGTAGGCCTTCATCTAAATGTGCTGCGTTTTCAGTTGGGGTGCATGCCTATTCGTTTTCAGAATTGAGGGTGCGTGCCTAGCTCATGACAAATTGTTTACATGCTCCACGACTAGGTTTATACAGAGCAGCAGCTCAGTTGTTGACAGCTGCTTCAACACATTAACCAATCGCTGTTCCGAGTTTGGGTTGTCTGTCGCCCAAATACACATGAACTACTTCTCTAGTCATGGAAGGGTGGCACGATGAAGATTATTGCTTTACTTAACTTCACTGTCCACTGCTTGGGTAAGCAGCCACTTCCCGTTTTTACCTTATTTTCGCATGTCACTTAAGTGACAACTTTATGCACGGTAAAGTAGGGGAGATGACCCAGACTTTTCACTGTTTGTTATTACACTTGAAATATGGCATTAGCTGACATGTTTTAGGATCCGGCCAATCAATTCTATATCCAAGCTTAATGCCGTCATGATTATAATGACATAGCTTGAGAGGCACTAGCCAAAGTGAGGTAGAAGGCGAATCTAAGCAGAACTATGTGTAGCGTCTCAGCATAATGAGCTCGAATGAAACCCATTTTATCGTCCCAAGGTGCAAATCCTCCCATGTTGTGGGATCACGGGTTATTACAATCAAATCTGGACCATCAGACACTATGCATCATCAGTGCGACAGCAACTTCGCAAGTTTGCCCATGCAGTAGAGAGAACATGCATTTGTTAAATGTCATCTTACCCGTTGTGAGGATATTGGGCGGTTAGCGTTAGTGGGAAACGAAGGTTAACCAAAAGCCAGATTGGTATAGCGCAAGACTGTTACCTGTGCAAGCTTCCTTTTCAGAGGATGGTTACTGAACGCAATTCAATAGTCAGCGAAATGATCATTGAAAAATGCAGATGTTTCGTCAATAAAACAGAGTTCTGGGGCAGCCCGTGTGGCATGAATGTATGTTAGCTATACCTGACTTGCTTCTATTGTCATTCATGGATACCCAGAGCAATTAACATTCAAGCGGAGCTTCTGATAAAATAGATTTGAGCTCATTATTGAAGCACAAAAGCACCACGTACCAATTCGATACCGACTGTGGCTAACTACGTCAGAGCGTTGTCTGTGGGAGACTAATGTGCGTTATGCGAACCGCTTCGTCCGTTACTTTGACTCACAGAACCTCATGTGCTCATACATCTAATTTGGCGAGAGGAATAGACTTCAGTGAATCGCTGTCATGCTAGGGTAGTGCAATAAACAATGTGTATTGCAGGTATTTCCCGGAGAAATCACAGTGACGAGGCAACGTGCAAATAAAACGAGACTCTGCGCTTTAGGCAGTGTCAGCATCACCATAGCCAATGTGTTGGCGCAAGAGAGTTTGGTGAGGATTAATACTGCTACTAACTGAGGAATCTCCTTGACACCTTCTTCGTACAACAATGCAAATTTACGAATCCTGGTCCAGGTAACCTTCATCATTTACATCATTCGTTTGCTTTATATGTTGGTAGCAAGCAAAGTGTAAGTGCGATGCACTTCGAAAAAACAGATTACCATAATTATTGCACTATTTGCGATAGGACTCATTCAACAAAATGATGTGTCGAATGTCATAGATAAGCAACGTCTTTATTTGCTCCTCGTAGATGCGGTTAACGTGGAGACGTCGTTTCCTCTCTTGCGATTCGTCAATGCTATGGAGTCGCTTAACGTTAATTTCACTATTGGAGGAGCAAATACCAAGTCATCGGTAGGTCCGTATGATAGATCCAGTACATCGAATCGCGTGTGACTAGCTGCGAGTAAATACACCTGTCGTGGTTTCATCCCGTTTAATGCAAAATCTAGCACAATGTTTGTAATTCGAGTAAAAATCTCGCCAAGGAAATGTAAGAGCCCTGTGCCAGTGGCTACATATTTAACGTGATCCACGCCACTAAACCTCAACGTACACTCCTATAATGCTACTATGTGGAACTACTAATAGACTTTGCGTAAACATGTGTTCGTGTGAAATAGGTCGTATTCGACACCAATGGAGAGACTCAATGTTCCTGGTTGAGAGCCAAACTTAGTGTCAACGAAAGCATTGCCTGTGGTGAGTAAAGGATGCCTTTAAAATGCAAACGAAACAGCTTCTATATTTTGGACCACATTCCGGAACTCACCCAGCCGATGGAAATATCCCTCATTTTCACTCAATTGCGTCGACTTGAGTTGCTTCATCACAGCTGGTCTCCTCCAGCGTAGCTGAACAACATTCCGATCCGGCATTGTCGCTGCTTAGTTAATGATTCTAATCAAAAATGCATTCTAAAATAGTGGGTGTTTGCTCCACAAAATCTAATTTGTGTTGTTACTACGTGACCATATTAAGATCTCACTAACGAAGATTTTGACTTGGTTTCCTTATCCAAGTATCGGGCAACTGCGATTTTGTACCACCCATTTTCATCTTGCAGAATATACAACGACTTCACCCCCAGGAGTAAGATTCTTGCACTATGGAATCATATCAACTTGAGAGTGATTATTTGCAAGCTTAAAGTTGGGTGGCTTCACTAACGCCGAAGCTTCTCACAGAACATGTGCTTCAACCAAGGCAATGGGTCTATCTATTGTACTTCATGTTCCGTAAAGTTGATTCACTTTGACATCTTTCAATGCATTCAATTGCGCTTTTGACTTGCGCATGATTAAGTGACACTTTTAGAATTCCAGAGGCAGATGGGTTATTGGAGGAGAACTTTACCGCCTTTTGACCGATGTCTTTTAAAGAGAATTTATTTTCACTTTGGGTGTTTAGGGAAGTGAATGCATGGACGGTCGTGTGACAAAATCAAACACAATCTAGAGTGTATTCAGCGAACTATTTCATTTGTCAGGTGTAACAAACAGTTTTAATTCCAGAACCTGAGACAAACAGCTCGTGCGGTGAAAACAGTGCCGCTCTACCATACTTGTCCGATGATAATCCTCATGGCTTTCATCCATAAACAAACAAAGGGTTTTGTTTTCCGGCCCATGAAATGCGATTCAGGATCAGAGCCGTAAGAAGCAAACTTAGCAAAGATGTGCATGAATGCGCTGCTCCCTGTTAGTGGAGGAACATCATATATTTTGGGGAAAACATACAAACTACCAAACAAGTGTTAGTTTGTCGTTTATTTTAACTAGCAATAATAGCAAGTGCTAAACTTGTTATTACAGCTCTCGTAATAGTTAACGTGCGAAATTCGTGATAAGGACGCTTGAGAAATGCGAACAGTCCAAACCGAACCACACATTATTTTATCACTGGTAAGCATGCTTAGGAATCAAGCATTCTAGAACTGGTAGAACACAACTCGTTTCCACGAGTTACTGAATTTAGTCAGGTTTGTAATGGAATGCAATGCTGCATCGGAAGCCATCGAAATCGCTGGGCACCAGGAGGCCAACTTAAGTTAGTCTATCACTCTGCACGAAACGTCTGGCATTTCCTGCGTCTCTGTGTGTGAAAACGCAGTCAAATCATCCGAAAAATTAGTTGTTTATGGCAAATATTGCACAATGTTACGAGGGCACCCCAAATGTGGTGATCATTACCCTCAGTTTGGAAGGAGGAGTAAAACGAACCTAGAGTTAGCAGTAAAGCTACACCTCAATTGTTGTGACAAGATAATTTATGAAATTCTAGGATGCGGTTACAACAGCAAACCGAGTTGATGAAATGACATGAAAATGGAAATTCAAATCCATAAATTTTGGCCAAAATTTATGCAATTTTTGAGCAAATTGGGCCAAACCAACACAAAGAGGGCGCGATTCATTTTAAAACGCAAGTAACCCATTAAGTATAAACTGTCTCTATTTAAAATGAAGTTGAATCAAAGTGGTGGGAGTTACCGTGAAGTGGTAGTGGCAGCTAACTACGCCACGGCAAAATCAAATCCGCTCGACAAGGTGCATTTACATGTAGACTTGCGCTGTAAATCAACTCTTCCCACACCACTTTCTCCAAACTTTACCCCTTCATACTATCGTGTAAAAAAATTAACTTTGTCATGAGCAGTTCAAACCATCAGTATTTAAGCAGGAGGCATCCACCTGTAAATGCAGTCATATCGCAGACGAAATTCATTCCAACGCACAATCACATGGCAAACTCGATGTCGAAAATCTAGTGCACACCATCGCCCCAATCCTCTTGCACACCAATTATCCCACACGAAACCCATCAACACAACAAGGCAACCAGAGAAATCAAATGCTCCGAACCAATTTCATTCTTTCTTTTAGTAATTTGCACATGCGTGAACTAATGAGGCGGTTTCATCCACAAGTGCAGTCACATGGCAAAAGCAATTCTTCACAACAAACTTTATCAACACGTGCAAAACGAAACTCATCCTAGCCTACAATCATGCTGCACATTGCCATTCAAACGAGTTTTGTCTTACAAGCATATGCAGTTAGTGAATTGCACAAAATCACTCTTTTACACAAAGGGTCATGTGGTAAAAGAAGTCAACCAAAGGGGATTCATCCACACGAAAGGGCCCATGACAAATTGTGGTTTGCTAAATTATACTCATCTACATCTACATGCATCCAATCACCTGGCAAGATTAATTAATCTCGACAAAGTTCAGTTGTGCATTTGGTAAAAATAACAGTTGCACCGATGAGACTAACCAGTACCGACTTTCGTTTGCTGGAATCAATTTCACAAAGAGAAATTTTTACTTACCCACACTTACACTGTTGTGGCAATTGTAGTTAAGTTCATCCGCAAGTGAATTTGGATCTTCGGACGATGTGCTTCGATGAGTTTAATAATAGGCACACTCGTATAGCAGAATCAACTTTATTGACTGAAACACCTCCGAGCTTGTAGATGTGGCACACAATCAGGTTGCATAAAGCCTAATCGAACCATGTGTGTAAATTTGTGGTGAATTAATTTAACTCTACGGATCTTATTTGCATGCGCATTTGGAAGGGAAGGCCATCGTACCAACCACAACATCTTGCGACTTGCCTAGATAGATTGCTGTTATTTATGCACTCCACCAATGCACCGCGCAGTATCATCATGTTGTTGGCAGAAAGCAGTAAACACGCTTCCACTTCTGCCTTAATTTCAGCTCCTTTGGGGAAAGATGAGGAAAAGTAATTGCGGATACAACATGGGAATTTTCTAAAACAACCATTGCATCCCATGAAAGCTCCTTTTTCACTAACGAAATAGCGTCTGTCGTTGTAATCATCGGCAGAACTTAAGTGTTCCTTCTAGCACCTCATTTTGCCTTTAAAAATGGCGTAGGTGATTACGATGCCGTGACTGCCATCATATGCGCGAATTACGCGGCAAAGTAGTAAGCAGTTGTTACCATGCATTGTTAAAAATTATACTACTACACCCAGGAACATCGCCGGAGGTGGCGGAATGCAATCGTAAGTTGTGGTGCTGTTGATCCGATGGAGGCCTTTCACTGCTTGAGGGAAAGGACGTGTGCATTGACAACTGCCGTGACAAGAAGCTTGAGCGGATGATTTAGCTAATGCAACTTAGACCTGTACATTCCAGCCAAGATGCTACAGAGTCAACGTGTCAAGGTAAGCTCGCACTTTGACACCGACTCGATTGGCCATTTCGTGCAACCAAATAACAAGGACCTCCTTCGGTAAGTTTATAAGCTGGTTCTCCTTCATCTGTCTTGACACACTGATCTATTTGTATGGCTATCAAGTGGCTGAGCCAACTCTTCCCCACATTTGCATTCCACAGGTCCTGCGCTAACGTACACCATCGAGGTGAGACACTCGCTTCCAATATTGAGACGTGTAGGCTGTTACGAGTGTTTTATGAAATTTCCATCAACAGAAGCTCAGTTTGCCTCAACGCATGATTTATTAATTTACGGTACTGACATAGCAAAGCGTCATTACCTCTTATTTATTCCTACCGAATTAAGAGCATCCTTTGTAGGCTTTTGAAACCTCCAGTGCAGCATGCTCAAGGGTAACCTTAGATAATTCCTAAGAAGCCTTGTCTACATTCGGAATTGTACGGCCAGTTCGATAACTAATTTTGGTCACGGATAGTTGATTTAATTCAGTCGTAGTGGCGTCGCTGCTACTACACAAACACCTTGCGTTCAAAGGATTGTTGGTTTAAAAGTGCTCCGGTAGGTTCAGTTCCTCACAATGCAACAACAAATGTTAACTACTACCAACTGAGCTGCAAATACAAATCAAGTGTCCGTTTTTGGGTGCCATTTTCGTGTTCTCAAGGTAGACTACTAGTTCTCTTTCATCCAGCAGACCCACAGTTCTGCAGATCGGTGAGTGAACTGATTGAAAACCACGTGCTTCCAATTGCATGAGTGCTACTGGCAGCGGCAACTTAAGGTGTGGCTAACGGATAGATTAAACGCAAGAGGCTTCAGCTGAAACACAATTAGTCGAAAGGAGATAATCGGTGGCAAATGACAACTTGAGATTAGATAATTGATGGCAAATGGCAGAAAATGACACTTAGAGATAACAAAATGGATAGTTATGCTCGAAAGGCCTCATTTGAAACCTAATGAGCACAGAAAAGACAGTGGGTGACTTAATGGGGCGAATGGAACTCAGAGCGTTGTAAATGGCTGTATTAGACGCGAAAGACTTCGGCTGAAACATGCTGGACATGTAAATCACCCATTGGGTTATCTCTGTTTAGGCAGACGACCTGGTAGCCGATAAATCTACATTGGTTGAGTATAAAGCAGCACCAGGTGAAGCTGATAGTGCCTCGAATTATAGCCATGTAGAGCGCTTCCTAGTAATGTAATAATAGCGACATGATCACCCTTAATATCACTTACAGCATCTAGAGAAGTTGTGATAGCTATGCTCAACTCATGCCACTTATTCGATTTCAGCTGCCAAAACAATCTGCGAATGTAAATGACATCCACATCTTCAGAGATGGACCACAGTGATGTATTTGGTCGTATTTTCTGAATTCATTCTAGAACGCTATTTTTGATATTAATGCCTTAACTCCCCACCCCATCAACCTGCTCTCCTTATCTTTAGCTAACAACTCAAATTCAGCCACACATATAGAGTCAAACTCAGGACACAAATTCGGAACAAAATTTCGGTTTAAAAATATTTTATGCAATATGCATATTTTAAAAAGAATCAACTTTCTTCAAAGAGGATTAACTTCAGCAAGGAAAAATTGGCGCAAATAGTGGGAAATGGGTTGAGATGCAAATTTGAAGAAATGGGAAGTAGAGTCTGAAGTCATTAATTAAATGCTGTACTTCAGATCAGGATGGTTGCGATTTAAATGTAAATGTTCCAATTGTTGTAGCTGGCGCTTAGTGCGTTCCCACAACTAAAAGTGTTGTCTACAAACACCTGAAATGACCTCGCGGCGTGCATTGGTAGGAATGATTGCGACGGTTAAAATTTTACCCCACTTTGATGTTATCAGCAATCTGAGCATAGGGATTTCTCCACTTTGAGGTTCGTATTAACTCAGTGCCTCTGTGAAATTCCGCGATCATTACCGCTCACCCGAGTGCACCCGCATGATTGAAGGTGCTCGCACAGACAGATCATAGTGTGTATCAGTGAGAGGCAAAGTTGTCTGGAAGGCAGATCAGTTCAACGCACAAACATGTGACACCAGAGCAAAATCAAGCAGCTTGTGTAAATTAACAAGTGGATTGGCAAAACACCCTAGGCGGGATTTGTTACAAAACAGCTTTTTAACGGCTTGGTGATTTTCTCAATTCCGAAATGGATTGCTTCATGTAGACCAAGAAGACTTTGGCGGTAATTTCATGGCTCCTGAGCCAAACGTCAGAAAGCCACAGGTGGCTAGCGGTGTGAGTTGTAGTTTATCTCGCTTGAGCTAAAGAGGAAGTGCAAGAGGCACACTGGGTTTTGCCAAAAGATTTATTATAAAAAAGAATTTTGAGTTAACTCGACAGGAGTTATAAGGCACTTCCGTATGCAAAAAGACACGTTCAGTGCGAGCGCACATGTGCTTTTGAATAAATTGATATAAAGAAGCAGATGAGATGGTGAGAATGGCAATTAGTATGACGTTCACCTAGTAGATGACAACGGTGATCTCCAATAGCTAAAGTGCTGAACTAGCGCTGTTATAGTCACGCTGTCAAGATGTTAACTTCTGGGGTCGTAAATAGCAGCCTAGAATACGGTGGGTGTGGAACAAGGAGGTGAAAGTCCAAAACCTTAGAAAAGCCGCTTATATCACTGTCAGTGTTTCACTACGTTAAAGTTTACCTGCCAATATAGGAAAGGAAACATAAGGAGTTCAACGCAACATAGTGAAGCACCTTCCCAGGTCAAAGTGGTCATGGTGCCATTGGTCACCAAGCACATGCCTTGGCTCTCTTTTTTAAGTAAATGATTTGATTATGGCATTTTCTCATGTTTTGCAGCGAATCACAATGTGTAGTCGAACTATCCGTGAGTTTTAACAAACAAAATCTTTGCAAAAATTATATGAGTTTGTATGCGTTTTGAGAAACCATTTGATAGATTTGCCTTTCATGAGCAAATCCACTTAGCGTAGTTGTCGAAGTAGTCGCAACAGCGTAGCGAAACTGTTGCGACATTTGTCACTGAGACAGTAATTACACGAACTAGGTTACGATGAGGCATTGCACGTTGAAAATGGCTCAGTTGAAGAAGCTAATTTGCCTCTTTGAGTTGGACAAGGTGCATTTCTCCATCGGCTGACGCTGCCCTACATTATATGCCTAGCCGATATCCTCAAGCTGAAAGTTTGAGACGGAAGAAACTGAATCTAGTTGAGGCAGAGTTGCGCACTAACCGGTTAAAGTCACCGTGAGACACACTAAAGGACACAGTAGGGCACTTAATCACAAAGGATTCAGTCTAAGCATCGCTCTTATTCTCGTGCTTCATCTTTGAAAGTGTAGATCTTAAAGTCCGCTGCTTAATGCACTAAGCCACATTCGCTTTGGCGTGAAGACAACACGAAATATGCGCCTCGATTCAGCAACATTGACCTCTTTGTTGTACACTCCAATCCCATCTTTGTGGTGAAAGGATCGTAAAAAGGGCTCCAATCAAATTAAACCGATGGGTGGGAGACTTGTATAATTGCAAGTCAACCACATTATGAGGTTCAGCGACAGATCATGCTGGAAGCAATATTGGTTCTGTTCTTTGTTGCATGCTGCAAGGGTATGTGTTAGCTTCACCATTCGCATTTTCCAAATGCTATTTATTTTAAGGTGCTAGTCTTCCACTGTTCTCGTAGCTCACTAATGCATTGTTAGTAGGTTAATGCTAACAAATCTGCCTTTTATTAAAGGAGAAGAGGGTCCAGAGCTGTTGGGCTCTCGGGTTGTTGGATGGCCGACTGGAGCGTGGATAGGAATGAAGTTCCGCTATGGTGCTCAATTCGTAAGTGCATTTGTGCAGTAAGATTTAGGCAGCATTTACAGAAACGGAATGACTGCCTATTATGACATTTTTTTACGTCACTCTCGCATATTTTTGACAAAAATCAATGTGCGATGTTCGAAAATTATTGTCTACATAATTGAATTATATAGGCAGCAGAGATTGAGCGGAGGGGATCACAGAGCCCACTTTCGATTGAGAAGGGCGTGTGCAAAGTGAATGGTGAGGTTTGGGGCAGTCCCTGTCGTCTAGTAGAAGGTATGCTTGTTTCATTCCCCCAGGTAAATAAGATAGCCTTTTCTAAAAGCAAATCATCTTGCTTCTAACTTATTTCTGGTTTCTTCAGGCATAAACATAGCAAACATCAGCGTACAGGATGTGAAAGCGCAGGAGAAGCTCATTATTCTCAAGGAACCGCGGGGCGACGAACCCTTTGCAGCAGCATATTTTGTACGGTGCTGCAATTTTTCGCGGCCTGCAAAAGGTAATGAAGGTCCTAAATTCAAATGGCTTAAAACAAGTTCCCAGGTCTGAATGTGTCCTTGTGTGCTAAATGACAGATGAAGTTGATCTGCAGTTCTCGTTTCCGTTGTCACGGTTCGTCAAAGGACAGACGTCATTTCACATCAAATTTGCTGTTCGCGGAGCAGAAAGTGATGGAATAGTAAATCACACATTTTAGCTGCTCCTGTACCTTCCTTTGTGTCAGATAATTTTTATGAGTGTTTTGGGACTTAGAAAGCACGGTCTCAATTGTTTGTGATCTAGTCAAATGCTGTGTGTCTTTTCAAATAGACTTACCTCCTTGGATATGGACGGCAGTTCTGCCTATGGAAGGGATTCCAGCTAATGCAAGCATTTAGCGTCGCCTGCAGTGAGTTTAAAGCAATTTATTTCTCAAAGCCTCTCATGCATTTACGGATTTCAATAAGATGCGCTTTATCCAGCTCAAAGGCTGTGTGAAAGACATTAACTCCACTCCCATTGGGAACCACATTCTATTTACCGCACCTTGATTCACTATGCTAAGCCAGTGTTGACTCTTCATGTTTTAGATCACATGGTGAAAAATAGCACCTTAGATTTGCGGGTATTCTCTGGAACATTTCCTGCAACTTCTGGTGCTGATTATGCGAACTTTGTTTGGGGCACTGAAAAATCATACTTGACAGTAACCGTGGATTTTACGCAAAATGGTGAGTGGTGTAATTTGAGCATTACTTTGTCCTTTCGTTTTGACCAGTGAATATTGAGGAATAACCGAGTTGTCCGTCCGAGTTGTAAACACGAATTGTAGCTAGAATAAGTGGAAAAGCTTTACAGCATTTAATAATTGAGACTCGTGACCTCGGCTTTAGGAACGTCACCGGAAGAGGAGGAGTGCGAGAGTAAGTTCTAGCACAACGCAATTTCTCCAAAGCATTCTCCTTGACAACAGGTGGTTTTTAAATGGCCTTTGCAAATTTTGTCTTTTAGCCTACCGACAAATGCAAAAGACGGTGCCTTCATTTGCCAAACTGTGCATGCAAGGCACTAAATAAGGAAACCAGTTTCTCTTTCCATTTGGCGCCTCTCTCCGCGTGGTCAACATCAGCTAGCTTGACCTTGATGCTTTCATATCTTGTAATGTAGCCTTGCCTTGCTTCAGCCGCACTTGCTGTCACCATCAGAGCAATGGACGCAAATAAATGCTTGTCATTTAGTGGGTGGTGGGCAGTGGGGCCTCTTTTACTCCGCTGGTGGCTTCATGTTCCCCATAAATTAAGTTCGGGGCTTTTACGTTACACAAACAGTCCCAACGTCGTCAAGAAATGTTATATTCCTCTAAAATTAGCAGTGTTGGTTCAAAATATGTGTCCTCAAACTAAGATCGCAAATAAGAAAGATGGGAGAATTAAGGCATCACATCTAGTGCAGGCATAAGTAATTGTTACCTTCATGAAGTGAGTTCTGGTAATTGCCGGAATGATCGGATTCCAGGCAAATTTGCTTAGCATGAACAACTAATTCACTGTCGGTTGCCGGAACCATGGGCGGTAGGCTGCAAGCTGGTTCATTTGACTACCTGAATTTAATAAAATACCTGCAATTTTTCCATCATACACACCTCGGTGGTTATTGTATGCTCTATGCTAATTTTGTCCATTGGATATCAACACGTGCAAAAACTGGAACCCTGATTTACCAAACTGTGGAAGCAAGACTGTGGGTTGGAAAACCAACCTCCCCATCCATTTAGCGCTTTAACTCGCATGGCCTAAACTAGCTAAATTCACCTCGATGCCTTCACATCTTGCAATGTGACAGTGTATTGCTTCACCCGCACCTCTTGTCACCATCAAAATAGTGCATTCAAACAAACTTATCACTATATGGGCGTTGGGTAGTCTGGCCACTCTTTACTTGGCTAGTGACTTCATTTTCCTCATCACTTAGGCGTGGTGATTCTCATGTGTTGTAAACAGTCGCACTATTATCAACAAAGAGTCTATACTTCTCTCTAAATTAAACATTACTACCCAAAAATTTACGTCGTTAACTTAGGTTTGCAAGTAAGGAAGATGGAAACACAAACACATCAATTCTGCTGCACACACAGATAATTGCCTTCTGCACGGAGCGTAGTTTGGTCAATTAGATGAATATTCATGTCCTTTGTCAGCAAATTTACTGTTTACTAGTGCTTATCACCACGGCAACCGCGATGGACTGCATCATTAGCGGTAGGATGCATATTGGGGCTCCTAACCACCTGTACTTATTAAAATACCTCCCTTTGCAGGATAATTCCCCACAAAGATGTGAAGTGAAACTTGTCTTTGCGAATCCGTCGTCGTTAAGCTATCTAGGCCGATGCTGTGATTTAAAGGGCGGACTGTCATCAATCTGAGAATATGCCACACCTGAGTGTAGAAGACCCGCACTAGCTGCATATCTGTTCTTCATTGCGCTTCCTCCAAGAACTACTTGCAGTACACACCACCCTGTGCGCTGGTCTACCGTGGTAGCAATTCAAGTGAAGTGCATTCTCCCCCAAAGTGGAGTGCTCGAGCGCAGAGTGTTGTGTGAGTCAGGGTAGCGGATGAGACGCTTTGCATCAGACAAGGAATGCACAACGTTAGAATGATGTTCTGAAGTTGTGATGCTCGTTAGTTTAGGCGCAAAGGATCAGAAAACGGTCTTAAGTTCATCAGCGATCCAGAAAGAAGTGATCGTCATCTTTACTGCATACATTTGCAAAGACGTGGAATGGATGTGAATATTAAGTCTGCTTAGTAGAAAGGATTAAATCAGGAAAGCAACTAAAAAAATTTCTAAAGTTTTCCTGAATCCCATTCAAAATGAGTAAATGTGTTACTACGATGTAACAAAAGGCACAATCCGGGTTAAAATAGCAGTAGTCCAAAAATTTTAGACCAAAGCAGAAAATGCCATGAGGCTCTGGATTATTTTGCAAAAATGTAAAGTAATATGGCACAGTTGAACTCATCGAACAGATTTTGTCCAGGTGTAGAGTTGGAAGCCAAAATCATCTATTGGCTGACGATTTTCTCACTAAAATTTATCCACACTTTCAATGGCATGGCGAAATCAACTTCGCTATGAACAATTCATTCTCACACATTTGCTTATGGATAAGAGTGTGCCAGTAAGCGAAATCCACGTGTGCTATCAGTTACATGGAGACAGCAATTTTGCCAGAATAATTTCATCCACACGCACAGTCACACGGCGAGTTCAGTGTCAAGAAGTTAGCACACAGCATCGCTGAGTCCTTCTGCACAGCACTTGCCCTAAACAACAGCTTTCATCACCACTCACAGTCACATGGCAGAATCAAATTTGCCACTCAGAATTCGCTCATTCTCCTTTTCACATCACAATATCATTCCTTTTTAAACTTTATTCACAAGTGGACGCGCATGGCCAGTGCTGTTGCATCAAGCACAATCCATCAATCCACACTTAAAATCATATGGCGAAATGCATTACAATAACCAACTTCAATCTTACGTTCGGTCACCTGGAAAAAGTGATTTAACTGAAGGAAATTCATCCACTCCAAAAATTATCTGGCAAGAATTCACTATACAAACGTGATCCGCACTTCTAGTCGTATTGCAACATTGAAGTAGACAAACATAATGTGTTTACATTTGCATTAAATCGGCAGTGCCTTCGTGATCAGATCATCATTGCGTAGCCAAATCAGCGTCACAGAGTTGAGAGCATCCACGCATGCATTCGTTTAGCGAAGCGTTTTAGTATGTAAAATTCCACCTCGTGTACAGTCACAGGACGAAATCGGAACCCAACAGCCTAAAGAATCTCATCATGCAGTCTTGTGGCAAACAACTAGCTTATGACCCAGAAGCGTCAACACTTGCAGACATATTGCAAGGTTCAATTTACCGAATGCAATTTGCCCACTCGTGTAGTCGAATAGCAAAAATACTACAAGAAAGTGAAGGATACTTACAAGGTAAAATCCAAAGGTCCAAACATCATTCAGACGGACGGAGCCAATTTTGACTAAACTCAATTAGTCCACATGCAGTGTGACATGGCGAATTCACTGCTATGAGAACTTTCCAACCCATGGCACAGACCTGGAGCAAAGTGATCCTCCTACGCAAGATCCGTCCGCACTTACTGCTGCAACAAATTCGGATTTCTCAGGCAAATTTCATTCATTCGCTTGGCCATGATGCAAAATATTTTTACTTGGATAACTTGACCACAAGTGAACTCAAGCGGCACACTTGATTTCACTGAACGTACAAGTTAGCGTTTCGTATGCAGAACAGGCTTCTGAACCCTTCACATGTCTGTGCATTCGCTGACTATGTCATCTAGCACTGTTTTAAAGTGTTAGTAGAGTCTCCCATCCTCAATTTATTTAGAAGAGTTATCAAAGCATTTGGATTTACGCTTGCAAGGTGACAGTTGGCTGTTTAGCATTATTCTGATGCACACACTTTGTCTTCCACCCTAAAGCATTATTTAGCCCTTCATTGTGCTGATACATTTTGCTTTTATAACTTGTGCTCTAATACATCCTAAGGAGACGAAGCCGTACACATTTTTACCACCGTCTTGCTACCCAGGCGCTAAGGGAGTCAAAACTGTGTCAGACCATGCAACACTGGAGGCCGCGTCACCCTCCACACCCAATGACTACTTAATAATCAAAGATTAGGGGTGATTTGATGAATTTTATGAAATGTATGCTGTGTTTTTCCAAGTGGCGAGGTGATGTGGCTTTTCGCAAACATTTTTTAAGATCCAATGCGCTTCTTATGATTTTATAATCCCTTCGGATTTCCGGTTCCATTGCCTAACCTTTTATTCATTGCATCAACTTTCCTCCAATTCTATTCATCGAGCTGAACATAAATTTCACAGCGTGCCGTCTCACCACCTCTCCAATCGCTTTGCTCAGTGGTGGACTCATGTGCAAGACTACGCTGATTTCATAATTAGCAGTGAATGGAATCAATGCCCCAGCAAACGGTGAAGCATGTGATGGTATCAGCTAGTGAGCAGTGGTGATGCAAGGAGATCACGAATCAAATTACTAGGATGGAGTAGAATGCAACTGTGTGCATTGACCTTGACATTGATCAGAGTGTGCCGTTGCTGCTACTGCCCTCTACATTCAACCACACTGTTAGTGCCGAAAGCCAGCACTGTTGGTCGCTCGTGGCATCAGAAATGTGAAGGTATTTGGATGTGCACAAGGCACAAAAAATCAGCCACAAGTGAGCTCAAGCGGCACACTATTTTATAGGACTAATTTCATTTACACCTGCAAGAATACGTTAAAATAGGTGGGAAAAGCGAATCGAACGTGCAAGTTAGTGTTGCGAACGCAGCATAGGGCATTAAACCCTTCACATGTCCGTGTCATTCGCTGACTGTGACATCCAGTACACTTTTAAAGTGTTAGTAGAGCCTCCCACCCACAATTTGTTTAGAAGAATTACCAAAGCAGTTGGATTCACGCTTGCAAGGTCACAGTAGGCTGCCTGATGATTAGGTACGTATTTATTTCTTTATTTTCCACTATTTATTCAGATTAGTACTGAATACGACAGTTTAACGTGTGCAATAGGACATTTAATAAAGCTTTTTGCTCAGCATAAATTAGCAAGTTAGTGTTTCTCGAAAAGCATTTATGATAGTGGACATTGAGGCTCGCCACCTTCATAATTACAAAATGGTCGGTTCGACAGGAAGGCGCCAGCAAGCAGTTGGAGCCGACACATAATCTCGACACGTCTGATGACTTGGCATAACAAGATGAAACTAAGTAACATCAACTAAAGTTGGAAACACTCCAATGTTATAGAAATCACGCGTCGTGGCAAAGACCTTGGAACGATCGGACACCATGAACTATGAGTGCGACGGCGAATAAGCATGCACCAGATTTGGGGAGACGGCTTTCTAATGAGGTGGCTATTCGCTAGCTCATTTTTTGTGACTAGTGCCTAGCAAATTACTTCAGCAGGCAAAGAATCCTTGTCACATTTTGCTGGTTGTACAGGCATATTTACTGGTACAAACCTCCTTCCTAGATGCCGAGTATCAAACGTGCTTTAGGAGTCAATACAATGACAATTAAAACCGGTAAGTCTCTCGTGCACGTAACGCAGGTTTGGGACAGCCCTTGTAGCAAGCATGGAAGTATGTCAATTTTTGCTAGTATGAATGCATTTAACTTCCTATAAATCTCAGGCACTTGACATACAAGCAGTGCTGTTAGTCCAAATTATCAGTTGTTTACAGCACTCTGCAGCATCACTAACCAACAACTCAGCGTCGGTTCTTTCCAATTATGAAAAAATTTTGCCTAAATGCCGATATGCTTTGTGCGTTTTTTTCTGCTACCATGATTTACAATGCGTTCTACAACGCTATTTATTAGGAAGTTGGTTTAAGAGACATCTAGTAACACATTCTGGGAAAAATCACTAGTGCCAGCGTCAAAATAATCAGTTTTACCTCTGTTGTTGACAACAGTGGTGGTAGTCTGTCCTTTTGTTTTGGAGCTAACATAACTGATCACCTGTCCATTCGTATCCTTGGCTCCATGTAGCCATTTACTGGAGGACAGGAAATTAAGACTAGGGGTGTGTCATCGCTTCCTACACAAAGCACTGCCTTTATTGCCCTCCTAATATGTGACCCCATTCCATTTTTCAAGTTTGACCACGTGGCCTGTGCTCGATTGCCCATCCAGCTGTTGTCTAATCATTCTGCTGCTGTCTTGGCTTGCTGACATTCAGAAGGATGTTGCTGCCTGATTATGAATGCAAGAATAATCAGCATTTGTTCTGAAAAAGCTGGATCAAAATATGATGCAACTTAAACTTTATAAGCTTCGCAACCGGTAGGCACTCGGAATTGATCGACACATTCTTGCCAAGATCCTAGACAGGCTAAAAGGAAGGGGAATTGAGATCGCATCATGCTCAAATTAGATGATTATTATATCAAATGGTTGCAACAACTTTCTTTGGCAATGCAGAACTGCTCTCTCTTGAGGGCAGGCTCGCACAGAGGTTGGGTCTCATACATTGACAGCCTGAGCCACTTCATCTATTTTCGTTATTCCGGCATCTAATCCGCCTTCTCTCAAGGTGGTCGGCTTGCTTCGGCTTCGACTGAGGGAAAGTTGAAACAGACAAGTTGAAATAAGGGGATTGATGGAACAGTTATGAACACAAAGTAGAATGAAGGATTCACAAGATGAGTGGCAGGCCGAATTTCGGCCATGAATCTGCAGACTGCTGGCCGAGGAAATAGTGTTTTTTTAAGGAAGATTCTTCACTGCTACGAGATCTGGGTTGGTGGATTTAAAGAGCCCACAAATATGAACCATAACAACGCTGCCATCAGAACAGCCAAGCTGATTTGAAGGCAACGCAGCGGTTTCTGAAAATAGTAATGCAACCTACAAGGTTGATTCGACAACGAGAAAAGATGAACAATGAGCTTAGTGTTACAGACGCTAACGCATAACAAATCGGGACCCTTCGCATGAGGTGCGAGCGTAATCTTACCCTGAGAGGAAGGTCCATTTAGCGCCAGATGGAAAAGGTTTGGAATGGTAAATTGGCAATTTCGTGACGCCTACTACCTTTCCTCGGTAGACCTTCCCAGATGAAAAGCTGATCAATCTGTGAGCCACCAAAAAACGGCAAAGCTTCGTTGGTATTTTACGAATGTACAGTCCGTTGACCACACATTGATACCGTAGAAATAGAGAGTTTCACCCAACGGCAGCTCAGGACATCGATACTATGGAGTACTGACCTACAGCGACTGGAGATTAGTCAGCCAAATTATTCAATCAGTTATGAAAAAAGAGGGTGCTACTTGGTGTGTCTGCTCGTGAAGAGGATAACCCATGGGCCTAGCTAGGCGAAAGTCTGCCAAATTGACAATCCGCTTCTGCTGAGAGAGGTCTGCAAGACAATCCATTCGCGTTGCCATTTTATTTCATTTTCTGTGGTAAACTGCAATGCCATACTATTGCAGTTCCTCGTACCAGCGTGCAACTTAGCCTTTGATCCTCCTTAAATGTTTTAATCAAGTCAGAGCCTAATAATCTGTTTCTGCTTTGAGCTATCTCACTATTGGATAGTGTTGAAAGTGTCGAACCACTGCAAATACGCTGAACGGTTTACTTTCTACTGCAATTCTCCGTCTCGTTTTCGGTTGGGACTAGCACTGGTATAGACGATGATGTGTTTGCTGCCCTCTTTTAGTTTGCCTGCGGTGCAAAGGGTTGTGCGTTTTTCTCGAAGTTTAGTAAGGCTGCAATCGGAGCGAAGCAGACCATTCGCACTATTAATTCAGACTTTTGGTTAAACTCCTTCTTTTACGTGAAATGTCTTCCTTAGTTCCTCGGTTAGTTTGCGGAGAAGACTGACAATCTTGCAGGAAACCCATCACTAATTTAAGATTGACGCTGTGCTCATGGATGCCTTTACCACAAACAGGACTGACACCGAGGTAGACTGTGCAGCGTTTTGGGCCAAGCTTGGTTAGTAACGTCTGCTTTAGGTGATGAAAGATGGCTGGAGCATTACAGAGTACGAAAAGCCTTGTCTGGAAATGATTAATCTTGCTTGGCACTCTGAATTTCGCCTTCTCTCTGTCTGTCTACTTAAATTCCTGTAGGGATGCACAGCCTCCCCTAACGATGCGATTGAAGAAGCTCACGCTGAAATGGGTAGCTTTTTAACATCATTTGTCATCTCTTTCACTTTTTCAGGAGAGGCAAGGGCATGGGTCTGAGTTGTTGCCAAGTGGGTCTGGCTTCACTTGTGTCTATGGTATGCTATACGATATTTGTTCGTCTGAGTTTTGCTCCTTGACGCTCCAACATGTTCGAATCCTTAGCCAGCAATGAGCGTAGTTCCTCTTCGCCACTGCCGGTGACATGCGCTAGCAGTGAGCAAAGCTTATCAAAGTTGCAAGTGGGAACGACTGCAGCCACGAAAAGAGTACCGCATGTTTCGTCTGTGTCCTTTATCGATGAAGAGGTGACCGAGTTTGTATGCTTGCTTTGCCAGGTAGCTTAGGTGCCTTCCGCAAAGTTTAGAACCGCTTTGGTATTGCGGAGGAAACCAACGCCAAGCACCACATTCCAAGCTAATTCTTCGTGTGTTGTAGATTGCAATGTCTAAACTTCTTTACCTATTAGGACTTTCATCTACAGCTTCCCTTTTACCATCACCTTTTCCCTTCCGCAGAGACCGATTTTGCTAAGGAGAGACCAGCGCATAACTTGGTGCGCAGGTTGGGGAAAGCCTAGGGAAGGTGCAATGAGGATGTGTAGGATTCAGCCGGTGGTTGAACGTCTGAGACAGCGATGTCAGACGGAGTTCTTGGCGCTTTCTGGTCGCAACCCAGACCAACCAACTAAGCTCTTTGGTCTTTTTGTCATGAAGCATTAGTCGCTATGATTGTTGTTTGGAATTTCACGCTGAACTGAATGACCGGCTAGCTGGATGCCCTGCTTTGTGGTGTACCCCGCAAAGCTAGTTCTGCTAGGGCTTGCAGATTCCTAGTCCACTCCTAAGAAGTGCAATGGATGAATTCCTCAGCCAGTGGCTGCTCCAGCTAGCCAGCGATGAGTTGTGCTATACCTCGCAGCATTGGTCAAGGTCAGATTCATGAGAGACCTCTGCCAAACATAACTATTGCGGAGGAGCTTGAAGGATCAGCAAAATTCTTTGCCGCTGTGGATGCAAGTGAATGCTAAACTTAACAGCTTTGCTTCAGTCTTCAATTTTCATACCCTCTTTAAAATGAGGGATCTCCACCGGCGCACCCAGCTGTGTAGGCGATTCCTCTCCTTTCCCTTCTTGCCTTCTATCGCCCCTGCTACAAGAAGGCTGGACAATTTTAGACATCTATACAATGAACATCGGAAAGGTAAGTGATAGCGAAACCAAGGCATTCAATACGAGGGTAGCTCTGGCTCCAAAGCGCGCCTATCGCCTACAAAGTGCATTTAAAGTTCGCAACTACTGCACTCACAATTACCCTTCTGCTCATTAATCGCTAACACTGTTTGAAAATTGAAGCAGCGTGTTCACAACAATGGGAATCCGCTAAATTCTTCTAAGTTGACTACATTTTAGTGTTCGAAGTCCTGGGACAATTTTTCAATTTCAATAGTTTGATTTTTTTAATTTGTACCGAGGTGACAATAATCAGTGTTAAATGATTCGTTCAAGTGTTCTTTCAAGTACAAAGCGTTGAGTAGGCGCGGATTTGGTGTCAGGAAATGTCTTAGCTTTATAGTCCCAAATGAGCGACTGCAGTTGCAAGCCTCATTACCAGAATCCACGCGCTTGTATCGATGGCGAGAAGGCCTGAGAGGAAGGGCCAGAATAGGGTGGCACCACCTTTTTAAGAGAGACATCACCACAACCTCCAGCACCGACCGAGGACAGTTTTGTAGTTAATTATCCTAATTCGCCATTAGAAGTGGCTCCGATTTCTAGAAGTTAGCTATGAATCGCCACAAACAAGCAGAAAGAAAAGTAATCATTTCTACACTAATTCGCAGTTCAAACACGGAATTTTCTCACCCATTGCGATAGCAATTTCTTCAGCATTTAGACTAACATCCTGATCGGCTAAATTAATTTCGAGGACAGGCTGCCTCGGTGGCTTCTTACTGTTCTGCATCACAGTATCAACTATCCGCTTTAACTACCCCATTTCATTCGTGATGGATTAATAGGTGCCCAGGTATTACTTCAATGAGAGAATGGGCAGTGGACTAAACAGAGATTCAGAGTCTCGATGGCATCGCTTTAAAACACCACTAAGAGCAACCTTAAGTTAGGTAAGAAGAACAATCACCCAGCATATAAGGCAAGCTTAAAGGTACAAGAAGGTGGATGATAAAGTGGAGACAATCCAAGCTAGGAGCCACAGGATGCAGTTACTATCTTCGCAAATCCTATGGGAATAGATCTTTCCAGTCGCTTAAGTTGAGAGTTATGACTATTTATGTGCGCTACAAGGGTTAAAAGGGAAGACGAAGGGTACATCCTTTTGCAAACATTTTAATTGGCTTCTATGGCGGATGTCATGGTCATGATTGCCGAGAAGACATGCAGTATTTGCAAAATCCTTTCTTTGCAATCCTAGTGCGCATGTGAGAATAAAGTGGGGCTTCAACTCGCATCCCTTATAGATAAAGCTCGGAAATAAATGTGCTAATATTTAGTAAGCCCGTAGACAAACATTGCACTGCTAATGTGCAAGTGGGTCGTGAGTGGAATGGGAACAAAAGCATGGTCTGCTTGATCGTTGCCTCCGCGGTCTCTTTGCTCCTACAAACAATCTACATGGAGCAAACAACTTCTGACGCGTTCAAGATGAAGCAAACAGTGTCACGGACTGACCAACCTAAAAGCGAAATGTAACTTGATATTCACTTTAGGCACGATATTCATATGCGGCTCAAATCCCCATTTCTAGACATAGCAAAACAAAATGCTGCAAAAAAGAGAAAAGGGCCCAAACCTGCCTCTAAATCAGTAAGTATAGTGTATAAAGTGGTGATGGTCAACTAACTGCTACCATCATCCACTTTGTTTCAGCCTTAAAATGACTTCTTGCGTTTGGCTTCTAATTGATTCGAGCATAAAGCAAATTGGACTAAAAAATTACATAACGATTTAACTTTAATACTTTGTTTGTTCGAACTACCGGTTTAGGTCACTTAGGTGGCCATCTTGTTCTAGCCGGTTGGTCGGCCTCCGGGCCGTGCCAACAGCCCCCAAGTCCTCTGCTCCCGGAATATATATATTCTGCCCTAGTACTGCGCCTTCTTTTACCTTAAGGGGAGCCTCGGGACGCTACATTGGTGGCAGCGGAAAGCGGACCCGACTTTGATGGATTTTATCCTGCTCAATGCCGTTTCTGACAAACGTCGGCGTTGTGAAAGAAGTACGTGCTACGGAGGGGAGAACCTTTGGTATCTTGTAACAGAAGGGTCGAGATCGACGTTCATCTTCGACATCTCCCTCGCCCTCGTGTTCGACAGGAAAGCTATTAACAACTGAAGCGACACTAGCCGTGGACTCCAAGCCCAGAGGAGGGCCAAGAGGCGCGCATTTGCTGCAATGAGTGCTACGCGGAATTGATGGCACTACAGGAACACATGCGTTCGAACCTCGACGACTGGACTGGGACGGTTAGCTCGTGGGTGCTTCTCGCAGCACTGATTACGTTGTGATGGCTGACACGGGAAACGGACGAAGGGGAGCGTCGGGGACGACGCTCGAAAGAAGAGAGGGCTGTGTAATGCTTTGTTTGTTCGAACTACCGGTTTAGGTCACTTAGGTGGCCATCTTGTTCTAGCCGGTTGGTCGGCCTCCGGGCCGTGCCAACAGCCCCCAAGTCCTCTGCTCTCGGAATATATATATTCTACCCTAGTACTGCGCCTTCTTTTACCTTAAGGGGAGCCTCGGGACGCTACATTAACAAAGTACAATAATTTTATTCTTGAATAAATTTCTTCATTCCATTGACATGAGAATGGAACTAAAGTCAATCGGGTGGTACTACTAAAAGAGCTGTATAAAAGCATTGCCCTGATTCTACCGTTCGTCGGTTGCAACTTGGTGGAAATTATGCGTGCCACTGAGGTGTGGGGTGTGTTGCACCCCGAAGGAACTATGCAATGATTGTCAGGTTAATGTTTTTACCACACATGGCAGACTGTCACGATTACCAAATTATTGAGGCATCCTTCGATGCTATTAGGCCTGTTGTAGGTCCATTACTACAGGCTGTCACGCAATGCATTAACCTTATTTTCATTAACAACTCCACGTTTTCTTGACGTTGCAGCACGCACAACGCTGCGGTGGAAGCCATTACCTGTCCAAAATTCGGATTCCTTGCCCACAGTACTGGCTATAAGAGAAAGTGGCTGGTTGTTGTTATTGTGGTAAATCTATTTCCCGAAATTCTTTTCTCTGCCCATTTTCAAAACATTCCTGATTACTTTTTCGGTACTTCAGTTGTGTTTGAAAAAGACATACAGCCAAATTTTGGCTTCTCGTCTCGATGTTTCTGCCATTGATGCTGATGATGATGACAAGGAGCTCTTTTAGATTCTCAGTGGAACTAACGACGCATTTATGAATTGACACTTCTTCAAAACGCCGGACCCATGTCTTCTGCTCTAGATCATTCCCTACATTTCGTAGGCTGCAACTCTGACTTAAATTCGTGCTACCTTTCTCCAGTCCCATTGTGTAAACGCGCACATTTTGTGGTCGGAAAATCAAGATTGGAATTCGCTGCAACTGGCGACGAGTAGTTTGTGAATTCCACCAATGCCGGTGCCATGGAACGAGTCGTTATTTGCGTCTCGTAAACAGTAGTTTCAACATGTCCTAGATAGGCCGATTGATGGATTTCAGTGGCCCCATTTAGAGTAATGGTGTGCACGGAAGCGTGGTTGACCGCTTTTATTGGCACTAATGGTAACCGCTGTTGATGGCGCAATTGTTTGACAATTCTCATCTGCAGGCTACCTACTGCAGCCCATCAGATGTGCCATTTTTACCAACTATCTAGCACCTGTTTGTCTACTCACCCACGTTGGGATCTATCTTTCAACCATGCTTCCATAGGTCTATCGGCACTTCATTTACTCATCTTGCCAGCTATCCATCAATCCCTTAATCCTCGTCACGATGCACGAATCGCAAATCAATCAGCCATCAATGCCTCTGCAGCAGAACTAGTAACTGTCACTTACGCGTTCAACCACACTCCACTCCATCCCATTACTTCTAAGCACAAGCTGTCCCAAACACAATCCTTTATTGCTTTGCTTTATCTGACTTCGGTTCTTCCTTTTTGGTGCTGTCATCTCTGCCACCTTCATTGTTATTAGCTGTTGTCTAAAATGCAAACGTAGTGCTAAGGTTGGGTGAAATCATACTGTGGTTTGAAACAGATTCGCGGTTAATATTAACTCAGATTTTTTACAAGCTCAGAGGATGTGAACATAATAAGGGCTTACGGCAACAGGCTGAATGACCCTAATGTTGCAATGTCGCTTGCCTGAAAGCGGACAATATTTCAGTTATCATCATAAGAATGTGCATGTCCCACCTCCACATGTTCGTACCTTTGCACATGTCGTGGGCTTTGTATAGCGTCTCAATTCCATATCATTGGAACATGCTACCGCCTTCATTATTTGCTTCGTGATGAAATATCTAGACCTACTATCCTGAGAATAGGAGGTGGGCGCATTTGGAGCTGGCTTAGGTCGCCAACTTAGATCAGCACTAGGACTTGCATCGACCCGCCTAAATGCACCACTTTACCATGTCAGTGGCGCGTTATCTCAAGAGAGCGGTCACATAATCCTCTTGTCTTGAGTCACACAGTGGCGAAGAAGGCAGATAAAGCAGTCTCAGGGACTGTTGCACCTCTGTCAACCTTTATCCACCCACTAGTCCACATGCGAACTCGCGCATTTCGGTCGACAATGAACAAAGGAATCCTCCAAGCATCCAGCGTTTCGAGTCATCCATGACATCGGCTAATAAGAAACTCCACGGCGAAAAAGATTGGTCAACTACATATTTGATGCGAAGACTCCTATTGATAACAGATCAGAATTTGCCACGAAATTTATCATACACCTTACTTTCAACAAACATGAAACCCCATCTTTGATTCGGTCGGCTGCGCAGCTTGGAAAGAAAGCAAAGAAATGGTCTTACCGCTTGCGACTTCTTTACGTGCAGAAGCCATTCCTTATAAATATCATTGGAAATAGGAGAGGGGGTAGGAAACGGTGGTGGACGCTTCGGTGTCTTGAATGCAGAACTCCCCAGTGCCCTCTAAACAGAATTATCCCAAACCAGTGATTCAAACAGACTCTCAAAACACACATACGAATTGTGCAAATATTCCTACCTGGGGCAAGGATCGCTTTTCTCTCTCCGCATCCGGCAGGCGTGGAGCATCTGGAGGCGTACGCGGAGATGAATTCTGCATCGCGTCGCCCTGTTGATGAGTGGTCAATGGCTTAGCAGAATGACCAATGAAGCGCATTCACTAGAGGGTCACAAGCGCCAAGGCTTCGCAGATGACACAGTAAGACAAAGTCAGGTTGTTTTAATGCAATGATACTGTCAAGATAGACTAAACATTTGTAACGAGATGCGAACATTAAAGTTCTTAATTCAGAGACTGTTAGAAGCATGCAAATTCGATTCCAACTTACAGAGAGGATAAAGCAACTGAAAAGGAAGGCTAGTAACCGACACATGCGTAAGAACAAGCTGCAATATTGTTAAAAAGTAAGTGACGATGGTTGCGAAAAGGCAGTAAAAATACAAAAAAAAATTCAAAAGAAATTATTGCAAAAAAAGAAAACAAGTATAAATCAAAAAAAGGAATAGAGGCCTAACAGGAACGAAATGCAAAAAAAGAAAAGAATAAAGGCAAAAGTGGTTGGATGAATGGTGAAAAGGAGGAAATGGACAATCGGTAGCAAAAGGCACGAAAAGAGACTGAGGCGGTGGGAAAGGCATAGGTGAGGCGCGAAAGGCCTCAGTTGAATCGCCATGAGGTATTATAGCAGAATCGGTGGCGCACTGCAGTGAGTGTGAGTGAGTGGGTGAGTGAGTGAGTGAGTGAGAGAGAGAAAAATGGCTAGTAGGAAGCCAAAATGCTTGGATGAATGGTGAAGAGGAGGAAATGGACAATCGGGGGCGAAAGGCACGAAAAGAGACTGAGGCGGTGGGAAAGGCATAGGTGAGGCGCTAAAGGCCTCAGTTGAATTGCCATGAGGATGTGAAGGGGAATCGGTGGCGAATTACAATGAGTGTGAGTGAGTAGGTGAGTGAGTGAGTGAGTGAGTGAGAGAGAGGAAAATGGATGGTTAAAAGCCAAGTTGCTTGAATGAATGTTAAAATGTGATAAAGGACAATCGGGGGCGAAAGACACGAAAAGAGACTGAGGCGGTGGAAAAGGCGTAGGTGAGGCGCGAAAGGCCTCAGTTGGATCGCCATGAGGTTGTGTAGCGGAATCGGTTGCTAAATGCAATGAGTGGCAATAAGTTACTGAGTTAATGTAAGATGGATGTTTGGAAGCCAAAATGCTTGGATGAATGTTAAAAAGGTGATTATGGACAATCTGGGGCGAAAGCCACGAAAAGAGACTGAGGCGGTGGAAAAGGCATAGGTGAGGCGCTAAAGGCCTCAGTTGAATCGCCATGAGGTTTTGAAGCACAATCGGTAGCGAATTGCAATGAGTGTGAGTGAGTGGGTGAGTGAGAGAGAGGAAAATGGATGGTAAAAACCAGGTTGCTTGAATGAATGTTAAAAAGTGATAATGGACAATCGGTGGCGAAAGGCACGAAAAGAGACTGATTCGGTGAAAAAGGCATTGGTGAGACGCTAAAGACCTCAGTTGAATCGCCATGAGGTTGTGAAGCAGAATCGGTGGCGCATTGCAATGGGTGGGATTGATTGGGTCTGTGTGAGTGAGTGAGAGAGAGAGAGGAAAATAGGTGGTAAGAAGCTAAAATGCTTGGATGAATGGTGAAAAGGAGGAAATGTACAATCGGGGGCGAAAGGCACGAAAAAAGACTGAGGCGGTGGAAAAGGCGTAGGTGAGGCGCGAAAGGCCTCAGTTGAATCGCCATGGGGTTGTGTAGCGGAATCGGTTGCTAAATGCAATGAGTGGCAATAAGTTACTGAGTTAATGTAAGATGGATGTTTGGAAGCCAAAATGCTTGGATGAATGTTAAAAAGGTGATTATGGACAATCTGGGGCGAAAGGCAGGAAAAGAGACTGAGACGTTGGAAAATGCAAAGGTGGTGCGCGTTAGACATCATTAGATTTGACATTTTGACTACTATCATTGTCTTTTTCACTGGATTTACCTTTTGCTCGTTGTGTTCTTTAATCTTTTTTTAATTCGGCACCGCCTTTTTGATTTTTTGCTCTTCTTACTTGTTCCTCTTTTGTCTGCGCTTTGATATTTTAATTATCTCTTTATGGAAGTATCTATTTTATTTGTCTTTCTTTAGTCTTTCTTAATTTTTTAATCTTTTTAGCTACGCCATTTGCAGTCAACACTGACAGCTCTTTTCTTTTAACTTGCATGAAGTAATTATAACATTTAAACTGATAATTTCTTTTGTCATGAATGCACCTTAGTTAGCTTTTAATGAATTTGAATTAGGTCCCAGTTTTGTTTACAGCCGCTCCAGTACCAACAAATATTTGTTCTCTTTGCTCGGCTGACCGGCATTACCTGATGCTCTCTTTTCTCTACTTAGGTTAAGTCATGATTTTCTGGTTGCTTCGAAGGCACCGGTGTGTGCTTGGGCACGAATTTATTCCAGCTCTACATCTCAACAATCAAGTCTATCTTTTTCCCAAACAGTGGACAACACAAATCCATTAAATAAGAGACATTGCCAAAACAATACCAGACATATGCGCGATGCGGAAAATTAAGAGGCGCTAGGAGATAGCAACTGAGGGGTGGTTTCGAGAGGAGGAAATGTGACGGTTTTAGAAGAAATTACTTTGCTGTAATTAAGTGGGATGCCAAAGACACAATTCCGACAAACATGTCGAGCTGAATGGAATGGGCACAAATGGATAAGGACGTAGAATTGAAGTCACACCATCCAAGGTGAGAAGAATAGCCCTGCATGGCCATCAGCGGTGGCTGACACCGGAAGCAATGCACTTCAAATGTAACACCTTCGGTTAAAATTGTATGCATAAACAGGCAGGCGAAACAACTCTCATGCTTGCCAACTCAGCTTGCGAAGCTGAAACATTTCAGTCTGCTGCGTGACAGATGCCAAATAAAAAATTAAAAACACAACCTAATCAAGATCCGAGTATCCAACTCAACAAGCCACCGAAATGAATTAACAATTATTCTACACCAAATGAAATGGCTGCGGATGCAAATGAGATTGGATGTTGTCTTGAATTACCCTTTTGACGAGAGAGGTGTGGATTAGCTGTGACTGGTCCGCGAATGCAAGCCATTATTATGGTCCTCATTCCTGCATTACATTTCTAATACGCGGGAGTTTAGTTTCGAAAAGGCGCGTTTTACTACCATCTACTTGTAAAAATGGTCTACTCAGTGTAGTCAGCAGCAAGTAATTTGCATCTTAGAAGAATGTGGATGGATAGTGCCTACGGTTCGCATGGGCACTGTCGCTGGCTCTACTCCCATCTCTTGCTCAAGCTTTTGCTCCAATGCCCACGGATGACCGAACGCATGTTTGAATCTGGCGTGACGTAGAGTGGCTTAAAATAAACACTGTGAATAAATTCTCTGCTTTAACCAGGCGCATCCAGTTGCGAAGAATACGAGTCTCAAAACACTACCACCATCATGATTAGTGAAGGCTACTTCGCAAAATTATTAGAGAAGGCGATCTGAATTTCGATGGTAGATATTCCTTAGACCTGTTCCATAAGCCCTATGCAAACAGAATGCTAGGTCCAAGGACTTCACTGGCTTCGTATTCATGCAAGCGGTGACGTGTACTCAGTCCTCTGACTTCCCTTCGCACAATGCTCTTCCAAGAGCGACCTCAGGAGCGTCATCATGGGGGCAGGATAGCGAGTCACCTAACTATAATTTCAAGACTACTTTCCTTAAGTCTGTACAGTGAGGTTTCCTTTACAGGCGAACATTTGACAAGAGTGTGCATAGGTATTCTAGCCTGGGAAGGCTAGGCAGATATATTCGCCTTAAATAATCACTGTCGCTACTTGTTTGGCTGATCAGAAGCCAACTCAAATACTCTGTTCAGGTTTGTAAAACCTGACATAGGATTTTTGCTTTTAAGCTGCCACTTTGCTGATATTATGTTCAATTATCCTATGCCGTATTAGAGGCGGAAGACTCCAAAAGGCTGTGCCGTTATTTCTCAATGCAAAAACCGACTCATGTTCCCTTCGACGTGACTGAAGTTAATCCACACTCATCCCTGGTTCTTCACAAAGAAAAAGAGCTGGTAGACAACATGCTGTCCTCTGTCTCCAAGCAAAAGCTGTGCAGGCGCAACATCGTGACACAGTCGCTGTCTGACAACCGGCAGTTCTTCTGTATTTGTCAACGAAATTTCGCTTCATTCTCATCTTTACGTGCGATGCTTTAAAATGCAAGTGTCAAAGGAGGAATTGCTCCAGCTTTTAAATAATGGTACTGAAGACACTCACTTCACTTAAAACTGTGGTTGTTCAGTGCGTGTTTGAGTGTTTTAAACGCAAAAACACTGTAAGATCTTTGAACTTGGCTAACAGAAGTGACAAATTCAGGAGCAGATTCGCAAAGCCAAATTCATTTTGGTCAGAAGTGTACTTGTAAGTAAAAACTATTGGTTATGGCCTGGTTTTAGGCAAGACTGTTGAGATGATGTGTAGTCTCGCGCTGCACCTCGTCTACATTGCTGCGTTCTCACATAACTGAAAGTCAATTTCTGTGTTTGCTTATCTGTCTCTTGCCATCCTCCTCTCCAGCTCACCTCTGTGGGTCTGTATTGATGGTGTGATGCAATTCATTTAGGTTGAAGTAGAATCGCTGACGCGTGGTGTTCGTGTCACCTTTTGCACTTTGATTTGGGTTGACGATGAAGAGCGTAGGCAAAAGAGGCAAAATGTTCATGAGGCGAAATGTGTGGGAGGCGAAAAAGGAGGACTTAATGGCAGGATCATCACACTTGGTAGACTACTATTCAGTGGCCTGTGTCAATCATTTGGTAGCTTAATAAATGGTTAGGTGACCTCGGGGACCATTTTATTGTGAGGATTTTCGGAGCAAACGCGAGGTCATCTTAAGTAATTCACATTGTTCAGTAGCTATTGCTTTGAAACAAGAGCATTGTTTTCGTTCCATATCGAATGATGTTGACATGATAATAAATTCGTGTGGTTCTTCGACTTGGAAAACAATCTGGAATGCTAAGTTAGGAGCTACTCTAGTGCTGCAAGAGTCGGCTTAAATAACTGGCGTTGGTACCTCCTCTCGAAACACCGATTTAGCTATATTCCCACTACTTTACTCCTTCCAGTTCACTTACTCCTCCAACTTCATTCCGATCTATGATAACTTACACGGAGAATGCGACCTTTGGTAAAATGAATTACAATGGCCAAGAAGGACCGCGTTGATAACGTCTGAGAAGAGGATTGTGATGTCTCTTTTACCTATCTTAGTCATCGCGTGTGCACTTGTCTCACGACTAGCAGTGAGTGGGCGCACTCACTCACTGTGCAAGCACGTAGGCGACCACCGCCGACGTCAATGGTGAGCACAAGTAGTGTCGAGACAATTGACATGTGAAATGAAATTAGCTCTTGACTTTGAATTACCGCCAACAGTAGAATTAGTAGCTCTCAGGGATTTGAAATAATGTGCATCTAGACTCTAAGCAAAAGCAATTTTCAATCTCTCGCCTTATTGTCAACTCTTCGTTCATTGCTTGCAACTAATTCGTCCTGTGTGAGAACTCAAATTGCCACTCTTTCTCTGGAGTTTTGGCTCAAAGTGATACGCTGCTGGTCATATTAACAACAGCGGATAAGCGGGGCAAATGATCTCGTTCATGCCGGCCACGGTATTGAACCAAAGTAAATATCGCACCCTGGACTGCGCAGCGCAATGCATTAAGCTGGCTGCAACACCAGTCCACCGATACAGCACAAAATTTGTGACTGCCAGTGAGATTTGTGTGACTTTATTCTTACATGTTACATTGATGATGTCTGGGTATCAACTAAAGTTAGCTGGCGTCTCTACGATACGTGAAAATGCATTAGCGGAAGGCTTGTCATGACAATGAAGGCAGCCCCAAGTTGTCCACTACTTGTCACAGCTTCTTCTAAAGGAAGAGATGCTAGTGACCTTCTGGTTGTGAACCACCCCGTCTGTGTTTCAGAGGTAGTCCTCTCACTCAATCGCCACTCGTGAATGAAATTCATGCCCTGTGTGATAGTGCTATCAGTGACACTCTGTGAGTGCCTCATATTTCACAAGTCCTCCCATACATACATCTAAAATTACTCCCTGATTGTGATTCACTCCGTGACAAATGATTGGTGTGCACGTAGCTGCACCATAGACTCAAGATAAGTATTCCCCGCCTGACTAAACACGCTACCTGCATCTCACTCAGATTCGGATTTTCTGCTTCATTTCATTAATATTTACCATACTTCGTGGTTAGAAGTTATAAAAGAAGCAGTTAGAGCAGTCGATCGATTGGTGCTGTGATAACAGGTATTCATCCAAATAAGAAGCGCTGAGGCGATCAGCAAAACAGAGTAAAATGCACCCCAGCCTGGTATCAGTGGTGTGGCATTGCGCAAACGCTTGTAGACCTGTCAACACTGCTTCTAATGTGCACACTAGTGTGTTTCGACTACCTCACATGCGCGAGATGAGTCGTGCCATACGTTACCTCATAATTTTTGCGAATAGCTGGATGCCTACACATAAGCTCACGTCTGTGCTAGTCCAAGAACTTCGCATTTATTCATGAGAGCAGAGTGGTCAGTTATGTGATTGATAGTAGAGGTCCTTCACCTTTCGTCTGGAGTTGCTATCTCAACAAACCAATTAGTTGATTTGATGGATTTAATTGGGAGCCATACGACAGCTGGGTAGTGGCTTCGTGATGGAGGTTGTCGTGCATGGAAAGACCTCATGTAGCACTTCACAGTCTCCTCCAACACATATGCACCACCCATCCATTCCTCAGGCCATTCAGTTACTTGTGTTTGTGTGTGTGTGTGTGTGCATGGTCACTTCAGTGAAACGCGGTCAACATGATAGAAACCCTGCATGTTCTGCATAGTTTCAGTCCGCCGCATCATCGAAGTGGGGTGTAATGAGCATCAGCTTAATGCTTAGCAGTCATTCAGGCATTCAGTTAAGGTAAAATCCCTGCTAATACTTATTCTTGCCAAAATCTAATATTTAGGCATTCAAGAGGCACATTTTATCTGACCCTTAATTTTTAAGAAACGGCGCTTGTCATACTCGCACTTCTTACACCTCCGCACCTATGACAGAACAGTGGTTGGTATTTTGAGGCTGAAGGTCTTCCACTTCAGTTTTACTGCGGTTTCATCTACTAGCCAATCACGCTCCGAAATTTACTTAAAGGCCCTATAAATGCAACATACTACTTGGATGGTCAGCACCAAACGAGATGATACGAATTGTCACCATTCTTATTTCTGTTGCCCTCTTCTCAGGTTTGTATTCTTTTCCTCAATCTCAATTTACTTCTTTCCAATTTCACGTGCGATGGTAGTTCTAAGTTGTGGTCCACAGCAGCTCTTTGATTGGGACATCTAAGCACGCTACGAACACAGCTAAAGGGGGTTAGACAGAAAAGGAAATTCAGAGAATACTGGAGGTCAAAACAAAGATGATTATTAGGTTCAACGTCACAGCGCAGCAGGACCAAAGCAGACAGATGTTCTGTTTTGTAGACGCAACCACGCCAACGCTATGGGGGTCACGAGTCGTTGGAAAGGCGTCTGGATCATCGGGCCCGATGTATTATCAGATCAGCAAAGACTTTGTACGTTTCCCAACCAACGTGCTAGACTGAGCATGCACTAACCTGGAATAATGTTTCTTTCGGTTGAGATGAATATTTAGTAGTTTGTCTGTTGTAAGCGAAATGAACCATTTGCACCAGTATGTCAGCTCGTCTTTCGTGTTTGTGATTATGTGTGAACGTTTACTTGTGTAATCTCTCTTCTTAGAATGCGACTATCAAACGCAATTCAACGCAAGGCGATTTAACAATTGGAGGGGAGAGCTGTGGCGCCAACGGAACGGTTTGGGGCAGCCTGTGCAGCAAGGGTGATGGTATTCCGCATTTTCCTGATTAACATGCATTGCAGTTAACGCAAACCACAACGAATCGGTGGTTGACTAGTGTCTAATAACAATAATCGGCTTTTAAAAGAAAATGCAGAGTCACTGGCCCTCTTTTCAAAACCAACTCTTTTAAACTGCATCACCATGGGGGATGGAAAAGACCGCTTTACCCCGCCTTAATAGATTCACCCCCCTCATCGCTCACCAAACATTGCGCTGAAGTACTCTCATTTGAGAAGTAATTAATCACGCTAATTTTCACCAACGAGGATCTGTAGTTTAAAACACAAACTCTACTTTTCCCAAAAATGCACAACTGTGGTGAAATGTTACAGAATCAGTAGGATATTTCAATGCTTTAGGAAATGTTACCATCGCAATGGCCAACGTGAAGGCGCAAGAGAGTTTGGTGATGATTGGAACTGGCTCCAGCAATCCAATCTCCTCAACAACATACTTTGTACCAAAATGCCAGTTCCAACACCTGCTCTCGGTAATGTGTTCATTGACTTTGCCTAACATTGAAGAAGATGTCGAGTGAAATGCAAATAGTGCACAACAATTCTGTGGTGCAGGTGCATAGCCTGCAATAGCTTTAGCAATGCCTCGCTCGTGCACCTAGTTATTAATCTGTCAACGTGGGTATTTAGTTGTCCCTAAATTATTGCATTTTGTTAATATGGTTTTCAGTAAGGAATTTTGCTTTAAATCAGTGGAGCTGGAGGTTAATTTGCCGTGCCACTTTGCCTGTTAGATGAGGTCGACCTGAGAACGTCGTTTCCCTCTCGCGCTTTATGGGCTCCAAGTCATTCAGAGTAGCTTCGCCGTTCGAGGCGCAAACAGCAATTCGAAGGTAGGCAGGCCTGGCTTATTCATCCACTTCATGGATAATTGTGGCAATCCACGATCAACTCTCTGCTGTATTCCACACGTAGTAAAATCTCACGCTCCTTGAGACAATCGTCAGCAGAGTAAACTTCTCCCTTGCACAAATGAGCAGTGTCAGCTTCTCCAAAGTCAGCTTTCTGATGCATTATAAATCTGTGTGTGTTAACGTTAATTAGGTCAAATTCGAAATAAATGGAGCAGTTAAATGCACGTGGTTGGGAACTACACTTTACCTAAGTCTCGACAACTTTTGCGGTAAGTCGAACGGCCTTTCAACTGAGCTCCATGCTGCATTGTCATGCACCAAACCCTCCTCAGTTTAAACAGCAACTATAAACCCTGATGGCAAGTTGCTCATTGGTAGCTAAACAGCGTCCTTTTCTACTTCCTACTTCCCAAGATGTGATTAGTTGTGCTCAATTGTAGCTCCCTTGGTGAAGGATGTGAACAGGGACTTGCGCATATTTTAATGGATACTTTCAAACAAAAACCACCATATCCCATGAAAGCTTCACATTCACTGGCAGTACAACGCTTGTCATTGTATCATCGACTACACCCAAAGAGGTACGTGTGACAAACTCAACTCTGTTAATTAAGTTTGCAGGATGAGGTGGATGTATGGGAATTCTATTTTGAGACCAATCCGTGAAGCCTTGTGGTTTGAAGCCTTTTATATGAATTATTATATTCCCAGCAGTTTGTTGGCCTAGGTATGAATTGATGGACATTGTAGGGGTTGGTGATCAGTTATAACGTGTTTCATTATTATGATCCTTATGCATCTTGTGCGAGAACTAAACGCGCCCCGTTTGACTGTGGGGAGGCTGGAAGGGAGTTGGTTTGTGATTTTGAGTTTAGCAGAGAGTAATGTATTTTGTGTGTTTGTTTGCATGTGATTACATAATTATATTTGTTAACGTTTTTGGGAAGTGTGTTGTGTGTGTTGATTTGAACTCATGTTGTTGCTAATTGTCTGTAGGGATTATTTGAATCGCGATGCTGTCAACTTCAAGAAATCGCCTGATACCATTTGAATCGTTGTTTATTTGAGTTAGGCTAATTTTTGTGAATTCCATGACTGTACACAAATCCACTAACTGTGTAGCAAAGTAATAACGCATATCAATAAAACGAATTGCGTCTATGTGTTACTGTTCCCACGCAATGCTATGAGTAGTATTACTATCCCCAGGAACATCGCCGGAGGTGGAAGAATGCAATTGTAAGTTGAAAGAACTTATCCATTGTCCCTGTCGGCAATTCACCGAAACTGACGTCTTTCAGCATAGTCACCCAATTGTAGAATGTGTAGCACAGTTTGCAACACCAATGCACTTTTTGCTACTTATTTGAACTTCTACAATATCAGGATGTAGCTTGTCGCTAATCACACTTCAACATAAAGATTTTGTAACCATACGTTGTGAGAGTAACATGTTTATTTTGAGTGTAATTCTGCTCAGCATGCATTGGTGCATTCAACTCCGCATTACTCAAACCTGAATTGTTTGCAAATCATTCGATTCAGAAGCGAGTCAAAGCATCCGACTAACCAATTTTGAGGGCCGAAATCTTTGTATGGTTTAGCGTTCGCAAATTTAGTGCGAGCTAGAAGGCCTAACAAATTGAACCCAGCAGTTGTCAATGCATTTTCTTTGTCAACACCGCTTAAGGGAAGAGATTTAGTTGATGGATCAGTCAATACAGCTTAGATGCGAATAATTAGGCAAGAAGGACGGACTACTTCACTTGAACTTAGCAAGTCTTTGATAAGTTTTTTCCTACTGCTTGCAACAACGAGAGTAGGAGTGAGTAATAATAATCCAGCGCGTCAGGATTAGTCTGCTCCAAATAATTTTAACTTTGCACGAACCTCGTTTACTTTGACACTGACTCTGTTCTTAATTCCATGCAACTAAGCAATGATGACCTCCTCCGGTAAGTCCCAGAGTTGATTGCCCCTTACCAGTCCTGACACACTGATCAACTCGTCTAATCATCAAGTAACTGGGCTAATACTTCTGCACATTTACATTCCGCAGGTCCTGCGGTAATATACGCCATCGAAGGTAAGGCACCCGCTTACATTGTTGAGACACACGCCGAGTGTGACGACTGTTTGTTGGAATGCTCATCAACAGCTGCTTATTTTGCCTCAAAGCAATTCTACAGCAGCGTGCATTGTTTGTTAATTTAAGACATTGACATAGCTACACGTTATTTCCCTTCATTTAGTACTACTGCATTCAGAGCATCCCTTGTATGCTTCCTCGCTACTCAAATGCAGTGCCTGCAAAGGCAACCCTAATAACTCCCAAGAAGCCTCGCCTTTACTTAAAATTGTTACTCCATGTCAGCAACTTCTAGTGTTTGGCAGCTTGATTATTTTAGCTCTGGTGGCATGGCTGTTGATGAAAGCACTGTTGTTTAGCAACCGCCCGAAGCACAGAGTGTGGTGCATGCTGAAGAACTGCTTGAAGTCGAACTTGT